>OW388300.1:18945854-19644861 GCA_936450465.1 Gibbula magus | reverse complement strand
GAATGAACTTTGACCTGCGTGTAAACGTCAGTGCTTATGAAATGTAAATGTGGTTACCATAGGCTAAATTGACTTCTGATTGCAAAACAAAGTACTGGCCACGGATTATCTACAATCAAACATCACCCATCTATAACATTTTAAACAAAACTAAATTGTAGAAAATAATTATTGAATCAAACGAACTGTATGATCACATTAAAAGAATACATATAGAAGACTTAACTTTTGGACATACCATACCGTATTTGACGTATTAAGAACCCTTGATGCTTAGAAAATTTGAAGACGGGCTTATTTAAAAGGACCTCTTCACTCAGTCAATCCAGTAAGTAAAATGCGAGGAATTTTAGATCTACAGTACATACTGAAAAAAAGACGATTTCATCAGTGTACACTTTCAAATATAGGTCAAATCAAGTTTGGGATTTTGCATTTTTGAAATATGTTATATTTATTAAATAAGATATCGACATAGTTAATTGGTTGTCTACAGAGGGGGCACTATATTTTTCTTGAGTTTAATAAGAACGTGGCCTGGGGCAATCATTAGGTCGAATATCCCTAAACAGAGAAAACTAAATCTGAACCTCAGTGTAACTGAAAACATTATATCATATTTACAGGACCCCGTATATCCGGACAACCCAGCCATCCACACAGTAGTCTTTCAAATCTTCTTTATGCATTTCTATGCAAATAACAATTTGTTTAATTGCATAACCCCCTTTTCGGATGATTTTCAACATTTACCAAATAGTGCGGATAAACAGGGTCTCACTCTATTTCAGATTCGGGTTGTATTTACCTGGGCACCCACATACCTCTCGGGTTCTATTCGAGGCCCTGGATATATTCCAGGAAATACTTGTAAAAGAGGAAGAAAACTGCGATGGTATCACTTGTTATTCTTCAGGTTCCCGTTGCACGGAACAAACATATCTCTAAGGGTGTCTTTCAACATTACACAAAGGCTACCTCGGTGGTTTAAGGTTACACAATCTTATTATTCCGGGGAAAATTTAAATAAGTGAAAAAACTGTGTGTTTCAATTCATGTTTTGCAAAAAACAAGATGGCGGACAATCAGCGACGGAACTGCCTCTTTAAGGTTTTGTGCAAATTGAACCAGGGCTTATAGGCTTCACTAGCAGTAACACAATGTTGAGCACCATTCATTAACAATGACTTCCAGCTATCTTAGGACGAAGAAAGAATATCAATCCAGATCTAGTTCATTGTTAGGGTTTCTAAATGTTAAGGAATATTCTTGTACCAGGTTAATACTATAAAACTTCAATGCCCTTTGCAACATGACTGACCAGAGGACGAAGTGATAATTGAAAAAATAAACTGAAAATAAATGTGATAACAATCTGCACTGTGACGGTTTTCTGATGTACATGGTTTCTCGTTCACTATCGTGGCTTACATATTTTAGTACTTAAGCTTTTAAACAAACCAAACAATTATTTACTACCGTATTCTCTCTGGTATAACAGGCAAACAAACATCTTGAAAACATGGGGAGGGGCTTTAAGATGGGAGAGACCCCAACTCAGTTGAAAATTCATACTGGACAGACAGTCAGAATGGGTTTTATGTAGGTTTTGACACTTAACTTAAAATAATATTATAGATTTATGTAATGTATGACCATGGAACATCTGGCAAAATTGGGGGTGGGCTATGACCTGAGAATAACCCCAACAACCCTCCGAAAATATGGTACTAATTTTAAAACTTTTTTGTGATAAACATTTTAATAATAAAATTTATTATATTATATAATAAATATACATTGATAAAATATAATGGTCTTAGGATTGGGTGTGGTCTTAAATCCGAGAGAATACGGTAATTATACCGTAAATCCATAATTAGACACCTGTCTTGAATAGAAGCCTGCCTGCAGAGCTTTATAGAAAAACAATAAAAGCCTGCCTTAATTTAACGTCGTGTAAACCAAATTTAAATTTTACAATTGCTGGTCCCTTCCTCATGGGTAACTCTCCAAGAATTTTTTTCAAAGACCATAGTCATTTGTCTCTACAAGCCTTATTAAGAAATAGAAGCCTACCACACATAGAGCTATGGAGTAGACAGTTTGAATAAAATAAATAGAAGCCCAGTTTTTAATTCAGATTTACGGTAATCTTAAACACACCAAAACAACACACAAATACACAATCGACAAATAGATGAAGCATGAATCAACAGTCCAATATACTGTGGTGATAGAAACCCTCGTAAAAAATAATAGCAACAATTCTAAACCACAACAAGAATATTGCAACTAGTATTGAAAGAAATAAGTAAAGTGCACAGTGCAGTAATTGATATGTAACACCTGAGCACCTAAGAGTTGCATATTTACACGTCTTTGAAGATGAATGAAAATGAAACTGTACAAATATTTCCAAGCTAGATCTGACAATAATAAGATAATTTACACTTTAGCTACTGGCTTTATCAGTGTCACACCACTCTGAGTGACACATTAACAGGAATCACAACTCTTTGCTAGGTCGGTCACTGACTAGAAAAAGGCTGTCAGAGAGCTGCATATTCATTAAAGGCACTGTAGCACACTCTCACTGATATAAAGTGCTCTCACACAAGGCGAGTTGGGGTTTAACGCTACTTACGAGAATATTTCACTTATATCACGGCTGCTAGTATTATGGCAGGGAGAAAACCTGCAACGCCATTTGGCTATGCATTGTGGTGAAACCTGCGAGCATCGACTGGAACTAGCCAACCATGGGTGGTACTACACTGAAATTCAGTGTAGCATTGCACCCAAACCTTACTGCGTGTGGAACAGTTCTCTACTGCAGACAAAGTTGCCGTGCCCCTGGCAGGATTTGAATCCCGGACCTCTTGATCTGAAGTAGAATGCGCTAACCACTGCGCTATCCCGCCCCACCCCGCTCTCACACAAAAGGAAATAAGTGTTACCATTGGCTAAAAAATTACTCCTGAGATAAAAAGAATTCTAAAACGAATGTACACGGTTCGATTGTCCATTTCCCTTTGATTGACCATTTTAAGGTGTTCACATTAAAATGGTCACTCGAAAGTAGTTCAAGTGATCTGACTGATGTAGCGATACCTAAACACTCAGAGTAGAGTTTTAAATATGGTTCAATGATGGAATGGTCAAAATCGAATGAGACCTACAAATGTACCTCTGACACCGAATAGTTCCACAAATTGTTGCTTAATACGTTGCACCATTTTCTTCCAATACAGATAACTGTTTTCTATAGACTTATCGGGTCATGTAATGAGATGCTTTATCCTTTAACATAGCAATATATTGTAAAAACCTTGATAATATATGGTAAATTTAAGAAAAGATAATATGAAAAAAACGTGCTACAGCGCCTTTAAAATATACAATCCACTGCTCAGGCAAGTTAAATGTGACTGAACTACATCATATTTTCAATTGTTTTTAAAATGTACATGTAAAAATGGGTTTTTCTTTCGGCTTTTAACTTTCATTCCAGTTTTTATTCTGAATCCAAGTAAATTAACTTTTAACCCAAGTATTTGTGAAAATATAACTTTTACACCACCAGACCATATTTGTAAGAAAAAAAGTGTGAACAGAAAACCATATATTGGTTTCGTTATATTCACAAAGTGATTAATACAATAACGGAAATAAAACATGGGAAATCAAGTTACATTCAAGTCTTAGAAAGGCATTTAGAAGTGGAAAATATTGCAGAAATAAAGTATTTTCTAGATAACTCTTTGTGTGTTGTACAATACATACAGAAAATCTGTGTTTTCTCCAAAGTAATACATGACAATTTTGAAAGCAAACAATTTTGACGCAAAGTGTTCACAACGCAATGCTAACAGTCACAATGTAAGATGAATGGAAAGCAGTTTCACAAGAAAAACAAAAGTCATGTCATTACTATTTTCGGAATATGTGAATTTATCAATATTTTGCCAATGAATTGTTAAAGTGTCATTTCTTTCCTTTTTGTGGATTAACCTTGATTGGCTTTCTCAAAAATGAATAATATTATTTATAGACTTATGACAATGGGAACCATTGAAAGATGTTCTCTGATTGGCTCATATGCTCTCACTTCGATCTGATTGGTCTATTCCATATTTGGTTGTTTGAGGCATCTGGGGTTGACTGCAAGTCTTATCTTCGTAAATTTTTTGTTTTTCAACTACAACTAAGGTTTTCCTTGTGAACACTGCTCAAAAAATATTTTTACCCTGATCAAAAGCAAGGTGGGTGTTGAAATTCTTTTCAAATTTCAAAGGAATGTAAAATCATCTGAAGCCGATAAAGAAAAGCAAACAATGAACAACTACTTATTGCATAGATTGCTCAAAGAAAACAACAAATTTTGACTTTAACATTCAAATCAGAATTAAAATATTTTTTATAAATTCAATTCAACTCATTCTTGAGAGTTCCAATAACATTATTACAATAATCACAAAATCAGTTTTATACACAAACAGTTAGTATACACTACTATAAAATCAATTGATAAAACTTTGAACTTGAATTATATTTTAATATTTTCAAAGTACAAATGAAGGTAGGAAAACTTTTAAAATTAAATTATATTATTTTTTTCAAAAATAAATGTGCTCAATTATTCAATCCAAAATATCTATATTAAAAAAAAGTTTCAGAAAACATTTATTTCAATACAAAATGTGATTTTAGAGACGAAAAAAAAATTGGCACAAGCTATTGAATTAATTGTTGTCTAACAATTCTGAGTGGACGATCTACAGCACTCATAACTTGTTAACCAAGGGAATAATTAAGGGTTCACCCTACTAGCCTTAAAGATAGACAACCGGAAAACCGAATTTCCTCTAATAGGGGCCAGGGCCCTTATCAACGTTTAAGGGGTCTGACCCCCCAGGCTTATTTGAGGGCCCTGTCCCTAGTTACATTTTAAGTTTGACCAGATTCGTGATACACGTTATAACCTATGATAACCGACTCAAATTTCGGAGAATACCCAGATGTAGTGTGGTAGTTTAAAGGGACACTCCGTATGTTATTGTAGTAACATAGGTCAAAAGATACCCAGGGTGTTATTTTATCTAGAAGTAATGACTGTTTTAGTGCCAATCTGTTCAGTATAATTAAATTATTAAGATGTTTAGTCTTGATTATGATCGAAAACCGGACAATGTTTCGTGGTTGTTGCACGTCAATTGTTCAATAATAATTTTGAAAACTTATATGTAGCAGACAAAGAGGCAGATATTGGTTGATTCTGTTCAATGGAACATATAACTGGCATACATGTAAATGGGGCGCATGAATTTGTCTTCTCATGGTGTATTAAGCCGCAGGTCGAGTCATTTTCATTGAAAACAAGTTATTGTCAAATATTTGGCGTTAGGAGATACAAGGCAAGTCGAGTGAGATGATTTGGACGTAAACCAGGACATTTGATTTCATTGTATGTATCAAATCTAAATAAAATTTCACGAAAAACACGGAGTGTCCCTTTAAGGGAGGGAACAATTACATAGGAACATATCTAGGATGGAGTTGTCACTGATGTGATGTAAACCGCCTATATTAGAGGCCTGGGCCTTATTTGAGGCCGGCCCCTATTAGAGGAAATACGGTGCTCGGGAAATCAAGAAAAACTAATTGTGAAACAAATCTCTCTTGGTTTTGATCTTCAAATATTTTGTTACAAAAATATGCAGAATATTAAATCACATAACCGAGGATTCAGCAAGGTTTATAATATTTCTCATTAGGCCAGACAAAATCAATTACTTGGTTTATAGATTTTGGGGGGCAAAATGTCTAAAGGCAGGAGTTTGCTTTAGTAACATTTTCAGGTAAGCAAAGTAGGCTAAGGATTTATTAATCAAATCATAATTTTTCACTTATATTTGTAGTTCAGTGTGAAAATCTGGCAAACTTTTTAATAGGGAGGAGAATTTGGCAACATTTTTATTTGATATGGATTAAGAGTAGGATTTTTGTTTTCAATTGGTCCAAATCTTGTTAGAAGAATCTGTAAACCAAGTAAATACATTATTTTCGCCTTTGAGGAAAAATAACCCACACAATTAAGAATTGAAATATTCAAGGCAAATGTCAATGACACAATGACGTGTCAAAAATCACAAGGCACTTGCTTAAGTGAAATCAGTCAGTATATACATTATGTTTTGTTTTAACCTATTTACTTGTTCTAGCTCTAAAAATCTTAATCTTAATCCTGACTAATCCCTGGTGGCAAAGTGGGAACAAATGAAAAATAGCTGTGGTTCTTTGGTTCTGCATGATTGGTGTTTCATTTCGAGGGAGATTTACTCCTGGTGTAAACGAATTTGGTTCTGCATGATTGAGTTAACACAGTCCTTTATATGCATCTAACATCTAAGAGTTCGGGGTGGCCAACTGACAGGAATCACAACTCATAAATACAGGAATAACCTGACAGTGGCCACTCGCTGAAGAGAGCCTATATAGGAATACTATCATCCTCGGTTACCCAGGGTTTTATATATGCTCCGTTACTCTCCACTATATCACCCATGGGAAATTTCATCAGAGAAATCTGTACTCAAATACCCGCCCTTGGCTTGCGTGAGCCAATCAAACCGCTACGCAGCTTGGACCTGCGAGCCAATGACAATTAATATCACTTCGTTGCAAAGCACGCCAGGTGATTTTGTTAGCCATCCGTCACCGGTTATCTCCCTTGACCATTTCCGTCTTATCGTATTGAGTCTTTTCTTTGGTTACTGACTTCGTCACACCGGTCAAGGGCGGGTAATTTTAGTACAGATTTCACTGACAGAGTTTCCCATGGGTGATATAGTGGAGAGAAACGGAGCATATATAAAACCCTGGGTAACCGAGGATGGAATACTATAGGAGTAGGTTGACTGTGTGTTGACTGAATTATTGTTATGTGACACTGCAGGTTTATTTAATCTGGAAATATCATTTCTACGTCTCTTCTTACGATCATTCTGGAGAAGATGCAGAACAATTGTAAACTGATTACTGGCCAAATAAAACTTCAAAGGTAAATGTGCAAAGTAAAATTAACCTTCAATATCATGAACATACTTGATAAACAACACAATACATCCTTTAAAAAATAAAATACTTCATAACAAATATAGTCCCTGACATAAGAAAATAGTTTTAGATTTCTTAAAGCACTAACATATTTGACAAATAAATAAATGACAGATATAGGTAAAATATTACAACAATAAAATAATTGAAATAGCTGCAATGAAACAATCAATTCTGTATGAACAATAACAATGTTATATTAACATCTTTCAAAAAACAAAGTTTGGAATCATTACTGGCGTTCCCTAAAAAAGTAGAAAGGTGAAAAACGAGAGGTCTATGAATAATATACAGCCAATCAAATCTGAGGATGTAACAAACGGTTAACTTTAAAAATGATTAGAGGGAGGTTTCCAGCTTATTCTGGTTGCGATCTTGCAGGTGAACATTCCCGTTCTGTCCTAGCTTTCCGTTGGTTGAAGCTAAATGTTTGTTGTCCTTGACAACGCTGTTACCATTGACAACGTATTCCGGTTTCTGTTCAAAGCTCTCATCATCCGTGATGTCATCTTCTGTTGAGCTTCGGTCATCAGTGACTTCCTGGAAAGAGAGGATCATGGGAAATTTGTATTCTTGGTATATCTGGAGCTCTGACATCGTCCAGCCTCGGAACATTTACATTATCTCTGGACACATGGTATAAATATTAATAACGTCAATTTCCTGTTTCACCTGAAGTAACTATCTTTGTTTGCCATATTAGGTAAAGTGATAAATGAAGACTATTTTTCTGTATTTGAAAATTCGACATGGATTTCAATGTCACTGTCATGTAAGTGTCACTTGCTTGACATCATTAGAATATAATATTGGAAATATATATATTGCAGTTAATATCATTATGGAATTTCCGTCATTCATATGTAAGTAACAGTTGGTTGAAACAACATAAGAATAAAATATTGGATATATTTATATATATATATATTGCAGTGAACATTATTATGAATTTCTTTTACTAACATTCTAGAAGTTGTGTTGTTGAAGAATCGAGACAGTTATATGGATATGCAACTTCTTTATTCTTTGAAGGCAACTAGCTTGGAAATGACATTAGAATCACAGTCATAACCTCGCCTTTAAAGAATAAAGAAGTTGTTTATCCATAAGTTGTCTCTATTCCTTATACTAATATTTCTAAGTTTCTACGATAACTAAAATGAATTAGTTTAAATTATAATTTTCAAGACTTCATTTTGTGAGATTAATATTTATTTGTAATTGTCAAGAATTTAATAAGTGAAAATTAATCATGTACTTTCAATTAAGACTGATGGGTCTAGGGAAATGTTTTATTAAAGACGATGATGTAACTATCTTATCATTTAAAATAATCACTGCCACCAAACAATGCTTTCATTATTTGTTTATAATATTATTATTTTTCTCAAATAGCATTTTTCCAGCTTAGTTTTGATATATACTCTAATACATCAAAATACTCAATAATAAAAAATCCTAATATACCGGGAAATAGGAAATTATTCTTCACTTCTAAATCTATGAATATTAATAATTCAGTATTACTAAAATGAAGCATATGCATATTCATATCAGAACATTGTAGCTGATATTATGCATTGTTAGTATGCTAAAATGTTTTGGTTACAATATTTAGAAATAAATTGTTATCAAAATGAATCTAAATAAGGGGGTTAGTGGCTAAACTGTGTGGGTTTTTTTCTGAAAATGAAAAACATGTGAGTGTTTAAGCAAGTCAAAACTGCAAGAAGAAAAAGATGAAAAAAATCTCAAACTAATCTCAAACATTCTCACAGCCAGCACATCCTCAGGTTCTGAAGAAAGCATTGTGACATCCATTTGACCTTTTTAATCAACCAATCACAGGCCTGGCTTCCACTTTCTGTAGAACGTGAGGATAACTCACTTCAAGTTATTAGAAGAATGAAAAGGTCTTTGAAGGGCAGAAAATCTTGCCTTTCTTAGCGAAAAGAAGTTTGTTAGTAGAAGAATCAACATAGCATAGGAAACAAAGGAATTGGACCCCCAAGATGAACACCCCCCTTTTCAATGGGTGATCCCCATCCCCCTTTTCAATGGGTGACCCCCACCCCCATTTTCAATGGTTGACCCCCACACCACCCCTTTTAAATGAATGACCCCCAACCCCTTTTCAATGGGTGACCCCCACCCCCCTATTCAATGTGTGACCCCATCCCCCTTTTCAATGTGTGAACCCAACCCCCTTTTCAATGTGTGATCCCCACCCCCTTTTCAATGTGTGACTCCACCCCCCTTTTCAATGTGTAAACCCAACCCCCTTTTCAATGTGTGACTCCACCCCCCTTTTCAATGTATGACTCCAGCCCCATTTTCAATGTGTGACCCCACCCCCTTTTCAATGGGTGACCCCCAACCCTTTTCAATGTGTGACCCCATCCCCCTTTTCAATGTGTGATCCCAACCCCCTTTTCAATGTGTGAACCCAACCCCCTTTTCAATGTGTGACTCCACCCCTCTTTCAATGTGTGACTCCACCCCCATTTTCAATGGGTGACCCCACCCCCCTTTTCAATGTGTGAACCCCACCCCCCTTTTCAATGTGTGACTCCACCCCCCCTTTTCAATGTGTGACTCCACCCCCCTTTTCAATGTGTGACTCCACCCCCATTTTCAATGTGTGACCCCACCCCCCTTTTCAATGTGTGAACCCCACCCCCATTTTCAATGTGTGACCCCCATCCCTTCAACATTTCTGGGATATTCTCACTTTGATACTTCGGGCCTAGGATAGACGTCCTATCTCATTCTTGAAAAGCACCCTGGTACTAAGATATCCTAGCTTACTTAAGGAGAAATGGGACCCAGAAATCGAACTCGCTTACGGCAACATTTTGCGACAACAATTTATTGTTGTGAATAAGTCTCAAAATATATGGATTACGTTGTTTTGGGCATATGCTTATCTGTACACTAACGGGGAGCGCTTAAATTTACCGTAACGCCTTTATTACGGTCATTTTACGACATGCCGCATACCGTTACCGTCACCTATATTCGCGGTAAATATGTTACTACGTGTATTATTCGAATAACATGCGTATCTCAAGTTAATGGCGAATTTAAATAGCCTGGTATAATCAACTGATAGTTATTCTTTCACTGTGCACTCTTAGATTGATAATATGTTCAATAATGATTACACGGTAGGCCGTAAAAATTACACTAGAAATCATCAAAACTGCCGTGACGTCAGGTTTTTACGTTTATGTAGGTAATTTAAAAAATGACGTAAAAGTGATTAAAAACGTTCGGTGACCCCCTATTATTATATCTGAATACGTTTGTTCAGTTAACTGCGCACATCATATTTAAGTTTTAGCAATATCTAAAATATGTGTGTTAGTGAGAAATCCTGTTGAACATGCGAAACACGATGATAAAAATGCTGTTTTTAATTAAAAAGTACTTAATTTTGTTTCTCTTTCCAGCGTCATCAAATTTCAAAATATAGATTTGCTATACAACCCCGTAAGTGATTGAAATGTATCTGAAATGATTCAGAGTTTATTCGTTGAAAGCGAGCGCTTAATTTAAATACACCAAATCAGTCCAAAATGACGTAATTTGCCGACGGGTGAATTATTATTAATGCTGATAACTCTTTAAATCGTTCGGTGACCCCCAAATTTTCTTACATTTTTGGATAAAAGACATAATAAACTTGCTATTTTGAAAAAATAAACGAATTCTAAAATATTTGATTTCATCGTCCCATCTCTCCTTAAGGCAAATACTAGCTGGGTTCTGACTTGTCCTAAATATAGGGAATTAACATAGGTTTAGGATCATTTTGAGAGTAGGTCTTATCCTATATTCAGATAGCTAAAAAAAGCCATGATCTATATTAGCTTGGACACCTTACAGACTAGACACCCCAATCTTGGGATAGACAGTGACTGAGTTAGTGTGTTACATGACTTATCAAATGACTGAAATATTTGTTATACAACAAGTAGTTGTCACTAAGGTGACATGATCCCCCGCCGCAAATTAATACTTCAAAATTTAAAAATAATGTCAAGATCAGCAAAATTGACCGTCAAACATGTTAAAAAAGTCAAAGTTCCACTGTGACCTTGAGAAAAATGGCAAGGTCATCAAAATCTAATCTACCCTTTGTGTAAGATATGATGAAATTCCAGTGAATGGTTCTTGAGATATCCCGCTGACAAGTATTACACACATGTACATCAACATGTCGAAAAATTTAAAATTCCACTGTGACCTTGAGAATAATGTCAAGGTCACCAAAATCTTATCAGTCCTTTTGCTTTTTGTAAGATATAATGAAATTTCGGTGAATGGTTCTTGAGTTATTCTGCTGACAACCTTAACATGTACATTAACATGTCGAAAAATTCAAAGTTCTGCTGTGACCTTGAAAATAATGTCAAGGTCACCAAAATCTATTCAGCCGGTCGTCTTCCCTAGAAGGTGCTTTGAGTAAGAAATGATGGAATTCCAGTGAATGGTTCTTGAGATATTCCGCTGACAAGCTTTACATGTACATTAACATGTTGAAAACTTCAAAGTGCTGCTGTGACCTTGAAAATAATGTAAATTTCACCAAAATCTAATCAGCCCATCATCATCCCTAGAAGGTGCTTTGTGCAAGAAATGATGGAATTCCGGTGAATGGTTCTTGAGATATCCCGCTGACAAGCTTTACATGTACATTAACATGTTGAAAACTTCAAAGTTCCGCTGTGACCTTGAAAATAATGTCAAGGTCACCAAAATCTAATCAACCCGTCGTCTTGCCTTGGAGAAGCTATGTATAAAATATGAAGAGAATCCAGCGAATGGTTATTGAGATATCCCGCTGACAAGGGTAAAATGACAAAGTCTCGTTGTGACCTTGAAATGAAGGTCAAGGTCTCAAACTACTGTAGGAACATTACTCTTCCTATGATGAACCCATATGCAAAATATGAAAAGAATCCAGTGAATGGTATTAGAGTTATTCCATTTCGTACGGACGGACGTACGGACGGACGGACGGACGTACGGACGGACGCAGCCGAATACTATATCCCCCGCTTCGCGCTAAACGCGCGGCGGGGGATAAAAATTTGCACGGGTTTTGTGAAAGTAGTATGTCACACTTTCAAGCGTGATAAATTATTACTGATTTCATTTGAGTCACAACAATAGTCAGAAAGCAGCCTGATTCTCTTGTAATGGCCTGGTAAATTGTTTAATGATCTAACAGACGACAAAATAGGTCAAAGCCATTGAAATACTGATATTTGTAACCTTCATAGCATGGACAAGATGCAAGTGATGAGTTGCAATGACAACATCTTACGGTTGTAGTGGTTAGTGTGCTGGCCCTTAATGCCAAAGGCACAGGTTCAAATCCTGTTGGAGACACCAAAAACGTCCACTTAGCTGTTTAAACGGGTACCTAAACACAGGAGGAACGGACCAATAAAGTCGCGCAGAATTCTTAGTAGCTGCATCGGAAGTACAATTCCTTCAAGTTAATGATGTACCGCCAGTGAGCAGTGCTTGCACTGGATATTAAGCATTAAAATGTATATCATTAATATTATTGTTATTCTGTAATAATTCAGCATGCTGTATGTGAAATGTGTATGAAAACTTCCAGGACAAACAGGCCTTATTTCCTACGCTGAGGTGGTTTCAAGCCCCACCCTCCTTTGAAAATTAAATCTGTACACGGACCTACATAGACCAGGTAAGAAACCAGTTCTCCCACATAGCATAAAAATCTAGCCCGATATCACTCCAAACATGTGGACCTGCAGTCTAAGGGTTAAAGAACTTAGTCAGAGAGGTGTTAATAAAGAACATGTTGTGAAGAACACAGCAAACAAAAGGAATTGTAGCACTTCTAGGTCACAGAGTTATACCTGGGTTACCCACAGTCCAGTGTCTCATGCTCTCGAGTCAGTATCATGCTTTGTGTGCAATGCTTTTCGCAACGCTTAAGATAATACAAGACATGAAAGAGTGGGAATGGTGCAGTCCCTCACTTCAGACTAGAAAGCAAAAATAAAATAGCTATACATTGTTACGGAATAAAACATGCAGTGCTTATGTCCAATACATACACCAACAAGAGAATTAGTGAGGACAGTACATTCATTATACTCCGCTTTCAACATAGGTCAATGAAAAGTGCTCAATAATAGTAAAAGGCACATCAATGTATAAAGAGGATACTATATTTGTGTCTATGTCATACTATGTTTACAACACGAGTAGTAAGTATTTCCCGAGCGAGAGCAAGTGATATACTGAAATTCAGGCACGAGTGTCGGAAATATAGTATGACATATATAGAGAATACTAAACGACGTTCCGTTTAATAACATATTTATGAAACGAGTGAGTGGTTTGTATTTAACGAGCGAAAGCGAGTTAAATACAAATACCACCTCACGAGTTACATAAATATGTTACTAAACGGAAACGAGTTTAGTATTTTATTTATTACTCACTGATTTAAATGCCACTTAATTCCACAAACTCGTCGATAAATGGGACACACTTCATTACGACCGCGGCGCTGACATTGTGACGTCATATTTTTGTCATTGTGACGTCACGTCAATCGGCAGCACGCGATGTTATTACACTAAGTGTAATAACACGGTAGATTTATTAAACTGCGATATTTTCAACGGGTGAGTAATAAACACAAATATAATAATCTGGACCCAACTAAACAGGGTCCATATTTTCGAAGCTGTCTTAGTGCTAAGATAGTCGCATGTACCATACATTAACATTGACTTACGTCTATCTTAGCACTAAGACAGCTTCGAAAATATGAACCCTGTTTATTTCCGAAGTCGTGAAATCGATGAAAATACACTAAAATCAACTTTCAACCATAGGCTGGCGACCCGTCGTCGCCGCATTTAGAACGCAACGTCATAGACGAAGCGTGACGTCATAGCATTGTTTATGACGTCACCATGACAAAGTGAAAGCAGCATGTCTTCATAGAGACACTTTAAAGATTTTATGAGGGCTCTAGTATTACAGAAAATTGAAGTAGGAAAACTAAGAAAATTTGCATAAATTATACAAAGGAGTATGAAATATACAAAAGGCAGATCTTCACATCATAGTGATCATGTGTATCAATTTTCGTAACATTTTAACAAACAGTGTCTGAGACAGACGTGCTGAACGCTATATACCCCTGACTATATGTAGTGAGGGTATAGCAAGCAACCAGTCATCAAACGTCATTTGAAAAAATAGAGCCATGGGCATTGTAGCCCCATAGGACTAAATTAATACATTGTTAACCAGGATGTTGATTTTTTTAAGTGGCATTAAAATAGCTGGATAGCTAAACATCATTTGCAGTTACACCCTATGAGACTCCCAACCAACCACTCCTCCTAATGCATAACAAAATATGAGGGACAGTAAGTGTTTCCAAACCCTTAAACTAACTTGGAAGTTAGTTAGTCTTGGGTTGTAACTGAGACCCACCCAACCTAGTGACCCCCAACTTCCCAATGCAAGGCATAACTCTTGCCAGTCTCCATTACTGGCTGATTTAGCCCTTGCAGTATTTCCTTAAGAAATCTGTGTTTAGAAATCCAGGTCCGCTATGCATTTCTGGTGCAGCTATTCACTGTCTTGACACAACAAAGCAAGGGAAATACCACAAGGGTTAAATCAGCCAGTAATGCAGACTGGCAAGAGTTATGTCTTGCGTTTGGAAGTTGAGTGACCCCCCAATACACATCCAGTTAACATACAACATGTAGAGTTTTGCAGCTGAGGTCAATTTCCAAACTAATAGCTATAGCGAATACACAATGTAAGGCTGTTGTGTAGACATTCCAGTGAATCATAATTAAATCCCTCTACTATGCTCATTTATGGTGCTACAGACATGAACTTGGGCTTGTTTTAAAAACTGTTTACATTTCCAATATGATAACATTGACCATTTTATTGGATGGACGCCGGACAACTGCCCATGCCAAAAGCCCATCTGGCAGTGTAGGCCTGATGTGCTAAAAACTATAATTCCCCATGACCAGTATGACAATTTTAATACCGGGCATATCTTTGCCCACAAGAGTAAGAAACAGCAAATTTCACAAGTGTCTCTTTATATCAAATTTATAACCACGATGTGAGCAAAATTACAAACATTGAGTCTTGTCCTGCTTAGTTTGACTTATATCAAACGGAAGACAACGAGGGACGATTCTATTTATCAACCATTATATATTAAATATATTCAATATATTAAATATATTAAATATATTAAATATATTAAATATATTAAATATATTAAATGTATTAAATATATTAAATATATTAAATATATTAAATGCAAATGAAAACAGCACTGCCATTTGACTTCCAGTTACGTGATGTAATTGCATTGTGACATCATCATGATAATGACATCATAGTATTGTGATGTCAACTCAATCAACTGAAGATGATGAGAAAGTGCGTCGAATCTTTGAGAGAATCTGCACTGCAGAATCACAAGATGTACACAATGACTGAGAGAACGTACCTTTCCTTTCCGCAACGCTTTGAACACAATACGACTGATGATGACTGTCCAGAATATATGAAGAATCTGGAGGACAATCAACAGTGTGTTGTAGACAAAGTAGATGGAACAGAACCCTACTATAGGTGTTGCCTGTATCAGCGTGGAGTAGACCAGTCTGCAATAAATAAAAGATTGGTACAGATTGAGTGAGTGAGTTATTTAATTATACCTCTATTAAATTTGTAAGAATATCATTAGCCAGTTCAAACCACATGATCAAAAACTATTTTTCTACACTGACCCCGGCTGCCAATGATGAGGTCAGTTTTGTGACAGAAATTTCTGTCAGTGACTTGAGATATTGACTCATCACGTATATATATATATATATATATATATATTCATCTATCAAGTCATCTATCAGGACATCTATCAGGACATCTATTAGTCACCTATTAAATCCCCTTTCAAGTCATCTATCAAGTCATCTATCAAGTCATCTATTAGTCACCTATTAAATCCCCTTTCAAGTCATCTATCTATCAAGTAATCTATCAAGCCGTCTGTCTATCAAGTCATCTGTCTATCAAGTCATCTATCAAGTCGTCTGTCTATCAAGTCATCTGTCTATCAAGTCATCTATCAAGTCGTCTGTCTATCAAGTCATCTATCAAGTCGTCTGTCTATCAAGACATTTATCAAGTCGTCTGTCTATCAAGTCATCTATCAAGTCATCTATTAGTCACCTATTAAGTCCCCTTTCAAGTCATCTATCAAGTCGTAAGTCTATCAAGTCACCTATCAAGTCGTCTGTCTATCAAGTCATCTGTCAAGTCGTCTGTCTATCAAGTCATCTATCAAGTAGTCTGTCTATCAAGTCATTTATCAAGTCGTCTGTCTATCAAGTCATCTATCAAGTCATCTATTAGTCACCTATTAAATCCCCTTTCAAGTCATCTATCTATCAAGTAACCTATCAAGCCGTCTGTCTATCAAGTCATCTGTCTATCAAGTCATCTATCAAGTCTTCTGTCTATCAAGTCATCTATCAAGTCGTCTGTCTATCAAATCATTTATCAAGTCGTCTGTCTATCAAGTCATCTATCAAGTCATCTATTAGTCACCTATTAAGTCCCCTTTCAAGTCATCTATCAAGTCGTAAGTCTATCAAGTCACCTATCAAGTCGTCTGTCTATCAAGTCATCTATCAAGTCGTCTGTCTATCAAGTCATTTATCAAGTCGTCTGTCTATCAAGTCATCTATCAAGTCATCTATTAGTCACCTATTAAGTCCCCTTTCAAGACATCTATCAAGTCGTCTGTCTATCAAGTCTTCTGTCAAGTAGTCTGTCTATCAAGTCATCTATCAAGTCGTCTGTCTATCAAGTCATCTATCAAGTCATCTATTAGTCACCTATTAAGTCCCCTCTAAGTCATCTATCAAGTCGTAAGTCTATCAAGTCACCTATCAAGTAGTCTGTCTATCAAGTCATCTATCAAGTCGTCTGTCTATCAAGTCATCTGTCAAGTCGTCTGTCTATCAAGTCATCTATCAAGTCGTCTGTCTATCAAGTCATCTGTCAAGTCACCTATCAAGTAGTTTGTCTATCAAGTCATCTGGCTATCAAGTCATCTGTCTATCAAGTCATCTGTCAAGTCATCTGTCTATCAAGTCATCTGTCAAGTCGTCTGTCTATCAAGTCATGTATCAAGTTGTTTGTCGATCAAGTCATCTGTCAAGTCGTCTGTCAAGTCATCTATCAAGTCACCTATCAAGCCGTCTGTCTATCAAGTCACCTATTAAGTCGTCTGTCAATCAAGTCATCTGTCAAGTCGTCTGTCTATCAAGTCATCTGTCAAGTCACCTATCATTTTGTCTATCTTTAGCAAGTCGTCTGTCAAGTATATATCAAGTCATCTATCAAGTCTTCTATCAAGTATCAAGTCATCTATCAAGTCATCTATCAAGTCGTCTATGAACTCCAATCAGACCCTAATGCAACCTCTAGTTACAGGAGACACAGATCCATTGAACTTAAATGGGTCTCTGAGTTGAGGTGTCAATGACAAGATTTAGCTCTGTTGTATTCCCGACCCCCACTAGCCTGTTCTAATCCCCAACCCCCTCTAGCCTGTTCTAATCCCCAACCCCCTCTAACCTTATCTAATCCCCGACCCCCTCTACCCTGTTCTAACCCACCCGACCCTCTCTAGCCTGTTCTAATCCTGACCCTTTCTAGTCTAATCGCCTACTACAGTAGCTACACAATGAATGTTACTAGATGACAATAGACAAAGAGATGGGGAGGAAGCCTCAACTCAACTCAACTCAACTCAACTCACCTGGTGGGAAAGATGATGACTCTTGTTAATATCCACACAAGAAAGAAAACTCCAAATATGACATCGCAGGTCTTCTGCCATTTGAGGTATCTGGCCATTTTAGCTGCCTGGAATGAATCAGAATGAATGAGAACTTGGATTGGGCCGTCAATGTTTGACTTAATTCCTCTTACTTGGTCAGTTTTTCTGCTTTAAAATGTGTTTATCAGGAATGTCTTTTTCTTCAGTTCAGCTCTTCTTCAGCTTTGATTGAGTGGAAATACAGAAGGAGTAATAGAAAACAATAAAAGTTTATGGACGACAGTGTTTGCAATGAGCCCATATGGCTATTCAGGTCTGATGAGCTTCTGAAATGACTCATTTTCCTATTTATGGTGCTATAGACATGGCATTGGGTTCGTTTGAAAGCTGTTTACACTGCCAATATGATTGCATTGACAATTTCATCAAATGGAGGTATTCTTGTTATTAAAGCGGTGCAGAGTTAAACATTGCACCCCCGCCATACTTTTAGTTTTGTGAACAGGGCAATGAAATTTACAAGTCTTAGTTTCTTTACAACAAAAATGATATTATCAAAATGTTAGCTTTCTAGGCTAAGTGATTCTTTCGGCAAAGTTGTTAAAAGATTTTAGGATTGACCTCCTGCCACGCCCACATTTGAGGGGGGATAAATACCAATCAGACAAACTTTAGTTTCCTTGTAAGAAGGATGTTTTTTTCAGAAAATTGCAACTTGTTATGCCAACCAATTTGGAGAAGGAAGTCATATAAAGGTTTTAAGGAAAATGTCTGCCATACCCATTTTGGAGGTAAGGTCAGGACCAAATGAACAAACTTTGATCCCCTAGATGCAAAGTCCCTCCTGACAAAATTTCAGCTCAAAATTGAAGACGTCCCATAGAAGAACGTCAGACAGCTGCCCATGATTTAAGCCCATCAAGGCTGATGAGCTAAAAACTGTTATTATTTGTTTGATCCTAGTGCTCAATTGCTCAGTCAAATTAAAATCAACCCTGTTGAGAGAATAAAGCTTACAAAATAGTGCATCTACCAGGATGCGATATACCGGTAAACCGGACACCGAACATAACCCTTCACATCATCAATGTTTTGTAGGATGCCGCTAAGAGGGGTTGGATGGATTGATAACTAAGCAACCTTTATCAGTATCCTGACGAGGACATATTCTTGCAGGTATGACATCACCAAAGGGTGAATATTTCAACCTACAATGACGTCATGTCAGGGTAAGGGTTTTAAATCTTATAAACACCCTTTGGCATGTTTTATCAAGCTTACAAACCGACCCTATGGTTGTTTCATCTATTTTCAATTGATAGTGCAAAAAACAAAATGCGGCGTCCTTAAAATATCCCCATTGGTTTAAGGCCATGGGTATAAGAAGCACTTACGAACCAACCTCAACAAGCCTAGGCTCTACAGCATAGTGGTATAATCGCTTGGTGTGCAGGAGTATGGAAGTTAACATCTTAATAGCTCGGTATTTGATATAGATATTTGAAGAGAGATATTAAG
Organism: Gibbula magus; assembly: GCA_936450465.1. Taxonomy (NCBI): domain Eukaryota; kingdom Metazoa; phylum Mollusca; class Gastropoda; order Trochida; family Trochidae; genus Gibbula; species Gibbula magus. The sequence continues at coordinate 19,625,327 of OW388300.1, read as the reverse complement.
ATAATTGCATGGGGGAAGAGGAGAAATATGTTACAATCCCTCCATCCATCCATAACACACCCACAGGAATTATTGAGTACAATGTTATAGGCAGTAAAGTGGTGTGAAGTTACTGGAGATTTGTACTGTAAACTAGACTACCTCTAACAAGGGGTCGACTGCGTCGTGGATGACGAAGATGAGGGAGCCGACCCTGTAGAGGTTCTGTGACCAGGACATGAAGACGAGGCAGAGCGTCACCAGATGGTGCAGGAACATCTCCAGGAAGTCCTGAAACAGACCAACAGAAGGTGTAATGGTGTAACAGGGCTCTATCAGAGTATGTTGTGTGGAAATTAAAGTCTTGTGAGGATTCTGGGTAGGGTTAAAGGGTTGAGTCCATGGTTCAAACAAGAACCATAGATGGGTTTGAAGGGTTCAGTTCAGGGTTAAAGCAAGGACTCTGGGTGGGGTTGAAGGGTTGAGTCCATGGTTCAAACAAGAACCATAGATGGGGTTGAAGGGTTCAGGATTAAAGCAAGGACTCTGGGTGGGGTTGAAGGGTTGGGTCCATGGTTCAAACAAGAACCATAGATAGGGTTGAAGGGTTCAGGGTTAAAACAAGAACCACAGATGGGGTTGAAGGGTTCAGGGTTAAAGCAATAACCCAAAATGGGGTTGAAGGGTTCAGGATTAAAGCAAGGACTCTGGGCAGGGTTGAAGGGTCAGGGCTAGCTCCATCTGCTACATACCTTCCTCTTGACATCCTGGAACTGGGAGACGAGGAGTGAGAGGTAGAAGCCCGCCTCTAAAGCATAGTACCAGTATATCTCCCTCGGTACATGCTGAAACATATGATGAACAATCTTGAAGAGGAAATTGATAAGGATAATTATGCTCCGAAGCGCTGTGTACTTTTACATACAAAATGTTGTTATTCAGAAAGATGAAGGAGTGTGTACATACTCCAAAAAATCGTGTATTTTCACATTAATGAAATTGTTATCCAGAAAAACTTCCTGTTCTTATGTATGCCACTTCTTAATGCCCTTCAAAGACTTCAATGCCTTATAGTACGACCATTATTTGAGTCATGGTTTTGTTACAATGAAGGACAAGTTAATGATTCAATAGTCAGTCAAACTTGGCCGAGCTGCATCAGGAAACAGTTAAAGGGAGATAATCAGTAAATTATCTCCCTTCGGTGCTATTTTCTCTGATGAAATGTTGTGCTTTGTCACTCGTAACTGTTTCGATTGCTTAAAAACACAAAGGGTAATATATTGCACCTCTGCTTATTTTGGAGCAGATACCTACAGTGGGTTGATTGCAAATAAAAAATGTTTTAAACTAAACTAAACGACTTACATGATGTGGGTATCCTTTCCAGCACTGCAAAGTATCCCACAGCCAAATTTTCTGCAACACAATTTACAAAATATTGTAGAAATTGACCAATTTACCAACAGCATTGATTCTGAAATATATTTCAAGTAAAAGTCTTTAAAAGTTAACTTTGCCTAGTTTTTTTTTTATGCCAGAAGCCTGACGATGCTGACTTGCGCACACATATTCAACTAGAAATAATTATTAGTGCATTTCATAAACTTTGAAAAACATGGAAAGTAGCTTAGAGTCAAAATACTGACACTTTGAAGAAACTATATGTATTTTCAACTTCTAAATTGCAAAACGAACACAATAGCAGAGCGTTTCATTAAAACAGTGCATACATTGCAATATAGAAGTTTACTCTCTGTAGAACTTGCTGTCCTTAACTATTTTGGCAACTTCAAAAAGATAGTTATATAAATTGTCCAAGAACAACAAACATCATCTTCTAGGGCTGCAACGATTCACCTAGACAAGTTCGATTCGATTTTTTTATTTTAACAGTTCGATTCGATTTATTTCGATTCGATTTTCTAACACTACAGAAAAACAAAAATCCGCCATTTTGATCGTTGCTATGCGGCATTGCTAAGAGAAATGTATAAGCCACGCTGATTGGTTGAGAATCTCAAAAGGTGAGGATATAAACCAATCATTGACTACGTTACATATTGTAGACACTGAACTTGGTCTCCCATTCACATGTGACTTGTCATCGCTCGCGAATGCAATTTCATGATCTAATTGTAATAAAATCAGGTGACATTTCATTATTTTAGCATGAAAATAATTAATGTGAATCGAATCGAAATTTTGAATCATGAATCGATTTTCGATGTCTTTAGTTTATATCGATTTTCGATAAATCGTAGTGAATCGTTGCAGCCCTATCATCTTCCCTCGCACATCATTTGCTAATTTAAGCATTGCCGCATTTCCTTTATGTTTCTGTGCCAGTGAATTGGAGCCCATTGTGCTTTTCAGGTGCTCTACTATCACAACATGGAAAAGTGAAGGAAATGCTGCAAGTTTTGAATTAGCCAGTGATGGAGATGGAGTTTTGCGTAGGGACATTGCATATATATATAAGTATATACTTACATCCCAGAGACTTATTATGCCATAGCAAAAGATGAAAAAATAGAACAAACATCGCCAACTGAAACACAAAATAAACACTATGCAAGTCGTGGACACGTCAGGTGAGGTGAGGTGAGGTGATTTGGAGTTTAACGCTGCTTTCAAGATTATTTCACTTATTGCTAGTATTATGGCAGGGTGAAAGTCTGCAACGCAATGTGGCTATGAATTGAGGTGAAACCTTCAAGCATTGGCTTGAACTAGCAATTCATGGGTGGTACTGCACTGAAATTCAGTGTAGCATTGCACCCAAACCTTACTGCATGTAGAACAGTTCTCCACTGCTGACAACGTTGCAATGACCCTGACGGGATTCGAACCCCAGATCCCTTGATCCAAAACCGAACACACTAACCACGGTGCTATCCCGCCCCACAGACATGTCAGGAATCAGGCACACAATTTTTACATTGAACAACACAACACATAGAGTGTGTGAAATAACCTTAAACTGTGATCCATATTTGGGGTCACAAGATCACCAAATCTACAATTTAGAATACCCATTGGCCAAGGAGTCTGTACATAAAATTTCAGCTCTCTGGAGTCATTGGTTCTTGAGAAGAAGATGAACATAGCTTTTTAGGTTTTGACCCCTGGGACCCTTAGTTGGGGTCACAGGGTCACCAAATCTACAATTTAGAATCCCCATCGGCCAAGGAGTTTGTACATAAAATTTCAGATCTCTAGAGTCATTGGTTCTGGAGAAGAAGTTGAAAAAGTGAAAAGTTTACAGACGGACGGATGGACGGATGCCATACAATTACAATGGAAACACAAAATACATTGCTGCCTGTATAAAAATGCTGTTTTGCCATGAAACTAGATATTGATTTAATTCTACAACACAAAATATTTCAAATAAATTACCTTACATTAATTATATATAAATTAAATTCGATTTCTAATTATTAAAGTAATAACCTTTGCAGCTGTTGATGATTTTAAAAAGAGAAATTTGCAATATAAATGCAATTAACGAAATATATTTTATTCACGTAACATTGCAAACAACACAATTAATATTCAATAGAGTGAGCTAGAGTGTTTGCTTGTGGCTGTACAGTATTAATTTATACTACAATACATTCCTGACATTATTGATACACACACAAAATCAAAATTATCTATTTGATGAATAAATTATGTTGGTCTTATTTACACTCAAGTTAACTTTTATTTCAAATATGTTAAAGACAGTAATATTTAAAGAGAGTGTGCTATCAGAATATTATACATTTTGTTTTACGTAAATAGAGAAAAACACTATAGTTTTACTAATAATTAATTACTTCCTGTCAAGTGTCAAGGGAAGTAACTCTTCATGAAGTCCTAAGGTGGCATACCACACGATAACAAATCTTAAGGGGTTCTTGTAAGCCTTTGTTGGGAACAAAGGATAAAGCAAATATATATCAGGGGAAACATTTACGAAATAATTTTTACAACGTTTACAGATTATCCGCTTGTCACAAATACTATACCAGTAGACTGATCAACAGCGTTTAGTTATTGCATAGCTTACTTTTCATACTCGTAACAGTGATTAATGGCTTCTCTTTACTTTTTTTTTAATGAACGTATGCTATTCTTTGTCGATTGTTACTAAAATCATTCTCACCTTGACTCTGTGAATCTGTAAAGCACTATTGTTCTGTCCTGACTGCGTCGTACTCGGAACCATCGTTCAACTTGACGCTCGGACAGATCTGTCTGTTTGACGATACCCTGCAGTGAAACCAAGAATGAATTTGAATTGCGAAAAGTATATGGAGAACAACTTCTTTATTTAAGAAATAGAAGACGAGGTGGCATGCTTTATCGTTGAATAAAACATAGCAGGGAGCATAAAACATGAAGGGCACATATATTGAAAAGGAGATTATGAGAAATGGGATTTTCAGGCTCTTTTCAATATTTTTTTCAATGTTTTTAGACTACAAACATCTTACCTCAACTACTACTAGGTTTCTTAAAGCGAGACACCATCAGTTTTTTCCATGAGACCCACATTTATAAAATCAGCGGATGGAAAGACCTAAATAGCCGGGTCTGATGATTAGGCCCTTTGACGGTGTCTCGCTTTCAGCTAAACAAGATGGACAGATAGAAATCATTCTCACCTCAAATGACTTTTTCTCAGGTTTTTTCGTTTTTCTATATATTTTTTCTAAATATGGATTAGTTGGTGCTTTGTTTGTCTTCAATTCTTTAAGGCCATAGTGCCGCCCAATGGGAGCTGCTATATATCTGAAACAAAAGGATAGACATAACAAGCATTGTTTAACACTCTCAAATATATGGGAATTAACATAGGTTTAGGATTATTTTGAAAGTGAGTGAGTTAGGCTTTAACGCCGCTTTCAAGAGTATTTCACTTATATCACGGCTGCTAGTATTATGGCAGGGAGAAAGCCTGCAACGCCAAGTGGCTATGCATTGCGGTGAAACCTGCGAGCTTCGGCTGGAACTAGCTAACCATGGGTTGTACTGCACTGAAATTCAGTGTAGCATTGCAGCCAAACCTTACTGCGTGTAGAACAGTTCTCTACTGCAGACAAAGTTGCTGTGCCCCTGGCGGGATTCGAACAACGGAACTCTTGATCCGAAGCCGAACGCGTTAACCAATGCGCTATCCCGCCCCCGATTGGCATAACAAGCAACACTCTCAAATGTGTAACTGAAATAACTAAACATGTTAAACTTTACTCAAATCCAACTCATGTTATTACATGAGAATACCTGATTCCATGTTTTTGACCACTGTCCATTTATATTGTATATCATGTAACTGTATTATGGACCATTAGGCCGACATTATAAATAAAATCTGTCTGATCTGTCTGCTCAATGGCGGTTCATTATTACCCTGAAGAAATTGAACTTTCAGTGTCGCTACTAAGCGCACCGCGAGACCATAAAGGTCTGTACTTCTCGTGTTCAGGTACCCAAATTTTCAACGGGATGAACTCTGCAATGTGGATGAAGTGCCTTGCCCAGGGACAAACAGTGTAAGACCCAGGTCACAAATGTTTTGTGTCTCCACCGGGATTTGAACCAGTGCCATTGGCGTGACAGGCCAGAACGCTAACCACTACACCACTGTGCTACAAGAAGCCCCCAGCATCTATTTTCTCCTCCTTCAGCCCCGGTGTCTATTCATGTTTTGGTATATAAATCACCCGACTAACAAGCACATAGCATGCAATCATGACCAACGTTCCTGAATATAAATTTGCTTGGTGATATTTATTCATTGTTGAATGGGAACAACATTTCTTCTAATTCACTCCCTCATTCTGCTAACATGTGCAGCTTTTAGAGATGCAGAAATTCTGACATACAAAACTTGGCCTGAACTTAGGGGTTGACAAATGTTCAACAGGGCCCCAAATCTCCATTAATTTAAACTAGAGCAAAGGTACATCCATTGTGTTTCATACACTTTTATTTGGCTTTACTACATGCCAACATATGATTTGTGTTGATATCAGTTCAAATATTTTCTCTCAACTTGCATATTCATCCCCAATTGCCAAATATATAAAAATGACTAGTTTCCAATTAAAATCGAGTAACATCATTATGCATGTGCATAAACCAAAACTACACGTTCCATATACATGCACAGTAGTTATAAGACTTATTAAACATTATCAAGTTAAAGTTTTCTTTTAGTCTGTTGTAAATAAGTTTCCAAAATTACGTTTGACTAATTGACACGCGCCACACGCGGTGAATTGTCTTGTTTTTTTTATCAGTAATCCAAACTTTGACCTTTATATCGTCTGTTTACTGAGTCGACTCAATGGTTGTACCTTTAATATGCTATGCTTCATGATTTATCAACAGTCAAAGTAGTCCAGTAATAATGTCAAAAAGGGTAGAACAAATTGCAATAAAACGAACTTCGATTGAAACATGCAAGGAAGTTGTGTATTTCTAACATATCAAAAGTATAGAAAAATATAGTGACCGATTTTATACGAAAAAGTAACTTTTATAAAACGCCAAGTTAAATACATCTGATACGGAAAAATAGATGGCAGCTGTTGCTTGCCGGGTTTCCGTAGATGGCGTCACGTAAACAACATGGCCGATCAGCGTAACGTCGCGGCGGATTCAACGCATTCAGGGTAATTATTTTCACTCATTTTCACTTGAAATTGACATCAATAATGTAAAATATATACTTGGGTTGCATATGTTATCCATCATTGCTATTGCATGTATTATCCATCGAGTATGAAGGAAAGTTCATGGGTGCTGTTGACACCAATACATGTTCATTATGTACACAGAATTTTCGCTAAACGGTAAAACTTCCTTCAATAACAAAGAGCTAGGCACAATATGACATGTTTTTACTTGGTACTTATCAGTAAAATAAATAAACTCTGCATTCTTTATCAAGAAACTCCCTATTATCGCGAATATAAGCATAAACGTACTCTGTCAAAATTTTAAAACTATGGAAACCTTTTCGGACCATATTTGTTTTTCATTTTTTTTAGGTTTTCTGCGATTTTTTTGTCTTCCGTTTTAGAAGAGACATACTAGAGGCTATATTTAAAACAATAATTATACACAAAATATTTAAAATGTTGTTAACACTGTAATTTATGGAATAAGAGACAGTTATGCAAAAAATACAGTGATACATATTGTTTTTGTTTCAGACGTTGCACTGACGAAAACGTATGCTTACTCTGTGGAGACCTACTTGACAATGGGAAACCAACTTCAAAACTCAGTGGAAAGGGTAGCGCAAGCATCAACAATGCCAGTGTTCTGCGGGGGGAGAGCATCCAAACAAGAGACGATTTATGCTCCTAATGCAGTTCCACACATGATGACAGGAAAAGCTGTATCCCGGGCCTTCAGAGGTCACCTCCTTGTGGACACAGCACTCAATGCACTCCTTGTAGGGCAGGCTTTTGGATATCCTTGGATTTGCAAGAATGACGAAGAGGTTGATTCAGAACATAATCAGCAGAACAGATGGTACAGCACAAGGGAGGTAACTAATGAAGATCTCAAACATGCAGTTGATCTATTTGAACAACTACTTGGAGGACAATTATCAATTGAAGACATTTGTCAAGACAGTACACTTATGAAAGTGAAGTCGTGCCTGGATGACTACAAGATTCAGTTGAAAGACAGAAGGACCTCAAAGTTATGGTTGCAATACACTGAGATGATAGACATTTTGCGAAGATTCATAAAGGCTGAAAGAACTGGTAATTGGGATCTTCATCTCTCATCTCTCAGGGAAATGATTCCTTACTTTGCAGCTTCTGGACATGCCCTCTATGCCAAATCAAGTCGATTGTATCTCCAAAAGATGTTGATTTTGGAGAAAACAAACGAAGAAGTCTACAGAGATTTCAAGAACGGATTGCATGTAGTGCGTCGTAGCGACCGTTTGTGGGCTGGCTTGCCTACAGATCTTGTCATAGAGCAGATGCTCATGCGCAGCATAAAGACCAATGGAGGCTTGACTCGGGGTAAAGGCATTGGAGAAATTCAACGTCTTACATGGGTGTTGTCAATGCCAGCATGTGCCAGCATTAACGTTGCAATGCAGACATTCACTGGAATCTCATACAACACTAGCGAACAACACAAGGATGCTTCCAAGGCTCGAATGGACAGGGACAACAAGGACATACTGACAGCGTTATCGTTCTTAGAAGAGAGAAATCCTTTCAGCGATGACCCAAGCCTTCGAAACATTGCTACAGGAGAAACAGCTGACAAACCTGTGAATGTTGAGAATGCAAAATCTGTTGGACTGAAGATAATTGACAAAATGACTGGAGTGTCCGTTCAAGATTATGTCTTCAAAAAAAGGACCAGGCTTGCACACTTGCCTCTAAGTCAGCTGTACAGTTTGATGGTGATGCAGTTCATGTTGATCCGAAACTTTTGTTCCAAAGACTTGTTACCAGTGCAAGAAACATGGGCGAGAACCTAGCATCAGTCTTTGAATTTGAACTGTGCAACAGTCCCCCGGCACTCTTTGAACCATCTGGTCTTCCTCTAATAGCCAACAAAGCTACACTAGCTGACTCATTGTGGACTTTGCTAAAGAATCCTGATTGGCAACCTCCAGTTGACACAGCCCAGCCTGAATATGTTCTTGATGGTGGAGCCCTGCTTCATCGTGTAGTCTGGCCTAGAGGTTGTACTTATGACACCATCCTTCAGCTATACACAGAATATATCCACAAGAGGTATGGACCAGCGACCATTGTCTTCGATGGATATGAGGCTGGACCGAAAACGAAAGATATAGCTCACCTTAGACGAGGAGATATTGGTGTAGAGGTCAAGTGTGAAAAGAACCTGCTACTGAAATCCAAGAAAGAACATTTTCTTGCCAACCAATCGAACAAACAGAGGTTTATCCATCTCCTTGGTACAGCCTTAGAGGAACAGGGATGTAGAGTGAAACATGCCCGAAGTGATGCAGACCTGGACATAGTGATGACAGCTGTGGAACTTGCCAAAGAGCACCCTACTGTAGTAGTCGGAGAAGACACAGACCTCCTGGTACTGCTGTGCTACCACGCTAGTTGTGAGTCATCAGAAATCTACTATATGACAGAGGCAAAGGGTAACGCAAAAAAGAAGAGAAAGGTTTGGCAAATAAAGGAAACAAAGAGGAAGCTCGGAGCAGACATCTGCAGTAACATCCTGTTTATCCACGCTTTTACAGGATGTGACACTACAAGCAGAGTGTTTGGAATTGGGAAATCATCTGTCGTGAAAGAACTGGTCTCTGACATATCCTTTCGTCAACAGGCATCTGTATTCAGTGCGGCTGCAGAGAAAAGTGATGTCATAAAGGCAGGAGAAAAAGTTTTCGTGACATTGTTCAATGGTGACACAGACGTACCTCTAGACAAATTGCGTCACGTCCGTTTCTGCGAAAAAGTGGCTGTTTGTTCAACATTCGTCGAGCCCAAGCAATTGCCTCCGACAGCAGCTGCAGCAAAATACCACTCAATGCGTGTGTACTATCAGGTTCAGGAGTGGATGGGACATAAACCGTCAGACATGTTGCCTGAGAATTGGGGATGGGAACTCAGATGTGGTCGTCTATACCCCATTCTGACAGATCTACCACCAGCCCCTAAACACCTGCTAAGAATTATCAGGTGTAGCTGTAAAACTGACTGTGGGTCAACCCGGTGCAGCTGTAGGAAACATGGTCTGGAATGCTCTCCAGGTTGTGGTGACTGTAGGGGTGTGAGCTGCAGAAACTCTATGCGTGTTGAAGATGAAATGTAATATATTTGAGACAAGCAATGAATTCCAGTTGTTGTTATTACCACTCATTCAATTCAATTGGTGAATAGATCCTGCAAAGCATTGTGTTAAATGTGAGTGTATCAATTATTCACTTCATTTACTGAGATCCATGCAATATTCGTTAATATTCTTGAAGAAGGTTAAATGGGATAAATCTTTACAAAAATGTGTGTCTTATTTATACTGTCTGGTATTCAGCATTTGTATGAACTGAAATGTAAATAAGTAGATCTACATGTATAAGTGCCGTTATGTATATAAGATAATTAAAAGTGGCAATAAGTATTTTTCGTAAAATTGTATTTGACTTTTATAGATGCACAAATACCATCTCACTCGGCTTACATAATTATGTTTTCCACATGCCTAATGACGATTTATAGATTGAAATAAAAGAAATTACAATACATGTCCCACTTTCTCATGTATACTAGTATACCTATAAAATCCCAAAGCCCCAAATCAGTGAAACTTTCTGCTTTAAATAACATTCCAACATTAAGATTAAGTAAGTGTAATGTGCTGGTCGTTGTACATTGTCCGGTTTTCGATCAGTCATCAGGTTTTACACATTTACTTATATGTATATTACACTTAATCGATAAGCATTAAAATGGAAATGTTCAACAACTGTCAGTACGTCTAGGTATAATCAGATTATTGATATTGTTTGTCATTTGTGGAAAACCAAAATTTGCTTAATGTCACTTTTGTAAACCAGTATTTAAATGCAATTGTGTATATTCGTATTGTTTATATTTAATTTAAATATTGTATATTTCAAATATTAACTACAAATCATCTTTATCATGCAAAATCAAAGCTTTTGAAATTGAATTTATGAAATAAATGCACTTATTCATGACATATTACTTTGTAGTGTACTCTGTCAGTCACTTTAGGGAAGAACGAACATGCACGTGCGTTTTGGCGGGAAAAATACAATTTTCGTTCATTACACATTCCTATATTTTGTATATCTTAAAGTACATACTATGAGGATTACAAAACAGAAGAGTAAGCTTTTATTGCAATTTGTTCTAGGTTTGGCTATATTTGAGCCAATATGACTGGCCTAAAGGCAAAATCAAAGTTCAAGATGTGTAATGAAGTCTAGGCATCTTTAGGATTGTAAAGATAACGATAAAACAATAACAAATTACAGCTTATATTAAAGCTGATTGAATGTGTTGATGTTTAGCACAATCACACTTAGTCATTGCATTTGTGAGGTGAGGTGATTTGGGCTTTAACGCCGCTTTCAAGAGTATTTCACTTATATCACGGCTGCTAGTATTTTTGCAGGGAGAAAGCCTGCCATACCATGTGGCTATGTATTGCGGTGAAACCTGCGTGCAACAGCTGGAATTAGTGAATCATGGGTGTATTGTATTTGTAATATCCTGCTTATGAAGAGGTCAATAAATGTTACAAGTAAGAAAAGGATTTCAGATTTTGATGATGAAAATGTCCAATCATCCAGGGATAATGAGATGAAGATTTAGAGATAACGGTACCAGGTGCAATACAAACACAAACAACATAACTGACAGGTCAAACTTCAAAGGTATGTCAATAAGCAGGGAGATATCAGCCAGATATCAACATGAATAACATCACCGGAATGTAAGCTGACATCACTTCACCCTTGCTCCATCCGATAGCTTCATCAATCATCTCTTAGCTGGTGAGCCCTCGACCCTTGACCCTTGACCTTAGAGAGGGTTCTGTCAAAGTATCCTCCATTTTGTTTTTGTGCATTTGTGTGAATCAAATAAATATGCTGTACTTTTAATAAATGTACTTTTTGATAATAAACCATATTAAATTTCTTTTCCACAAAATATCCCAAAAATAAATCTGCCTTTAATGCTGTTAACGCAGTCCTGTCCATGTAGCATCGCATGTAATATCACATGTAATATCGCTTGTAACATCGCATGTACCATGTAGGTAACATCGCATGTAATATCACATGTAATATCGCTTGTAACATCGCATGTACCATGTAGGTAACATCGCATGTAATATCACATGTAATATCGCTTGTAACATCGCATGTACCATGTAGGTAACATCGCATGTAATATCACATGTAATATCGCTTGTAACATCGCATGTACCATGTAGGTAACATCGCATGTAATATCACATGCAATATCGCTTGTAACATCGCATGTACCATGAAGGTAACATCGCATGTAATATCACATGTAATATCGCTTGTAACATCGCATGTACCATGTAGGTAACATCGCATGTAATATCACATGTAATATCGCTTGTAACATCGCATGTACCATGTAGGTAACATCGCATGTAATATCACATGTAATATCGCTTGTAACATCGCATGTAACATCGCATGTAACATCATATGTAACATCACATGAAACACCACATGTTACATCACATGTAACATCACATGTAACATCACATGAAACACCACATGTAACATCACATGTAACATCACATGAAACACCACAGGTAACATCGCCCCTGGCCATATCCAGTTGACCTATTTGCTAACCTAAACAGGTCATCGTCAAGCAGCTTTCCTCATCTCACTAAAAGTATCCTCTTTTGAAAATTAAGGAGCCCATCCCAATCCAATAAGAGTACCTTGTATCCCATGTTCACTGTCAAATATTTGTTCAAACATACCAGTTAAACATGACCCGATACTATGTCAAGATGAATTGTAAATTCACATCTCCTAGTTGTGAATCAGTTTAATGTGGAGCTATGGGAGTATTTAAGATATATAACACCCAAAACTATGTTATCACTTGGCAACCAATTTTGAAACTCTTATCATATGAGAATCCAGAAATTTCAAAGGGGTGATGAAAAGAGGGGAAGGGAGGTTGGGGGTTGAATTGAACCCCCTGTCACTGTTTATAGGCTTGTGTTGATATATGTCATACCTGAAGACAATTGAGGGAGATTTTGATGTGTATATTTGTGTATATATGCTATGTATACCAAATAATGAGCTGTTGAGAAATCCCCCCCCCCCCCCCCCCCCCCCCATCAGCATACTTGTAAAACTCGCAACCTCCTCCATAATGATAATTGATAATTGAAAATTAATATTTAAATCATTCCGCATAGCAACACCATCAATGAAATAGCATAATCTTGTAGAATCTACAAATTTCGACCCAAATCAAATTCTAGTTGTGAAACTATCGGCGAAACATTACAACATTCAGTAGAACCTATAAATGTTGTGAAACTTTTGAACACCAATACTTGAAATCAAGTCTCTTCGAAATCTTTCAGCTCAGCAACACTCGAAGAATTTGAAAATCATTAAACAGGAAGCAACACGGTCAATCTTCTTCACCAATCAGACACACAGATACCAACTGTTTATTCTTCAGGAGAGAAATGAGACCGCAAATATTTATACAACACCAAACATCAATTCTTACAAATGCCTCCCCAACTAAAGCAGATATATTGACGAAGCACTTCAATGCCGACATCAGGTGGCCTTGTTGTCAGAAAACAAAGCAACCTTCGATATGTTGAGGATGATTTGTCATACACACAGCACCGATCATTCATTAGCTACATGAAGCCATTCTCTCAAGACAGAGATTACAAAGTTATTTCTTCCTACCAAACCTCTGTTACAATGGGGCCGATTTCACAATTCTCGCAAAATCCCAGAACAGTGAAATCTGCTACATTATACAATTATAGACTTCAGTTGAGGTGAATCAAATGGTTTATCGACCTCGGAACATAACTTTCCGAGGTTGATAAACCATTTGATTCACCGATAACTGAAGTCTATAACTGTTTTATTATATTATCCATGAAAGTCTCAATATTTTAAAAAAATTCATTAAAAAAATGTAATTATTTTCAAAAATTAATTTTTTCACAAAACGTTTTTTTCTTCTTCTAATTTTACTTGGAAACCTACAAAATATATTTCGATTGAAAACAAAAACTTTAATTTTAAATAACTTAATAGAATACAAAACATAAATTAAGCTCCTCACAGGGGTGATCTTTTTTTAGCTCCGGGTCATTGGATTGTTATGTCAACCTCGCGTGACGTTTCCCGCGGTCAACATAACGTTTGATCATTGTCGATGACCATCCGTCTCGGCCAATCAGAAAGCAGAACACTCTTCCATCATATAATAAATACACTTATTCACACTGAAATATATCATAAGTTTCACAATTCTCGCAAAATTCCAAACAGTGAAATCTGCTACAAATAAATACATCATAAGTTCATCAGATCACTACCAGGCATAAACAAACTTCCCGATAACAAAATTTTCCAGGCGTAGTCTCTGAATGTAATGGACGAGATATTCTGTCAGAATTTATACGAGGGACGTGATAACTTGTCTACTCATACTTTACATATTTCACAGTTCTCTAGCTGTGTCTTTTTCGGATGCAAGTCATGTTCATTCTGACAGTGTAGTTGTAGGATTCCATGTGATATACGACCTTGACATTTTGACAACTTGGCGTAAAATGGCTGGTCATATATCACATAGCACTGGAATACTGCAGGCAACAGATGTATAGGAGTTGAATATTGAGTTTAAAATTGATTGTTAGGAATGTTTGAAACAGTTGACCGTTACAATATTTGTTACCATTGGCAATACTTGTTTCATTGTTCTTTGAAGTGAGTTATTGTTTAATGCCGCTTCGGCAGTATTGCAGCCATTAGTGGCGATGTTTTTTAATTTGGATGTTAAGTTCTTTCTATAATCTAGCTTATGACATAAAACACTGTGGTTGTTTTTCATCCATTGAGTACTAGACAGACAGAAATTATCATAATTATCATAATTTTCACATTATCTTTTTTTCTTAAATTCTGAAGTATTTTATTTTTTAAAGCAAAATCGGTCAATATGGATTTTAATCTTACTATACCCATCCCCCCCCCCAACCCCCCCTCTCAAGATCCGCCAATGATTACAAAACAAAGGTGAATTGGGATCAACACAGCTTCCATGTATCAGACATCACATTAAACGTATTATACAAAATCCAGCAGTAATACCGCTGGATTGTATAAGTTTGTCACCTAAAACATGAACACAAAACAAAGCACTTTGGCAATTTCTTCCAACCATGTACACATCAAGACACAATATTCAACAAGTGACTGGCATAAAGCGCTGATGATACACACAGCAAATACCAACTGACAGGCATGATGTACGAGAGTGGTATTCAGAGAGTAACATGTCTCCGTCCACTGTATAGGTCAGCCGGTCAGAACATTCTCACCTTGGCTGAAGATACAGCTTAGTAATCAGTGGAGGATCCAAAGGGGTTAAATGGGTTGAACCACCCCCCCCCCCCCCCCCCCCCCCCCCCCCCATGTAAAGTTGAAGGACCCAAAGTGCCCCCCACCCCCCTTTCAAAATTTCGGATCTTCCACTGGTAACAGAGAGGGAGAAGAAGGTTCAAATTACTCATTTTGAAAATGTCTTCATGTAAATTCGAAGGACCCAAAGGTGATCCCTGCACCCCAAAATTCGGGGTCTTCCATCGGTCACTATCAATTTCAGCCCATCTAAGTTAACAATGTTTGGCCTCTTGCTCAATACTTATACTGTATTAAAAAAAAAATCATATATCCTATGATAAGCAGATATATATCATATATCCTATGATAAGTAGAGATTCTACAATACACTCAGTCTCCAGCAAGTGCTGAACTCCTCCAAACAGTAAAACAATTTTTCAGAAATAAGCGCAGTTTCTAATTAGCGTATATTTCCAATACCAGCGTGGTTTCCAGTACGAGCAGAATTTCCAATACAAGCTTGGTTTACAATAAGCGATGTGTTTCCAATACAAGCAGAATTTCGAATCAAGCTGGTTTCCAATAAGCATCAGGGGACGCAATGTTTACATTGGAGTGAAGTAAAATACAAAAGGAGAATCCTTTCTTTATTTCTGTTGTATTTTCAATGAGACCCAGATTCTATTTAGGTTTGGTTTGAGAATTTCCTGAATTCATATAGTGCAAAAACCCTTATTACACCCCGTGGAATTACTAACTCCTCTCCCCCACCCCCTTTACCACATTTGATAGAAACGAAGGGGTAAGAATTGTCTGATAACAAATGTCAACTCATTTTCAACCAAAGTTGCTAATTTTCAAACTTCAAAAAACAAGAAAACCTGAAAAGTACACGGAGCCACTATTAAAATGAAGTCTCTTGCCAGAGTTGATAATGTAACTATATAATTCCAAGACAAAAGACCTGTATATTGAAATTTGTTTGTAGAAGCAGCTTGCCATTGAACTGATGATTACAAAGAGGCTTTGACAAGCTCACATGTCAACAAGCGATATCGACGAATCGTCAGCTTATATTACGGTTGATGAGCGTCTCGGATCAAATAAAACCGTCCCACAAAGCGTATATCTCCAGCAACAAACGGAGGCCTCCAGATCAATCATGATCATATTGTGTTCCCTTCTCTCTCTCTGCACACATGGGAATCCATTGTCCTTCAACTCTGCTTGTCAATTCATAGATCTGCAGTCAAGGACATTTGTAATCATACCACCACCACGCTGTGACCCTCGTTGCACCATTACACTGTAAAGCCACACTTTATCCCCACACTGTAAAGCCACACTTTATCCCCACACTGTAAAGCCACACTTTGTCCCCACACTGTAAAGCCACACTTTATCCCCACATTTTATCCCCACACTGTAAAGCCATACCGTACCACCACAATGTACCACCACACTGAACCACAACACCATACCACATCATTGTACAACAACACAATACCAGCGGTGTTAATATAAGCCACACAGCTTATTCAACAATCCCAATTCAATACATGAATAAAATGTTAAAACCACATTGTACCACTACACCGTACCACTACACCATACCGCCACACCATACCAACACAAACATACCAAACATGTGACCATGCATTGCGTTGAAACCTGCGAGCATCGGCTGGAACAAGCGAACCATAGGCGGTACTACGCTGAAATTCAGTGTAGCAGTGCACCCAAACCTTACTGCGTGTAGAACAGTTCTCTACTGCAGACAAAGTTGCCTTGCCCCTGGCGGGATTCGAACCGCGGACCTCTTGACCTGAAGCCGAACGTGCTAACCACTGCGCTATCCCGCCCCGTATTACACTCGAAATATGCAATATGACTTGTACAAAACTTATGCAAATTTGTGTAGAACCCTCTCCCTCGCTCAGGCAATACAAAACTTCACACTCGTTTCATAAAAGTCATATGAAACATCCTCGGGTAATAATCTATATATATATTTTGATGGTGTTCAATGTTAAGACTTTTTTTTGTTTACTTTCCACAAGGCAATTGTCAATATTGTTCCCACTTTCCCTTGTTCCGTGTATGTGAATGCTAATGAAAAGTTGAAGCGAGGTAGATTGAGTGAGGTGAGTTATTGTTTAATGCAGCTTCGGCAGTATCGCAGCCATTAGCAATGAGGAGTGAGGTAGAAAGTCTATATGTAATATATAACTTTTCTTCCTCACGAGATGGGATAAACATGGTATTTGTCAAGAATTAACAGATATTCTATTTATTTAACAATGTTACCCTTGTAATTACGCCACAACAGGGTGAAACAATGTTATTCAGTTTAACTGCATCAGAATGTCAGCTAGATTTGCTGAGTGTTGCAAATTTCCCTGCGACAAATAACCACCCGATTGTTGCAGGATTTCTTCCTGACACGGCAGTGTCAATCTACAAAGTGTTGAATATTGATGAAAATTGAATGAAAAATTATTACTTTTGGTTTAAATACTTGGATATAGTAATAACCAAAACTGTCCTTTATCGTGAATAAAAAGTCATCATATTCCTAGCACGTCTTGCTTATGTATGATAAATGCACTGAATGATACATCAAACAAAAGTTCAGCATTTTGATAAATTGGCCAAATAATACTTTCAGCCAAGTTCCTAAATAAGAGTTCAAATATTTCATCTTCTATGAAATCTGTTTTCCTGTATACAAATGTTTAACCTCCCCAATCCACATACCCTAAATCCTTGAATAATCGCCCATCGTTTATTAATTTCAAACACCGAATTGGCCCAGAGATTATTCAAGGCAGATGATTAATCGAGGCAGGCGATTATTTTTTATGAACCAAATTATGTGAAATTTGTTAATATCATAACAAAAACATCATTACAGTTTGTTTTAATTTATGAATATTGTAAACGAAGTGCATGTAATGAGTTTAAACATCGCATATATATACGCTTATGCCGGATAACTCGGCGATTATTTATTTCATAGAGAATTTAGACCCGGCGATTATTCAAGGCAGGCGATTATTCAAGAATTTACGGTATACCTCTTCAAGCTACCCACAATTCCAAGGCTGGCTTGACAGTCCACACGTTATCAGTTGACAGCCAGTACAAATGAATTGTCTTAATGACTCATACTGTAGAAGACTTCAGAAAGAAGGAAGAAGCCTACTTATTAATAAATCATCGAAGAAAGGGGTCATTGCAGTCAACCATTGAATTGAATTGAGATGCATCGCTGCTCCATAGAAACACGGTTCATCTGCTTCTCTGTCAACTATCATCAAGCAGCTTACAATCAGTAAGGTTTGACCTCAACATGGGAAAGGCATGGAACGAGGAGTTGAAAGAGTATTTCACTTATATCATGGCTGCTAGAATTATGGAGAAAGCCTGCAATGTCATGTGGTTATGCATTGTGGTGAAACCTGCAGGCATCTGCTGGAACTAGCAAACCATGGGTGGTACTATGCTGAAATTCAGTGTAGCATTGCACCCAAACCTTACTGCTTGTAAAACAGTTCTCTACTGCAGACAAAGTTGCGGTGCCCTTGGCGGGATTCGAACCCTGGCCCGTTTGATCCAAAGCTAAATGCACTAACCACTTTGCTACTCACCCCCCTCCTTGAACAAGAGGCAGACACTTAGTTCCACCAATGGTAAACTTTAGGGTTTAGAAGCTAAGAATGTAATGGAAATGTTTTACTTTTGATAACAAATAAAAAGCATAAATAAAGAATAGTAACTTTTGAATTGAACCTTTCCAAACAATGGCATAAACATCATTACAAAGACAAAAGTGGGGGGTTGTAATAAACCTGAGAATATGAAGGCAACAATAGGGTTAACAATTGAACCGTGAGATGATTGAAGGCATCAATAGGGTTAACAATTGAACCGTGAGATGATTGAAGGCATCAATAGGGTTAACAATTGAACCGTGAGCTGATTGAAGGCATCAATAGGGTTAATAACTGAACCAGGAAAAAAATGAGCAGTCAAAATAAATTTATAGTTACATACTGGAGTCCTTAAAATATAATTAACACACCGAGTTTCCCACAAATCTGATGGACACTTGCTGATCTCTCACATCTAATCAGTCTTTGTTCTTTTTAATCAAATAGACAGCAGATATAGATCACCTCGAAACCACGACAACTGAATGAAGACACAGCAGGTTTTACTAAGGAAGTGTCCTTGACGCAAATACAGCTCCTTCCTTGTATCACGCACCATCAATATGTTTTACTCAGGTACACGAGAGGAAACGTCATGATTATCACACACCTACAAATCTTTGAAGGGTAATTAGAAGTGGAATACATCAGAGAAAAGGTTTTCTGGATAACTATACGTTTCTAAGTAACATTTACTCCTTCCCTGGAATAAAGGAGTAATCAGTAAGCATTGTGTATGTTCACAATAAAGAAGTAGTTTTTGAGAATTGTTTGTTTTCTTACCATACCAGGTCTTATGTTATTAATTTCATATTGATATCTTAACTTTTTCATTTTTAAGTTTTTTAAGAAGTAGTTTTTGAGAATTGTTTGTTTTCTTATCAAACAAAGACTTCAAGAAAAAAATAGAACCATTGGCTCTGTAGATCATCAGTTATTACATTATTCCTTATTTCTAAGGTAAAGACTAATATATCAAAAAATAATATTCCAATATCCCCTCTCTGACCATATTATCTTGGATGGACTCTACTACTGAAAAATCACCCCAAAGTCAATGACTAGTGCGAATGAAATGGTTCAAAATTCAGTGGCGGATCCAGGAATTTTGAAAGAGAAGGGGGGGGTCGTCCACCACTGCAACTCAACAGCGGTAATTTCACTTATTCTCTCGAGCCTTAGACCATCCCCACATTTCAGGGGTTGTACTGGTTGGGGTTATTCTCAGGTTATAGCCCACCCCCAACTTTGCCAGATGTTCCATGATCATACATTACATAAATCTATAATATGATTTCAAGTTAAGTGTCAAAAACCTAAAAAAACAACTATTCTGACTGTCTGACACTCTTCATATGAATTTTCATCTGAGTTGGGGTCTCTCCTGTCTAAAAGCCTACCCCCTTGTTTTCAAGATGTTTGTTTGCCTGGCCCCACTGGTCTTATAACCGAGAGACTACGGTAATTGCTTTTGGTTCAGTGCACCATGCATTGAACTGTTTATTTGCGTTAAATACCAGGTCTTATGTTATTAATTTCATTTTGATATCTTCACTTTTTCATTTTTAAATTTATTTAGCTTCCATTTTTTTAAAAGTTAGTTTGTTGGATTCTTGGTTCTGAAATCATGAACCGAAATGAACTGAACCACCTATACCACAATTCATGTGTACTCATGTGTACCGTTTCACCTCCAATGCCGCCTGTTTTTGAAAACATTTGCTACCTAATTGACATGACATGCATATTGAGCTCTGGAACTTGCAGAAACCTGTCGTACTGAAAATGCATAAACAAAATTTAAACCTGCCAATAACCATAACATATCTCACACTTTGAATTGTGTAATATTGTTATGCACTACGTTTGTTGATAGCAACTGTTGAAGGAAGCCTATTGATGATTATAATCGGTGTTACGGTAATACAATTTTCCATTAAAGCTGCAGTGGTAAATGGAACTAATTGAAATTTGCATTGCAGGTGTTTCTGCAATAGTGCATCCTTTTGAAATATGATAAAATGGACTGTCAATACAAACCCATTGAAGTAAAGCTTTATGAAATTGGATAATCATAATTAAACATTGTTCAATCTAGGAGACATGATTTACAATTATATCAAATAGCCCTAAAAACAAAACCACAGTGGGAACTATCACACAATGTAAGTCAATCCCTGCAAAAGCACTGCACTATACTTTCAAAATGGCCGCTTTTTTTGCATGAAGGGGTGATAAGTCCCCCCTCGAGTTTTGGTTCCAGATTGGACATGATCTTACTTTTAAAGCGACAAAAATAGAGCATTGGCTCTTTGGCTCAGTCTTTGCTTGATTTAGTATCTAAGGTTGAAAAATTACATATGAAATAAAAGTTGTGTAACTTTAAAGCATGCAATGCAAATTACGAAAAGACACCACATCAGTAAGAGACGGAAGATGTGAGGAAGGGTTTTGGATCAAATCTATCCCTAACAAACTTAACAAAGTCCAAATCCAATGTGTTTCTATGGAAACGAGAAAAAAAAAATCAGAAATCTGAAAATATCAAAAGGCACCTCTTCAGTTAGTGAGTAATACACATGCAAAGTTTCAGAAAGATATCATGAACGGTTTTCGAATTCTGCTCCGGAAACTAAATGATAGTCATTACGGACGGACAGATGGACAGGGCGACGACTACATCCCACGTAATTACATCCTGGTCAAATCATTGAACAAATCATAGAGATCACTCTGTATAAGCTATTTTCTTACTTACACAATGCCACGCCCACATTTGAAGGGGGATCAGAACAAATGAACAAAATTTAGTCTACATGAGTTGTTAGAATATTTGATCTTCTCATGCCGAATGTTTTCTGAGGAGCATTCGTATAAAGGTTGGGGGGAAATGTTTGACACACAAACGTTTTGAGGAGAAATCCTTTAAAGGCTTTGGAAAAATGCCTGCCACGTTCATATTTGAGGTGGGGTCGGGACCAAATGAACAAACTTTGATCCTCTGTTTACAAGATAAGATAAGATAAGATAAGATAAGATAAGATAAGATAAGATAAGATAAGATAAGATAAGATAAGATAAGATAAGATAAGATAAGACTTTTTTTATCCATGAGGGAAAATTTTGGTTACATTCATCAACGTTCAAGCCCCGTTAGCCAAAAAAAAATCAAGGACCCAACCCATAAGTCCATCTGTCTCGATGAGCTAAAAATAACCCTCTGGATAATCACATCGTAAACACAAACTCAACTACGAAATGCTTCCATATACAACCGTGTTGACAATTATGAAACTAACCACACCATATTGATCGCCAATCATCACTATGCTGAAATCGACCACCCCTAACAGACACTTCGATTTTTCCACATTAATGTTTAATGCATTGGAGAGTTACTATTTACACAAATATTAGAGACTCCTTCAAAGTCATCCAAGCGTGTCTTGTCGGTTCCGGACTAGTGATCAAGACATGCGTTACACCTTAAGGAGAGGAGAGTCAAAACAAAGCCAAAGGTTAAAACATCTGTCCCTTAAAGATACACAAACCTCGACCATATCACTTTTCGGTTTTTATTCAAGCATATTCAAAGATGACGAGGATTCCACTTGATATATGTCAATTCAACCAATAAACACCTTTTAAAGGCCTTTTTAGAACGCCGCTCAATTACGCCTCGTAAAACTTTAGGCGACGCCGAATGCTGCTTTCTAGGCCTTGTGACGTAATACACAGGAGTCGCTTGGCGTCTAATGACAGAATCCACTAGAATTAGCCTTACATAACTGCTTAAATAACATATTTACCATTGTCCTTATACAACAAAATTACATATATACACGCCCCGTAAAACGTACTACAAATTGCAGCAGATGTCAACACTGTTTAATACGTGATGCGACCATTGCTGGACCCGTAATTCTGCAATGTGTTTTGAAACAATTCTTATCATTGCCCAATATGGCGGCGGCACGCATGTCAGATGATGAAGATGTTCAAACGTCACAGAGATCTATTACACATTTCATACACATTATAACGATGTTAACACGCCTCATTCATTGACTCATGGGTATGTTGAATAATTTTTATTTTCACATTCGTCCATTTGCGAAATAACAAAATATATTTTCCATATGTTTGTTTATCAATGTAACGATATGTAATAAGTGATGTAGTTGCGTTATTGACACTCTAACTTAAATAACTAACTAAATATTAAATAAGAGGGGAAATCTACACGACTGAACTATAGCCTGAGTAATATTTTTTAAATTGCAAACCAAACAACACAAGGCCATGGAGAGTTGATCAAAGTTCTATAGTTACAATTCTTTCATTTGAAAACAATAATAATAACAGAGTACTTGTACCGCGCATTTTTCCATGCCACAGCATGCTCAAAGCGCACATGGGAAAGATTCATTTTCCATATTTTTATCCGATGTGATTTAAACATTATTTGATTTCCAAGAACACATGAATTGACCACCAAACAATACATGCAATATAAAATGCAAGGCCTGTTTTATATCATGCTAGGAAAATGAGAAAGTCTGATGATTTTTACTAAAGCTCATGCAATGCTATAATCTAATGAATGTTTATGTTAGGTCAGTGATATTACACCGAATCTAAGTAATTGTAAATGACTATAGATTTAAAGATAGCCCGAATATTTGTATCTAAAAAATGTGTAAACCAGTAACAATGATGAAAATGATATGATTTTCTTAGTTATAATGCAACTATTCTATTAGCAATATAAAGTCACCATGAGAAATAATGATGCAGTAGATTTGAAACGATACGCCTCTTCAAACACAAAATCAAGCACAATTGCATGTTATTTTTTTGTCAGTTATTCATTTCAAAACCTATTGTAGCCTATAAGATAACCTAAGACTCCACCCGATTGGGAAAAGAACAAATCTAAAATCAGCGATAGAATATCGAAAAATACTCCAAAAACTCTGAAATTACTCCCTACGGATGCACATATACCTATTCTATCGGAAACTTGTAATGTCCAAACGTTCTTATTATGTTTTAAACGAATTATCGACGAAAATCGAGAAATTGACTAAGGATTTCATTAAGCAACTCCTGTGTATGACGTCACATCGCTAACGAAAGCTAACGGTGGCCCGGCAGACTGTTTAAGGATTGTGATAATCAGCTGGCCAATTTTACTCACTTTGAATGGTCATATCTTAGTAAGTAGTTGACGCTTCGAAATAATCTTATGTGTTTTGTTTAGTTGAAAGTATTGTCTATATGAATAAACGAAATACCAGAGAAAAAACAGAGAGATTCTATTATCTTTAAGGCTTGAAGACGTGCCATCTTAGATATACAAGAACATATTCGTACAAACCTGGTCTAATCGTCACCTGGTAATTATAATTAGGGTCAGGACAGGTAAGGAGTACCTGGGTACTGAACGAAACATGTGTACCATGACAACACCCAAACATATTAAATAATAAAAACGGTCAAATGTTTCCCTAAATTATGCCATAATTTACAGTCACTTGTGTTGAATATAACAGATGAAAGCTAAAAAAGCTTTTAGCCGTAGGTTATACAAATTGGGTTTTAAAACGATTTCACCTCTGTAAATCAAATCCGCCTTTGTTAGATTTGACCCAATTGTAAAATATTGATATGTTATGACATGATACGATCCAACAAACTGAGACAAGTCAATGCAGCACATGCCACCAGTGAGCGCCATCCATACGTTATTGATTGTAGATACCTGGCAGTTAGGTGGTAACAAATAGAAACTTACACGTCTAGTCACAGCGTTATCAAGCAGTTGCATTCCATATCATTCATCATATCACATATTATACCGTCATAATTACATGTATGACTTCATATCGATCAGCCGTTGTGATGTCCCAATGAACATACCTTCATCACGATGGTATTTCACCTAGCAACACAATGGTATTTCACCTAGCAACACAATGGTATTTCACCTAGCAACACAATGGTATTTCGTCTAGCAACACAATGGTATTTCACCTAGCAACACAATGGTATTTCGTCTAGCAACACAATGGTATTTCATCACTAGCATCGCTATGGTATTTCACCCTGTATCACTATGGTATTTCACCTAGCAACACAATGGTATTTCACCCAGCATCGATATGCTATTTCACCCAGCATAGATATGCTATTTCACCCTGCATCCCTATGCTATTTCACCCAACATCGATATGCTATTTCACCCAACATTGATATGCTATTTCACCCAGCATCGCTATGCCATTTCACCCAGCATCAATCGCTTTGGTATTCACCTAGAATCGCTATGTTATTTTACCTAGCATCGCTATGCTATATCATCTAGCTTCGCTATGCTATTTCACCCAGCATCACTATGCTAAAAGTGGAGCCCCCACTTTTCCATTGATGGACTTGCCTCTTTTACGATTCCTGGATATGCCACTGAACATGTTGCACAGTATGACTCATATCAAAATCCATAAAATGAAATAAGTAATGTGTCTTGGATATTGTCAAAATACTACTTATTTTCAACACACCTGTCACGACAAATGAAATCATGTACTGGTAATGATGCTGTACCATATTTCCTTGAATACAACCCGGTACTTGAATACAACACTAGGGTCATGGGGTCAATACAACCAAGGTCTAGAATATGAATTTAAGCTCTACCCTATTTCCTCAAATAAAACCCGGGCCTCAAATAGAACCTGGGGGGTAAGGGGATGTTAAATGAAATAGAATCACAGGATTTGTATTCAAGTAAATATGGTATGTTGAATTACTTTCCAATAGGAATTATGGGTAATTTGTTCCTTAAACTGTCAAAACCAGGGGAAAAACATTAACAAAACTTGTATCATAAAAAGTGTGTTAATTTGCAACCAAATTTTACGCCTCATTCTTCCTCCAATTTTCTTTTCACTACGGTATATAAATTCTCATAACAATGTGACAAAGAAAGTGCCAAGACATAAAATGTCCTCAACCGAATATCATTGCATAAAATTGGTTCTTGCAATTTGACTGGATCAATTTAATGTCTGCTATTCATGACATATGGTCGATATAATAGTGGCAATTATAAATGGTCTATTTTGGAATGGTGATTTGAAAATCTCTTTTATCATCAATTATATTCTATATTTGGTTCCATAATGGTTCTACTCTATAATTGGCTCACATTCTAAATCAAGCAGTGACAAATTACTTGTTCAGTTGTTACATACCTTTTTTTTTTTAAATCATCATAAAAAAATATATTGAAGAATAATACAAATATTTCAATTCCATGACATAAATTTCATAAACAAGAAAATTTTCATATTACAGCAAAATATTCAAGTCATAACAGTAAAATTTTAGTTGAAGTGATTTGGGTTTAACGCCATTTTCAAGAGTATTTCACTTATATCAGGGCTGAAAGTATTATTGCAGTGAAAAAGCCATGTGGCTATGCACTGCGTTGAAACATGCGAGCATCGGCTGGAACTTGCGAACCATAGGTGGTACTACGCTGAAATTCAGTGTAGCATTGCACCCAAACCTTACTGTGTGTAGAACAGTTCTCTACTGCAGACAAAGTTGCCGTGCTCCTGGCGGGAATTGTTGGTATAAATTTTAACCAATCATGACCACTAAAAATTACCAATTACCAGTAGTGTATATAGTAACGTCATTGGTAGCACTGGGTCAACAAGTACAACTTTGAGGTCATCGATCCAGATAAAGGTTTGATGTACAGAGAGATGTAAGGAGTATCATATGAAATGTACATTTCACTTCAATTACAAGTAACAAATAAATCAAAATAATTATTTAACAGGCTGATCAAAAATGTCTTGCCACTCCATGACATGACATTTGAAATATATTCCACAGATGATGAACAAATGTAACCGTACTAACGTATATTTTGGTGCCACAACATCTGCAATTTTTTTTCTTTGTTTCTGGACAAAATTTCCATTATTACAGAGAGTAATTCCAAAAATCAGAACGCTACTAGGCTAAACGGTTCACACTTCTATAACCTCGAGTGATTGGTTTTCGGACGCTGAAAGGGCGTGGCGTCCAGGATAAAAATGAGATCACTTTTATCTTTCTTTGGTCTTTAGCGTGTCTGCTTTTTAGTTATTGTTCGTTTCACTGTTTACATGCAGTAATCTTTACTACCAATTACTTCAATTGTCTGACATTTGGGGTCTGTGACTCGTTAGCATACACGTCAATCACCATAGGTAGATAAAAGTGATCTCATTTTTATCCTCGACGCAGTCTGCCTTTAAGAGTAAAGTTTGTATGATATTACAAATTTTAGGAAGTTTCACACGAAACATGTTATTCTGTTATACCTGTCCTTTGTATTGATGATGTCACATGGCTACAAATATCATGAAAAACTACCCGAATGTGAGCCGTCCGAAAACCAAGTACTCGCCGATACAAAAAGTATAGAGATAGTTTTTAAGCTGTTAAGAGTGAAGTTTGTATGATATTACAAATCTTCAGAAGTTTCACACGAAACAGGTTATTGTGACGGCTAGCGGAGACCTCTCCATTGTATTGATGATGTCACATGGCTACAAATACAATGAAAAACTACCCGAATGTGAGCCTTCCGAAAACGATAAATAAAGAAATACTCATAATCCTTTTAAAATTAAAATTGCAAATGGAAAGCCACTATGTCACTCTTAGTCATATTTTCAACCGGAGCATGTTATAATTGGAGCCCTATGATAGCATGTACAAATCTGAATTTCCAAATTAATTTTGTCTCCAATAGCCAATCCATTCAACCAGATCCCCATCCGATTTGTCCCGGTAAACGGAACATATCCCACATAAAAATAATCAATGTATTTATTAATCTATTTTCTTCTGATTCGTCGACAACACAAACCTTCCATATGCCTCATTCTACAAAATAAATACTTTTAAACAGCTTTCAAAATTAACGATATTTTTAGATGTGAGCAGAAGGCGTGTCCTCAAATTTGGACAGATGCTCATCCCAAAGTCGCATCTTACCTTTCGAATAACACCCGTAATACGAGTAGAAGCGCGGCAATCGGGAAGGCAACGAACAAATCGGACACTTGTGCATGATAAATCCCATCATCTGTGTTCTTAAAATCTTCCCATGAGTTGTGTGGAGGTAACCAAAACCATTCGCTCCAAAAGGTTTCATACACAAACTCCCACACGGAAGCCATTGTTGTTTTTGGAATATCACGAGAGGTGCGAGAGTGTTGTCCGCACAACAGCCGATGTATGTCTGTCTTCGACGGGACGTCCCGCAGACTGACTAGCCGATTATGGAGTTATCGTTCTTTATTGGTTATTCGCATTGAATGGTCGACAGCTTGATTTCAAAGCTTTGAAAGCCTAATATTACTTTAACGTGTTATGTTCAAAGCAGCTGCTAAACGCCTGAGGTTATCGAATTACTTTTCAAGTCGAGATGTTTCAATTTCAATACAATAGGGCAAGCAAAAAAAAAGTTTATGGTTTAATGCACTGGCTAACAACCAGAGGGGACAACGGTTTTAATAATAACATTGCATTTATTGACATCCCACAGTCCATATCCACATGTCATCATGGCTTCGATTTATGTAATAAGCTTAGCTTATATAACAAAATAATATAATATAGACAATAAAATATTTTATTCAAACAATTACTTCCTTTCATAATAAGCATAGTCTTCAAAATAGCCTATATCGAGAAACCTAAATAAAATTTAGTCTATGGATTATTTTTTAATAATTACTGTACCTTCATTCTTATGATTTTGTTGTGTAATACCTTTAGTCCCATTCATTTATCTAGACTTGCTGGTTAATCTAGACTGCATTAAAGGGAGAGTAGCACGTTTTTTGAAAATTTTATTTTTTAAAATTTCCCATTTATAAAGATATTTTATGTCATTTATATTTACTTTAAAGGGTAAAACATCTTATTAAACAAACCAATTATCTGTAGTGGTAAAAACTATGTTGCGTAAAAAGCAAAAATTGCATGGTGGCCATTTTATTGTGAACACAATTTATTATTTTGTATTTAAAAAACAATTCCCATGGCTTTACCGAATTATGTACACTCATTTTCAACTTTATTTTCCGAAGAGAGAAGGATGTTTTACTATTGGTGAAATTATTTTTCAAATACATTTCATCAACTTATTTGAGCGAAAAAACGTGCTACTGTCCCTTTAAAGGCTCTTATTTTTACACAGTCATGGGGAAGAACTACAAGAAACCTGTACCTGAAATCAAGGAATTATGATATACGTCTTTGCTCAAACTAATATTGCGGTTATTCAGATAGGTAGGTAGAACAATAAAGCACTTTCAAATGGCATGGGCAAATTATTTAGGGCAAACTCATTTACATCAATTATTGTGCCTTGATTTTGGTATATTGTAAGTTATATTTTTTTTTTAATTGTTGCGTGATATTCACATTTCTTAGGTGAATGTTGAGCTGGATTCTATAAGATATTTCACCTCATATCTATATGCATTCGTATTGTTTGTACAGTTAGACACTTTGATACGTAAGAACAATGCCTTTGCTTATTCAACTGTAGAAAATCTTATCTTATTGATAAACATACATCGGCCGTGCCCCTTTTCTTGTGTAACAACCGGGTAGATAATATGGCGGCGTTGCGTAATACATGAAGAATCTTACTCAATAATAAATTATTAATAATTGTCGTCTGAAATCAAATATATCCACACGATTTGATTAATAATATCATATACGAGGCATAGAGTTTCCCTTTTAACAAGAGTGTTTATATATTGAATATCTAATGTTTGAAGATACTGTAAATCCTTGAATAATCGCCTGCCTTGAATAATCGCCGTGTCTAAGCCCTCTTTGAAATAATTAATCGCCTTTAGCAAATGTAAATAAACTATAGGCTATCTCCTTTTCAAAAATAATTCCGAAATAATGCGAAGTTTAACATAATGATATGCAGTTCGTTTACAATATTCATAATTTAAAAATACTGCGATGATGTTTTGTTATGATTTTTTAAAATATCACGTAGATATTATGGATTCGAAAAAATAATCGCCTGCCTCGAATAATCCGTTGCCTTGAATAATCGCCGGTTGAAATTGATAATCGATTCTTCAAGGATATACGGTAATTGATCATCAACAAAATCAGTGTTATCTGTACATATGTATAAATGTATCTGACCCATCAACATACAACATGATTTGTTTATAAAGTTGTATTGATATTAACATTTCAATGTACAATTAACATTTAATGGCTCATACTTAGAAATTCTAGTCAGCCTATAAACACAAGTCATGACAAGAATTTGATCCTAACATACAATCTCATTTAAAATCAGATCACAATTCAGCTCCACTTCGTTACATATGTATGCATGTAATGTAGTGGAGCTTAACTACGATGTGTACTATCTGATCACTAATCACATTTTAGTCACAACCGAACCAAAATTACATTAAAAAATAATATTACCAATAAATCAATGATAATTGATTTAATACAAAAACATAACACAGACTTTCATAATTTCTCATTGATCCGTACTCTTTGGGATTCACGTTTGTTTACTTGTATTATTGTATGAAATATGAAAATTGTTTACTGAGTGAAAATCATGAATATCGTTATTTGTATTTGAAACATGCACAGGGTCAAGCAATGGCGTTTGTGTGAAGTGTACGCTGCAACCTGAGGTTTGTTTAGAAAATGGAATCGATATAAACAATAAAAAAATGGAAAATATAAAAACTACATTTTTTTTATTTCATTATTCGGGTTTATGTCTGAGCGGTACATCATTCAAGGCATAACATCGAAGAAATATACTACCAAATAAGTAAAAATGATGAGTTATTAAAGTGATTACATCACTTGAATTTATAAAACATCGATCTATAAGATATAAACTCTCTGTAAAAAAAAAAAGAAGTATATTTTATCAGTGATAAACGCTGAGGGACAGTTGTCGATAAAACATATAATGTCAGTCAGACGGAAAGTAGTATTTACCTTTCTCAACTTCCGCTCAGCCTCTTTTCCGTTTACGTCCCATAGAAGGCAAGTTTTCAGCGAATGTTCAATAAAAATCCAACTTAATCCGTTATATTAAATGATATTTTGAAGCTATAAATTAAGCAAGGAAAACCTGTTTACACAACTGATTAGTAACATGGGTTATTTACTGCCAAATTAACGTATGCTCCCAAATATCTGTCGCTGAAGTGGAACCAAGTGCGTTTCTTTCAACGTGATCGTCGACTTCGCTAATATTGTATCATAACACTTCTCCGCCAGGTTGTTTTCCTCAAATATGTGCACATTAAGCTTTAACACAGTGTACTTTGTATTATTTTAATTTATTTATAATCAACAATAGTTCATCATAACAGATATTTTGTAAGTTTTTCGGTTAGTTTTTTCAAGATCAAATGATGTACTAATTCAATTATTCAGTGTTAGTATTCGACATTTCGTATATGCACGTAGAAGAAATTTCATGATTCAATTCTGAATTTATTGAAAATGTAGTGTGGCTATTACTGACTTCAAAACTATACCTGTGTTCCTTGAGGTGGTGCTGGGGATATTTGCCCACCGTTTTGACTTACAGTATGTGTCTTAAAAAATTGGAGAAGTATGGCTGATATGTTTAGCAATGTAAATGGTCATAAAGCTTTAGAAATCATTCCCCACGCTTGAAGTTGCTTTAGAAATGATCAAAATGATCCCCACATTTGACTTTTTGTAATGTAAATATCCACAGTTGACATTTAGCAATGTAAATGGGTTATATGGCTTTAGAATTGATCCAAATGGTTGCAAGTGGTTTCGTAGAGGAAACCGGTTCGTGGAGACCGATTATTCGTAGAGGCAACAGGTTCGTAGATACTAGTTTCGTAGAGACTTGTAAAAAGTACATTAAAAGACAGTTTGTCATGTTTTGTTTATTGTATTGGAGAAATCATGTGGGTAGTTGCGACTAATGTTTACACAAGCAATTATCAATTAATCCGGTTATGGTTTACATTAATTAGCTACTAACGAGGTATTAACAATTGGCCGTGTTAATTAAATCAACCAGTAATCGTGTATTCATGGTTGATTCGTGTCTGACTAGTTCCATTGGTGTGATGATTTGATTGCACATTTCTCTGTCGGCGACTTACCCGTTTCATCTTCTCCGCATCCATTTATCATCGGCAATTGTAAGCCTGCAATATAATCATACTTACCTGTTTTCTTTATTTATCTCAAATGAACTTTAATTACTATTTATTAACTATTTTTTTACTCTACGAACCTGTCTCTATGAAACCGTAAAAAATCCCATCTACGAACCTATTTCATCTCGAATAAACCTACACCCATCCAAATATCCCCACACTGGACGTTGCTTTAGAAATGATCAAAGTTGATGTTTAATAATGTAAATACCCAAAGTTGACATTTAGCAATGTAAATGGATTATATCTCTTTAAAATTTATAAAATTGATCCCCACAGTTGACGTTTAGCAATGTATATGGTTATATCGCTTTAGAATTGATATAAATGATCCCCACTCTTGATCTCCTAGGAACAACACTGCAATATTTTTGTTAGATTTAAGTGTAAATTATTTTGTAACATGATTGATTTCATTTTCAGCCATGGGCAAGTTTATGAAATCGGGCAAAGTTGTCCTCGTACTCGGGGGCAGGTTTGCTGGACGTAAAGCCGTCATAGTAAAGGTAGGCTTATTGATGAGTGAATCTGATAATCAGAGATACTAACCAATACACGACAGGTAGAAATTAACTGAACATGGTAGTCTGCAGGGCTAGTTCTTACTTAGACTAGCCCAACAAAAGTCCCACCACCCATTAAAGTCTACTCCGTATTCCGTAATGATATGTCTAATTTCTGTGTTTGAACGACACATTTATTGCCATTAAGATAATTTAATACGTTATTATCCCGGAGGAAATTTGTTAACACCAAAACAGGATTATATATTATACATAGACACACAACTATAAACTACATTACTTGAACAATATTTTACTTGTAAACAAACAGTGCTAAGTGACGCTATAAGTATTCCAAAGTGGTTGAGAAATTGATCAGGTCCACAGGGCTAGCAGTATCCAAATTTTGATAGCCCAAGGTAAATTCTACTAGCCTCTGGTTGAAGGGCTAGTGTTAATTTCTAGCCCTGCATGAAAACTACCCACTGCTAGGCTATGGAAGGAATAAATAAATTAATGAACTCTGATAATTTTAATAACATAAATAGATACCGTTCAGTATATTAATGACAATTTGATGTGAATAGCACACATTTATTCAGAAATGAAAATTAAAGCCATCTGCACAACCAGTTTGAAAGCTTTGCTATGGCATAACAAGACAGTTGAGAAGTTTAATGATAAAATATTAGTTATGAATAAGTTTTATTGCTGAAAGATTTAAAAATTAGTAAAAATAAAACCTTTTATCATTTCATGTAATGCAAAAAAAACAAAATGGAGAATACGCCAATAAAACCCCAATTTAAAAAGTTACAGTGCTTGCGTAATATTGCATCAAGGTAAATACACTATCTGTATTTTAAAACTTAACTATTCACAATAAAACTGAAAATGTCCATACTACATGAGCAAAAGTCTCAATTCTTACAAGCTACAGTAGAATATTTTCACATATTGAAAAACTTGTTTTTTTTTGTGCAAATGTAATGTTTTCATCGCACCTGGCTTAATGATACAAGTACAATGTTATTGTTAATAATTAGCAGCTCCGACTAAGTCGGAGCTGCTATCAGTTTTTGCGCAGTTTCCGTCGCCGCCGCCGCCGCCGCCGCACGCGCGTTTTGTATTCGCTATAACTTTTTTCCTAGAAGGTTTTGAGAACTCATATACATAACTTCTTACTTATGCCCCTGGGGAATTTTTTTGACATGTTCATATTCAAGGTCAAAGGTCAAGGTCACGAGTTCTGAAATCGCTAAAAAAAATCCTTGTAAACACGATAACTTGAAAAATATTTGTACTATCAGGCTCTTATTTGGTGTACATTAACTATGGAGAATGGCCAAGATTTGAAAAGGTTTTCGCTAACATCCGTCAAAGGTCAAGGTCACAGCCAGGGCACGACTTAAGCATGCTTTTGCGAAAATGTCTTATTTCAACTATTAACACTTTAAATCATTAAATGATTGTTATACACAATGAAAAGTGATCACTGATTGTGTGACCTTGAATTTAAAAGGTCAAGGTCACGAAATATGGTCAAGGTCACCAGTTCTGAAATCTCTAAATAACC
Source organism: Gibbula magus (assembly GCA_936450465.1). Classification (NCBI taxonomy): domain Eukaryota; kingdom Metazoa; phylum Mollusca; class Gastropoda; order Trochida; family Trochidae; genus Gibbula; species Gibbula magus. The sequence goes on along the minus strand of OW388300.1, from coordinate 19,591,107 downwards.
TTTTCCCAAGAAGGTTTTAACACCTCATATACATAGCTTCTTTCTTATAAACCTGGTGGATGATTTTGACATGTTCACATTCAAGGTCAAAGGTCAAGGTCACGAGTTCTGAAATCGCTAAAAAAATCCTTGTAAACACGATAACTTGAAAAATATTTGTAGTATCAGGCTCTTATTTGGTGTACATCAACTATGGAGAAAGGCCAAGATTTGAAAAGGTTTTCGCTAACATCCGTCAAAGGTCAAGGTCACAGCGAGGGCACGACTTAAGCATGCTTTTGCGAAAATGTCTTATTTCAACTATTAACACTTTAAATCATTAAATGATTGTTACACACAATGAAAAGTGATCACTGATTGAGTGACCTTGAATTTTAAAGGTCAAGGTCACGAGATAGGGTCAAGGTCACCAGTTCTGAAATCACTTAATAACTTTTTTCCATGAAGGCATCAACACCTCATATATATAGCTTCTTTCTTGTACACCTGGGGAAACATTTTGATATGCTCACATTCAAGGTCAAAGGTCAAGGTCATGAGTTCTGAAATCACTACAAAAATCCTTGTTAACACGATAACTTCAACAACTTCTGTGCTATCAGCCCCTAACTTGGTATATATCAACTATGGAGAAAGACCAAGATTTGAAAACGTTTTTGCTAAAATCTGTCAAAGGTCAAGGTCACAGCAAGGTCAAAACTTAAGCGTGCTATTGTGAATATGCCTTATGTTAACAATGAGCACTATTGAGTCATTGCATGATTGTTATACACAATGAAAAGTAATCATTGATGGTGTGACCTTGAACGTCAAGTTCAAGGTCATGAGATATTGGTTAAGGCCATGTTAATCTTTTGATCTAATTTTGAAATCAGAAATAGTTTTTAAGAACAAAGTTGTGAAAAGTGACCCCAGTGATGATTCAACTTGTTAGAATAACTTGAATAATGAAAAACATTTTGTCCAAAAGAATTCCAATTTTATTTATGCTGAGGAGAAGGCGGAACAGGGAAAGGCGAGACCCAAAGTTTCGGAGCTGCTCTGCTTTTGCGGTGTCCCGCAAACGCTCTTCTAGTTACTTTATATTATTGATTCTACTTTTGAAGATAAGTGTTGAATATTAATTTTGGTAATAAGAAAGTTATTTGTGCAAGTGACTAACTTGACAAAAACATGGTTGGCGTGTGTTTACATAAATTATAAATTTCTAAAGTAGCAGTAACCAGAATATTTACTCGTACAATGGAACGGATAAAAACCAAAGTTAAGCTATTAAAGCTTTATTATTTAACAATGTAAACACTCTGTCACTGCCTTAATTTCATATTTCATGTCTTCGGGTCTAAGCACTATTCTAAATTGCACTTGTTTTTTTATTTGAAGAACTACGACGAAGGCACACAAGACAAGCCCTACAGTCATGCCCTAGTGGCTGGAGTTGACCGGTACCCCCGCAAAGTGACCAAGTCGATGGGCAAGAAGAAACTGAAGCAGAGATCCAAGATTAAGAGTTTCATCAGAGTCTATAACTACAACCATCTTATGCCAACCAGGTTAGAAACAGATAACACTGGTCAATCGACCCGAGAATATTGAAATTACCATGGGCTGAAACTACCCCGGGGGCGGGATAGCGCAGTGGTTTACCGTTAGCGCATTCGGCTTCGGATCAAGGGGTCCAGAGTTCGAATCCGGCCAGGGGCACGGCAACTTTGTCTGCAGTAGAGAACTGTTCTACATGCAGTAAGGTTTGGTGCAATGCTACACTGAATTTCAGCGTAGTACCACCCATCGTTCGCTAGTTCCTGCCGATGCTCGCAGGTTTCGCCACACTGTATAGCCACATGCTGTTGCAGGCTTTCTCCCTCAGTAGTGCGAAATTTACTACAGAATTATGAAAAATGATATGCACAATTATATACTAAATTTTCTTTGCGATTCTTAAAAATACTCGTCTAAATCCAAGAGAGACTGTATTATGCTTCAGAAATTATTGATTTAGGAGGACAATTGCCTCTGTTTTCAAACGGTCTACCGCCAAGTGCTGTTGACACAATGATTCTATTATTTGAGAAAATTTGGTGAAATCATTGCTCTTGTGTTTTTGCAGGTACTCTGTAGATGTTAACCTCGAGAAATCTCTCGTCAACAAGGATGCTTTCAGGGACCCTGCACTGAAGAGGAAAGCAAGGCGAGAAGTCAAGGCCAAATTTGAAGAACGGTGGGTAACCCTTTACAGGGATACAATCATACAAACTCGTTAGTTGTCTTCTCCAGATGGTCTGGTCATGCTCCATTTATCATTAGTTTAGTAGCCAATCACAAAGCTTCCAACAAAAGCATTCTGTGAGCAGCTAAGGGCAGGTAACTCCTCATAATGTCATTTCACCTGTCTCAGATTCAGAATGTGTAAAATGAAAGTGATACTGAAGGCCTTCAAAATGGAGATCTTTTAAAAGGTTATTTGATTGTTCCGCTGATGAATAGGTTTCGACTGCCCTTTAAAATGTGCAATGGCGACAGTGTGTTGAGGAGTTTGTGTGTGCTGGTAGAGGCAATATTTTAGAAGTTTTATTCCTTGGAACGGGGTTCATTTCAATCTTTTTCATTTGATGAAAACCTATAGTAAGCTGTACTGTATTTGTCGCATAGTAGTGTTCGGGAGGTAATGACATTCTGTCCTTCAGTTGATAAATTCTGTAGTTAACAAAAGCTTTCGTAGAAATTAGTCTTAAACTGGTTAGCTTTACCGAAACCTGGTGGGATAAAGATATTTAAATTTCAAAATGTTAAGATGATTCTAATCACTAATAATTCAATGCTGCATCCACTTAATACCAATGTCTTAGTTGTAACAAGTTGTAGAATTGTGGAAGAAATTTGCATCAACTGTTATCCAACAAGTCTACAGAAATAATGAAGCCGTGTTGAAATCCATTATTGCTGTTTCTGTGTCTGATTTGTAACAATTAAATTAATTCTGCCTTCAAGTTCTTAACTGTTGACATTTTACTTTCAGATACAAGACAGGCAAAAACAGATGGTTCTTCCAGAAGCTAAGGTTCTAATCTGTACAAAGGGGGAAAATAAACTAAAAAAAAATAATAATACTTTGTCATGTTTGTTGTAAAGCTGTGGGGTTTTGTTTTCAATATAGCATCAAAATCACACAATCTTTGAGCATAGAACAGCACTGGTCATTTTCTATATTGCCAACTTTACTACGAAGGTATACATCTTTCCAGTCTCAATGACTGGTTGATTAAAGCCTTGTCACATTTCCTTTAGGTTTCCGTGCTAGGAAATCAGAGCCCACTGCATTTCAGGTGCAGTGTTCCACTATCTTACCACAGAAAATTGAGGGAAATACGGCAAGACTTAAACAAGCCAGTTATGGAGATTTATGCTTTGCGTAGGGAAGTTGCTATAAAGCTGTATGAACAGAAATTTGTTGATCTCCAATTGTTGCAACAAGTATTTGTCAAGCGAGGAATAGAAGTCGTCCGTAAGACTATTACTAAATACCCTAAATGTTAAAACTTGTGTATATTGTCAGCAAATGAAAATATAGGGATTTGAAAGTTGATGGGTCTTGGCCGAGGACTGCCACTTTCAATGGTTATTTAAGCTGTTGTCTTTTCTATTTTACACATTCAGGGTACCGAGTAGTAGTCTTGTGGATTAAAATGCCCTGATGGAGAAGCTGGTTAAACAGAAAATTTGTGTCAAGCTCTGATTATTGTAAAAGAATTGTGAAAGAACTACAAACTGGTTTCTATTCAGTTGATTAGATGTAACTTGATGGTCCTGTACTTCTGGTTTGTTAAATATAATTATCCCCCGCCGCGCGAAGCGGGGGATATAGTATTCGGCTACGTCCGTACGAAATGGAATAACTCAAATACTATTCTCTGGATTCTTTTCATATTTTGCATATGGGTTCATCATGGGAAGAGTAATGTTCCTACAGAGGTTTGTGACCTTGACCTTCATTTCAAGGTCACGACGAGACTTTGTCATTTTACCCTTGTCAGCGGGATATCACAAGAACCATTCACTGGATTCTCTTCATATTTTACATATAGCTTCTCCAAGGAAAGACAAAGGGCTGATTAGATTTTGGTGACCTTGCCATTATTGTCAAGGTCACTACGGAACTTTGAATTTTTCGACATGTTAATGTACATGTAAAGCTTGTCAGCGGGATATCTCCAGAACCATTCACAGGAATTCCATCATATCTTACACAAAGCACCTCCAAGGGAAGATGACGGGCTGATTAGATTTTGGTGACTTTGACATTATTCTCAAGGTCACAGTGGAACTTTGAATTTTTCGACATGCTAATGTACATGTAATTCTTGTCAGCGGGATATCTCAAGAACCATTCACAGGAATTCCATCATATCTTACACAAAGCACCTCCTTGGGAAGACAAAGCGCTGATTAGATTTTGGTGACCTTGACATTATTCTCAAGGTCACAGTGGAGCTTTGACTTTTCCGACATGTTTGACAGTCGATTTTGCTGATTTTGACATTATTTTTCAATTTTGAAGTATTAATTTGCGGCGGGGGATTATGTCACCTTAGTGACAACCACTTGTTATTCTATGAGTTTGGATTCTTGTAACCATCTTGAGAGTAAATTGGAAGAGAAACATCAATTATCATTTGTACATCTAATGCTAGCAAAATTGAAACATTTGATCCTCGCAATGACTTTCGCTCTGGTTTGGATGTACACTCCATAATTGTGATCCAACACTACCTCAAGGCCAGTCTGATTAAAGATCGGAGATTTGAACAAAGAAATTTCATGGCTTCTTGATTTCAGGCATGATTTTTTTAGAAATAGTAATCATTGAGTAGTTTCAATGTAGAGAACATAGTTTTCTCACGATTGTTCATTTACATGATATACTCTAGAAAGTATTTTAAGTGAACATTCAGACATCTTGATGTGTTTGCTCAATCTCATTAAAATCGGAACATAATTACCGTAAATCCTTGAATAATCACTTGTCTTGAATGCTCACAGGGTCTAAGCACTCTTAAAAATAAATAATTGCCGATTTAAATTAAGCAAATGTAGATAAATTAATTATCTCCTTTTCAAAAATAATTCCGGCATAAGTATATGTATGAGAAGTTTAACCTTATGATATGCACTTCATTTAAAATATTCATAATTTAAAATATACTGCAATGATTTTTTTGTTATTATTTTGTAAAATTTCACATTTAATGGATTTTTAGCTCATCAGGCCTGAAAGGCCCGATGGGCTTATGGCATGGGATGGCGTCCGTCCGTCCGTCTGCAAACTTTTCGCTTTTTCGACTTCTCCAGAACCAATGACTCCAGAGAGCTGAAATTTTATGTACAGACTCCTTGGCTGAAGGGGATACTAAATTGTAGATTTGGTGACCCTGTGACCCCAAATGTGGCTCACAGGGGGTCATAACCTAAAAAGCTATTTTCATCTTCTTCTCCAGAACCAATGACTCCAGAGAGCTGAAATTTTATGTACAGACTCCTTGGCTGAAGGGGATACTAAATTGTAGATTTGGTGACCCCAAATGTGGCTCACAGGGGTCATAACCTAAAAAGCTATTTTCATCTTCTTCTCCAGAACCAATGAACGTAGAGCGTTGAAATTTTATGTAAAGACTCCTTGACTGAAGGGGATACTAAATTGTAGATTTGGTGACCGTGAGACCCCAAATCTCGGTCACAGAGGCAGTGACCTAAAATGCTATTTTCATCATCTTCTCCAGTCCCAATGGCTCTAGCGAGCTGAAATTATATGTACAGACTCCTTGGCTGTAAGGGATTCTAAATTGTAAATTTGGTGAGCCTGTGACGCCAAATATGGTTCACAGGGATCATAACCTAAAAGCCTATTTCATTTTACACCTTATTTCTGAGATTTTATGTGCACTTCAGCCAGTATTCAATGGGAACAAGAAATAAGATAAATGTCTACATTATGGACATGTTTAATGTGAATCTATTTGAAATGAGAACTACTGAATACCCTTTGAAGGAATAACTTGAAGAGGAATTAAATTTGTTTTATTTTATATGAGATACGTGAATTGAATATGACTGGTGATAGCATAGGACTATAAAAGAAGTAGCTACATGAGATTGTGACACCACATCTATTTTCATCTTCTTCTCCAGTATAGAAAAATAAACAATTGTAGGAAAAACAACATCTAACATATAAATTTTACTGGCTGTGAGTCCAGTGTCTGCATGTTATGTACCGTAATTGCATTGTGTTGACCTGGGGGTGACCACTGCCTTGCAGAAGGATGAAAACTGATAGCAACACAGAGGTTTCAGGTTACTTCAAACTACTGTGCTGCACTGTGTTATAGACTGTGGTAGAGACTGCGTTAGTCTTAAACTGACTCTAAAAAAAGAATTTATTCATAGAATATCTCCATTTTATCAAATATTGAAATGGAGCCTGCGGGTAATTTGAGTACAGATTTTTCTGATAAGTTCCCCATGTGTGATATAGTGGAGAGTAACGGAGCATATATAAAACCATGGGTAACCGTGGATGGGATAGACTGAAATTCACAAACGTGCAATTTTCATGTCAAACCCCAATCAACTAAATGGGCGACTACAGTTCAAGAGTGCATGATTAGTATTTTATGGTATTAACCAGTCCGTAAAAAGTGGTATGCTCCAAATTGTGTGGTGAAAAAACGTTTCTCCTTTTTTTCCCATGACAAAAAACAAGGCAAAATTATGAGAAATTTATTTCCCAAAAAGACAAAGTTCAGAAAAACGGTTCAATATAACAATGGGAATGTCCAGACATTTGAAGAAAAATTCATAACATTAAAACATTGCTTGTGCCTTCCATACTGAGGAATAGATATATATACTAACATCTATCCTCAGTCACCCAAAGCTAATGTCGGTTTCTCTACCATTACTCCTGGTACTTTACACAAGAACTCAAATTACTTGAATCTTGCCACATACGTTTGCCAATGAATAGTCAAAATCCAACAAAATTATTTTAGTGAAAGACTTTTGAGACCTGTAGGATCAACTAATGTAGTAATTTGATTGGCTTTCATAAAATCAAGGGCAGGTAATCTTAATAAAATTCCCAGGGGTTATATTGTGTAGACAATCGGATCATTGAGCTCTGGGTGACGGAGGATGGCCAATCAGTATTACAGATAAATTTATTTACAATAAAACAAGGTTTTATGACAAGTAACACATTTATCAGTCTTTGAGTATTTGCCTCTAAATCATAAATCTATTTAATCAAGTTCGACAAGCGCGGTCTTTGCATCACAGAATGTTGAGTGACAATAGTACCATGAAACTATTTGCATAGGCGTAGGAACCACCCCACCCCCCCTAGTTTGGGGTCTTTTGGACTAAAACGACATTCACACCCAAAACATATTCCTAAAACTGTTCCTACGCCTATGATTTGTCCATTCTTTTTCCACAGGTTACTCTCTTCAGATTTTCTATCGTAACCTCTGTTACATTTAGGCTAGAAATGGAGAATCATGATCAGTTGTGCAAACCGCAATGATGTTTCAAACTGAGCAATCCGTTGAAATGACTAGAGTTCCTTCATCTGTGCGATGCACACATATGTAAGACAGAATTCAGTCGCAGATCTAAAACGATATTAGATTGATCAGATAGGAATGTTACCAGAGTTGCAAACTTTCACAGCCAGGTAATGATAGAATGGTGAAATATTGCCTTTATGTAACAGTGGTTATGATAGACAATCTTTAGGGACCTCACTCTTGTGGGAAGACTGTGACAAATCAAAGCAATTTACTTCAATATATCAAATTCAATCAAAAATTCTAGTTAAATTACACTTGTGACGTCATCCTATTGTTCTTTCACTCCATTATTTTCCAGTATTGGAGAGTTGCACATCACATCATATTTTTTAAGTAGAAATTGAATTTCATTAACTTTTTAAAGCAATTTTGATAAGAGCAATACTTTGAGTGTAATTTAAGTAGGGTAATATCCTCGTAACTCTCCATTCCTTAAAAATAATGGGGCCCGGCTCCATTATTTTTAAGGAATGGAGAGATACTCGGACATTACCCTCTACGTAAATGCTTGTTCATAGCTCATATATGTTCATATGTGAATAGGTCTAAGATCAGTTGCAGAATATACATTATGTATATGATAATGACCAAGTATAAACTCTCCATTCCTTACAATTTTACACACAAAGTATTGCTCATTTAACAACTTTTTCTTTAAAAAGTTTAAAATCATAAACTGCAGCAATGGGGGAAATAGTGCTGACTCGTCTAGTACAGTTTTCACCTTGCTTTTTTAGTCAGTGTGTGGAGAGGCAATAAGTAAAAGGTCAACATATATTTTAAGTTGTAAAATTGCACAATACAGATATGCAATATGACTTGTAAGTCACATGGATATGAAGATGCATTTATAATACCCGGTAAATGTTTTTAAAAAAATATAAATTATTGAGATATTAAGTCAACTCTGGCAAGATACTGAATGCATAATAATGCTGTGAAGATCTGAAAATATACAATCCTTTCATCTTCTCCAGTGAAGAAGATAAAACATACAGCATACAGAGATAAAAAGGTTATAAGGTAAAAAAGAAATATCACAGATAAAGAGACTTCTATAATGAAGAAAACTAGAATAACCATAACTGAAACAGATCCAGGAATATTTTTTTTAGGGGTCGAGTGGGGTTAATATTTTCACACATTGTTTATTGTAAGTGGGGTTTTGCCTAAGGGATTCATCGAATTTACATGCAAATTTTTTTAAAAAAGGGGTTTGAAGCTCCTGAACACTCTAAGCTTCCTTCAAAGCCCTGATCCCCCTTTGGATCTGTCACTGAAAAAAACTGCATTTTCACATATTGCAAGGGGCATTTCACCCAGGATGTTCATGAAGTTTACATGGAAAAAAAAACAGAGCTCCGACTCTGGCTCTGTCACCGAAAAATAAAGGTTAACAATGCAACATAATGATGGCCTTGGGTTGAAAATCAGGAACCAAGCTGAAGTAAATATCTTGAACACTCCCTACTTCCGGTACTAGATTAGATCAATTGAGGAGGTAACTAGAGGTAACCAGTAACTGTTTTGTTGATAAACGGTTTGTCTACAAAGTTGATGAAGCAGGCCTCCTGGCTGATTTCACACGGTGAATATTCCAGCTCGAGGACAGTCACGTGGTTGAGGTGAGGCCGGGGCAGGAGGAAGGATGACGGGACGTAGAGCGTCACCTGGGGGCCGAGGATCGGCCAGTAGCGTCCCACGTTGTTTCCGTTTATGTAAAACTGACCCTGTAAGTAGAATGAAATATCACAAACTAACACACCAATGAAATATCACACACAAACACGCCAATGAAATATCACACACTAACACACCAATGAAATATCACACACTAACACACCAATGAAATATCACACACTAACACACCAATGAAATATCACACACTAACACACCAATAAAAATATCACACACTAACATACCAATGAAATATCACACACTAACACCAATGAAAATATCACACACTAACACACCAATGAAATAACACACTAACACCAATGAAATATCAGATCACACTAACACACCAATGAAAATATCACACACTAACACACCAATGAAATATCACACTAACACACCAATGAAATATCACACTAACACACCAATAAAATATCACACTAACACACCAATAAAATATCACACTAACACACCAATGAAAATATCACACACTAACAAACCAATGAAATATCACACACTCACACACCAATGAAATATCACACACTAACACACCAATAAAAATATCACACACTAACACCAATGAAAATATCACACACTAACACCAATGAAATAACACACTAACACACCAATGAAATATCAGATCACACTAACACACCAATGAAAATATCACACACTAACACACCAATGAAATATCACACTAACACACCAATGAAATATCACACTAACACACCAATAAAATATCACACTAACACACCAATGAAAATATCACACACTAACACACCAATGAAATATCACACTAACACACCAATGAAATATCACACTAACACACCAATGAAATATCACACTAACACACCAATGAAATATCACACTAACACACCAATAAAATATCACACACTAACACACCGACGAAATTTCACACACTAACACACCGAAGAAATTTCACACACTAACACGTCAATCACACGGCTTTGCAGCTACTACAGTGAGGGCTTTCAGGGGGCTCAAATCCTTTTGAACATTGCTGGATCCCAATGTTCCAATTCAATGGATTCTACTCATTTAGACTATTCATACCCAAGTATCTCAATTTAAAGTTTTGAAAATCGTTTGAGAAATCTATGTGACCTTTTGAATCTTATTGATTATCAGGCAGCTATTTCAACAGCTAATAAACACACTGGTATCAGTTTTGGTCCTCTTGTAAATATTTGCTGATTAAAATCAGATCATTTGCAGTTGAAGCCAGTAAGCAGTTGACTTCCATACGCAAGGTGTAACTCTTGCCAGTCTCCATCACTGGCTGATTTAAGCCTTGAAGTATAACCATCACTTTACCGTGCTAAGATAGTGAAGTGCTGCACCTGAAATGCACAGTAGGCTCTGATTTGCTAGAACAGAAACCTTAGGGAAATGCAGCAAGGCTTAAATCAGCCAGTGATGGAGACTGGCAAGAGTTATGCTTTGTGTAGGGAAGTTGGCAAACGGTATGAATAGTTGCATTTTTGGTAAAATTTGGATAACTTTTTTTTTTCTCTAACATTAAACCCTCCTTTCAATGAACATTGAATATTATTTCAAAACTGTTTCCTTAGTTTATCAGTGTCTACCTTATACCAGGGCCTCATGTCGATGTACGTGTCGAGTGGTTCAGAGAGATCTTCTGGGAGAAGGAAACTTCCGTTGTAAATAGACGGAGTCAGCAGAGCTCCCTGTCGACCTCCATACTTTGTGCTGCAAAATACAATATTAATGTTTTAAATACTCAAGTTTACTAGCTGCAAAACCAATCGAGATATTATTTATTTTGTGTTACCATTATTTTCACTAAAAAAATATAATTATTTATGCTATTGTGCATAACTCGATGAGGTGGGATGGGGGGAGTTGCCACTTTTGTGGTAAGCATTTATTCAATACCTTTTTCTATAAATTCAAAATCTATCAGATTAAAAACAGATAAATCTTTACATGGGGTGTGTGTAGAGTCCAGAAAGCATTTTCTCATGGAGATGTTCAGCATCCACTTTAAACATCGACCAGTGACGTAACACGGAGCTCCCCACCGTCACATTACCCACAATCCCCTGTTAAAAGAGTATGGGTTTATTCAAAGCCAATCACAGTAACGGTAAGAGAATATACACTAAGTTTCTAACATTTTGAAAATATTTACTTATGTAATTCAATTATCAAAACTAAAAAAAAATACATTAGCTAAGTTGTTGTTATCACAAAATGTCACATGTTATAAATGATGTTACTTTTTCAAGAATTAGCGACTATTGCTGAAGATTACCATTTTAATGCTAGTTCATTCAGGATAGTGATAAAATGAAGGTGAAAGTCAAATTTCTAATCGAAAACCGAACAATGAACCGTGCGCACAATGTTATTTTGTAAACATGTGAATTTTAGTTGGCGAATGCCAATCAATCAAATATAATTTTTTAAACTTATAAGTAACGGACAAAGCTACATACTTCGATTGGTATTGTTTAATAGGTCATTTAACTACTGTGCATGTAATTGTGACTCGTAATTTTAATTTCTGCACATGAATAAAGCTGCTGTTCGACATTAATTGAAAATAAGCATTTATCATATAATTGGCAATTGGGTATGAAAATGTTAGTCAAGTATTTGAACCTTGCTGCATTTTTTATCTACCTGGTATATATTTTTATGTAAGTATTATTTGAACTTAAATGTTTTACTTTGGCACGTATAACAGAAAAATAAAATATAATGAAACATACTTAAAGTCACTTTAGCTGCAGGAAAAAAAATATTACGAGGTATCCAATCTTCAACCAATGGCCAAAAAGGATCAATCACCTTGTAAACGAGTTGAATTCCTGTAAACTGGCAACACGTATAACCTCACCTTCTGATCGGTGTCCATCTCTTTACCCCCAAAGTAAATGTGACCCTGGTTCTCAACCAGGATGTCCAGACTGTCTCCGGTACGCAGCGTCACGTTCAGACTCGTCACCGACCCTCGCCGCAGCATTCCCACTACTTCCTGATGAGGGATTATGTGTTTATGAGAGAATTGATTTCACTGATCATTCAAACATTTTCATATATTATTCTGTTGACATCTTCTGTAACACTTGATAATCTTGCCAGCTTTTAACTGCATTCATTGCAATAATAACAAGAAGACATAGTCATCAACATCCCCCGCCAGAGCCAAGAAATTGGAAAAAGGGCAATAATTCGAAATAATTGTGCATTACTCATTTTCATTCCATCAAAATATGTGTGCCCTCAAGCAACACACCAATTTTGGTTCTCCTATCTGAAATAGTTTCTGAGAAAAACTGTCGACTTTGGAGATACGATGAAAAAATGCCAGAAATAACTCTGGAAAAAATAATTGCACACTTCTCATTTTCGAACTCCATCAAGGTATTCATGCCTTCAAGCAACACATCAAATTTGTTAACCCTATCTTAAATGGTTTCTGAAAAAAGCTGTCCCCTTTGGAGATACCATGAACAAAGTCCAAAAATACGGAACAAGGGCAATAACTCTGGAAAAAATAATTGCAAGCTTCTCATTTTCGAACTCCATCAAGGTATTTATGCCTTCAAACAACACACCAAATTTGATAACCCTACCTTAAACGGTTTCTGAGAAAAGCTGTCCCCTTTGGAGATACCATGAACAAAGTCCAAAAATACGGAACAAGGGCAATAACTCCGAAAAAAATAATTGCACGCTTCTCATTTTCGAACTCCATCAAGGTATTCATGCCTTTAAGCAACACATCAAATTTGGTAACCCTATCTTAAATGGTTTCTGAAAAAAGCTGTCCCCTTTGGAGATACCATGAACAAAGTCCAAAAATACGGAACAAGGGCAATAACTCCGAAAAAAATAATTGCAAGCTTCTCATTTTCAAAGTCCATCAAGGTATTCATGGCCTTAAGCAACTCATCAAATTTGGTAAACCTATCTTAAACGGTTTCTGAGAAAAGCTGTACCCTTTATCTCGGACGGACGGACGCACACACGGACGGACGGACGGAGTCCAAACCTATATCCCCCTTCCACTTCGTGGCGGGGGATAAAAACTAAGCATAATATTTTTCAGTCCCTGACTGTGTATAAAATAAGAGCCCTATATACAGTGTTTGTTTTGGTTATTAAACGTGAACTATATGAACGAAGAGGCACTCGTGAGCATATATTGCATTTTAAAATTCGCAAACCTATCAACCAGCGTCTAATGGAAACCTGGGCCCATATTTTCGAAACTGTCTTAGTGCTACAATAGTCGTAAGTCAATGTTAATGTATGGCACTTATGACTATCTTAGTTTTAAGAGAGCTTCGAAAATATGGGTCCTGGCTTCTATTTCTTTCAAACGGTCGTACGCCATGCATCTATTTGAGGAAATGTGCTACATTTTATAAGCAGAGAATGCACTCACTTGGTTGACGGATACGTATCCCCTATCTCTGATCCCGTTAACGTGGAGCTGCTCGTTGAAGTGAGAGTTCTCGGCCTCGTGGTGATACAACACGAACCCACGATTCTAGCAACATTCAAATATAAATCTTAAAAATATTTTTTGTCAAGATAAGAAATATACTCACATTTTATGAAACAAATAACCATCAAAGTTTTAGAGGAGATTATTGTGTTGATGTTGAAATACTTCAAACTGTGTTATTTTCTTACATCAGTGTGTTGTTTCTCCTTTGAGTTTGAAATAATTTTCAACCAAAGGGAAATTATTAATAAATAATTGATAAATAAATATGGTAAATATTTTTGCTCCTTCTCAAAGATACAGCAACTGCAAACAGGAAATGTGAATTTCATAAACAAATGTATCTGAAATTATTCATCATATATGAAAGATGGCCCTGAAAACAACTTGTAAACATTGCAAACTGACCGAATGTTATTTAAGGATTGTTTTACATGTTTTGTGCCTCTATCGAAGTATAACAGCAACAAATTGTATAATATGGCGTAGCGCAGTGGAGTGATGTTATACGAAATTTGTTGCTGTTATACTTCGATAGAGGCACAAAACATGTAAAACAATCCTTATAATTACAAAATCAACAAGTTTTCCTTTAAATATTTACCCAAATCTAATATATTTGTCATTTATCACGGGAGGCAGCAGCTTGTTACACGCCACAATACATGGCTGAAGCAAAATTGAGGAATCCTTAATCTAAAACGGCAGAGGATTCAATTTCGTTTTCACAGCATTCACATGCATACAATCAGGATTCGTTTTTTCTGGTTTACGCAATTTGTGATTAACCCTCATTAGCATATCACGCGACGTTCAAACATGGCTACCATTTGCGAAGCGCTAGTGGATGAACAAGCTTGAGGACTTGTATCGATTAAAATGAAGTGTTCTCGGTGAAATTAATTGTCTCATTCGGAAAAGGAATGGATATTCCAGTTATTGGCGTAGGTTTGAAGACGAAATGACATGTGTATATCTTATTTTGCATCAAAACGTCACGCTCAGTTGTAAGAACCAACTGACACGTCCGTTTGTTCTGATAGATTGTGACGTCATAAGGTACGAATGCACGAGGTATGGTAGCACATTTTATCTGCATCCATCGAGAAATGGCAGCAGGTTTTTGAGAGCTCTCGTCCAATCCGAGACGCGGAAATTAGTGTAACAAAACCATTTTGTAATTATTACAGGTAATCACCTGTCCAATATCCTCCATACACAAGGGGTTCACTGACTTGACGACTGGAGCTTTCACCGACATCAGCACATCAACTACACTGCCCATCTGAAATCAATTAGAAATCGCTTTGTTAAAAGGAGGGTTCTATTGGGGTATTTTTTGTGGAAACGAAATTCAAGAGGATATTCTGATTTACACGTATATGTTATTAATACTTGATTAAAACACAGTCAAATTGAAAGATATTAATGAAGGTAATATTTTGATGACTTTTGATTGATTGATTTTTTTTTATAAACACAAGTGCACATTTGTTGAAAAATAAAAACAATGAGAACTGAAGCCATTCATCGGCGCTAAAGTTGGGAAAACTTTGCTTACAGCTGTACGAATTCTCTATCTGTGTATGTCTTTAATTATTCAAAAGATGTAAAATGAGGTCAATATAGTACGCGACTTTTCATTTCATATTATGCAAAAAAACAAAATGGCGACAGAACCCTCCCTTTAACATGGCAACTAGAAAAAATTATTGTATATAAATATCAATTTCTCGCTCTCCCTGCTTCATACCTTACCTTAAAATTGTGATTATTATATATGTTATGAAATTTCTATATGAGAATAAACAGTTATATAACCTACAACCTCCTGTGATATTTATGTCTATTATTTACTCGTAGCCTAATGTAGAAGTTTTGGCACATTAATGGGACTAGTCCATTCTTACTTTAGGTAATAACCATGTGCAGTGGACCCTGAACTGTGTTGTTTTAATCTTTTTGGGAGGTTACCGTACAATATAGTGTCTTTTCATTTCACGTAATGCAAATAAACAAAATAGCAACAGAACTCTCCCTTTAACATGGCAACTAGACAACATTACAGCAGTGTAATATCAATTTCTTGCTCCTCATCCTTCATAACTTTTCTCTGATGACACATGAATACATTGTTCACGTCATATTTCTTAGATAGTTACTTGCCTTTTCCATTTTAACTTTTCCATATGGATATTTTTCAGTATCTGGAGGTATGGGAATCAGTGGATCTTTGACATACTGAAAATAAAAGCGGTATAAAGTCAGGAAGGACAAAGAAATATACAGGTCTAAGATTCAATCCGACAAAGATGATATTCTCAAAATTTTAGCTTCGGCGCAGTACCAGTTCGAGGTGAGGTGAGGTGAGGTGAGGTGAGGTGAGGTGAGGTGAGGTGAGGTGAGGTGAGGTGAGGTGAGGTGAGGTGAGGTGAGGTGAGGTGAGGTGAGGTGAGGTGAGGTGGGGTGGGGTGGGGTGGGGTGGGGTGGGGTGAGGTGAGGTGAGGTGAGGTGGGGTGGGGTGAGGTGAGGTGGGATGAGTTGGGGTTTAACGCCGCTTTCAAGAGTATTTCACTTATATCGCGGCTGCTAGTATTACGGCAGGGAGAAAGCCCGCAACGCCATGTGGCTATGCATTGTGGTGAAACCTGCGAGCAACGGCTGGAACTAGCGAACCATTGGTGGTACTACTCTTAAATTCAGTGTAGCATTGCACCCAAACCTTACTGCGTGTAGAACTGTTCTCTACTGCAGACACAGTTGCCGTGCCCTTCTCGGTAAGAATACAAGAGAAGGTTTAGGGTTGACAACCTGCCCATATTCAAGGCCGATGAGCTAAAGATATAAAATCATACAAGAATGAAGTCAAAATCATACAAATATGCAGGCCTGATGAGCCAAAATCATACAAACATACAGTTTCTTGATGACCACATAAATTTTCATTCTTTGAGGGATGTTACAATATCATGTGATAAAAGACTCTAAATTAATGATCCCTACACTGGTGCAATGAATGGTCCCTACCAGACATATGGGCGTCTATGCAAACATGGCCGAGAAGTAAAATATAAACAGTGATTGAATGTTAGTGATATTTGTTCTCACTGGAATAAGATTATGAACTATCTTGAAACAAGGACATTTAGAAGTAGAGGACATAAGAAATGGTTTTCTGGATAACAGCTTCTATGTTGTGTAGATACACAATGTTTCGGGTATATGCTCACTCCTTCATCAGGTGAAATTTGAGATATAACAAGGTAGGGTATATTTAATAATGAGGATACTATATGGCTACACTCCATGCCACAAAGGGGAATGCTCAAGTCGCACACATATTATTATCCTGGTGCAGGGACCAACTTTGTTCCTTTTTTACCTTCTCAACTCACTGGGAGTATGCAACCAATTAATATAAGGAGCTGTTAAGGTTAACTCTCACACTGCCTTCACTTCCATACCAGGTACTCAATTTCACTGCTGAGTGAACAGAGGCACACTTTGAATGAAGTCATTAGCTCAAGGTAACACCCCAAGTCTTCACAACTCATGTCTCTGTGTGGGGCAGGGAATCAACCCTTCAAACTCTCAATTTATCCAGCAATGAATGGGTCACCCACCCATTCTGCAAGCTGTGCAGATTCTTGCTGAACTTCACTGATAGTGGCCACCTGAGCTGTGCACAGGACCACGTGCCACCATTTATACAGAATGATAACAATTGTGAGTCAACTTTCCTATACAACATCTTGCTGACCATATTTCAGCAAAAGCTGATAATATTGTTATTTCTAAAGGCTCACCTCTAATATAACTTCCCGAACTTTTTTATATTTTTCGCGTACATCACCAGCTTCAGAGAGAGGTGCATCATGGTCGTACGTCGTCGTGACGGCATTTAATATGTTTCCTCCTGATAGCAAACCTCCTGTAAAAATATTTGGATTGACTAGCGTGTGGAATAACAGTACATAACAATTGTTCATGTTATATATGTTATATGTTATATATATATTTATTATATATATATAATATATCCCGCTTCTTCCACTTCAGGAGTTATTATCCATTTTATTTATTATTAAATATCATCTATCTTCTTCTTATGTAAGTTATAATCTGAGGTGAGTGACTTACCATTACCGAAACCAAAGCTTGTCCCTCCCTCAAACATATACCTGTAAAACAGACAAGTCACTGTTATAGGTAATGTATCATCATAGGCGTAGGAACGGTTCAAAAGTTTGGGGGGGCTTGACAAGATCCTACGCCTATGATCATTGAATCTCAAACTAAAACACAAATCATGTCTTTGGACGGACAGAGGGAGTCCTTGGTATTACTATATATACTTTCGAACTGTTGGTCAGGGTTTAAAAAACTGTGATTGGAAATTGCTGGCAATAAATGTGCTCATCCAAGCATTCAGTAATTAAACAGACATTAGGTGGAACTTAAAATATGTAAAGAAATTATGAACTGGATAACATTAGCAGCATTTGTATAAAGGGGATCAAAGATATGCTGTAGATTTTAATGTTTGCTTCAAAATATCAACTGTGATACAAGGGTGGAAATTTCAAATAATTTTGTACTTGCCCCAGGACATGTACTTGCCTTGATGTCATTTTTACTTGCCCCAACATTTGGAAAATAAAGTAATGTACATTAACTATTTAATCAATCAGAAATGGATGGTTTTGTTCAATAAAGTGTAATTCATCCAAAAATATATGTACCAAAAATTATTAATATGTTCACACGAACACTCTTTTAGCAGTATACTGCAATAAACTGCAAACTGAAATACGGTAAACATTTTGCATAAATAGATGTTAATAATAACAGTAAATAATGTATCTTTAATAATAATAAGAATATCCTCTAGTGACATGATGTTATTGTTCTTGGGGGATGCTATTTCTAGTAATAATGGTTGTGCACAAAGCATGGACACCTTCATTATGCGAAGACAATGGAAATGGATCGGTCGCGTGTTGAGAAGGAAGCCGGGCAACATCACCTGCACAGCCCTTCACTGGACACCAGAGGGGAAACAGAAACAAGGGAGACCCAAGAACACGTGGTGTCGGACAGTGGAAGGGGAACTCAAGATCCTCGACACAACTGGGGGACCGTTCAGAAACTAGCCCAGAACAGAAAGGAGTGGCGTTCCTTTGTTGCTGCTCTACATGCCACGAGCATAACGGGCAGTAAGTAAGTAAGTAATTAATTTCATATTAATCAACAACTTCCCAATGCAAGGCATAACTCTTGTCAGTCTCCATTACTGGCTGATTTAACCCTTGCGGTATTCCCTTAAGAAATCTGTGTTTAGAAATCCAGGCCCGCTATGCATTTCTGGTGCAGCGATTCGCTGTCTTGACACAACAAAGCGAGGGAAATACCGCAAGGGTTAAATCAGCCAGTAATGCAGATTGGCAATAGTTATGCCTTGCGTTTGGAAGTTGATTAATCAAGTAATATGTAAGTTCACAGCGCTCGGATATTAGTCAAGTAATACATATATACTGCTACGAAGTGCTTCATGAGATCATTTGGGTCTGTACTTCCCATGTTCAAGTACAGACTCCCTCACCTGAGATTTTTATGAGGGGCTGTCTGGGAAAATAATAAAGCCAAAATTTACGCACAGGTTAACATTCGCACCGGTTGACAGCACAAGATCTAGAGCCTCAGCAGCGCCATCTGGTGACTGGACGGTATGGTTTTGGCCCCAGTAGTCCAGATTAGTTTCCACGTAGAACTCTGTACACACCTGGAACATAGTGAGTCAATAGAAAATAGGGCTAACTTCAGTGTGAGGAGTCTCTTGAATGGATGAAATATAATATAAAACAATTCACTACTTACAAGGTCAATCATATCGGGGTTCATATTTTTCATACAATGAATATCACTTTGTCATGGTGACGTCATAAACAATGCCATGACATCAGGCTTCGTCTATGACGTCGCGTTCAAGAGCCTATGGTTGAAAGTGGATCTTAATGTTTAATGTGGCAGCCATTAATTCATATTTAATGTGGCAGCCATTTTGAATAAAAATGCTTATTGAATAGATTTTTCAAATTATTAAATTAATTATTAAAATGTTCAAGTCAACATTTTTTCTCTGTTGTAACATAATCTCAAGTGTAGATGTCGTTGAACCCTTATTTGATTATTTATTATTAATTTATTTTATTAATTATCCTCGCGTCACGTAACTTCGATCACCTAAGCAATCATGCCAAAATTTAACAAAAGTATCGTTTCAAAGTTTGTTTTACATGTCTTACCTTCAATGATGTTTAATAAAGTTTGAAATATCAAAATCACACTGTATTCCATCAATTATCACAGTCGCGGCATGGCTTCACTCTCAGTGTCAACAGAAGCGACCGAGGAGGTTACGTCACATAAGTTCGATCAGATGATTCGTCAGGCTGTAGCGCATTCGGAACGGATAATTTGAAGTTCACACACAGTCATTCCGAATGTCATTTCATTCAGTTTCTTTATCGTACATAGTCAATTCACAAAATTCAGCAGATATTTTAAAAAGGAACTTATTTACAAAATTTCATGTCATAAGTTGAATTATTCTTCTGGTTCATTGTGACAAGGGCACCAAAACTCTGAATGTCTGCGTACAACACGAACTGGAGTACAGAAACGTAAATGTGTCCAGTGCTGACATGTCGGATGAGTGCATTGAGCCCAAGTTGTGATGATTAATGATACGCTTCTTCGAACTTCATCAGGAACTTGCTTCTTACATTTACAGCATAATTCTTCGTCACTGATAACATCATCACTGTCATACGAATCGAAACTATCAGTGCGCGATATTCCAGAGGTGCTGGGCTTTGGTGACGCATTTTTACGCACTGGAATTGTTTTTGTAGATTTACTTTTCTTTGAATATTTTTTTCTTTTCTGTGGTGCTGAGTTTTCTGCTTGATGAGAACAAATCTTTTCCAAGATATCATCTTCAGTGATAGCTTTCCCTCCAACGACAGCACTCAAAACTTTTCTCTTCTTTGTAGGAACAGATTTGTTGACAAGTACAGACGATTTTTCCTTGAAAAATTCTGCGACATCTGATTTTTCAGCAATAGGTTCGGAAGGGTTTTCAACAACCATATCCACGGCACATTGATCCAAACTTGTTTCAGCAGGCTTGAAAACTGAAGATGGTGAAAAATTCATATCACACGCAACGGACGCATTGTATGGGTAAATGCAGCATTTTCGAAAAGATGACTGTAAGTTCGACGGCGTTAGCGACAGGTTATACGCTCTACATCCTAGTTGACAAACTGAATGTTTGTTGACGGAACTTGTAGCATTTTCCCTCATATACTTGTGACGCATGTTATTGTAAATACGGGAAAAGGGTCCGAAACATCCAACATCCATTGGCTGTAGCACGTGAGAAGTATGTGCCGGGAGAACAAACAATATGATATGATGTTGTCTTGCCCAGGTGATCAACGGTACAGAGACATGAGACTTGTGGCCATCATACAATATCAAGAGGGGAGCGTCGGCAGACGCGGCAACAGAGTACTTGAGGAAATGTTCCTGTAGATAATATTGAAATATCTCCGAATTCGACCATCCTGAATCACTCACAGTACCTGCTGTCCCGGGGGTGGATCCTTCCAGAAGTTCATCCCTCATTCGTTTTCCTTTGAAGATAAAAAATGGTGGTATAGATGAACCAGCTGCATTACCACATCCTATCACTGTAGTTGTAGAAGAACGTGATGTCGTCACAGAGACTGGAGTTCCTTGACTTGAAGTAACAACAGAAGGAGGGGTGTGATTTTCAACCAGTCCCTTTTCATCAATATTGTAGATGCGTTGAGGATCATTTTTCAAATTATACTTTGTGAAAACGTTGTCAAGTTCATTGAAGTATTTATTTACTGTTTCCTCAGACGTAGCACGAGCCCTCTGAATTTCAAGAGAACGAGGTCGTCTTACAGACAAATCAGGCCAACGTTTGAGAAAGCCATAAAACCACTGCAGTGAAAAACCGGGGTCGTCTTTACTTTTTTTCCCAAGACATACGGCTAAATCTGTAGCAATGGCTGTCACCTCTGCTCTCGTATATCCATATCCAAAGTTGGACATCGCCTTGATGTGGTCAACAAGTTGCTTTTCTTCTTCCATTGATAACACTGGATCCCGGCCGGTCGTGATACATTCAACAGAAACCTTCCCGCTTATTCTGTCATGCAACGTAGCAAAGGGAATAGAAAATTTGGCTGAAGCTTTTCTAATAGACATCCCTGAAGTTATAGCATCATAGGCTTTATCTAGGGCATCAAAGGAATATTTCCTGTACTTCCCTCTTCTTGGTGTTTCCCCATCAGTCAAAACCTATAAACATAAGAAAAACAAACTCTAGTTCCTCACAACGAATTGCATTAAACTTTCAAAATAAAGTATGATTTATATAAGAAATGGCCCTTTGAAGCTTCCATAGATTTTTTTTTTGAACATGACGTCACTTATTTAGTCATGTGACTTTTGTACGAGGGATCCAAACATAGCAGACGACAGAATTCCTAACTTTTTTCTGTGACGTATTAAATTTATATTTGCGTTTTATTAACAATGAAAAAGAAGCATTAGTGAACACACGCCTTAAACAAGTTGTTTGACAAGTAATAGCATTTACTTACATTTGATAACTTGATGCGAAGCATTTTGTGCTTCAGGTGATCGACGGCACTGTCAACAAAACATCAAAGCTGCCTGTGACGTCAAATCTCGTTTTTTATCGCGTGGATTACCATCCAAAATGGCCGATCGAAGTTATGTGACGATCGAAGTTATGTGACGCAACGATTTTTTGTTTAGTTACTCACCAGTGGACCATGTGGTTCAAATTCTCGCTGAAGAGCAAAATATTTTCTTGGGTCACCTGTAAATTTAGATTAGAAGAAGAAGAGTTTTATTCAGTATGTATGGCCAAATGACCAAGAGTACAAAAATGAAGGAAATGTTGAGCACATGTACAGGTGGTGAAGCATTATACAGGTAAATTGCGTTTAAGATAAATGGCCACATTTTTCAACAGTTTTACATCTTTTGTTGTGAGTAACTGGTTAAACTTTGATCTGGTAGGATTTATAGTATAGAAATTAGGGATGTACAGTGATCGTTGTTGTGAATAAAATGGACATATGAGCAAGAAATGATACTCATCTTGAACTAGATCAAATGTGCACTTATCACACTTAACAGTAGTGGTGCACCGATCGATCAATTAATCGGTTTATTGATCGTTTGAGGCTAACAATCCGATTATCGATCATCAAAAATCCAAATCGATTACACTGAATTTAATATTCAAAATTAACAAACGATTGTTGTACATGCAAGCTTTGGAAACACCTCTAAGTTGACACGAAATAGCGTCATCGCCTGACTACCGTAATACAGGAAGTCAAGTCTATTTATAACTTTGTGAGGGAGCAGTCATTTTTCTCTTTCCGCCCGTAGCTCTTATCAGGTGCTGTCATACCTATTAAATCAGATAGTAACGTTTTGACAGTGCCCTTAGACATAAATGTTTACATGAAAATTTATATTCATTAAATGTTGTGAATAAAGATTGAAGAAATGTTTTAATAGCTTGTGTTTGTTTAAAAACAATGAATACTCCTTAGTCACGGGTTGAAAGCAAGTGATATGATTGGCTGATGAGTGATGATGAAACTGTCAACAAAATGACTGCTGTCATGTCTCCCACACGTGTTCGCTTCAAGAAACACAATTAAATAGGCCTATTTTTTAATTTTACAGAAGGTCAAATGCTGGTCGAAGGCCAAATGTTGGCACCTCAACCTGAATTTTATCTCGTAGATTCTGTTCTCAATTTCCAACACATTTTGACCAGAGAGATTTGTTTGGTATGCGGTGGTTGTTTTCAACGATTTGACGTATCGACACGGTATGTGTGCCATTGAAGTTTGAACTATACCTGAATGGGTTTATGTATTGTCAGTTATTCAAGATTACCAACGTCCTTTGGTGTATTTTTAATGCAGAGACGAAAAGTAGGTTATACTCTTTACGATCTTTTACAAGCAATGTCGTAGCAGTTGAACTTGACAGTACGACTGAGTCGTCGTCTCATCAAGGCAGCTTGTCTTGTCTTCATGAATTCCACTTGGTGATTTATATATCTAGTCGATCATTTATCGATAATTGATCGCCAGATGACTTCGATAATCGATTAGGGTGTTAGGGGTCGATTCCCAACACTACTTAACAGAGTCAGTAGTTACCTTATTAAAGCGACTAGGGGTGACTATTCACCCAAAGAGACTATTGCGATAGCGATAGTCTATTGCCACTTACTATTGCGATAGGTTATTTTGTACAAATACGCAATTAACAGCTAGATTTTTTACAGGTTTTAGTAGAAATATTTAATTGATGTAAGGACTATGGAACCAAAATCAGTAAAGAAATCATAAATGAAAAGACTTTGTCATTTTGCTATTTCCTATCTCTAGTTCTTCTCTTTTGACATTCTAAAATGAAAAATCTTGAATTAAATTCAGTGAGGGAAAGGGACATTTAATAGTTTCGATAGTATCAATAGTTAACCCTACTATTGTGATAGCGATAGTGTTTTTGTATATACTATCAATATAGTACTATTGGCAAGCCAACTATTGCGATGCATCGATAGTTCGATGTATTGTTACACCCCTAAAAGCGACACAGTTGTATCTTAAGTTTGTGACTCATACCACAGAACTTGAATAACACGCGTAAAAGATCTTTGTCATGATATAACTCTAAAATATATTTTTCAGGCTCAAGTATAGATTTATTAAGATGAGTAATGTTTTAAGAATGAGGAAGAAGATATTTTATGGTACCAATTTTGGATATCTATATCCTTACATCTTTGTTTAAAGGCACAAATAAAACTTGTAACATCCCCACACTCTATATCCACACGTAAGAAAATCCTGAATGAAATAAAAGAAGTCGGACATGAGATAGTCCAAGTACCATTGTTGTCATATGATTTTATAAACCTAGGTCGGATTCTGTCTGTTGTTTTGTAGGTATCTTCTTTTCTTGGAATAACCTCTAATGAGGTCTTACTTCCGAGAATAACCCGGTATGAGGTTTTACTTTTGAAAGTAAGACCTGAACCTAAGGTTTTTTTTAAAGTAAGACCTGGAAATGCACTTAGAATAATTTTTCAGACTTGCAACTCAATAGCCAACGAGCAGCAATTATTATCGAAAATTATACACAGTTAAAAATGTCCAAGTTGAAATAGCTGGAATCGAACCTGGCACCCTTCGCTCTCTAAACTGGCGCCTTAGACCGCTCGGCTATGCAGACCGAGATGATGAGTGGAGTTGAATTACTCCATTTATAGTCATACCTTCTTTGCCTCGATATAACGCAACCGAGGGCGACATATCCTTTATAAAAACACGATTTGGGAATCAAAAATTATAAAATGTAAATTTTTACATTTGACGTTTATAAATAGGAAGAAAACATTCCCCCTTCGTCTTCTGCTTTTAAAATGCTCTAAGCGGAGGAATTAGGCCCTTTGAGCGTCCGAAACTATAACTCGTAAATTTTGATAGTTGACGGTTTATAAGCTGGATAAAACACTCCTCCTCGGTCTTCTGCTCTGAGAATAACCTCAAGGTCGGGATAGCCCCTCGGGCTAACGCCCTCGAGGCTTTAACCCTCCCTTCAGGTTATTCTCAGAGCAGAAGACCTCGGAGTCATGTTTTCTCCTTAACTTAACATTTCGTAGGATGCCTTTGGATATCGGCAACCTTCCATATGGAGTATTCTACACCAATACTTAATACAACGGGAAAAATAATACACGCATAGGTGGCTTCTCCCAGTTTCACCAAACACAACATTTGAAGATACATTTTTACTGACGCAAAGATATCTTTTGAAGTATAAACTCTGTATTTTTTCAATATTTTCACGATATGTAAAACCCCATATTTCTGCACCATAAAGCAGAATTGGTACGATTTTACTGTCAAATATTGTAGATGCAACACTAAGAGATAGATTCTGATAAGTTTTAAATAGAGAAAATATTGGAAACGAAGCCTTTCTTGCTTGTAACGCTAATGTTTCACATGCTTTGGACCAGTTTAATCTGGATGTGAAAATGATACCAAGATATTTGTAATGAGATAAAACATTCATTCATTTAGATTTGAGAAAGATTTTAAAAAACATTTTGGCATCATTTCTGTTCACTCATAATGTTGATTTTTCTTTTAGTAACAAAAACAGTGGTTTTGAATTTCAAACTGCTTTCAATATGACTGTTAAATGTTTATTGTATTGAATGAAACAGATTTCTATTTGGGGTCACAGGGTCACCAAATCTACAACTTAGTATCGCCCATTGGCCAAAGAGTCTGTACACAACATTTCAGCTTTCTCAAACTTTTGGGACTGGAGAAGAAGATGAAAATAGCTTTTGAGGTCATAACCTCTGTGACCCATTTTTGAGGTCACAGGGTCACAAAATCTACAATTTAGAATTCCCTCCAGCCAAGGAGTCTGTACATAAAATTTCAGCTCTCTAGAGTCATCAGGACTTGAGAAGATGAAAATAGTCTTTTAGGTCATGACCTCTGTGACCCATATTTGGGGTCATAGGGTCACAAAATCTACAATTTAGAATCCCCTCCAGCCAAGGAGTCTGTACATAAAATTTCAGCTCTCTAGAGTCATCGGGACTTGAGAAGAAGATGAAAATAGTCTTTTAGGTCATGACCCCTGTGACCCATATTTGAGGTCACAGGGTCACAAAATCTACAATTTAGAATCCCCTCCAGCAGGGGTTAAAAAATTTACCACCGATTCCGAAGTCTACAGTAGTATAGAGTCCCTCAATAGTTCCACACTCAAGAAGCTGTACACCAACTCCATCAACTGTGAACAACACAACGTCCGGACCGAGATGGGAGCGCACGATGTCACGTAGATGACGCATGTAGGCGTGGTCGCAGGAGTAGTGGCTGCCGTACTCATTCTCTACCTGTGGAGGGACAGTTAGCGGCCATTCAAGAACTATAGTCTCTTACTTTCATCAGAGTTTGTATCCACAACACAACAACCCCCCTGATTGTCTTTGTATCACATTATATAAGATACCCACGACAATAAAACACAGGCGGTCAATGGGACCGACAGCGTGCTCTATGACACAATGAAATATGCTCGTGATTTAGGATGTCCGTTAGAGCATCGCTTAGCTAATAACGTATTTTACATCGCTTTGACTGTTCAATTGCTAATGACGGGAGGCTATATTTTCAAAATATAGTTTATACAAATAACATTATATCTTAACAGATTTTATATAAAAGTGAGTAACTGTTTAAGGGCATCTCATATAAGGAATAGAAGACTCGTTGTTGTGCTTTATCGTGTTTTATGCTCCCTGCTATGTTTTATTCAACGCTAAAGCACGCCAACTCGTCTTCTATTTCTTAAATAAACGATAAGCAATGAAATCATTTAGAATATTGCCAATGCTTGGATGAGACTGATGAGCAATCACTACATTTCAAATCAGGACATTCCATTGGCTGAGAAAAACATGCTAGATATAGCGACGAGGATTCAACTTGGTGGGGAAGGATTAATGACATTTAACTCTTTAAAATTTGATATGAAATAAAAATAAAAAATCCTGAACAATATCTCAATTCAGAGTGAGGTAACTACACTTTTTTTAGTTCTAGGTAAATTATGAATCATGTGTCAGAAGTGTCACTCATGTAGAAATCTGTCTATGTTAAAGGTGCAGTAGCACATTTTTTTGCTCAAATAAGTCGATGAAATGCATTTGAAAAATAATTTCACCAATAGTAAAACACCCTTCTCTCTTCGGAAAATCAAGTTGATAATAAGTGTACATGGCTCAACAAAGCCATGGGAATAGTTTTCGTCATTCGAAATAATAACATAGAGCCACTGCCTCTGTAGCTCATCAGGCTTTATACATTAACTAATTCAAAATGTCAACTTCAAGGTGAGAGGTACAACAAATAGGAAGCACTTTAAATGGAGAAGATGAAATAGGTCCTTGGCCTTCTGACCTGGCCATCTTTGAGGCCAGATATAAAATCCTCTTCAAATAAAGACACACTTGAACATTTAATTCATCACTGTTGTTTAATTAACTCCCTTTGAAGAGCACATAAAATCTCAAGATGAAAAAGCTTCTCAGGTCATGACCTCTGTGACCCCATTTGGGGTCACAGGGTCACAACATCTACAATTTAGAATCCCCATTGGCCAAGGAGTATGCACACAACTTTTCAGCTTTCTAGACCTTTTGGAACTTAGTAAAGAAGAAGATGAAAATAGGTTTTTGGGGCTGTGACCCCTGTGACCCCAATTGACGTCACAGGGTCACGAAATCTACAATTAAGAATCCAAGAAGTCTGCACACAACTTTTCAGTTCTCTAGATCTTTTGGAACTGGAGAAGAAGATCAAAATAGGTTTTTGAGGCTGTGACGCCAATTGAGGTCACAGGGTCTTGAAATCTACAATTAAGAATCCCCATTGGCCAGGGAGTCTGCAGACAAAATTTCAGCTCCGTAGACCAAGTGGTTCTGGAGAAGAAGACGAAAATGCGAAAAGTTTACAGACGGACGGACGGACGGATGGACGGACAGATGGACGCCGACACCATCCATGCCATAAGCCCATCGGGCCTTTCAGGCCAGATGAGCTAAAAATGTGTTCACAATAAAATGGCCGCCATGCAATGTTTGCTTTATACGCATTACTACTATGGATAATTGGTTTGTGTAATAAGATGTTTTAGCCTCTAAAGACACAAACTATCATTTCTTTGAGAGGCATTTTTGAAGCTGGTATGATGAATGAGAACAAGTTCTATGGATAGTCAACTTCTTTATTGATATGAGTGCGACGTTTCGATGCTTGATAACGGTGCTAGTATCTGCATCGAAACATCGCCTCTTATCAATAAAGAAGTTGACTATCCATAGAACTTGTTCTCATACAAACTATCAATTTTGCAAAAAACGTGCTACAGCCCCCTTAAAGTCATCAGTAACTGTTGTGGAGACACAAGGGTTAACACGACCAATATGGAGTACCTGGACAGATATGATTGGTCCTCCGTTGTTGTAGAGGAGTGGCTTCACTCTGGGCAGCAGGTCATCAAACCAGCTCTTCACTGCAGTCATGTAGACTGGAGATAGAAGAGAGCATGTGTCAAACATTGTCAGCCTTTATCTGGGAGGGATAGCTCAGTGGGTTGTGTGTTTGACAAGAGGTCTGATGGTTCAAATCCTGCTGTAGAGAACAATTCTATATACAGTAAAGTTTATCTTTATGTGAAATGGTACAATGATTTTCAGCACAGTATCAAGTATGGTTCGCTAGTTCCAGCCGATGCTCAAAGGTTTCACCGAAAAATATAGCAACAATGGTGTTGCAGGCCTTCTCCCTGCAGTAATACTTGCAGGTGTGTTATAAGATACCGTATTCTATCCGGTATAAGACCACACTCAAGCCTAAGACCACCACCACTTAACAGAGGGTTGTCCTGGTTGGGGTTATTCTCAGGTTATAGCCCACCCCCAAATTTTCCAGATGTTCCATGGTCATACATTACATAAATCTATAATATTATTTTAAGTTAACTGTTGAAAAACCTTCATAAAACCTTATCTGATTGTCTGATGGTCTCAGGTAAACATTTTCATCTGAGTTTGGTCTCTCCCAACTAAAAGCCCACCCCCATGTTTTCAAGATGTTTGTTTCCCTGGTCTTATACCCGAGAGAATACGGTACTCTTAAACTCACCTGACAAACCTATCTGCTACTTCAGTTTAACCATTACGGAGAATAAACTCTGAGATACTTAACCTTATCTCCCTAACGATGTTACTCTACTTCTCTCTTCCAACATAACCTTTGTTCTGTTATAGATTCCGAGGATACTTATCATTAGTCCCTGGATGATTCCTGATAGTCAGTCACTCAGCAAGAATCAATTTAGTTCAATAAACACATTATTGAGCATTCATGTTAAGTTTATCTACATTTTACATTGACATTGACATTTATATTTACATTTGTGAAAGCAATATTTATTTACATTTTATATTTACATTTACATTTGTGAAAGCAATATTTATATACATTTACATTTACAATTACTTTGGAAAGCAATATTTATTTACATTTACATGTACATTTACCGTTACATTTTACATTTTACCTGGGTCGTTTGTTCTCAGTTTCATATTCACTATTACATTTGTGAAAGCAATATTTATTTACATTTACATGTACATTTACCGTTATATTTTACATTTTACCTGGGTCGTTTGTTCTCAGTTTCATATTCTGGTTTACGTAAGTACTCCGCATTAGAAATGATGCCAGACCTCCCTGCAAACAAAAATATATAATCAATATTTAAACAGACTTTGACAATGACTTTGACTTTGACAGAAAACATAAAATAGTAAATTTGAAAAAACAAGGAATCAAGGTTTACACCATGATTTATAATGAAGGGAAGCTGTATGATTTCTTGCAATACAAAATCTTAACCATGTTATTTCTTAAACTTAAAAATATGGGAATTCGATTCGTAAAATTAAGACTTTATTCCAGCTGAACCCAACCCAGACCCAAGCATCAAAGTCTTACTTGATTCCACACCATCGTATTTAGCAATGGCCAAGTGGATAAAATGTTGAGATTACATTAATTATTGGTGTAACTGAAAGGAAATATCACAAAATCTTTCAATATACATACCGGTAATGTGTAAGATACGATATCATCACTGAAGCATATTAATAATGAAATTATTCCTTTGCCTCTGACTTAAGGTATATTCAATAATAACTCACATTTTTAAATTCTGCATTGATGTAGGTTAATTCACAGCTTATGACTGCGATACTGCCCAGGCAGCGTTAAACAATAACTCCTTCACTCTATGTACAGCCTGAAATAATGATTTTATTGTACCAAAATGTCAGAAAATCCTTTATTTTACAAGAAATATTTGGTTATTAATCCTTTAACTCACAAAATCCCATCCTGCATCAGTGTATGGTCCCGGGCGGAGAATGACAAAGAATCCCATGTCCTGCGCAAGTCGTATAAATGCTACCATGTCAAGGTTTCCTGAGAAATCTGACACATTCGGGGCTTGTTGATGGAAGTTCCATGGCACATAACTGTAAAATATCAACTAAATAAATTGGAATTAAGATTAAAGGGGGTTCTGTTACCATCTTGATATTTTTGCATTACGGCTAATGAAAACATGCTATATTGTACCTACCTACCTATGGCGCTTTTTGGAGACCCGGTGCTTATTTCTTCAATAGAAATTGAACTTTACTGAGGAAGCATTAATCTAATATTGTTTTGACCCAACGCATATTAGAGACCTGGCGCTTTATATTAGAGGCCCAGCACTTTATATTAGAGGTTCGGACCTTTTTTTCCAACTACCCATGACCCCCGGCGCTTATTGGAGACCTGGTGCTCATTAGAGGAAATACGGTACTCACGTTTGAATAGTGTTTAACCCTGCAGCAGCCATTTTGAGGAGTCTATCCTTCCAATAGATTCTCGGTACTCGGGTGTAGTGGATGCTGCCTGAGATGTAGCGGAATGCTTCTCCATCTTTCAAAAACGTGTCCCTCTCGTAGTCAATCGTGAAGTTCCTGGCTTGTACCTGCATTGCAATTTTTAAGCTTTGTACAATTTTTGTTTTAATAAATACAAAGTTTGATTTGGATATGACTGATTCATCTATAGATAAACAAAATTAAACCATTTTGGTTCCACTGTTTCAGATTTGTGGCATAATCAATTCATAAATATTATTTCTGATAAAATTGATTTATATTTCTTATAACAGTTTTTTTTTATTAACCCAGCTAGCACACCTACATCGTGCCGACGTCGGCTAAGGATCGGCCCGTCGGCACTTGTTCTACATCGGCTAACTGCATCGGGCCGACGCTGGCCCACGATTGGCATCATCGGCACTATTTAACTGGTGAACTGCATCGGGCCGACGTCGGGCTGATGAGTGAAATGACATTCAGTGGGGGGAAATATTTTCACAAACTTATGATAGTTTTTAGATTTTTCAAACTTATTGTATTAGGCCTACACCAAAGCTGTGTCTTGTCTCTAAAATAACCCTCTTCCACACTCAATTAGGCAGACACTTTCTCCTTCACTTCCTCAAACGAAAATCTTCGATCCAAGGGGGAAGCATTGCATAAATGTACGCGCCAAAAATATCTCTGACGTCATGTCCAACGATGACGTCATTATCATCGCCATGTTTGATGTCGCTGAAGGGCGATTGGCAAGGCTACGTACATTATCATTGTATGCTTGAGGTAAGTCACGAAATTAGTAAAAACGTTTTTTAATTACTCAGTATCATATCTTAACTAAAGTAGCATTGCTTACTCATTGAGTCATATTCTACATGCATGACGCAAATGAAAGCGGCACTAGGCTACATATATTTCACTATTTTGTGACTATCGCCTGTAGTTGATATTCCATAGTTACTTAGTTCCATCCATCGTATAAAGATCATGGATGTGTAGTTGTAGTAGACAATGTAGGATGATTTACTTCAGTTTTGGCGAAATCTTGTCACAATATACGACAAAACCATTGTCAAACTCCTCTCCGCGATTGTCGGTGCTAGATGACGTTGTCTCCCTACATGTGTTGTGCGGAGTTCGAAAACTATTTGATCAGCTGTTTACAGTTCACTGAGTACAAGTTGTTGACTTTCATTGTTTGTTTTGATTGTTGCAAGTGTCATATTGGTTGCTTCGCGCAAATTCAACTAATTAAACACTTTGTATAAACACTTAGCAGTCTGTATTATTTTCATCAAATTAGATTATTATTGTTGATCTGTCTTAATACTATAATAGTTAATACCACAATATTTTCATTATTTTGCCTCACTAAAATGAAATCGATTTCATGTCAACGATTTTATTTGTTAATTTTTTTACTGAACATACCATTACATAACCAATGCAGTTGGTATATATGTTTGCCTTCTTATATAAATCAAATTTAATTTTATGATCAAAATGAATCATATTTCATGAAGTATTTCTGATACATTTTGTTCAAAGGTGCAGAAACTTGCTTTAAAAGGCGAGGCGACCTGAACCACCCAGGAAGCGACAAGGAAAACATTGGGGCCACATTGTGGGACAAAACTGGCGCTTCAGCTTAATTGGATGTGGAAGGGGGAGAAGAGGGCGTTTTCTGCCCTAAAGCTGGAGTTACTCTCAAGTAAGTAAAATTAATGTATACAGAGTGATGCAAAAAGTATTCGGACGGTGACGTTATTTCCATAGACTTGCATGTTAATTTAGTCTTGGATAAATAATTTTCATGAAATAAATTCTGGTTGGATCAATGTCAAATGTTCCAGCTTGATTGGAAATCATCTCAGCTTGAAGTACATAATTTGTATTTACTTTTCTGACAAAAATTTAACAAATGTCATCCGATTTACCTACGAATGTACATTGAATACAAACGGGTCCCATAGATCGCCATGTTAAATGTTTTCACAACAACATGTATGTATATATGTTGATGAAATTACTGTCATTTCCTATAAATAAAACGGGAAATTAAACATAAATAATGAGGTTGTAGCCAGGATGATTCCTCACAAACATGATAATTGTGAATAGGATAGGACAAATATCCTATCTATGAAAATTATTTATCCCAGACTAAATTAACATGTAAGTCTATGGAAATGGCGTCACCGTCCGAATACTTTTTGCACGACTCTGCATCATATATAAATGATATAATAATTGTCATTCATTCGTTTTAGATTGATATTTAAAAGTAACAAGTTTAGATTACAAATACTTTCAGCATTTGGATGTGATGTGTAAGAAACTAATTTTATTATTGGTATATTCAATGCCAATGTATTCATGAACATTCAATGTTTATGATGTAAAATTCATGACCTAGTTCATGAACATAAGTGAGAATTTTACTTCATGAACAATTCAGGGAATTTAATTCATGAACTGTTCAATTAGTTCATGAAATTAAATTTAATATATTCTCACTTATGCTCATAAACAAATCATGAAATCTTCATGACGACAATTCTTGAAGAGTTTATGAATTTTTCATGAAGAATTCACTAAAATTTCGCCAGTGTATCATTCAGAATCCTAGCTGTAACGGGAGGGCTGAGGGCACACTTTTGCTCATTAAGCGGTCCCTACCATTAGAACATTAGAACATCATATTATTGTAAATTTATCTCCTTACATATAGATTGATGAATCTTTTTCTTTATTTAAGAGGCTGTACAGAAAAACATGGATACAAGGCACCCATCTGAAAGGGACATAGAACATGCCATAAAGCTCACAAAGTGGAGGGAATAATGAACTTTTAAGATCCAAATGTCACTCCTGATGCATTTACTTTGTCATTTACTGATTAAAATGTTGAAAACAAAACCATTTGTTATTTCGTAATTATAATTAGCATGAAATGGACTGGAAGATTGTTGTCCAAGAAAATAGTTTAATTTCAAGTTTTAATTTTGAATTTACACACGTAGGAATTTTTAATATTATAGTGTAGCACCTGTATAGTCAAAAGTCAATATTTTGAATTTAACATTTAAGTATAGGCCTACATATATTCCCACACGAAAGTTGTTTTCTTAATTAAATTCATCATTTCTTGTAGAAGTGATAATTTTTCAACTATAATTATTCAAAGGCTGAATTTTGAAAATACTTAACAAAAGTATGTGAATATGATCTCAAGAGGTGGTACGCTGATGATTAACTTGATCATAATGAAGTACGTTCAAGGAAAATGCTACTAATTACCAAAAAGTAATTCTTAATTCAAGTACGGGCCGATGTAGGGCCGATGCTGGCCCGATAATTTTATGCCGACGTCGGGCCGATGTAGAACCGATGAGCAAAACTTCATCGGCCCGTTGGAGTTAGCCTACGTCGGGCCGATAATGTTAACAGCGTCAGGCCGATGTCGGGCTGATGTAGTTGTGCTACATGGGAAGCCATATTCTTAAATGCTTTATGCATACAGGTTATTCTATAACTTACAATACATAATATTGTAATAATGAAATCTAATAATAGTTGTGCACATCATGATAAATTAATATGACTTTTATTATAACAATTACTAGTACCCATTACCACAGTACCAACTAATGAGAACAGTAGCTGATCGAATGACAGATATGAATGATAGAATGACAGCTATGGGCGATAAAATTACAGCTATGGCAAATGACTCGAAATACATAATTAAATAACCATTGACTTTTTGATTTGCAATTATCCAACAAAATACTAAAATGAGCACTAAACTGATTTTTTTTACTTACATGCAAAATGGATGCTGCAGTCACCAGGAAATTGATGATTTTCAACGTCATATTGTAGCCTTATACAGAATCTATTATAAATATAAACTTTCTAGTGTAAATGAGTTATCTATTTCTGCGAGGTTTGCATTATGGAAAGCACATGACATCGTCATATGACATGTTAATATTCGATTCTTCCGTGCTTCACGTGATTAATAACCCACTCAAAAAAAAAAACAAAGGTAGATAACTCTAAGAAAAGGATCGTGTTGCATGCCTCTAAAATATTGTTGGTTACAATTTACCAAACTCCTCACAGTGCTGTTACAACTCCTGCGTCAAAGTCTTTTATCACTGGAGAATCATATTATTAGAGACGAGATTGACAATTGAGGCTACTTTTTTTTTTGTTAAAGACAGCTTTTTAGGCGGGTAACAAATTTTAAGTTGGTTTACGACTTTACGTATCCATGAGTTTGGTGATTAATTGGTACTCAACATTGATCCTCCGAAAACAAAATGTTGCCGGATTTTTTAAACAATCAAAAATTAAGTAAAATATTATGATTTTCTTATTTAATTCTGTACTTTGACTGTTCATTTAAACAAGAGCAAAGTTTTGTTTTAAATTTTGCCCTCTTTTGACGCGAGGAAGAGAAAGAATGTTATATACGTTTGGATTTGTCACCATGTAGTTCTATAAAACAATTGCTGCGTTTCTTTCAAGAAAGGAGGCGTTTCTGTTAGGCTACAGACGCGGTTTGTCAAATTTGGGGGATTTTCTTTAAAAAATGACGCTATTCTTCAATTACTTAGGGGCCTGTAATTATAAATATACAATTTTAACCACATTCTCACAATAACTCATCGTTTATTCCATAAACAATATCCATCTGGTTGAAATCCTTTAGCTGAGGTTAACGATGGCTTAATTATTTTATAAAACTAAATTAAATATTGTAAAATAAGTATTTAAAGATAATTTTTTAAAGGATAAAATCGCTAAACAAAACCGATTCCGTCAAGAACATTCCGAAAATCCCTAACGGGCCAAACAGGAGCATATTTATTATGGAAACTGTCATATATACGTTTTCTATGATGTCAAACATATTTTACGAGTGCTTCAATAGCTATGGGACGCAAGCCATATGGCCATCCTCGGTTACCCATGGTTTTATATATGCTCCGTTACTCTCCACTATATCGCTATATATAAAGTGGAGAGTAACGGAGCATATATAAAACCATGGGTAACCGAGGATGGCCATATCCTTGCCAATAGAACATAACAGAACTTTATCACGCTCAGGCCGAGATCCTCGGCTTATGAGGTACAAAATGACGGTATAATACCTAATGGTAGCGGATAAGTGATTAGCCGGAAGATTTTACTATTTGCATTATAATTTTTGAAAATTTACTAATTTAAAAAAAAATACAGATATTCGTTTACGCATTCTTTTTAATGGATTTTGAAGGTCATGTGTGATAACAAACTTGACGCAGATTAACTATGACATTTTATAACAGTCATTAATGCAGTATAGAGGGTGACATAATATGCAAACAAACAACAACTTAAAGGACTCAATTCAACAAAACATTTGAGATAAAACTCTTTCCGGATTTTTATGATTTCATTACAATTTTAGTCTTTAGATCGTGACCGAGAGACTGACAGCTTTGAGTTTAAAAATGAAAAACAGATGAAGTTACAAATTGCCGAAAACGTGATGCATTCATCTTAAGTGGGAACAAAATTAAAATATTGAATGTTCCTCACAACATTTGTCAGTTAATTAATGTAAAGATTTAAAAAAATTTAAAATGGCTAGGAACCATTTCGACATATACCGAATGTAAATATTACTCAATCTTTAGCACTTTACTGAACGTTATTTACAAGGAGTTAATGTTTTCAATTTTAGAATATCTTGAGCGCATTTCCACTATTTATCTCATGAGCTAATTAATTGCAAAATATATGGATATAAAAAAGTTAATCTAGACAGATGCTGTAGATGATGTAGTGGTAATGTTATAGAGGACTAATATAAGTTTCTTCTTGTATGTTCAGCATTTGACATTACACGTAAAGGATAATAATTCTATTTTGTCCATCCATCAATTGATACACCTACTTCAGCAACATATCACACATTGCATTATGTTTATTCAAATTTACTTGCTTGTAATACTATATAGCTAAACGTGATGATGTGTATATAATTTAATGCGTATGAAAATCGTGTGACGTTTGTGTTGTTTTTACCAAATAAAGAATATTCACGTGTGTGTTTTTTCCCATGGATATACATTTATTTCCCCAATACATAATTTTCGTCCTAAACTTGTTTGACTTGTTATAAGAGTAGTAGGGAGGCCTGCATACTCCCAAATTTACTCCTAAATTTATTGATTGGCTATTTTTTGGCTATTTTCTTGGATATTTTAATTTGGATATTTTCTTGGATATTTTAATTTGGATATTTTTTGGATATTTTTTAATTAGGGCTTGTATAGGATATTTATGGAGTGGACCGAATCAAAAATGTCATTGTTCAAGAATAATGTTACTATTTCTATATTGAATCTTAAGGTGAATTCTAACTATATCGTATGAATGTTGAATTGATATTCTGTATTACAATTGTTGCATATTTGAATAAGTGACTATCATGTATGTTTATTGTAATATGGACTTATGTAACTATTATTATTAATGGAGTTGAAGTTGTTCTGTATTCTATTTATATATCACCTTTTGTATTGAATATGATGTACTGTTAAATATGTTAATGACATTTATTTGACTGATCATTCTGCTGTTTGTGTGTTAATTTTAGGCATGAAGACCTGGTACCTTTTCCCCATAGCGCAAGTTATAATTCTAGGCCGAAACTTCTAGCGAAAGCAAGAAGCAAGTTTTCAGTTATAAGAACTGAGAGAGCAACAATGAAAACTCTGTGGTCATTTTCCTTTTATCACATAATGCATTCTTCAGAAATGTAAGACAATGGGCAGATGGATGTAAATGCTTGAAATGTCATTTGATAATGGTTTTACATAATTTTAGACAGTAATACTAAAGTTGAATTTATTCTAATCCTTCAATTAACATACATACACCATTTGAGGTACATATCCTATATTAGATGTATTTAATGAAATGTGTTAAATGAAATTTATAAGATGTCATTATGGTTGAAAAAGTATCTGAAATATTGTAGTTAGGTTATATTACATGGCAATCATTTTATGTTATTCAACAATTGTTGAGAGAGAGAGAGAGAGAGAGAGAGAGAGAGAGAGAGAGAGAGAGAGAGAGAGAGAGAGAGAGAGAGAGAGAGAGAGAGAGAGAGAGAGAGAGAGAGAGAGAGAGAGAGAGAGAGAGAGAGAGAGAGAGAGAGAGAGAGAGAGAGAGAGAGAGACATTGTTAACTAGTCATAAAGGTCAAACATGCTCTTGGTACCATGGAAAGAAGTGACCCTGGTGTATAATAAAGGTACACTTCACGTAACTACATAAATTTGGAAGACGTCCAGTATAGTGAGTTTGCCCTGCAGAAAATGTGGTTAATTTATCTGTTTTCACATTCCGAGATTATATGTGACAATTGCTATATAGTAATAACAAAACGAATATTAATCTTCACACATTTTATTTGCCCCGTTTCAATGAGAAGACTTAAGGCTAGGAACACTCCCTAAGTCTTCTTTACAACCACGAATGTCTATTGAGCTACTTCTTCTTCTTCTTCCTCATCCTCACTACCGTCTTCAGATTCGTCATCACTGTCATCATCAACATCTTTTATGATTTCCATGATCCATGGCTTGTACTTGTAGAGTTTGGAAATAACTTGTTCAATCATATTTTTAGCTGTGTCTTCCATAGAGTTAAGAATGTCCAAGGTATTGGGACCATGCCTCAAGCCAAAGACATAGGCAACAACTTGCCCATACATTTCTTTGAATTTTCTCCAAACTATATTATTCATTTTATTTTCAATCATATCTCCTGACATGTTTAGCTTTTCATACCGCTGTCTCTTTATATTCAATAGATCTTCATTCTCCCGACCAACTCTCTTTATCAAACTTCTTATAACCTCTTCTTCACTATCTTTGCTAGTCTTTTGTAATTTATTATGAAATATCTTCATGTCATCATCATCATCATCAATATCATCCTTTTCCACTTCTGGGCATTGCTTATCGTGGAGATGTTTCTGTAAACAAATACTATTTAGAAACACCTGTCCACAATAACAACAGCTTTCTAGAGATTTCTTTGGGGGAAAGGCGTCATCAAACTTTCGTTTCATTGGCTCATTGGCAATTCCGGGAGGTGAAGGTGAACTTTCATTCCCAGGACACCAGGTTTTTCTGTGTTTCATGAGGTCCGGAAGACTATTCCACAACTATCGCAAGAAGGCATATCGCAGAGATTTTCGGCACACGTCTGCACGCTTCGGAGGGTAGACTCTTTCTGAGGATGGTTTTCCAAACTACTCACTTTACAGCCATTAGGACGAAGTCTTTCGTCTGCTGGTGTATCAGGTTTTAAATCAATTAAAAGATGGCCATAGGGTTCGCTCGTAGCCTCTTCAAATGTTTGCATAAAATGTTGAGATCGGGTTGGATACATTTGACGACCTAACAGTTTGACCGAATTTTCGGTCCACTCCATAAATATCCTATACAAGCCCTAATTAAAAAATATCCAAAAAATATCCAAATTAAAATATCCAAGAAAATAGCCAAATTAAAATATCCAAGAAAATAGCCAAAAAATAGCCAATCAATAAATTTAGGAGTAAATTTGGGAGTATGCAGGCCTCCCTACTACTTATAAGTGTGACCCTTTGAGTATTTGGTCCATTCTTGCTTGAGGTAATGACCATGTGCAATGGACCCTGAACTGTGTTGTTTTAGTCTGTAGAAGTTATGGAGGTTACCTTTGATCTACAAACACATCACAGTTGATAAAGTAGCGCCGGACCATACCGCCAAGGTTTCCTTTATTCAGTCGAGGAATGTCGTGAAGTAGGCTTCGCCGGCCATCAACCTGTTGGTCTGTCAATGTTTCTCTCTATTTTTCCAAAAATGTATCATATTTTAAATGGATAGATTAACATTTTATGTATGGACATTTATACTCTGTATTAAAGTATTTAATTTCTGTGTTTATATTTTTGTTTTACGTTAGTGGCCCATTTAAATGTCATTTTACTTTGTATTTATATATGTACGTTATTTAGTCTGTCATCCAGACCCTAGATCACAAATTTAATGGAGCCTTCAAAAGTCTAAGAAATGTTGGCCAGTCTAGTTGCCTCAGCTCTTGGAAATTAAGTATTGTTCAGGTCTCCCATTTTTATTTCCTATCAAATATTGAAAAATAAAATATCAGTAAATACAATCATTTTTTCAGGGACTATATGTTAGTTTAGTACTTTGTTGTGAGGTGAGACTCAGATAAACCATCTGTCTGTCTGTCATCATTCCTTTCTTGTCTGAATAACCATATCACTAACGAAGAACATATATGTAGGCATAAATTAAAGCAACGTGGCACACATATAGTTATTACATACCGTATTTCCTCTAATAGACACCGGGCCCCGAATTGAGGCTGGGTCTCGATTCGACGCCGTGTTATAAGATGAGCAAAGGCATTTTTTGATTGATTGAAAACATATTTTATTCATTTAAGAAATGGATTGGTCACAAGTTGTGAAACTTATAGAAGCCCTCTCCACGTAATCAACAACTATTTGACAAGGCTAAAATCCATAACACAATATATACAGAAGAGAGTAAGAAATCTTAAAGGCAATGATTTTTAAAGGCAATGTATATGTGTTAACGTATGTCTCTTAAAGAAAACATTCTTCCATTCAATAATGAATAAATATTCACCAAAACAAATTCATATTCAAGAAAGTTTGTCATGTTTGTATTTCTATATGTTTGTTAGTTGGGTGATTTATATGCAAGAAAATGAATAGAAGCCGGGTCTCGAACAGAAGCCGGGGCTGCGGGAGGCCTTTTTAAATGTTTATCGTCTCAGGCTGTTAATGCTTATATCTTAACAGATTTTGAAACAATGTTTATGTCAAAGTGCTGACCTGTTTTACTATTTTGCCAAAACCTGCTTTTTAATTCTACAAAGAAGGAAACACTTGTTATTTTCGTAAACTATTATTCTGTTTATGCTTTTATTGAAGCTAGTTATTATTTTACGAATTTTATATGTTGGTCTCTCATAACTCATATTGAGTGGTTCTGTACTTTTATCTGTATTTTATGCCAACACGTATATATTTAATATTTTGATGTACAGAAGTGAGACTCGAATAGAAAAATTGTCTGTCTGTCTGACCGATGCGTGTGTCATTTGACTTCTTTCATTTTGAGACTATAACGATGTGATACGCCATTCAAGAAGATAAACAGGAGCATATTTTTTAGTTGCAAGTTTCTGATGTGGTATGTCAGAAATGTTTGGATGGCAATTTATTTTATTATATGTTGTAAAATAATAAATCATTTTAAAATCAGATCGAATGGACCCAGTCTGATTAAAATCGACGGTTTTCCGAGGAATAAAAATTGCAAAATAGTGACACTACCGGGATACGACCTCATATCGTTTGGAGGTTTCCTCGCCAAACCGTCCTTGTGGCGAGGAATCTACAGAACATGTTCGTTTCCCGGCAGATGCATTATTTTGCACATCTTATTCCTCGGATCAATGTCGATTTTAACCAGACTGAAACGGACCTCGCAGAGTTATTGATCTTGGCGAACTATCACACTACAATTGTTACTATAAGGTTAACCTTAAAGAGGCAGTAGCACGTTTTTTGCAAATTTTATTTTTTCAAATTTCTCATATATATATTTACAGTTTATGACAATTGTATTTACTTTAGAGAGTAAAACATCTTATTACACAAACCAATTATCCATAGGGGTAATAGCGGTGTTGCGTATAAAGCAAAAATTGCATGGCGGCCATTTGATTGTGAACATATTTTATTATTTCGAATGACAAAAACTATTCCCGTGGCTTTACCGATAAATTTACACTCATTTTAAACCTGATTTTCCGAAGAGAGAAGGGTGTTTTACTATTGGTGACATTATTTTTCAAAAACATTTCATCAAAACTTTTAGAGAAAAAATGTGCTACTGCCCCTTTAGTTCCCATTCTTTAACATTACACTAAGAGTCCTTTTGTGACTTACAATCATCTTAGTGCTTTGTGAAGAAGGCCCTGGGTGCTATAGAGTAGCAACATTACATCTCAACTTCATTGTGCGGGCTGCTCCGCTAGTACATAAAAGTTTACGAATGAAGCAAGTTTTACATTTGGGATCATGTCGGCTGTCGATTTATAACATATTGCTGTTCTTGTGTTGTGAAGCATTAGTGTACAGTACACAATAAGTATTTGTCAACATGATTTGAAGAATTGTTTGATGAACAATTTCAATTTAAGGGGCAACAATTTAACTGGGGCACTCGTCATCACAGACATCTGCTCTTAAACATATCTAGTAGAGAAACTGCAAAACACAAAATATATTATGGCATTCAACGGTTCAACGGTGTGCCGTATTTCCTCTAATAGAAGCCCAGGCCCTTATTAACATGTAACCCCCGGCGCTTATTTGAGGCTCGGTCCTTGTTTTATTTGTAGGTTTGACGTGTCAATTTATCTGAGAGTAAATCTTGCATTTGTGGTGCTTTAGTTGAAGATGTTTATCATTTCTTTTTGACATGTCCAAGACATGCTAATTTCCGTTAAGAATTAAAGCGAAGATTTTATAATTTAAAGGCAGTATTTGATCTTAATACAATCCTGTATGGAAATCCAAATCTTCCACAAACAGTCAATGAAAACATATTTCACCATGTTCATAAATTCATTTGAAAGAGTCAACGGTTCAATTAATACATAAATACTAATGTTGATTACGTGGAGAGGGCTTCTATAAGTTTCACAACTTGTGCCAAATCCATTTCTTAAATGAATAAAATACGTTTTCAATAAAAAACGGTGTACCGTATTTCCTCTTATAGAAGCCCGGGCCCTTATTAACATGTAAGGGATCTAACCCCCGGCGCTTATTGGAGACCCGGCTCTTATTTGAGGCCCAGCCCTTGTTATATTTGTAGGTTTGACCAATACACGTGGTAACCTCTGATAACTGACTAAAATTTCTTAGAATAACACAAATTCCTCGTCGTGTGACGTAAACCGGATTTAGCGTGGTAGTTTAACCCACTTAGTGCCGGAGAACAAATATGTGAATACCGTATCTATTAAGTATGGAGTGATCACTGATGCGATATAAACCGTGCCCCTATTAGAGACCCGGCTCCTATTTGAGGACCGGCTCCTATTAGAGGAAAGGCGGTACATGTGTTTTTTTATATATACGTTTAAGGAACAACCAATACATGCACGAACAACACGTAATGGGTTCACCGGAAATCTGATTTCAAGACACTGCAGTCAACAATGGCTTTTAGTTTGATAAACCCCAAGGACCACTACAAATTTAATAATGAAGTATTGAAAAATTATAAATTAAAGTTGATAACTTAGAATTCACAATCAAATGTTTCATATATTCATTGCAAAATGTAGTATGACCCTTTAATTCCCCCATGTATATTCAAATTAAACGTTTGAATAAATAAATAAAATGTTCAAATTTGATAGACTTGCTCGATCAGTACTATGCATATCGGGCAGAGAAGCTCTGAAAGGTCAAATGTAATCAAGTGACCTTTGCATCTTATCAGGTCAAAGGTCACACATTATCGCGACATGTTT
The DNA here is from genome assembly GCA_936450465.1 of Gibbula magus. Lineage (NCBI taxonomy): Eukaryota > Metazoa > Mollusca > Gastropoda > Trochida > Trochidae > Gibbula > Gibbula magus. Next base: position 19,546,947 of record OW388300.1, on the reverse strand, counting down.
TCCTCCACTAGACTGTTAACCTCCCCCGCGACCTAACTCGCTCGCTGCATGTTTGGTGGATGTAATTTAAAACAGATGGGAAATGCATGCGTTCTAGCTGGCTTTCAAAACAGACTTCACATGTAGGCCACAGTAGAAATAAAACGGATGCAAGATTATTTTCTATTGGTTTGCCAGGACCGTGCTTTCAAAATGCAGTTCCTTTTCATTGTAGCCTACAATGTAGGTCTATATTTGTTACGGTATATGATTATATATCATTATCGAATTATAAATTTTATTATTTTATATGAAATAACAAGTCACAAAATTAAAAGTGTGTTGTTTCAATTATTATATTCAAGTTGAACTCTGTCATACTGCGAAACGTATTTTCATTGGAGTACAATTAAGTACAATTACTTAACTGTATTAAAATTAACTAGCTGTATGTAGGCAGTATTCCTGGATGTAAAATGTAACAATGTAGAGAACATGACACGCCGTGAACAAACATATGACTATTGCATGTTTAAAGGGGCTGTAGCACGTTTTTTCGCTGAAATATGTCGATGAAAAGAATTTGAAAAATAATGTCACCAAAAGTAAAACACCCTTCTCTCTTTCAGAAAATCAAGTTAAACATAAGTGTACATGTTCCGGAAAACCACGAGAATCGTTTTTGTCATTCAAAATAATAATAAGTGTACATGTTCCGGAAAACCATGAGAATCGTTTTTGTCTTTCAAAATAATAAAATGTGTTCACAATAAAATGGCCGCCATGCAATTTTTGCTTTATACGCAACACCGTTATTACCGCTACGGATAATTGGTTTGTGTGATAAGATGTTTTACCCTCCAAAGTAAATATAAATGGCATTAACTATCATTATATAAATGGGAAATTTGAAAAAATAAAAATTGCAAAAAACGTGCTACTGCCTCTTTAAAGGCACTGAAGCACGACGTTCTCACTGAAATAATAAAAGCGCTCTCACAAAACGATAGACAAATGTTACCAGAGGCTAAATAATACTCCTGAATTAATAGAAAAAGTTCTAAAACAAATAGACATGATTCTGTTAAGTCGTGCGAGTCCACAGGAACTCGATATCGTAAGTAAAATGTAGGTAAAACGTAGGTAAAAAAAACTACCCCCTATATAACATAGAGTATGTTATATAGGGGGTAGGTTTTTTTACCTACAGGGGGTAGGTTTTTTTACCTACGTTTTACCTACATTTTACTTACGATGTTATGTAGGGGGTCGTTTTTTTACCTACGTTTTACCAGGGACCTTATATATAATGTCCCTGGTTTTACCTACATTTTACTTACGATATGGAGTTCCTGTGTGCGAGTCCATTCCCCATCAAGCGGTCATTTTAAGGTGTTCACATTAAAATGGTTGCTCGAAGGTATTTCAAGATGTCTGACTGATAAAGCGATACCTAACGACACAGTGCAGAGTTTTAAATATGTTACAATGACGAAAAGGTGAACCATTATAATATCTGAACTCTCAATTTCATTAAATCAGATCACAATTATGTTCCACTACGTTACATTATGTAACTTAGTGCACCTAATTACGGTATGATTTTAATGAGACTGCTGAACTATCAAACTCGCATGAGACTTACAAATCTACCTCTCGCATTGAATAGTTCCACACAATTGTCGCTTTAGGCTACGTCGCAACATTTTCTGCCAACATGGATGTTTTACCCTCTAACGTAACAATATATTGCATCAACTTTGGCAAATGACACATTTGAGAAAAGATAACATGCAAAGAAACGTGCTAAAGCGCCTTTAAAGATCCAATCTAACCACAGTTAGTTCGGGGCAACAATTTAAAAAATGACATGAAATTTAGATATATTTATTCCCGTTATAGAATTGAATTTGTAAACAAGCTAATATTTGAATATCACTTCTAGAAATAATGACATGGAAATTTGTTTCATCTATTTTCCTCCATAAAAGTAAATCAAATATGTTATTGCGTCATGTCCAAGTATAATACAGTCTCACTCATCCAAAATTAACAGTCACAGTGACCAAACAGATCGACAAAAAGTATTTGTTTTATTTCCAGAGATCAATAAATAATATGCTACAGTTCAATAAGGACGTCATTTAACGCATTGACAAGGATGTACCTACATATAGACGTACCTCGCATTTACTCTTATCTAATTACAGCAGTCAAGCTACAAAATCGATTGTCAAGCCGTCAGTGGCAAGCACTTGGTTGACAAGAAGCGCAGTTATCTCCCTTACACCGCAAAGCTGGATTTGTCTCTGCGATGCGGTCATAAGTTACGCTACCTTTCAGCGATGGACCAAACTCATTAAGATATTGTTAGAACTCCGGCATTAGGCCCGTATTGATTTTGTTACGGAGATGCAGTTTGACACGCATTCTTAGTATTACATGGTGTGCTCAGAGTGTTATTTGTGTCGATGAATACCTTGATATTTGTCCGGAAAAATAAATATAAGCATAAAAATGAGTGGTTGATTCATAACATCCTTTTTTAACATTATTTTCTTCAAATTTTAAACATTTTAAAAAAAAATTACATTTACTTTTGAATTATTTTTTAAAAATACTTAAATATTACATATTCTAAAAATTATATAAACTTGGTAAAAGATTTCGAAAATAATTTTATTTTTAATGACTACAACGATAAAAAAAACAACAACCTTAATTTAATAATCATCTTGATTTTTAAGGCAAAAAAAATACAGAAATCAATCAGAGCAAAGTGCATGTATAATGTATGGAAACGCGCATCGCAGAGGCAAGCCATTGTTAGGTCAAATTTACACTACAAAAGCCATCTGATTTGACTGCGAAAAGCACAAGCTCTGTTTCGCTGCTCCTTGCTACTAAATTCATTGCACGATGCATCTATTCGAAAAGGTCACCGCAGCAGTGTAGATATATGTTTACAACAGCAGCTGCCGATTGTGATGCTTCACCTTTCCCCGGATCAATTGTGCTATTGATTGTAGCTAGTTACATTTGCAGGGTACTAAATACTACAACACGTGATTGATGTACATTTGAAATGTACAGCGTGTCCCTTTCAGTCGGCGCTGCACGAGCTCCTCGTGGATGTTCGGCTGTCACTTATGCAATTGGAAACCTTCGGATTACAACACATGGTTTTACGAGATGCATCGTTGGAACGAATTCCACAAGAGATATTGTGTGGATTTTGTTTTCATTCTTTTTTTTCATTTTACAGAGTGACAATTTTTAAATAAATGTAAATATTTGACATTTACATATTAATTGAAATGTGTTAAAAATTGATAGAGTTTTTGGTTTAGCGACTCGTTTTTATATCTGAATAAAGTATTTAATATACATTTAAATCGGTTATTATTATTTTAGTCAACATTTATAGAGTAAATAAGAACGGAGTGAATCAACCAGATATTTGTTCCATCGCTGTCCCTGGTCGATGGACACAGATACAGATCAGTGGTGTACGTTACGTGGGGCAGATGGCACAATCTACTGTTATTACTGTTACGATATCGGGGTAAATGCAGTTACCTGGATGTTTAAAAAATAAACCAAAGTTAGTTTGTTACATTTCAAGAAACAGTGCTATTTCCAGGATGCATTGTCAGTTTTCATGCCATTGTATTTTGCTTTGTATCAAAATTTAATTGTTATGATTGATAATGTGTCACCATGTTCATAAATTCATTGGAAAGAGTCAACGGTTCAATTAATACATAAATACTAATGAACGTATTTACCATATTCAAAGTGCATTTTGTCATGAGTATAACATTTCCAATTGTGTGTTTCCTTAATAATTACGTGTTTACATGTAATATTACATGTTTACCAACTTCGTCACTTGTAGATTTCTTACTCTCTTCTGCATATATTGTGTTATGTATTTTAGCCTTGTCAAACAGTTGTTGATTACATGGAGAGTGCTTCTATAAGTTTCACAACTTGTGTCCAATCCATTTTTATACGAATAAAATATGTTTTCAATCAATCAGTCAATGAATACATAGATCATTATCCATAATATTGAATATTAGATATACCCCTAATTAGTGATGTTCAGTATATAATATGTGCTGGGCCATGTTCAAGAGAGGTTTCAAAGTAATCGCTTAATGAGCGATTATTTTTAAACCTCTCTTGAACGCGATTGCTCAATGTAGCGCTACGTAGCAAGGCGAGCAAACTTCGAGGAATCACACCGTGTCGTCCAGGAGAGAATGCGCTACATTGAGCGCTACATTGAGCACTACATTGAGCGATCAATGAGCGATTATAAGCGCTCGCTGTTATGGAACGGAGTCCTGATTTACAATCAAAACATCTCCCTCGGCTTGCATGTGCATTTACAAATGTCACATATATGACCATAATTGTAAACATATAGTGATACATATCACCGCCTTACACTTTTGCAGAAGTCGAAATTTCACGTCCTTTTACAGGCAAATTTGTATACTCGTTATATGACCTATTAAACACTAACATCCCAAATCTTTCCGCTCTGATTAAGAAAGATTCCAAAATGACGTTTGACTAAATTACGCGGGCTAGCCACGTTCCAATGTCAAGTTTCCCCCAAAAATAGTAACGATTTCACGCCCTTATATCACTGTACAGTCTCGATTTGGATTAAATAATATCTTTCATCAGCCGTAAGTATTTACAACATAGAGCCATTGGCTCTGTAGCTCATCAGGTTTAATTTTCATATTGTCAAATCTACAATTTATTATCCACAATGACCAATGAGGTTAGCTGCACCATATATTTCAGCTTTCTACAGGGCTTCTAGATCTTGAGAAGACGACGGAAATATATTCTTAGTGTGTGGCCATTTCAGTTTTGATTCTTACCGTTTATTATGGACTACAAATACAACATTGTTTTAATAATACCCGTTGACCAAGTCATATGTACACAAGATTTCATGTTTCGAGAAATTTATGATTTAAGGCATGGCCATTGCAGCCATCACACTTACACTGTATAATCCAATGGCTCATGAGTCTGTACATAAGATTTCACCTTTTCAGGGGTTTTGTTTCTGGGTACTGGGACTGTATATTGCCTCAATTTTGGTATTGCAATACGTATTGCTGAACTGTACATACTGTATTGCAATACCACAATATATTGCAAGATACTCTGACAATGAGATATTTTTCTAGAAACTATTTTAACTATAGTGCCAATGACATTGCAACATGATAAATGAACTATACATTCAACTTTTATACTTCTGTTTGATGTTAAAACATAACACATTTGATAAAATGACTTTCAGATCTTTAAAATGATAATTTGTTATACAGTCCAACACTCATTCTAGCACTTTAAAATAATTTTCTTAATACAAGTTAAGCCAGTAAATGTGCCTTTTACAAGATAAATGAATAAATTTGACTTAATATTTGTTGGTGCAATATATTGCAATATGAAAATCGTATTGAATTCGCGTATTGCACAACTCCGTATTGCAATATATTGGTATTGCAATAATATTGCACAGCCTTACTGGGTACTATGACGAAATGACGTTTTAGGTCTCAGGGTTAACATGTCAAGGAGTTCTTGTTTCTTGTTTTGTTTCATGATTCTTGTTTCTTGCATGGGGACCACCACATTTTAAAATGTTAATCCCTATCTAGTATATAAACATTTTTAAAACTTTCTACGCATTCTTGTTTTCGTTTTATGGTGTGGTGTTGATAATCTAGAATTCATCATTCCCATTAGATTTGTATGTAAGACTTCAGCTTTTTTGAAGGAGACAAACAAGGTTTTACGGGCGTGATACGAAAGCCCACAAGCGCCAAATTTAATGAGACCATTTTAAAAAGTTGTATACCTTAAAGTTTTGAAGTTGTATCTTCACGTTTTAAAGTTGAAATTACAACTTTTTTAAAACCATGTCATTGAATTGACCCTTGTATAGGCTTTCGTAGCATGGCACTTGTTGCCTTAAATTAGTATAAAGGAGACACAGAGTCTCCAAATGTAAACGGCCCGGGTGCCAGCTTTACATAAGACTTCACCTCTCTGTATGGTTTTATCCGTTTTATACACTGACGGGCAAAAGAAAGTATATGGCTCAGTTGTATTTATCATATGTATAACTTTCAAAGTCAAATATCTCGTGTTTTTTGACGTCGTATTAAAAAAAGGACTAGTTTGGAAAATTAGTCCAAAACATTAAATCAGTCAAAGAATACCTCTACGCAGTTTTAAAAAAATAATTAAAATTTAAAATTTAAATTTCAAAATTCTCCAAAATTGACTTTGATAAACACAACTGTTCATCGACATATAACACTATGTGAAAATCAAATAATGTGCCACGTCCTGCACACACTTACAACATTTTAAACATGGTAGGGGTCATGTTGATGTCTACTTTAAGTAATGATATTTTAGTTAAAAATAAAAAAGTCATTCAAACTACTGCCGAAAGGTGTTATAGTATCATGCCATAATCAAATGCATCTAATGTCTTTAAGATATATGAAGTAATCGAAAACAAGTGAATGTAATACTTTCTTTTGCCAGTCAGTTTAGATAGCTAGGGGACCTTCACTTCAGTCACTGTGATCGTTAAACTCAATCGCAAAACAAACATCACCATAGAAAATACAAGATATTTCAATCTACATGTGATAAATAAGAATGAAACAGAGTTATACCATGGCCGTGTTCAAGCACAGGTGAAGTTTAGCGCAAATATGTTGCGCAACAGGGATGAACGACCAGTTTTCCCTATGTGCGAACGAAGTGAGGAAAAAACTGGTCGTTCATCTCTGTTGCGCAACATATTTGCCAATTATCCATGGTGGTAATAACAGTGTTGCGTATAAAGCAAAAATTGCATGGCGGCCATTTTATTGTGAACACATTTTATTATTTCGAATGACAAAAACGATTCCCATGGCCTTACAGAACCATGTAAACTCATATTTTAACTTGATTTTCTGAAGAGGGAAGGGTATTTTACTGTTGGTGACATTATTTTTCAAATTCATTTTATCGACTTATTTCAGCGAAAAAAAAGTGCTACTGCCCCTTTAACTTAGCGGTGATGGAGACTGGCGGAGACAGTGCGGAGAGAAGTTGGATCATGGCGCTGCTCTTAGATAGACTCCCTCGTACAATGGGCAATCCAAAATATAGAGGCGGGAAGTTACATGTTATATTGAGGGTTGGAGATGTGATTTTACTATATAAAGCTTCGTTATACACCTCCCGATGTGCACAAAGTGATGAACATCAGTCAGTGTCGGTTCGAAGAACTTCCTCATTTCCAAACTCACCTGACCAAGTCCCAAGTGACTTCCACCCTTTTTTCAAAACTGAAAGAACATCCGTTGAGAACGTTATCCATCGTTAGATCATTTTATACTTCCCACAATCTTTTTTCCAGTACGGATAACCATTTTCTATGGATATGGTTTATCGTGTAATGACATGTTTTCCCTCTAATGTAAAACGTTATTGTATATACTTAAATTATAAATAGAAAAATTGAGAAAACAAAATTTACAAAAAGCGCTTTTAAGTCCTAATAAGAAGTTATAAAGATCAGATAACGAGTTCATAATTTCCTTGTGAACGTCACACACTTCCATATACGCCTCCATACCGTAAAATGTTGGGTCAAATATAGAAAAAAACCCCACATATTTCACCATATATCTCATTCGAGGTTCCCTGATTTCACAAAGTCATTTGTAGAATCGTCAGTTTCATCCCACGAGTCATTACCAAATACACCGTAATATGACTAACAGTTGTATATTCAAACTAAACTCACGGGCAAACGAAAGTATATCTTCATTTCAACAGAGTAAAACACAAATATTTCTGCCGGATAAACTCGGTTTTGAATGTTTGTGATAAAGATATACCTCGTTAAGGATGTTCGCTCCTCAAATTTATAGAATTAAACTTTTTTCTAACTTACATTTTTTAAAAGTTGAAAGTATATGATTGAAAAATCAGCATTAAAAAATAGGGGGTAGTGTGGGTTTTTTCGAGATATGACGCCTGTAAGATAGTGGGGTGAAGTACAATTTTAACATGGGAGTCTATGGGAAATTGAAAAAAAACCTGCTAAATACTTTGAAATACTACATTTCTAGTATCAAACTTTTTTTCCTTTTTTGATATGTTACAAAGTTCATGTTCCCCTACCGAAATCGATGAAAAAATAAATATGGTAGTGTGTTTTTTTTAAAAATGACAAGAAATCTTTACTAAATCATATTTCATATTTGAAGTTCAACAGGAAGGAGCGACATCCTTAAGAGATGTACACAATTTCATTCATGAGAGTATGATACTTAATAGTTTATATCTGTTCAAACACACATGGGGTGCTGAAATAGCTATTTCAAAAGGTAATTTGGGAAATTATTCTGGGAAATACCCAGAATAATTTCCCAAAATTTTATGAAATATGAAATTATGTTAGTACAAGATGGTATCGACGTAATGTACTTCCTTTGAATTTAAATCAATGACGTATCGTTGCTGTAGGACGTCAAACAAACAAGCCTGAAAGCCCCATTTCACTCCCCTATCTAGCTGGTTAAGGAGATTCTAAAACGACGATTTTTAAAAAGCCGTGTTTTTCAGAATTATGAACAGATAATATTTCAAAATTTACAGACAAACTTAGTTTGCTTTTCGAGACATGGTGTAACTATGTTTCAATCTTGTTCATCACTCGTTGATTAAAATATCTTGCGTTGTTGTACCTATACTTTCTTTTGCCCGTGAGTTTATCAACATTGGTATGTTACCATTTTGTCAACAAACTAATCATCCGGTTTGGCGATCTATACAGCGGAGCCATGATGGCGATGAACTTTTATAAAAAGTATAAAACAGTGCATTCCACCTGAAGAAGGAACAAGTATATACTCCGAAACGTCGTGTATTTTCACATTAAAGAAGTTGTTATCCAGAAAATGTTCCTGTTCTTATGTATACCACTTCTAAATGCCCTTCAAAGACATGAACTTTTATGTTAATAATATGTATTGATAAGACTATCCATAGTAACAAAAACTGTATCATTAGCGCCCCCCCCCCCCCCCCCCCCCCCAAAAAAAACAAAACAAAAACAAAAACAAAAACAAAAACAAACAAAGAATGTGTTTCTGGTTTCCGCCCGCATCAGTTTCATACCCACGCCTCAGGTCTTTTTTTTCTAGGTTTTAACAAAAGGGCAGATAACTATATTTTGTTTTATCCTCAGAAAACATTGGACATAGAAAATGTCACTCGTTTCTGTTGAGATGGAGTGTAGGGTGAGATTATTGATTATTTGGAATAGTAACATATATTTATGAGGGTTTGTGCTTTATTTATATAAATAAGTGTATACATTTTGTTTGTTTATCTTTTCATTCCAAAAAAAAAAATGTCGTAAATGTAAAAAAAATAGCGTCATTGCATTATCTTGTCAGCCTGTATGTAAAGACCAGAAACAGTTATATACATATTTTTATACCTAAGACTGATAAACAATGTCTCGTGATTTTTAAAAAAAATGTGCGCTAGTCTGTAAAAAAAACCTTCAAATATAAAGTCATCAAAATATTATCCTCAATATGCCTCAACTGGATTGTGCGATAGCCATCGATCAATTAAATATGTAAACGGGAATGTCCTCTCGAATTTCGTTCCCACACAAAATATTCGCGTCATAATCTCCCCCCCCCCCCCTTTTTTTTTTAAACGTGGCTTTTGTTTCAGATCTAAACTCTAGTGTTTCGTCACCAGTATACGAGGACCTTTATTGTTATTTTAACTCACATATAACATAATACATAATGTAACGCGATCCGTTCCATTCTTAAATGCAGCTGGGTCAATTCACTGTAGAATTCCTCTACATTAAATTACAGTTGATTTATCTCCGAAGTATATCATTCTCTAATAGAAATATACTTCAAATCAATCATTGCGATTGTCTCGATAAACAAAAACGTGACGTCACAATTGCAGTGACGTCATATCACGGTGACGTTCTATAACCGACAGGTGCCCGCCGAGGACCAGGATATGTGTTTCAACGCGTGAGGAAATGTTTCTTTAGCAAAACAATTTAATCTAAAACATAACAAATAAACGTATTTAGATATGTATATGTTTGGGGAATTACAATGTTAACTTTCAAAACAATGATTATGTCATTGGAGACGTGAGTGCATTGAAATTTGCCGAAAGCGTGTATCACTTTGCAATTCGATACGGCCACTTTTTGTCCCTATTCTTGGCGGGAACACAGACTGACTCTTGTATGAATTTACATAACAATAAAATCTTACAAACTGTCAGAATCGAGAAATCTGAATGGACAGGCCGCCACAACTGATTACATTATTTTGGAAAAAATACTTTGTTAAATCTTGCAATGGGACATAGTTAATTGAATCTTTTACATTTATTGATTAAGTCAAAGGAACATAATTAAAATTATTTTTAAAAAAATATTCTGCGTTGAAATAGATATATCATACAATTTTGTTTATTAAAAAAATCACAGAATCCTTTCAATAGTGATTATTCCGTAAAAGCGACATGCCGAGCTAATGAGCCTTGGACTGTACAGGGTTCAAGTAAGGTCACGTCGGCTACACGTGGTTTTGGGGAATCTGAAATAAAAGAAGAATTCGGATGTTTGATACGTTGATGATGATTGATATTTCATAAATATAATCAATATGTTTTGTTATGTCATGGGGATGAAGTTGTCAGACAATTAGCTTTGATGTCAGGGCGGGAATCCCTTTGACGAAGGGCATCCCCCACCGGAAACTTCCGAGTATTTCCGATTGCTTCTGCTGTCGTGACAAGAGACAAGCATACTTAGAAAAGCGCATTTTAACTGTTGATAGTCCTGTCTGTTGACCCACGTAATTTCAGATTCTGGAGACGAGTGGACAAGCGACATCTTACCTCAAAGCCGCAATCTTGTGATAGGGAATAGAACACCAGTGGATGACGTCACGTGTCCGAACATCAACAAAGTTCGCCGTGAGAGACCACCATCTTTTACACGGAAAATTAGTGCAATCTAGTTTTTGCATAGCTAGAAAAAATGTTGAACCATCGGAGCAAAGACTAAAAGGGCAGCTCCTTGGCCATCGCGAGCCATTTGGGTGGATTTCCATCTAGTTTGAGAGGAATGTCTACTAGCGGGAATACTGGGGGACCGCCATCTTGGACGGCGAACAGCTCTAGTGGAAATTCATCAACACAAAATCGCGGGCAAGGTAAATTTGGCTACCGATTTTACCTTGATCGGTGGTTCTATGTTACGTTGGATATCTCCACTACAGATCTAACCATTTACATTTCTGTCACATGCTCTCAGGTATTAGTAGATCGCTCTTTTTATTGGCCCTCTGTCCAAATTTGGTGAAAATTTTCTTACGGTCCATCTTGGCAGTATTATCGGATGCCAATTAATTTACTCCAGAATCCAGTGACATGTCCCTCGCGATACCTTCGTCTGCCATTTTGTTTATTCTTTAATGTTATTCCACTGCGTTTCATCGCCACACGGGCCAAAACATATAATTTCTTATATCTAAATGCCATATTGTTTATGATCATGACGTCAGTTGTGTGAATTGTGTTGACTCGTGTTTGGTAGAATCCTGGGCTAGATTCTGGTCGAATGTCAACATGCCCTACAACACTTGTGCCACGAACTCCCGTGTCCATTTTAAAGTGAAATCATTATTTTGTGAGTTTATTTCCAAGCCTTATGATGGCCAACATGACAGATGATAGATTTTGCATTCCAGGACCAGATTAGTTATTTGCCATGGTGCTCTCATTATGAGCTATTTTTTTCTTGGCTTGAAGCCTTGCCATTGCTGACCCAGCAAATTAGGACACAACATGGCCTCCCCCGCAGGCAATGCAATTACAATTTTGATAAAATATATTTTTAAAGTGTTTGTGTGTTTCTAAATAGTTTTGCACCCTCATGTAAATAGAGTATGAATTATGACATAAAATATAACACCCAAAATTGAAATATTTTTTTCATATCCTTTTGTTATGACATAAAATGCAATTTCGTATATGTAAATTGCTGATATTTATGTTTTTGAGCATATATTGATAATTTTCATTACAGTTTAATGACAAACAAAATTAATGTTTCCAAAATAAGAGATCAGAAAAACATAAACATATATGCAGTGGTAAACTTTGTATTCTATAAATATCAAAGATCAAAATAATATTTAATGATTTTGAGACAGTCCTGTAACCAAAATGACGTTTTTCTTCAGGAACAAATTTCTTACTCAATGTTACATTATAAATCTTATGTCATTCCTTCAACAAATGTATTTTGATATTAAATGTCTCTTCATCTTTCCAAAAGTAGATCAAATCTCAAATTACTGAAAACTTTCTAGAGAAAGTTATTTTGCTTTGAAAATATAGAAATGTAAATGAACAATACTGTCACAATGACATGTCATAATTGGTTCCAATTTCTCATTGGCATCTAACACTAATGTTGACATGACCCTAAATTTGAAAAAAAATATTTTTAAAAAGTAGGTTAAACTCGTCAAACATACATCATTATATTCCTATAAATTTCTGGTGTCGATTTTCAGTTACAGAAAAGATGAAAAATAGGACTAAAATTTGGGGTATAAATTAAGATATATAAAAAATGCTTGCCAAGTGACTCTAATTTTATTATTTGGTTACTTTTATGTACAATTTATACTCCCAAATCGACATGTCAGCGTTGTGATAAAGCTTTTGATGTCATAATGTCTGACAGCTGTCGGTGACCTACTTTCACTTAGTGTCACGAATCGGTCAGAATAATCCTGAGCTTTTCACATGATTTATTTGGTGATGTAGTGAATAAACTACTAAACAAGTAAATATTGATCACATGATTCACAAGTTTCGACATCTTCACAACGTCACAGGCGTAACACAGATTTCCATATCTTCTCCTTCCGCCCTTGACCTCAACCCTCGCATTTTCAGTGCTAAGATTTTAACGTACTGCAGGCTAATCAGATAAGCCAATTAGAAGACAGCTTGTATTGCCTCTGTGACTGTCGATCGTCGCTTATATTGAATTGGTTCCGAATGTAAACGGCGATTTCATTGGCTGTATGTTAGCAGATGGTAAGGGATGTTACTCGTGATCATGATAGGTGTCGCTGATTCGTTTCACCACTTCTGCCTAGGTTGAAGGCAAGGTAAAAAATGGAGAGATCTCGATACATTTTCACCTTGCCGTGGGAAGATGAAGTTTCGAGAGAAAAAAATGGTATTAGTAATAATAACATTGGGCGATAGATTATGCATTATGATAATATGAGTTAAAACAATTTGCGTACCACAATATAGTTGTCTTATAATAAGATAATGCATAACACAATACTCTACAGGAACAAATTATGAGAACTTGTGGACTTTTTATCAAATAATTGTCAATTTGTTGGGTAGTACAACCCACATCTTCACGACAGAGGCGTAACGAAAAGATTTCCATATCATCTTCTTCCACCCTTGACCTCAACCCTCGCATTTTCAGTACTAAGATTTTAACGTACCTCAGGCTAATCAGATAAGCCAATCAGAAGACAGTTGAATTGCCTCTGTGACTGTGTCGATCGTCGCTTATTTTGAATTGGTTCCGAATGTAAACAGCAATTTCATTGGCTGTATGTTAGCAGATGTAAGGGACGTAACTCGTGATCACAATAGGTGTCGCTGATTCGTTTCACCACTTCTGCCTAGGTTGAAGGCAAGGTAAAAAATGGAGAGATCTAGATACATTTTCACCTTGCCGTGAGAAGATGTACAACCCATGGTTCACTAGTTCCAGCCGATGCTCGCAGGTTTCACTGCAATGCCTAGCCACATGGGATTGCGGGCTTTCTCCCTGCCATATTACTAGCAGCCGTGATGTAAGTGAAATACTCTTAAAAGCGGCGTTAAACCCAAAATCACCTTACCTCAATTTGTCGGTTAACAATGCTACACTGAATTTCAGCGTAGTACCACCCATGGTTCACTAGTTCCAACCAATACTTGCAGGTTTCCCTGCAATGCATAGCAAGAATGGTGTTGCAGGCTTTCTCCCTGCAATAATAATAGCAGAGGTGAAATACTCTTGAAAGGGGCGTTAAACCCAAACTCACCTCACCTCTTTCCAGGAGCAAACCTTAAAAACATCTTTTGAATGTAGAAAATTTGTATATTTATTACGCAAGTACTGAATCTTTTTTAAAATTTTCTGAATCCGAATGTGTATTACGGTTTCCATGAATATTTGGACACACTACTGAGTTACTTTGGAAGAAAACTTGAAACTGTTCAAACTTTTTTGTTGTTGAAGTTTGACCTGTATATCAGCTATGGTTCCTTTGATGTCAAAGATTTCTACAAATTTTTTTTCCATGGGAATTTTTAACTTGGAATTGTAAAGGGATAGGTTTGTTTCCAGAACACTGCAGTATATCTTGCTTGGGAGTTTGGAACTTTATAAGGAGAAATATGTCACCTTAGTTTGCTTGCTTTATTCTAAGTGTAAATTTTGTGTCTGTTGGTCAAGTTTTGTCAGAATATTAATCTGCACAGAAGGGATGGGCTTTACTACTCTAATTATGAAGTTTATCACATATGGCCTATTTTTGATACTTGATAAATGCAATTTCTATTTTTGGCCGTTTTCATAGAAATGGCATGCAATTTACAATTTCATTTCAAGAAGAGAACAAAAGAAGAATATTGCTTCTAAACCATTCTTCACTATATTTTCCACTTTTCTGGCTGGGTGACATTCTCTTTCAAACATTTGTTAACTTGACCGTTTTACCCAATTAAAAATTTATTTGATGTCCACATTGGAGGATTCCACAGATGCAGGTTGACCCTGACCTTCTTGACCATGACCTTCTTTTCAAGGTCACCAAAACATTTTGACTACTTTTCAGTCTCATGAGCTGTAATCGAAATTTCTTCAAATGCCAGTAGATCCTGGCGCCGTTGGCATTATTTTCAAGGCCAGTACATCATTCAACCATTCTTTCCCTACATTGGTGATTCTAGTTATTCCTTCCCAAGTAACCTCTGTTGTAAGGGGCGGTATTACACGATTCTCACTATTTGACACAATTATACAGGTCCTCTTTGTGCTTTGTTTGTGCTTTGCTTGTCGGGGTTGTGCAGTGGTGAGCTTGTAACAGCGAGTGCAGTATATAATTTGAATATAAACTTTTGAAGCCTTGAAATATCAGTTTGTGTTTGAAATGCAAAATTCTATTCATATCTCGCTATACAATTATTTTAAAAATGGAACAATAACACATGGTTTTCGTTCAAAATTTTGATATTTGATAAGTATCCTCATTATTATGATAGCAGCCGTGATATAGGTGAAATACTTTTGAAAGCAGTGTTAAACCCCAACTCACCTCACCTCGATGTGAAGTAAAGTTTGGCTGCAAAGCATAGGCACAATAGTGATACAGATTTTTCCTTGCATTAAAGGTACATCCATTGTGTTGTTGGGGGTCAAATATGACAAACGTTATAAATGGTCTTATTTTATCGAGAAGTACCAACTGTTACTGAAAACAACCATTTTAATGATACTCCACTTAGTATATTGACGATATGGAGGTAAAAGTAGTGATTTCTGATCGAAAACTGGACAATGCACTGCGTGTGGCGCGCGCCAATGAGTCAAACGTAATTTTGGAATCT
The DNA here is from genome assembly GCA_936450465.1 of Gibbula magus. Lineage (NCBI taxonomy): Eukaryota > Metazoa > Mollusca > Gastropoda > Trochida > Trochidae > Gibbula > Gibbula magus. The sequence continues at coordinate 19,531,152 of OW388300.1, read as the reverse complement.
TATTTACACCAGAAAAAAAAAATAATAATTGGGTTAATAATGATCAATAGGTCATATAACTACTGTGCATGTAAATAGTACGTTCACTTTCGGTTTCTACATATGCATAATGATGTTACTCGATTTTAATTGGAAAATGGTAATTATGATATGTTTGGCGATTTGGGATGAATATGCAAGCTAAGTGAATTTGTTTGTATTGTAAACAGCACATATGGTGTGTTGGAACGTATTAAAGCCAAATAAAAACTTTTGAAACACAATGGATGCACCTTTAATACAAGCTAACATGGTGAAGAGAAATACTCTTGAGAGAGTCATCCAAACCCATACCATCTCACAAATTAATCTTTTCTCAGCATCTTGCATTTATTTTCACAATTCAATTACAATTATTCTTTATTATGTTATATATGTATATATTCTTTTAAAAGTTTTCTTTCAAATATCTGAAATTCTTATTTTGACCTCATTGCTGATAATTAGAAATATATCTGAAACTATGTTGCAAATTGTGTATGGATAATGACCTTCAGATAACGTTAATGTAAACATAGAAACAAGGTCTTTAAAATATCTGAAATTCTTATTTTGACCTCTTTGCTGATAATTAGAAATATATCTGAAACTATGTTGCAAATTGTGTATGGATAATGACCTTCAGATAACGTTAATGTAAACATAGAAACAAGGTCGCGACCTACGGTGACTATAGAACAGAATACAGGTAGCTCACGATAAGAATATCCGTGGACATACTTTCGCACCATTTGACGATGTCCGTGGCCATTTGGTCTTGTATGTTAGTCAAGTTTTCATTCTTTTGTCATTATTTTATGTTGTGTTTGATATTCAAATTTAAATTCCTTTTAGACGATTGTAGTTCATCTTGTTTTATTGGAGATGTTGTTGTTGTGTTTGTGTACATGTTCAGGTCCTTGAAGGGCATAATACACAAGAAATACGATTTTCTAGATAACAACTTAATTATGAAGATACAGAATGTTTTGGAGTATATATGTTATTCTTTCATGAGGCCTACTCTGTCCGCCTGATGAAGGAGTAAGCATTATATACTCCAAAACTTGCGTATATTCACAAAGAAGTTGTTATCCACAAAATTTTGTTTTCTTTATTCTATTGAGTTTTTGTCCTAAAAAACTTATTTAAAAGAAGTTGGAAATGATTTGCAATTAGTCGGTTATATATTTTATCTATCAGGAGTGGCAGGACATTATTATGGATATACAACTTCTTTATTTTGTGATGGAAACATTCCAACATTGATTCTAAGTCAAGCAACTGATTATGTCACTTATGCAGAAGAAAGAAGTATATTCATAAAGGTAGTCCTCATTCTTCATCTCTGAAAAGCTCAGTGGTTTGGTGTTCAGCTTCGGATCAAGAGGTCCGGGGTTCGAATCCTGCCAGGGGCACGGCAACTTTGTCTGCAGTAGAGAACTGTTCTACACGCAGTAAGGTTTGGGTGCAATGCCACACTGAATTTCAGTGTAGTACCACCCATGGTTCACTAGTTCCAGTCATTGGTCACAGTTTTCACTGCAATGCATAACCACATGGTGTTCCAGGCTCTCTCCCTGCAATAATACTAGCAGCCGCAATATTAGTGAAATACTTTTGAAAGTGGTGTTAAACCCCAACTCGCCTCTCCTGGATTATCAAGCAGAAAAAGCCAATAAAATGAGAAAAAGGAAAATAAGTAACAATGTGCTTATTGCATTGTGGGCACTTAAACTTTTTGTTGCAAACTGTTTGTCTATGCCTCTTTGAAGCTAAACGTGAGATTGTTGGTAATTTCCATGCTGTTAATGATTATTAAAGGTACATCCATTGTGTTGTTGAGGGTCACATATTGCAAACGTTATAAATGGTGTTACTTTATCGAGAAGTACCGATTGTTACCCAAAACAATAATTTTAATGATAGTCGACTTAGCATATTGACGATATGAAGGTAAAAGTAGTGATTTCTGATCGAAAACCGGACAATGCACAGCGTGTGGCGCGCGTCAATGAGTCAAACGTAATTTTGGAATCTTATTTATAACAGACAGAATGACAAATTTGGTGAGATAATGTTTAATGGATCATATAACTGCTGTGCATGTCAATGGGGCATGCAGTTTCGGTTTCTACACATGAATAATGATGTTACTCAATTTTAATTGGAAACTAGTAATTATGATATATTTGGTGATTGGGGATAAAAATGCAAGCTGAGTGAATTTATTTGTATTGTAGACAGCACATGTGGTGAGTTGGAGCGTATTAAAGCCAAATAAAATTTTATGAAACACAATGGATGCACCTTTAAGATACATAACAAAACTAGAACAAAATAATTAGGGATATGTATAAATTTTGAAATTTTAGATAACAATCTATTCATTCATTTTGTCCAGTATATGAGTCAAAATCCTGGATCCTGTTATCATTGATTTTACTTCTCTGAAAAATCATGCATCAGTCGCTGTAAATGTAGTCATTTAAATGATACGATACCCTCAATGTCATCTGAAATTCATGGCAGACATAAACAAATCATTATTTTGAACTCAACAACTACATATGCGGATTAAATAAATGATTCATGATGGTATTGGGTAATTATGAATTTCAAATCTAGGATTTTAATGATGAATTTCAAATACAACTCTCATACCAAAATAATTTATTTGGTGCCATATAGAATCAATATTGTACATGCTTCTTTGACCTATTATAAGAGACAAACAACACCATTTTGAACAGACCTTCATCAATATTTAATGCATGAAGGCAGAGTACTTTGATGGCGGTTACAAGAGCAGATTTGAGTTTTACACTGAGTGGGTTGTCTTAAATTTCAAGTCTCGTTATTAGATCTGGTGAATTCTGGTAATAGAAATAGGTCGTCGGCCAAGGTCATTTATCACAGAAAGGTTAGATTAGATTTCCTGACTATAGAACTCTCGGTGTAGCTCCGTCTCGCTGTTCTGAGAATCATTATTCAACTACCTAATGGCCTCTGGAGTCTTGCAAGTGTATCCATTGTAGAAGAATGGAAATTTGAAAATATGAGTTCTTCAAAATTCTGTAAAGTATTTTTTTTAGGGAGGTTGTGATTCAAGTTCACTTGAATGTTTATTCTAACAATCTTCTTAAAAAATTTTTAAAATGAGACGAATGTGTTAACGTCAGTCAAGGGATTTGGAGAAGAATGCAGACTTTTTGTGGTGGTTTGGCTGTCTCAAGACTTTCACTGAACACCTGATTCAATCATGATCATGGCAAACCAAGGAAAATTTTTGCAGTCAGTCAGGTGATTCTGACTAGAATTTAGATTCTTTGTGTTGGTTGGTCTGCCTAAGACTTCCGTTAAACACCTGATTCAATCCACTGGTTATATATTGTAGTACGAGGCAAATGTTTTGATATCAATCTGAGGTTTTTGAGTAGAATGTAAACTTTTCATTTTGGTTGATCTGTATCAAGACTTTCGGTAGACAGACACCTGATTCAATCCACTGGTTATATATTGTAGTACAAGGCAAACGTGTTGAAGAAAATCAGGGGATTCAATCCACCAGTCATAAATACCAAAAATATATCAGGATGGGGAATTTGTTGTATGTTGTTTATAATATGTATAACAGACATTTAAATTTTATCAAAACTAACAAAAACAAATATTTTGCGCCAGTTGTTGCACATTTCATCAAGCACATTTTAAAGTAAATGATAAATATGAACTCTTGAGTGGCATTCTAGGAGTTGATATGAAGATTAAAGACAATATTTATGAATATACAACTTCTATATTCTTCATAGATGATGTTTCGACATAGATTCTAATGTCGGACCTGCTTGACAACGACATTAGAACCTGTGTCGAAATGCCACCTTTTTGAAAGAAGTTGTATGTCCACAAGTATTGTCCTCAATCCTTACATGATAAACAAAGTAAAGATTTTGTAAACTTGAATCCTTCCACTTATCCATCAGCCCATTATCATTGATTACAGAAGTCTCGAAAGATGGTAATTAGCAATGTATTGGTGGTGATTAGGGCTTTGTTTGCTAATTAATTTGTTTTAGAGGGCAGTTGAGATTAGAATGTGATGTAAGATTGACCAGCGGTCAGGCCTGTACATGTTTGGTCAGCAATATCTGACCAGTGGCCGGATTAGGTAACAGGTATTTTCTCTGCCTGCTGAGCTGTGGAAATACAACCCTAAGGATTGGCTTTAGGAGATTTGTAGCACAGAAAATGGTGTTTTGAGGTAAATCGTGTCACAGATATATGAATTAGCATTTTCCGACTCTCTCCTGGAAATGAAACCCACATGAAATGGATTTTGTAGCAAAGATGGTCTACCGAGGTAATTTTCTCTCGAATATATTATCAGATCTTCAAAATGTTGTTGTTTACTTTGTGCATTTTGAGGTAACTATGCAATGTGATAGTTGGCTAGTAATATCATGGTTTTATGTTATCATTATATTATCATGTTTTCGTTCGTGTTATCACATGGTATGGAAGAATTTCTTTTTCTGTCATGGAAATACATCCCTTTTGGCAGCTTTTGGTATGTTAGAATGTTATTTTGATTTCGAGGATTTGATCTTTTGATTTCCCTTTTTTGCTGTGAATATGCATAGATTTGTCGACTGTAAAGCAAAAAATATAGCTTCTAACAAAAGAATTACAAAAACGATATTCCTTTAATTACTAAGGTTGCGTTTGGTTTCTGCAGTTTGCATTTGGTCTGAAGTTTTATTTAGAATGCAAGGATGCACCAGGTTCACAAAGAGATACATATACACAAGTCAACATTAGATTGTAGCCCTATTTCACTTTTGCAGAATTGTCTTGAAAATATTGTCACCCCAGTTTTGTTGTCAAATGACAGTTGTATTGACTGATCCAAACAAAATGAAAACAAATGTTTTGTATCCGCTTTGTTGTTTCTACTATTGTTTAAGTTATATAATTTGTTTCATGATAATACTATCACTTGTATCGAGAATCATTGTATTGTGATGACAATTTACTGCATGTTTCATTGTGGTAATTTTTATCATTTTATCTTTGTAACAATTTACATGGTAATGTCTCAGGGTAACATTATATCATGGTAACATGAATATGGTATGGCTCGTGCCATGGTAACAATGTATGACTTACATCATAACATTTCATCGCCGTTACACTGAATTATTTGTATCATGGTAACATTATAGTATCACCAATATCATGAATCTATTGTATCATGGTAACATCACATTAATTGTACCATAATAACATTGTGTCAACTAAATCATGAAACGTATGGCCTATATCATAAAAACATTGTATGACCTATATCATAAAACATTGTATTACCTATATCATAAAACATTGTATGACCTATATCATAAAACATTGTATGACCTATATCATAAAACATTGTATGACCTATATCATAAAACATTGTATGACCTATATCATAAAAACATTTTATGACCTATATCATAAAACATTTTATGGCCTATACCATAAAACATTGTATGACCTATATCATGAAACATTGTATGACCTATATCATAAAACATTGTATGACCTATATCATGAAAACTTGTACCGTAACACGTATTCCTTGTACCTTTACAAAATTGTATCAGTTATCTTTTTTCATTTCAGGTCAGAATATGGATAATCTGGTTCTGGATCCAAGAAAACAAGAACTACTAGAGCAACGTTTCCTTGGAGGACGGGTACGTAGTCACTCGATTCCCTCAAAACTCTTCCTTTTGTTATATCACAGTAGCTTTCGTCATAATTGCGGTTTGTCAAAGACACTGATACACGCTTTATCTTCTGCAGAAATTTCTCAAAACTCAAAAATGTTTTTAAAAGACCTACATTAGCTTGCTGTCACATCCCAAATTAAATCAACCATATGTTTAGTATCTAAAGGATTCATTTAAATTTGCTGCTCAAAATTGTTTGGTACTAATTAGTTTGACAACTAAAGTGTTTCGTATATGTATCTGTTAGATAAAGCTTCTACAATACTTGATTGTAACCTTGCTGAATATCAGGATTTATCAATTGTCAAAAAACTTTGGCACTAATACAATGAGCGGGTAAAAAGTAAAACTTTTTAATATTTGAAAATTTATTTATTTTAAATATAATATTAATAATTTTGTCTTCTTTCAGTTCCAGCCCTTGACCGTGGGCGGAGGGGTAATGCACCAACAGTCACTGCCCCCGAACCCCCACCCTGTCCACACGCCCACCCACTCACACACCCACCCCCAGCTCCACCCCCCCACACAACAACAACAACAACAGGAGAACAGCAACCTCAGTGCCGGCTCCATCGATAGAGACGATGAGGTAAGGGAGGTAATTATTCCAAACTTTATTGCTTCTTGTTGACTGTTTTTGCAAATATATGATTCCAAAGTCAGGATTGATTCGATAGTAGGTGGGAATGCCAATGTCGACAAATTCTCTCTATAGGCCTAAAGGGGCAGTTCTATGGGGGATATAAGCAGGTTTACAAATTGTCCCTTTGAAGAACAGCACAGAGTCATGACCAAACTTCAGGACCAATCTTAAAACATCTTAGAGAGGCATTTTAGAGAAAACCAAAATATATGGATAGTCAACTTCTTTATTACAGCATGTTTCGGTGTAGATACTTACATTGTTAGTAAGGCAGTGCAATATTATTGCAATACCAATATATCGCGATACAAAGTTGTGCAATACGCGTATCGCAATACAATTTTCATATCGCAATATATTGCACAAACAAATATCAAGTTAAATTTATTCATTTATCTTGTAAAAGGCACATTTACTGGTTTAACTTGTTTTAAGAAAATTATTTTGAAATTTTAAAATGTGTGTTGGACTGTATTACAAATGATCTTTTAAAAGATCTGAATGTATTTTTATCAAATATGTCATGTTTTAACTGCCAAAAGAAGTAAAAAGGTTGAATGTAGAGTTCATTTAGAATGTTGCAATATAATGTGGCACTAGTTAAAATGGTTTCTAGAGAAATATCTCATTGTCAGAGGATCTTGCAATATATTGTGGTACATATTGCAATACATTACAGTTCAGCAATACGTATCGCATACAAAAATTAAGGCAATACACAGCTCTAGGTCTTAGTATCAACACCGAAACACATTTATTGCAATAAAAAGTGAACTAGCCTTGCTTCAGCGTAGTACCACCCATGGTTCGCTAGTTCCAGTGGTTGCTCGCAGGTTTCACTGTAATGCATAGCAACCATGGCGTTCCGGCCTTTCTCCCTGTAATAATACTAGCAGCCGTGATAAAAGAGAAATAATCTTGAAAGCGGCATTAAATCCCAACTCGACTCACTATCCTTGCATCTTCGTTTTGCTTAATTTTGAAACAATGTTGAATGTGTGCTGCAAAGAGAAACCAACTAGACAACCCACATAATATGGAAGTGAAAGAGGAGTGCTGTTGTTAATCAGGGGTAGAAACTAACTTCAAACATAAGGTAGCATGCAGGGCTAGTTGTTTTGATTTCTACTAGCCCAATACAAGTATTACTAGCCTTGTATCTCCTTGTAATGTAACAATTATAAAATGTTATGTTTGACTACAATGGAAAGTATTTTCCTTACTTCATTCATTCACATCTGATACCATTGCTGCTGATAAAAACAAGAATCTCTACTCTTACTTTGAGTATTTCATAGTGATTCACAGGGCTGGTAGAATTACATTTACTAGCCCGTTGTCATTTTTACTAGCCTCGGGCCGAAGGACTAGTGTAAATTTCTAGCCCTGTTAATTGAGGATCTAATAAGAGATGTGTATTCTATATTTGCAGGCACAAGCCTACACACCAGATAAGTCACGGACACCTTCAGAGAGAAAACGCAAACGGAAAACGACAAACGATCCTGACGCTGGGGGTGAGTGGTTTTTGAAATTATTTTTTTGTTCCAGGTAGATTCTTGAGTCAACTGCCCCGGATAAAAATCTCATCTCAGAAAGTTAAATTACAATACTTATCTTGTATCAATGTATAACTGAAACTGTCGTCTCGTTGATACAGATATGAACGAGAGATTGAACGAGTTCAATTAGTATCATGACTAAATGTATTGGGAAAGAAATTTGACTATGCCAAGCAACCAACCTAAATTCTGACAATATATAAGCAGGGATTGGGAAAGACACCTTGGCCATTTTAAGAGCTTTTAATCATTTTCGGAATTTCGAATGGGCCATTCACCTTTGTACCAATTTTAATTTCAAACTTTACTGGGCCATTTTTGCATCCAATGTACAAATTGGCCCATGTCCCCTACTTTGCCCAATCCCAATCATTGATCGCTGCAAATGGCTGTGATACTGCCAAAACGGCATTAAACTCACTCTCTCACCTAATCATTGACTTGAGGAACAGATTTATAACACAAAGGTGTCATCACTTTGCAACAACATAGACAGAAATGATTTTGACCTTTTGTAATATTTGTAAGACAAGAGTGTCGATACCAATATTGATTAAGTAAATTTATTCACTGATACTAGATGATTATAAAGGATATGTCGTCCTATTTCACAAAGAATTTTGGTATTCATTAAGCCTAATATTGCGAAATAGGAAGTCACATGGCTTTATTACGTGGTCCTGTTGTTTTTATGTGTTTAAAAAGGGAATTATTAATCTCTGTTCTTTTTACCTTAACCCTTGTAATCATCATGAGAATTCATTCACACTTGTCCTTGTTATGACTTAAAGATACCTGGTAGAAATTTGCTTTGTGTAATGGCCTTGTAATAATTAGTAACTTATAATAATTTGTTGTAACCTTGTCATAACTTGTAGTAACCTTGTCATAACTTGTAGTAACATTGTAATAATTTGTAGTAACCTTGTAATAATTTGTAGTAACCTTGTAATAATTTGTAGTTTACCTTGTAATAATTTTTAATAACCTTGAACTGATTTGTAGTAACCTTGTAATAATTTGTAGTAACCCTGTAATAACTTGCAGTAACCCTGTAATAACTTATAGTGACCCTGTAATAATTTGTAGTAACCCTGTAATAACTTGTAGTAACCCTGTAATAACTTGCAGTAACCCTGTAATAACTTGTAGTAACCCTGTAATAACTTGCAGTAACACTGTAATAACTTGAAGTAACCCTGTAATAACTTGTAGTAACCCTGTAATAACTTGCAGTAACACTGTAATAACTTGTAGTAACCCTGTAATAACTTGCAGTAACCCTGTAATAACTTGCAGTAACCCTGTAATAACTTGTAGTAACCCTGTAATAACATGTAGTAACCCTGTAATAACTTGCAGTAACCCTGTAATAACTTGTAGTAACCCTGTAATAACTTGTTGTAACCCTGTAATAACTTGCAGTAACCCTGTAATAACTTGCAGTAACCCTGTAATAACTTGCAGTAACCCTGTAATAACTTGCAGTAACTCTTTAATAACTTGTAGTAACCTTGTAATGATTTGTTGTAACCTTGTAATGATTTGTAGTAACCCTGTAATAACTTGTAGTAACCCTGTAATAATTTGTAGTAACGTTGTAATGATTTGTTGTAACCTTGTTATAACTAGTAACTTTATGATAACTTGTAGTAACCTTGTAATGATTTGTTGTAACCTTGTAATAACTTGTTATAACTTTGCTTCTCTGCTTATTTTACAGGATTATCTAAAAGTGGGCGGTCAGAAGCTAATGGCAAAAAGATTAATGAATATTTCAAGGTTAGTTAACCACTGACTCTATTTGTAATCAATAAATTAGTTTAAGGGGCTTGTAATATAACAACAAGACCTTACTGTTTCTCATGAACAATCCAGGAATATTACAAGAAGACCTTACTGTTTCTCATCAATAATCCAGGAATATTACAAGAAGACCTTACTGTTTCTCATGGTCAGTCCAGGAATATTACAAGAAGACCTCACTGTTTCTCATGAACAATCCAGGAATAGAACAAGATCAAACTTGTTTCTCATGGTCAGTCCAGGAACATAACAAGAAGACCGAAATTGTTTCTCATGAACTATCCAGGAATATAACAATACTTTACTGCTTTTAATTACAAGTTTGAATGACCTTCCTCCGTTGACAATTCAGTCAGACGTTTTCTGTTTTGTTAAGTATGCGGATTTACACAGTTTGCTCAGCGTTTTTTCAGTTTAAATCAAGTCAAATTTAAGTCAATTCTTCCTTAAAAAGCAAAGCTAAAAGTATGAGCCAACAATGAACTTTTTCCCAAAAAAATCTTTTGAAATAAACATACGTTTGACCATATTCTTCTATTTCATCTTACAGCAAAGCCAGTCACCAAGTCGCAGTATTATGGCCCAGTCGGGAGCCAAGTCTCCTTCTCCACAGGCCGTTCCACCGGTCAGTATGTCTTGTATATCACTGGTCAGTATATCTCATATCATTTGACATATTTAGGGTTGCATTATCTTGACCTTGGTGCAGGAATAATTTTCTGAAAGGAATAATGTTTTCGAAAACTTCAACCCTCGCCACAACGTTTGAGTTGTCAGCATTGGGCCTTTGATGTGCATCTATTGTGATGAAACCTTTCAGATAAGATAATAAATTTTGCCCTTATGACCTTGACCTTGCCCCACGTTGCATACTCCCAAAACTTTGCATTGCATTGGTCAGTGATATGTGTACCTTTTATAATTCATATTGGATATTAGTACTTATATTTCATAAGAAAACAAATTAATATTTAAATTTAATAGTTTAATTTCAAACTATGCGTATATCCCACACATCTTTTGTTAATTCCCGCCAGGGGCTTGGCAACTTTGTCTGCTGTAGAGAACTGTTCTACATGCAGTAAGGTTTTGGGTGCAAAGCTACACTGAATTTCAGCGTAGTACCACCCATGGTTCGCTAGTTCCAGCTGATTCTCGCAGGTGTCACCGCAATGGATAGTCACCATTGTGTTGCGGGCTTCTCCCTGCAACAATACTAGCAGCCATAATATAAGTGAAATACTTGTGAAAGCAGCGTTAAACACCAGATCACCTCACCTGTTTTGTTAATATTTCCAAGGGAAGTAGAGAATGAAAAAGGAACGATGGCCCTTATACCAAGGAAATAATGTAGCACTTTGAGCACGGGTCTTTGTGTGGATTTATCGCGATATAAGTATCCTCATTATTATTATTAAATCTTCTATATTTTGTTTCAGACGTACCTGGCAGCATCCCCTCAGTCGTCAAACAATTCAGATATTCACGCAGGCTACCCGGGGCGAGCCGTGTACTCCAGTGCCGTCAAAACGTCACAGGTAGGCACTGCATGGAGTATTGGCTATTAAATGCAAGTAGTCATTGAACCTTACCAGTCTCTTCTACCAACAAGACATTGTTACTGGCCAGTTTGGCTGATAGAAAATGAAAACTACTGGCCAAATAAAAATTCCCACTGGCCTTTGGCCAATTGACCACTGTATTTGTCGAGCCCTGCTACCAGTCTCTTCTTCTTCTACCATCAAGACATTGTTTTAGGCAGCTAGCACAGTGAAACCTGTAAATTGACTACTCAGCATTGTCTGGCATTAATTCATCCAGGAGCATGTGTGTTAAGATACCATAAAATCCTTAATTAGGCGCCTCACTTGAATAGAAGCCTGCCTCGAATTGACGCCCTTACACAACGCTATCTGAAAAAATAAATGCCTACCTTGATTAAATCCGTTTCGAATCCCGCCAAGGGCACGGCAACTTTGTCTGCAGTAGAGAACTGTTCTACACGCAGTAAGGTTTGGGTGCAATGCTACACTGAATTTCAGTACAGTACCACCCATGGTTCGCTAGTTCCAGCCGATGCTCGCAGGTTTCACCGCAGTGCATAACCACATGGCGTTGCGGGCTTTCTCCCTGCCGTAATACTAGCAACCGCGATATAAGTGAAATACTCTTAAGAGCGACGTTAAACCACACCTCACCTCATATTAATTAAATGCTGTGTAAACCGAATTTGAATTCTGTAATCGCTGCTTCATACCATATTCGCCCCTCTCTATGAGCCTTATTATGATATAGACGCCTACCTTGATTAGAAGCCTGCCTCAAATAGACGCCTATGGTGTTGTCTGTTTGAAAAAATTAAGGATTTACGGTAGTTGCAAGTGTCATAAATTATTACAAAACTTGGACTTTTCCAGTGCAAAGAGAATATGGGACCTTGTTTTTATGACTGGTAGAGTTTAATCCATAGTTTCAAATAATCTGTAGATCGTAATCAACCTCTTAATAATTAAATCCACAAATTAGTTTTCTTTGGAAACCTTTTTATGTAAACTACAAGTTTTTTTTAAAGGCAATTAAACATAAAATAATAAATAAACATACAACTTCTTTTCTATTCAAGAAATTGTTGAGGACTTGAAAAAAGGATGTCATCTTTTTAATTTAAAATTCATTTTATTACACCCTTTAAGAGGTTGGTTACTGTAGCAAAATTATAATAAATCTTTTCTTCTACTCTTTCCTGGAAAAGTAATTTATTTCAAGTTTCCATTAACTTCGATTTAGATTTGTTTTTTCATGTTATGATATAGATGTTGACAGAGATTGTCATCTATAAAACTGTCATCATCCTCCTATGGAGTATGACGGCATTATTCTTGTGAGGATATTACTTGGAAGTGTGACGATAATTTGGTCAATACCAATTTCTATTTTGAAAAATATATTATCGCAATTTTTGTGAGAGTTATGGCCCTTGACTTTATGTTGACCCTTAGGTAGTTTCACAAGCAGATCAACTTCTTTCAAATTGTAGTGAGGATAAAACTTTCAAAATTTTGCTTGTTCTTAAATTCATGACACAGCATAGATGTTACTTATGAGGACAGATTATGTATAAAATTTGTTTTAAATTTTGTTTGTGAATTCTCAGTTTTGAAAGACTCATAAAACTGTAAATAAACGTCCATTATTGTCCTTATTATATTGCAATACGGGGACCCCCTCGATGAACTATATACGAGAAATCTCGTTTTACCTTACACAATCATCTGTACAATGATGAAGAAATTTTGTGAGGTTTATAGATTTTTTAAATGGGGATTTTTCGCCAGCAGAGTTGGAAATTATCTCTAGTCTGGTAACCCATACAAATATTTTGACATGTCGTATAAAAAAAAAACCAGTTTGAATTAAAGGTGATATCATCCTATTGATGTATTTGGCTAGCTGAAAATTAATTAACTTATCCGTAAGACTTATTTATTAATTTTAACCCCTGTCAATAAATTTTATCCCTGAATCCCTAACCAATGTAATCCTTGGAGTACCTTTTGATTTCATGTGTATGAACAAGAAGATTTTCTGTATAACGACTTCTTTAATGTGAAAATACACGCATTTCGGAGTATAAACTCACTCCTTCATTAGGTAGAATGAAAGAAAATAACAAAATGGGATATATTTTTCATAGCAAACAAAACAATGGTGAGGAAACTCAATCAGGGAGATTAAAAAAAGCACGAGAATGTTACACAATGAGGATTTGTGATACAATGAGGGGAGTGTATATATATATATATATGTATTTTAATATGTGTATGTTCATTAATAAGTTAAGCCTCTTGAAGGCTATTTCACTGATCCTCATAAGAAATGGCTTGATGAAGTTAACGTCACACCTCTCGTTCCGATCGCTCACGTTGTTACCTATGTTCCCTCATTCGCAGGAGGATGTTGAACAGTGTTTACCCAAACGGACGTCGCCTTCTCGGTTCGGCGTCAATGTTTCTAAATCATCCACACCAAAGCGACAGAATCGATCACCTAACACCATTGTCAATGGCACAGACCACATTAAGGTCAAAATCATTTTCCAACCTCAAATCCCTTTTTTGTGTGACTTTTTTTTTTCAAATCATTTTTTTTCATTCACCCAAAGAATGAATTTTCACACTGTCCACATCCACCTTGTCCCTGTGTGTTGTTGCCGTGGTAACTGTTTCCATGGAAACAAGGTTTATTGTTTGTTGCTAAGGCTGCTAAGCCATATAAATAAGTTCTTGTTTCTCATTAGAATTAATGCTAAATGATGTGTATGTTTTTTTCAAAATGTGTATCACCCTTTGGCATTACTTGACATTTGTCTGTTCTTGGAAAGGTGAAAATGTTTAAAAGTGAAGTATTTATTTAAAATGATAATCTAGAAAAGCAATTTGTCCTCTGAAGATGAGAAACAAGAATATTTGTTTTGTGAGGATATCATTTTCAGGGATCCTGCCATGCATGAAAACACATCACCTACGACCAAGTCACAATCTAGAATTAGAATGTGTTAGAATAATATGGAAAATGAGTTCATTATTTAACACTACTGTTAATAACAAATCCTAGCTGCAACTCCGATTGGGGTATTATGTATTTAGTATTGTATTCTGTAAGTATAGAATTCTTTTGAACAATATATCATGAACCTTTGCATCTTATGTCTTTAACTTTTGTGACGTCTTGTGTACGGAATTCCCGAACAACAGTCTATTTTGGTAACTTCATGTTATCTCAAGGGCATCAGCTCTTTTTACTGTGGTATCTCATAAACTTTCACTGTTATCTTCAAATTTTTGACAGCCTACGTTAGGGGAGGTGGCGGGATAGCGCAGTGGTTAGTGTGTCCGACTATGGATCAACGGGTCAGGGGTTTGAATCCCGCCAGGGGCATGGCAATTTTGTCTGCCGTAGACTTTATTACTGAGGCTTATCTTGAATTATCAATTGGCTGTTGCTTGCTCTAGCTAAACACTGGGTTGGATAACAGTCTGTTTTGTTTCTAGGTGCACGCTCAACACATGCTTAGATTAGAAATCACTGTTAAATTTAATGTGCGACTATGGCAATACATTTTCATTGAGAGAGAGAAGCAAAATTAATTCTGTTTATCCAAAATGGTAATGTTGCCAATTAGTGTCTTGTTTTGTGACATGTTTTTTTATCACAACTCTTCTGTTTTCTTTGCAGACGGACATGACAATGGCACACATTCACTCAATGGAGTCGCGCTCCGTCACAGACATGGAACAAAAAGATACCAAAATAGATGACCTAGTCAGAGTAAGTACTGGCAGGGAGGTTTTATCTTTGTTCCTCGAAATTAAGATTCTATCAAGAGTATCTGTTTAGAAGTAGCAACGCAGTTTTCAAACAAGCAAAAGAATGATAAAACCGTCTACAATACCAAAATCTGTCAAAAAATCTGGGATGTTAGACCCTGGTCTAAGACTCCAAGCAAACCTATTGAAAAAATCTAGGGATAAGTTGCAAACAAAATCTTTCGGACATTTCTGAAAATTAGGGGAGGGTACCGTGAATTGTACTTTTGGTTGTGCGCGTGAATTGTACTTTTGGTTGTGTGCGTGAATTGTACTTTTGGTGGTGCTACTCAGCATTTACCTTGAGCTTAAAAATAACAAAATACAAAATTTGATTATGTCTCTAGTAACCTAAAAAGATGAAAGGCAGTTTAGAACTATCTCTAGTCGTTAGTCACAATAGACTATCGCTATTGCAATAGTCCTCTGTGGGCCTTAAACTATTGAAAATTTAGAATCAGTTGCACCCATAAAATCGTTCGGACGTTTCTGAAAATAAGGGGACAGTGACCCTGAAAACACGCTGACCTTAGTCACCTTTATATATAATATATATATATGGATGTTTACATTGTTCGAGGGGCGGGATAGCGCAGCGGTTAGTGCGTTCGGCTTCGGATCAAAAGGTCCATGGATCGAATCCCGCCAGGGGCGCGGCAACTTTGTCTGCAGTAGAGAACTGTTCTACACACCCATGGTTCGCTAAATTCAGCTAATGCTCTCAGGTTTCACCGCAATGAATAGCCACAGTTTCTCTCTGCAATAATACTAGCAGCCGTGATATTAGTGAAGTACTCTTGAAAGCGGCGTTAAACCCCAACTCACCTCACCTGCATTGTTTGGCACAGAGTGCTTGCTCAAGGCGCTGCTCACGTCATCCTGAAGGAATTGTACTTTCAATGCTGCTACTAAGGGCTTGAACTTATGCTGTTACCAATGAACACTTTATTACGGCTCCTTGCCAAAGTAAGAGAAAACTGACTGTTACTTTCCCATGTTTTGATACAGTTGTATTATAGTTTTATTTCTTCTATTGCAGCAAAACGATGAGCTCAGGAGACAGTTGACAGCTCAGCAGAAACTCTTAGAGAAACATAAAGAAAACTTGCAGAAGTGTTTGGAGGTCAACAAGTCATTACTTATAGAAAAGGTTCGTACTAAATAAATTGGTTGTAAAAATGTATCTTCACATAGATTTATAGCAACATGAAGGTGAATGATAGCAACCACTTCAAAGTAATTGAAAGTGACACTAAACCACTTCCATTTCTCTGCAGAGTGCTTTACTTAAGAAAGAAACACGCAAGAAGTGTATGGAGAACCGGCTGAGACTAGGGCAGTTCGTCACGCAGCGGCAGGGAGCGACATTCGTAGAGAACTGGGTCGACGGATGGGCTTTCACAGACCTCATGAAGTAAGTTGGAACTACATCAGTGCACTCTGTTATAAGATAACCATATCATTAGCATCTATATCAAAATGTTGCAGCATTCATTTAACCAACTTTTAAATGCCTTTTAAGGAAATCTATAATCCTTGCCAATGAGTATGATTAACAGAGTCTAATTACTAAAGTTTATATGTATCGTCTACCTTGTCAAATTATTTATTATTATAAATCAGTGATTATTAACTATCAGTCTAGGTGTTAAACTGTAAATGAATTGTAACATGACGTTTTATTTAAGTGCCACGTGACACGTAAGAGCGTACAGTTAGGCAAGAAACAAAGTACCCCCTTTCTAGAAATTTCTAGAAAGTTTCTAGATACGCACTAGAAAGTTTCTAGATCAGGGTATGTTTATTTATTGGACACCTGTTTTTCAATTGAAACATCGATAGGATGTATTACCTCATAATTAATAATTAATCATTTTGATGATGTAAGAGCGTACATCAATGGGATGTATTACCTTTGAAATACCATTTTGATCATAGGTTGAATGTGTAGGCAATGCTGGCAAATGAAGAAATTATGTTGATGTAGTGCAAAAGTGTGCAATTACATTTTAATTAATCGGAGACGTCAGATAGTTATGACACTAAATCTACTTTCATCTTCGTCTAGACAACAAGAACGGATAGCATCAGATCGGGAAGACATAGATCGACAACGGCGACTCTTGATGAAACGGAAGCCAGCAATATCTACGGGGAAAAACTCAAAACATGAATTCTTAAAACCTGGTCAGGAAAAAGAAAAGCCGTAAGTTTGAACTTGATTGATGTTATTCTGACCGCAGTTATGATTTAAATCCTTGATTCATACAGCATTTCATTCAAATATGATAAATCATTAATTAATATCATAAATAAATAAAATATGTAATGTTCAATTTGCTACATTCTTACAAAATAAGAAATAGTATTGCTGTATTTTGTATAAAAAATAATTTTGGTGATTCAGAGTAACCTCCCCTTTCTCGCTATCTCACATTACCTTGCGCTATCTTGTTACTTGTTTCAAATGGCCGCCGCCATGTTTTGCCGTTAATGGCTAGTATTCTCGACAGTCAACAGTCGTCAGGATTTGAAATTTTTTTCTTTCAGTTTAACGTTAGCAGAATTTTATGAGCAAGATGAGATTCTAAAGTTACGGCAAGCGACGTTGAAGAAAGAAGACGCCGACCTCCAACTCGAGTTAGAGAAGTTGGAGCGAGAACGGAACCTACATATACGAGAACTGAAACGCATCCACAATGAAGATAACTCCAGGTAGAACAATGCTTCATGCTCATAGTTCAATGTTCAGCTGATGGGGAGGCTTAGTTGGTCAGTAATCTCAAATTAACATGGGAATTTTTTATGTCTTCTAATGGCGGTGATATTGCCCGTTAAACAATAACTCACTCACTTAATATCCTCTGTCATTAAGCAGTTAAGTGAAATTTCTATGAGGTCTAAAGATCTTTATATTATTGGTGACATCACAGCTCGTAATGTTACTAATCACAAGTCCTTATATAGCGGTCATTCCTTCCTTCCGTCCGTCATTTCCGTCCGGTCAATTTTCTCAAAAACCGTCAAAGGTACATCAACAAAACTTTGTACACTTGTTTTATGAGGTAATATTTTCATTAAATGTAGATTTTTTGGGCGCCTTTAATATATATCAAGAATATACATATATATATATATGCCGGTAAGAAATAATAATAAATATTATAGCAGTAACACCAGTTCTATGAACATGTCTACCTTTGTGATGTCACAATAACATAGACAGTGTAATCATTCTCCTTAATGAAGTGTTAATCGAAACATTGTTTTACTTTATACAAGAATTTTTTAACTTTAATTTGGGTTATTTCACTTCCTTTAAACAACTCCATCATATTCTGTCTAGTTACCACCTTTCATGTTACATGAAGTTTTCAGATTTACTAAAACTCTGTGTGGTTATGCCCACTCACTGTATCATTAACTCAATCTTGAGAGTATGTATAAATTGATTTTCCTCCCAATGCTTTTAGTCTTACTTTTAAATAATGATATCGAATAGGTTTTTTCTACGCAGGTTTAAAGATCACCCGACTTTAAACGAGAGGTATCTGCTACTGTGCATGCTGGGAAAAGGAGGATTCAGCGAAGTTCATAAGGTAAATATTTCAAATATATAGCAATTCACTAATCCATAAAAACTGTTCCTCAAATTTCTTTGCAAATCCTCATCACGATGGTATTTCCCCTTCTTACCGCCATTTTATGACATTAAAACAACTCCTGCCCGGGCCTCTTCAACTTTGCTGTGGAGAACTATTCTACACGCAGTATGGTTTGGGTGTAATGCTACACTGAAGCTCCGTTGAATCGATGGTTCACTAGTTCCAGCCGCAGGTTTCACTGCAATGTATAGCAATAATGGTGCAGGCTTTCTCCCTGCCATGATACTAGCAGCCGTGATATAAGTGAAATACTCTGAAAGTGGTGTTAAACTCGCTTCACCTCACCATCTTATTCTTTGTTGTCTCAGTCATGTCTCATTCATTGATGTTTTATCTTTTCCAGGGTTTTGATTTGAAAGAACAGAGATATGTTGCGTGTAAAATACATCAGTTGAATCGGGAATGGAAGGAAGATAAGAAAGCAAACTATATCAAGTAAGTGTCTCAATGATAAAAATCGGTTTGAACACAAACATGTTTAAAGTATTTTGAGGGAAAATTACTATGCTTCAGTGTATTGGGTATACTCTATGTACAAAGATAAGGGTAATATAACAAGATCAAGACGGGTTTCATTCCACTGATGAAGGAGTAAGCATATACTCCGAAACGTCATGTATTTTCACGTTTTAAAAAGTGTTATCCAGAATATCATCCCGTTTCTTAATATCCACTTAACTTTTCACTAATTTAACTTGAGTGATTAACGATAACTACTTTGAAGGAGGTGCTCAAAACTTTAACCCTATTGCCCCATGCAAATCTTTTCCTCTACAAAATCAACTTCCACCGCAAGGCATAACTCATATCAGTCTTTCACTAGCTAATTTAAACCAAGCTGCATTTCATCTCATTTTCTGTGCCAAGGAATTCCGATTCCACTACCATGTCCAGGTGGGGTATGCTGCTACACTGGCACTGAAAAGGTGTTGAAATGCAGCATGTTTTAATTAGCCAGTGATAGAGACTGGTACAAGTTATGCCTTGCGGGGAAGTTTTGCAAGACTAAAATGTTATCTCTCGTACCAATCAAGAGCTTATTGTAGTGAGTTCACAAGGGGGCTGATTTATAGATAAAAATCCAATCTCACACCAATCTCAACTGTTCTTTGTTCTTCTTTTTCAGACACGCTCTTAGGGAATACAATATCCACAAGAGTCTTGATCACCCGAGGATAGTTAGATTGTATGATGTTTTTGAAATTGACAATAATTCGTAAGTATCACAGTTTTACCATTGTATGTTACATTTTGTTAATCACTGTTATGTTTCGGGGGCGGAATAGCACAGTGGTTAGCGTGTTTGGCTTTGAATCTCGCCAGGGGCTCAGCCAGTTTGTTTGCAGTAGAGAACTGTTCTTCATGCAGTAAGGTTTGGGTGCAATGCTACACGGAATGTCAGCGCAGTACAACCCATGGTTCGCTAGTTCCAGCGATGCTCGCAGGTTTCACCGCAGTGCATAGCCACATGGTGTTGCAGGCTTTCTCCCTGCCTTGATACTAGCAGCCGTGATATAAGTGAAATACTCTTGACAGTGGTGTTAAACCCTTACTCACCTACACTGAATTTCAGTGCAGTACCACCATGGTTCGCTAGTTCAAGCAGATGCTCAGATGAAATGTTATGTTTTGTCTTTGCCGTGGGATTTTTGTGTGACTCTTTAGCCTGTGAGCAATCTTGTAATATCAATGAATTGTAAATCCTTTCAACTGACGCTTAGTTCAGCAGCTTAAGTGTTAAATTTATGCAAAATCAATACAGAATGTCGTGTGCTGACATTTGAGTTCTTAAAATCAGACTATTTTCAATAAATAATTAATGTCTAATTAATGGAAAACATTTCATCACGACAGAATACCACTCTCACTGCACTGTTGAAACTCCAACATCTGAATGTCAGTGATTATTGATCTTTTTCCTTAAAGAGTTGAAATCTTAGAAACGAAGAGTATGTGCTTGATTCCTAATGTTTCAAGGGTAGTGCATTTGGCTTCAAATCAAGAGGTCTGGGGTTCAAATCCCGCTTGCACAGTACCACCGATGGTTTGCTAGTTCCAGCCATTGCTCGCTCCAGCCAGGGGCACGGCAACTTTGTCTGCAGTAGAGAACTTTTCTACACGCAGTAAGGTTTGGGCGCAATGCTACACTGAATTTCAGCTTAGTACCTTCCATGGTTCACTAGTTCCAGCCGTTGCTTGCAGGTTTCACTGCAAAGAATAGCCACATGGCGTTGCGGGCTTTCTCCCTGCCCTAATTCTAGCAGCCGCGATATAAGTGAAATACTCTTGAAAGCGGCGTTAAACCCCAACTCACCTCACCTCACCATTGCTCGCAGGATTGCAATGCATAGCCACATAGTGTTGCATGCTTTCTTCCTACAATAATACAAGCAGCCGCGATATAAGTTAAAAACTTCTGAAAGAGGTGTTTAACCCCAAATCAACTAATATAAAACTGGACTTTTCATAAACTTTTGCACATTGCATCGGAACCAATTGATGTGAACTCTTAAAGGGGCAGTAGCACTTTTTTTCGCTCAAATAAGTTTATGAAATGTATTTGAAAAATAATTTCACCCATAGTAAAACATCCTTTTCTCTTCAGAAAATAAAGTTTAAAATGAGTGTTTCGGTAAAGCCATGGGCATCGTTTTTGTAATACAAAATAATAAATTGTGTTCACAATAAAATGGCCGCCATGCAATTTTTGCTTTATACGCAACATAGTTTTACCACTACAGATAATTGGTTTGTGTAATAAGATGTTTTACCCTCTAAAGTTAATTTAAATGACTTAAACTATCATTATATATGGGAAATTTGAAAAATTAAATTTTGCAAAAAACGTGCTACTGCCCCTTTAAGTGACTACCGGTAATAAGATGACAATTACCAACACAATGTCCAGTTTGAGATATATGAGTATTCCTCTAAAACTAAATTATTTTCCCTTCAATTCCAGATTTTGTACAGTGTTAGAGTATTGTGAGGGCAACGACCTCGACTTTTATTTGAAGCAGAACAAGTGCATTCCAGAGAAGGAGGCCCGCTCTATCATCTGTCAGACTGTCAGCGCCCTCCGACACCTTAATGAGATAAAGCCAGCTGTGATACATTATGACCTTAAACCAGGTGAGATATGACCTTAAACCAGGTGAGATATGGTCTTAAACCAGGTCAGATATGACCTTAAACCAGATGAGATGTGACCTTAAACCAGGGAGATATGACCTTAAACCAGGTGAGATATGGTCTTAAACCAGGTGAGATATGGTCTTAAACCAGGTGAGATATGACCTTAAACCAGGTGAGATATGACCTTAAACCAGGTGAGATATGACCGTAAACCAGGTGAGATATGACCTTAAACCAGGTGAGATATGGTCTTAAACCAGGTGAGATATGACCTTAAACCAGGTGGGATATGACAGGGTTCGAAATTAGCACAAGTCCGGTAGCCCATGGCTAGTGAAAAAGAAGTTGGGCTAGTAGAGTGTAAAAACTGGTAGTCCGAAGGACTAGTTAAAATTTGAGGTGAAATGATCGTGGAGATGTATTTGGCTAGTTGGAATAAGTCTGGACTGGTACTTTTAGAAATGCACTAGACCTAGTGGCTACCTCATTGAAAAGGTTAATTTCGACCCCTGTATGACCTTAAACCAGGTGAGATATGACAGGGTTCGAAATTAGCACAAGTCCGGTAGCCCATGGCTAGTGAAAAAGAAGTTGGGCTAGTAGAGTGTAAAAACTGGTAGTCCGAAGGACTAGTTAAAATTTGAGGTGAAATGATCGTGGAGATGTATTTGGCTAGTTGGAATAAGTCTGGACTGGTACTTTTAGAAATGCACTAGACCTAGTAGCTACCTCATTGAAAAGGTTAATTTCGACCCCTGTATGACCTTAAACCAGGTGAGATATGACCTTTAATCAGGTGGGATATGACCTTAAACCAGGTGAGATATGACCTTAAACCAGGTGAGATATGACCTTAAGTCAGGTGAGATATGACCTTTAATCAGCTGAGATATGACCTTAAACCAGGTGAGATACAACGTTACATTTGTGAGATATGAAAAAACTGATGAGAGAAGACCTTACACCAGGTGAGATATGACCTAAACAGGTGAGATATTATCTTAAACCAGGTGAGATATGACTAAAACCCTGGTGAGATAAGACCTTACACCAGGTTAGATATTAACTTAAAACAGGTTGGATATTAACTTGAAACATGTGATATATTAACTTAAAACAGGTGGGATATTAACGTAAACTGAATATGACCTGACACTAAGTGAGATGTGACCTAAACCAGGTGAGATACCTTACATTAATGAGATATAACTTAAAATCAAACCATTGATTATAATAAAGTGTCTTGTTGCAGGAGATATGCTGAATATTGCAAGTTAACATTCTATATTTTGCTGTACTAATTTTATCTTTTGTGTAATTGCAGGAAATATTCTGCTAGGTAGCGGGTCTGTGAGTGGAGAGATTAAGATCACCGATTTCGGGCTGAGTAAGATCATGGATGATGATAACTTCAGTCCGGACATTGGGATGGATCTCACGTCACAGGGTGCAGGAACATACTGGTAAGGGTTGCGTTGATGTTGCTGTTTGTTCATCACACTTGTAGCATGCGAAATATTTGTGCAGTCTCAGTCCTAAATGTTAAAATCAGCGGACAAATACTTAATCTTAGTGATGTCATAATTCATATACATCTATAGTTTGGGGGGATATTTGACATCTTTGTTTTTATGAAATCAAGTTGAATCTATTTTATTGAGACGAAATTGAATTAAAGGTTATTGTTTCATCGTGACATGTAGAATTCAAATTATAACAAGGAATAATGTTAATATATAGAGAATCTAACCCGAGTGTCTTCAAGTGGTCCGGGGTTTGAATCCCAGTAGTAGGCTCTGCAACTTTGTCTGCAGTAGAGAACTGTTCTACATGCAGTAAGATTACTCTGATATTTGTAACTTTTATCAACTCGTGTTGATATATTTGACATTAGAAGACACAAGGGTGAGATCCCAATTATCATCCAAAATCATTCTTCAGTAGTTTTCAATGAAAATTTAACATATCTGAACACAAACTGTCATTTGGCTTCCGATGTCATAGCATTGTGATGTCATTACTTGATGATGCAAAATCATTGTGATGTCATGTAGCTTATGCCAACAGGGCATTGTTCAAAATCTACAGTCAAAATGATATCTCAATACAAGCGATATCTCCTGTGGAACCCAGCTTTGGATGATAAAATGGTTCATTCTACATATATTTAAGTATATTTCATATAACAGTTAAAAATGTGATGCACTCTTGTAATCAGTGCCCAAACTTTTTGACAACAAAGAACATTGACTTTTGAAGAACATTTTTCTGTTGACGTTTGAACTAAAATGTTGTTGCCACTGTTTGCAGGTACTTGCCCCCGGAGTGTTTTGTTGTGGGTAAAAACCCTCCTAAGATTTCCTCCAAAGTGGACGTATGGTCAGTTGGAGTCATCTTCTACCAGTGTCTCTATGGAAAGAAGGTGAGGTCATTTGAATTGAAAAATATATTTATGAAAATGGACGTTTCAAGGTGTATGTTGATGTAGCTCAGTTGGTAGAGTGTCCGCTCATCACCCGGAGATCGGGGTTTGATTCCCGGCCACATACCAACAGACGTTAAAGGATTGGAGGTGTTGCTTCCTTGCTTGACACTCAGCATTATAAGGATAGAATAATGCTTGACCTGGCGCTGTACTGTGGCTGCCGGGTGCCAAGGGCACATAAAGAATTTCCAATTTACTTTGTAATGAGGACAATAAAGTGTTATTATAATTATTTATCTTATCACAAGTTCAGTCTGTTGTTTTGACCTTAACATGTCGTATATTTACTGTTTAAACGTATCAGCCCAAAAGTGTAATATTGTAAATTTTAATGGAAAAATTAATGAAAAACCTCAAACAGTGACTAGTCCGAATCAAACGCTGCCTGGTTATTAGCTGTCAAACTGGCCATATTTAAACAATTGTTAAAATTATGAGGTTAAATATAGATTCATTTGATCATTTTGTAAAACGCTGCTACGTCTTTTTTCCAGCCATTTGGCCACAACTTGTCTCAGGCTGCCATTCTGGAAGAAAACACAATCCTGAAGGCTACAGAAGTAGAGTTCCCCCCTAAACCCCCCGTCTCCTCAGAAGCTAAGGTAGGTCTAGCTCCCCCCTTACCCCCGTCTCCTCAAAAGCTAAGGTAGGTCTCACATCATTTGGGACTGTGCTTCACAAGCATTAAGTAGTAAATGGGGATGATTTTTAGGTTGATAATGGTAATAGAAGTTAACACCCGGCCAGTTAAAAAATTCTGAATATAACTAAATCATTGTTTGTGTCAGTTTATTAATCTGAAAGTGATTTATTTTGTTTACGAAAGGTATCCAAAAGTATCAAAGTGGTTAAATTAAAATCCAGAACATTAAATTTTCATTTGATAAGTACCCAATCTGGTTGAAATTTAGACTTGAAATATGGGCTGCTTGAAATTTAGAACTGAAATCTTGGCTGCTTGAAATTTAGAACTGAAATCTTGGCTGCTTGAAATTTAGACCTATATTCTGGGCTGCTTGAAATTAAGATCTAAATTTCCGGGCTGCTTGAAATTCAGATCTGAAATTTTCTTACTGCTTTGAATTTAGACCTAAAAAAAGCAGCTTCTTGAAATTTAGACCAGAAACTCTCACTGACTCAAATTCAGACCTAGAATTAATTCCTACCGCATGAAGTACCTCCACTTTTTGCCGAACTAGATTCAAGTTTCCCAATCATCTCCTATAGAATGTTCCTCTATTAGCAGCCTAATGGGACCTGTACTATAACATAAATGATGCGAAAGCTTTCAACTTTAATACAAAACAGCATCGTTTCAGTTTAAATATTCCTCTGTCGACAGGCATTTATCCGGCGGTGCTTACAGTACAAGAAGGACTATCGACCCGACGTGCTGATGTTGGCCCAGGATGACTACCTGAAGCCCCCTCAACTAAAATCCAAGTGAGTGAGTGTCATCCAACAGTTGTCTCCCTTTGTAACCTTTATCTATCGAGGTTTTTGATTGGACAGTATCAGGGTATGACCTCAGAACAGCCATTAGGCCTGGTCCTTTTGTTTACTGAAGTTTGTTCTGAAAATCTGGTGTGTGTGTAAGGTGAAAGGAGGAGGTCCACTTGGCGTGCAGAACATGTCCCGTGGAAAGGTGGTGCAAGTCACCCATGATAGGAACATGTTCCACACGCCAAGAACAGTGTTCGAAACCACTCCTTTCACTTAAAGCTGTACCCGATGTTTTGAACAAACTTCATTTATCGAAAGGAGCAGGCCTTTATTTTTTGTTAACTTGAAACTAATGAAATAAAAGCAAAGGATCGTTGCCACATTTAAACTTCAACCATCGGGTCAATTTGTTGGAACTTCCCTTACTAGAACAGCACAAATTTGCACGGTGGTTTGATTTAGAGAATGATACTGTTTTATCAATTTCCTCCCTTAAGCGTTCAGTTGTTTCTTTCTCTGCTTCATTAGCCTCAAATATTTATTATTGTAATGTTAAATGTTGTGTTTGAATGAATCTGTTGTATGACGTAATGACAAATATATAAAAAGAATTATTTTAGTCAAAACATGTATTTACCAACAAAATATGATTATTTATGATGCTCTCGTTAATTGTATTCAAATAGTTGCACCAAGTATGGATTCAGCCAATTTCTTCTGCTTAAAGGGGCAGTAGCACGTTTTTTGCAAAATTTATTTTTTCAAATTTCCCATTTATAATGATAGTTTAAGTCATTTAAATTAACTTTAGCGGGTAAAACATCTTATTACACAAACCAATTATCTGTAGTGGTAAAAACTATGTTGCGTATAAAGCAAAAATTGCATGGCGGCCATTTTATTGTGAACACAATTTATTATTTTGTATTACAAAAACGATTCCCATGGCTTTAACCGAAACATGTACACTCATTTTAAACTTTATTTTCCGAAGAGAAAAGGATGTTTTACTATTGGTGAAATTAATTTTCAAATACATTTCATCGACTTATTTGAGCGAAAAAACGTGCTACAGCGCCTTTAAAGCTCATAAAAGATTTAACAAATTATTCATAGTTCGTAAATGACTCTCCTGGCTCTGTCTCGGTTACCTTATGACGTAATATTATTTACTTCGACGTCATATGATTGAAGGTAATATTTCACTGAATAGATTTTATTTTAACCAATAAATGCCTATTTCACCACTGAAAATAATAAAGTTTTATATTCATTAAACTAAGAATAATGATTCCAAACTACAAACCTAAGACCAAGTTAATGATAACAATGTTTTTCGCTGCAGGCATTTGGAGCTGAGTCAAGTGAACCAATCGGGGAGCAGCAACTCTGCGCAAGGACCCACGATCAGCATCAACCAATCACAATCCTTCTCTTTCGGTGGCGATAAATACTCATAGCTCAATGCTGTCATCACTTCATTCTAAAGGCCAAACATCTTCCCAAGCATTCAATGTAGTCCTCAAGCCCCGTGGACAAACTATACCCTTCCCGGCATTGTGTCTTCAGAAACGAAGACGTCGTGTATGCAAGTTCTCAAATTGTGGAAGCAATTCCATGGTTACCGTTGATTTGCAATGGTGACCGATTTCATTGATGACCATTGAGTTGCCATGGCGACTAGTTTCATGGTTGCCTGTGATGTTACTTTGACAGATTTCATGGTCGCTAATGGAGTTGCCATGGTGTCAGATTTCATGGATGCCTGTTGAGTTGCCATGGTGATGGGATTTCATGGATTTTGAATTGCCATGGTAACCACTGTCATGGCTTTAAAGACGAAAAAACCTTGTCCAGCCTAATTGTATTCTTGGAGTCTGCTGTACATGTGAGAATATGAACTGTGTTTCTGAGCGAGACAGGAAGTGGATGGAATGATGGGAAGGCTATGTTGTGATGTGCGAAGTTTTCTAGAAGTGCTGATAACATTATTATTTAACATGTGTACATAAAAACATGGTCCCATCCTGTACAGATGCACAGTGACACTCCTCTGTGTGGATCTACTTCACGAGATGATACTGGAATAATTCCGAAAAGCTTTGTGATCCATTGTTTATATTCATCGTAAACTCGACAGGGCATGTTGAAATTCTAAAACTGTTTGACATTGTGAACATACTGAAGAAGAGCTCCCAAGATTTTGGGACGAACATTTTTGAGGCATTGATTTTCAGGATCTGCAATCTGATACCTTCATTTTGGTTGAAATGTAAAACTAAGTTATGCTCAAATATTCCTCATGTAACATGTCAAGTTCAAATTAATTCTGAATCTTTTAGTTGAAGCAGTCTTTTGTCAAGAAATTGCATTGAAACATTCTATCTTTTTGAGGAATATTTTTCATTCATGGAGGTAAATAACTTGTAAATTTATTTATTAAATTTTGTTAAATTTCTAGAATATTTTGACGACTACCCCAAAGTGTTATCTTTTTCAAAGAGAGTTAGTGTAAGACCATGTTTTCCCCCTAGAATCTATTTTATCAATCATGGCAAATATTTGGATATTACTGTAAAAGATAATCACTACTGATCTTTCTCTAAAAACATCTTTTTGTCTATGAATAAGTTCAACCATGTAAATTGCAAATTAAGTTATTTCTCATGATACTATAATAGTTGAAAACTGACAATCATTTTATTTATTTATTCAACAATTAATTGATTTTGCGAATGTCTTTATCCAAGTAATTTGAGGTATGTTTAGCAAATTCAATTGTTTATCTTGGAAATATCTTCTGTAAATGATCCTCAACAATTTCTTTGAGAAGAAAAATGCAATTTAAAAACTAGCAATGTTAGATAGAAATTTATACTTTCATTTAGAATTTTGAATATTTAACATTTTGTTACTGTGAATTCCCAAAAATGGCAACAAAAGTCCAAAATCTTGGATGGCTCCAATTTGCGTGTTCCCAATGTAAACATAATTTCGATGAGGAAAGTCAGCTGCCAGGGCAATCGAGTTCAGTATTTATAGAAGTATCACTGCAATAATGGTCTAAGGGAGGTAACTCTTTCTGTTGATAATTAGGTAAAGGAAGCAAGCATTACAAATTGTACATTGTGTTGATGTTATTATGCTTCAATGAAACCAAAGATTTACATATTGCCAGTTTCCAACACTTGTGTTGTATATTTCTATGGTATTTTTTTTTTGAAACATGAAATTAATACTGTTTTAGATTTTTATTTTGAAATTAAAAATTCTATGTATAAGAAATTAATTATTTATTCTTCCTCATACCACATAACTAAACACATCACTATTTCAAGTTTACAGTCAAATAAATCTGACATAAACTTTAAGAAGCTGAAACAAAGGTTTATTAGTTGAACCTTATTTACAAGGAGATTTGATTTGTTTCAAGTCATTTGATCACGTGATAAGATATTAAGTTTTATTTTCTAACTATTCTCAAAGGATGACAATCAAATGTTTTTAATTCAACATTGATTGATTCATGTTTAAG
Organism: Gibbula magus; assembly: GCA_936450465.1. Lineage (NCBI taxonomy): Eukaryota > Metazoa > Mollusca > Gastropoda > Trochida > Trochidae > Gibbula > Gibbula magus. Next base: position 19,501,717 of record OW388300.1, on the reverse strand, counting down.
AATGCCTTGCATCAACAAAATGTTCAAATTATGTGGATTTAAAAAGGAAGTTAAATTATTTCACCTATTTCTGACATGTTAGTTTATGTTCAAGAGCTTTTCTATCTTTTTCTATTCTCTGCAAGTTAGAACTCGCCCAGTCTCTATCACTGGCTAATTTAAGCCTTGCTGCATTTAGTTAACTTTCTTTTGCTAGCGTAGCAGCACACAACACCTAATGTGTGCTGCTACACTAGAACAGAAAAGTTGCAGTAAGGTTTACATGAGCCAGTGATGAAGACTGGCGCAAGGTTATAACTTGAAGGGGAACTTGATCTACAAACACTATGACTTGGTTCATTCTTAAAGAAAATTTAATTCCTAAAACGCCGCCAAAACGAAAAGTAATTGAATAGACAGGTGAATTATGGATGGGTGATTTGACCATGTCCTTTGAAATGCTTATACACAGCTGTATATTTAATTTATGATAATTTCGATATGAAAAATATTTCTCTCAATTTTTTTTTTTAATATCTCATATTTTAGAATAAAATGGAAATTGCAACAAATTTATAGGGAACTGGCACCATGAATCAGTGAAGCGGAACTAGATTGTAAATTGAATGATTGATATGTTCGCTGGTGACAAGTTGAAGATGCATTTGTACAGAATGATGATTGCAAAAGGATTACACGTTGGCACTATTTTTCATCCGCCGACCGAAAGTCGCGGGTCGGGAGTAATATTCCAAGTTATGAGAGAGTGCAAGAAGTCTTGACGATTTTTGCCAGATGGAAAAAAAATGTGTGTGTGACGATATGGTGAGCGAGGTGGACCTGTTATGTGTATGTGTTTTAAGTCATGTGCGCGTAGCCCGCCCGATTTTGTTGTTATTAGTGTGACCAGTGACCATGGATTTTCCTGAGCCAAGTTTTAATGGAGGAGATGAAATATCTTTAGGTACTTTTAGCCATTTAGAGTGAGAAATTTTGTTTTAAAAAACGAAAATGTAGTGCCAATTTTAAATTCATGAAAGCGAGCTTGGTGCTTTCTTTCTCAATGTTTCACTCAAATCATGTCTCCGTAAACATCTCTATATCTGCTAAGCTGTATGAATGATATTTTCGTTGCCATGGTTACGCGTTGTGTGAGAGATTCAAGTGCATATTGCACTCGGTTATCGGTGTGTGGAAGGATGCGAGTGGAATGTCTGACAGGCCGCTGAAATTGTGGACAAATTTGAGCTCTTTGTGTGAGTAAATGTATGATGGCCTGTCTTTGCTGTTTTTCTTTGATTTTGATTTTAAATTGTTGGAAAGCAGAGACTGCTTGCTGACTGACTGTTGGCTCATCTGTGGTTGTTTTTAAATGGAATAAATCATGTATAAAGTGTTGACACATCTAAACGACTTTTGTTTTATGTCTTTTTATCTCATCAAGCGTAGTGGTTAGCACGTACGGCTTCAGATCAGTGAAGCCGAACTAATTATACACTTTGTCTGCAGTAGAGAATTGTTCTACACATAGTAAGATTTTGGTGCAATGCTACACTGCGTAGTACCAACCATGGATTGCTAATTCCAACTGGGGGCCGCAATGCATAGCCACATGGCGTTGCGGGCTTTCTCCCTGTCGTAATACTAGCAGCCGCGATATTAGTGAAATACTCTTGAAAGCGGCGTTTAACCCCAACTCACCTCACCTCCAACTCGGGCGGGATAGCGCAGTGGTTAGTGCGTTCAGCTTCAGATCAAGAGGTCTGCGGTTCGAATCCTGCCAGGGGCACAGGAACTTTGTCTGCAGTAGAGAACTGTTCTACAAGCAGTAAGGTTTGGGTGTAATGCTACACTGCGCAGTACCACCCATGGTTCACTAGTTCAGCCGATGCGCGCAGGTTTCACCACATGGTGTTGCAGGCTTTCTCCCTGTCATAATACTAGCAGCGGTGATATAAGTGAAATACTTTTGAAAGTGGTGTTAAACCCCAACTCATCTCAACTCACCCCTCATCATGCTGTAGGTTAAAAGTTGGAGATTCTTAACTATTTTAAAAGCAACAATTTATTACTTGAGAAATATTTGTTCAGATCTTCAACCTCAAATCTTGCAAACCCTGATAAGCTACAGAGCCAATGGCAGAAATTTCACAAGAATGTTTAAAGCATCTTCTTCAGTACAAGAACACTCTTGAAGACCGCTGTCATTCCCTCATTCGCCGCTAACGGCTGCAATACTGCCTTAGTGGCGTTAAACAATAACTCACTCACTCATTTTCTCACATAGTTACTCAAGTCGTTTCTTTCAAAGTAACTTCTGTTACAAGAAGAATGCTTTCTTTGCTAGAATGGAGAATGCTCATTGGTTGTAATCAAAGATTGTTCAATCAGCAATGTTGTTTTAAAAGAAATCATCTGCCATCGGCCAGTTTAATTTCTATTTGAGTTTCAGAAACATTGGATAAATGTTTCCTCTATTCATGTTTGCTTCTTGATCTTAGCTGTTTCAATTTGTGAAATTTTATAAATTATATTTGAAACTATAAACATACTTATCAAATGCGGGACAAAAACTGAAATAATATATATATAATTTTATCAGACATATTTAAAGTACGTATCCAGATAAAGATTCAGTCAAAGACGATGTAACTTTGTCACCGTAAGATGTACACTTAATTGTATGGAAAGTATGGAGAAATTTTGTAGGAAAGGTGGAAAGAGACAACTTCAGTATCCTCTGGTTCCAGCCGATGCTTGCAGGTTTCACCGCAATGTATAGCCACATGGCATTGCGGGCTTTCTCCCTGCCATAATACTAGCAGCCGCGATATAAGTGAAATACTCTTGAAAGCGGCGTTAAACCCCAACTCACCTCACCTCACCTCAATATGCTCTGGAAGGAGAGAATGGATCATTGTATAAATCAACCAAAGTTGTTACTTGCTTGGTGCCGGTATTACAAACAACGCATGACTAAGAGGACATGCACATACACAGCACAAGTGATTAGACTGATGGGACTAAGTCTGGGCTGCTATCAGTTTTTGTGCAGTTTCCACGCGTTTTGTTATGGTTACAACTTTCTTCAAAGAAGGTTTTAAGAATTCATAAACATAACTTCTTACTAATACCCCTGGGGAAATTTTTTTACATATTCACATTCAAGGTCAAAGGTCAAGGTCACAAGTTCTGAAATTACTAAAGAAATCCTTGTAAACACAGTTACTAATTGTGCTATCAGGGTGTTATTTGGTATATATCAACTATGGAGAAAGGCCAAGATTTGAAGAGGTTTTCAGTAAAATCTGTCAAAGGTCAAGGTCACAGCGAGGTCATGACATAAGCAGTCATTTGCGAATATGCTTTATTTTAACTTTTCAACATTTTGAATCATTACATGATTGTTATGCACAATGAAAAGTGATCATAGATTGTGTGACCTTAAATTAATGTAGTTCAGTTGGTAGAGTGTCCGCTCATCACCCGAAGACTGGGTTTTGATTCCCGGTCGCATTATACCAAAAGACGTTAAAAGATGTTTCTTCCTTGCTTGACACTCAGCATTATAAGGACAGAACAACGCTTGAACTGGCACTGCACAGTGGCTGCTGGGAGGAAAATGCACAAAACAAATTTCCCATTTACAATGTATTGAGGACAATAAATCATTATCATTTAAAAAAGAAAAATATCGTAAATTTGTTTAAAATTGCGTCACCGCATCGTTTTTGTCAGCCTGTAAAGACCAGAAACATTTATTTCTATTTTTTGGGCCTTAGCGTTATGTGCAACAGGACTGGCTTTATTAGAGTATTTTTATAATCAATTCTACAACAAATACCAAAATTTGGATTTGTTACACTTATTGGTATTCTCATCCTGGCTTGATTGATTTTAAGTCACTTCATTGGCTGGTTAAGTTTATAGTGTTACGAGTCCAAAGATTATCAGACAATCAGGGTAAACAGTAATGGGCACAACTCCTTTGCAAAACCTTTGAATTCAGCAAGACATCAAATCAGCAATTAAACAGGCTGTCCTCATGATTTGATTATACCCATGTTGATAATAAACATAAAAGAGAATGGGTGGTTAAGTCATATATGAAATCGACTAGAAAACAGTTTTCTGTTTGCAAATTTGTAAACTCGTCACAAAGATTTAATTGTGACTAAAAATATTCTATGGGCCTACATTCAAAATATCAAATAGAAATTTTAAGAAAGGAAACATGAATTTTGGTACGAATTCACTGCTTTCAGAATTGAACATTAAAAGAAATAAAAAAATTACGGGGGAAAAAAGGATCAGCAGACGGTCTTACATATAAAATATAAATATTTGTTTTAATGTTTTATACATACACAAAACTGTTAGGATGTACTTGATCATAAACATATATTCAATGTATCTCTCTTAATTACATTATTCCGATGTAATTCAAATAAAAATGTTGAAGATATCATTTCATGTATTTAATTTTAAATATTATTTTCAAAAAAAGATATTCTATGAGCAATACAAAACATGTCCAGGAGATCTACCGTCGAAACAATTCAACAACAGAGTTATCGCCCTTTTCACTTCTCCGGTCAATGAAATACGTTTGTTCACACTTCCTGTTGTTTCTGAAACGAGACGACGATATTACGAAGTTGAAAATGTTTTGTTGACAAACTGTATCACGAGTAAATAATAACAAAAAACGAAAGCGTGAAGAAAGGTTCCAAGGGAAAGATCTAACTGTTTATAGATGAAATGTTTCTGAAAAGTACAGTATAAAATGATCAAGAGCTCGTGAAAAAAGCTCAAACTCAAAGTTGAAATTTGACTCAAGCTCGACCACAACCAAAAGAAACATCAACATGGATGAACTTCAGAAATTGGAGTATTTGTCATTGGTTTCCAAAGTATGCACAGAGTTGGAAAACCATCTCGGAATCAATGACAAAGATCTAGGTAAGTGTAGATTGCTATGGCATATATTTAGGAGATAAACCTACTGCGTTTGAAAATCAGGGGCATGTTATACTGAATTGATAGCGAGTAAATTTAATATTGAAACCTTAGGCTATGCGTTCGGTTTCAATTTTAATTTAATCGCAATCTATCCAGTCCAAAATGTCTCTGATTTTCAAACACAGTAGGTTTATCTTCATTCTACCAGGGACCTTATATAGATGGACTAGCAACTAAGCAATTAGCTCGCGGAGCTCACCTCGTCATGGTCCAACGCACATCTTGACTTGGCGCCTGCATTGCGCTAATAACTGGCTTAGCACACTAGTATATTCAGTTAATCACTATATAAACAATAGTGACAGTTGACAGTTCAAGACAAGCGGAATCCAAAACTTTTTACTTTTACCTAAGACAATAAATTCTAAAATATTAAGTTAGCGAAAGATGAATAGTTTTCGGATGTAACTGCGTCAAGCTGGTATTTTAGGGGAAAGAAGCCAGCATGTAATACACTCGTACTTTACAGTTCTAATAGCGAGTCAGTCCGCCATCTTGTCTGTAAGGAGCGTCAATGATATGGGTAATGGTTCGAGGGGAGTCCAAAATTTTTCCTTTTACCTAAGACAATAAATTCTAAGATATTAAGTTAGCGAAAGATGAATAGTTTTCGGATGTAACTGCGTCAAGCTGGTATTTTAGGGGAAAGAAGCCAGCATGTAATACGCTCGTACTTTCCAGTTAAAATAGCGAGTCAGTCCGCCATCTTGTCTATAAGGAGCGTCAATGATATGTGTAATGGTTCGAGGGGAGTCCAAAACTTTTACTTTTACCATAGACAATAAATTCTAAAATATTAAGTTAGCGAAAGATGAATAGTTTTCGGATGTAACTGCGTCAAGCTGGTATTTTAGGGAAAGAAGCCAGCATGTAATACGCTCGTACTTTGCAGTTAAAATAGCGAGTCAGTTTGCCATCTTGTCTGAACAGAACATGGAGGATATGTTTCTTTTCCCCTTGTACTGTCTTTCCTACATTCATGTAGAATGTACCGGTTCGAAGGGGAAAATAACTTTGAAACGAACTCCTTGATGAATGGCCTTTCTGTCATATTGTAGCATCAGCATAAATAATAAATAATTCCTTTTTTTTTATATAAGTTCATGTTTTATTTAATTTTTTCTTAAGATCAATAAACAGTAACCAACTTAAAAAATAAAAGAAAAATACATGTGTATAACATCAAGTATTCCAAAGCACTAGGTAACCTAACATTGTATATATATTCTATGTCATATCACATTTACAAAATAAATGTGCATTTTCGTAATTTTGTAACAATCATATATAGCACACCTTTGAGTATAATAATTTCTTTATTACCAATTCTATTTCGATTCACGTAATCATTCATCTCCTTGGAGATAGACACTTCCGATGTTGTTACAGTTTCAAAGGGAGGTTACTTTTATGTTTCTTGACTTTACGAAGATTGCCGATTGACGCACGGGCGAGTCGGCAAGACTCGGAAACACCAACTGGTTACAACAATACAGTGCGATAACAAAACAAGCGCTTACGCAAGCACCAAGTCGCTTGTGCATTGAAGCGCGATGAGGAGAGGTCTAATTGGATCGCTCAGAAGAAATGATCATGTAACGAGCAGAAGAGACTAGTCCCTGTATATAATGTCCCTGATTCTACCATGACCGTTTTAATACAGAACACTTTCATGTCGAATTCTGAGCGTGCATACAACGCCACTGCACTAGCTCCTAATTATTTCGTAGTGTCAATTGTCGCTATTTTGATTTGGGCCGTTCTGTCAGCAAAATCCACCATATTGGATTTTGTGCATTATGTGAAATGCAAACATGCTATATTTTACCTAATTAATATTACAAAATTTTAATGATAAAAGATATACACTGATAGAAAGTTCACATATTTAACACAAAGTGTGTCATAAAACAATTTGCTGTTATGCTGTAGAAAACTTTCCCCACTCACAGCGCCGATGAATGGCTTCAGTTTTCATTGTTTTTATTTTTCAACAAATGTACGCATGTAGGCCTATTTATTAAGTTGTGAAATATAAATTCTTCAAAATATTACCTTTATTAATATCGTTTAACGTGACTGTGTTTTAATCATTTATTAGTAGTATATTTGTGTAAACGGGGATATCCTCTCGAATTTCGTTTCCACAAAAATACCCCGATAGAACCCCCTTTTAAAACTGTTCTTGCTAATCTACCCTTTAAAATGGATCTTAACGGGAGAGTTCTGTCGCCATCTTGGATTTGTTTGCATTACGTGAAATCAAAACACGCTATATTGTACCTTATTTTGCAACTTTTTAATAACTTAAGACATATATTGATAGAGTATTCACATAGTAACACATAACATGTCATAAAACTAATAAATAACACTTACCGATAGCTGTTATGCTGTAGCGAAGTTTTCCCCTCTCGCAGTGCCGATGAATGGCTTCAGTTCTCATTGTTTTTTTTTCAACAAATGTACACTTGTGTATATCAAGTTGTGAAATATAAAGTCTTCAAAATATTACCGTCATTGCTATCTTTCAATTTGATTGTGTTTTAATCATGTATTAATAACACATATGTGTACACAAGAATATCCTCTCGATTTTCGTTTCCACCAAAAATACCCCGATAGAACCCCCCTTTTAAACACTCTACAGGCAAGATTCGTTTGATCAAGTATCACTCACTCTAAATTCCAAAGTAGATACAAACTACATTTAGATACGGTCGTTTGTTCTGATGGACTATGACATCAAAAGGCATGAATGCATACGCGGTGAAGCAGTGCTAAAATCAGAGGAGGTTCAATCTAGAATTAAAAGCATTTTATTTTTCTGCAGGACGAATCAGAATTGATTTATCCAGCAATGTCATGACAGAATGTCAACTTACTCATTTATAAACGAAAGAAAAAAATATTTTGTATTGGATTTCTTATCAAATTAAAGTTTTCTTTAGGGGACGATAATTGTTGTCTGATCTTCTGTGACACTATAGAAGATGGTACCCAGACGAATTAGCAGACATTCCAAATCTTAACCTCGAGTGATTGGTTTTCTGACAATTAAGACACATGTTAGTATTGACAATGACTTGTATTCAAATGAACAATCACTCTGCACTACCTTGTAAAATTTTATCTGAAAAAAGCTGAATGTTAATCTAGCAATAAATCAAGGAATCCCCTCAGTGTGGTAGATGCAGGATATGATTATTTGATTCAGTTGTTCGGTCAACGGAAATTACTGCAACTGTTTTTCACACATAAAGTTATAAACATACAGTTTGATTAGAGCTTCATTTTCGGAGAGGGTTTTCGCTAAGTTGGATAACTTGCACCCAATCCATTCTTTTGAATAAATATGTTTTTCAAATCAAATAAAAAATCAGAGCTTCATTGAAATAATTCTAGTTGGGGTGTTATTTCTTGACTAATTCTATTAAAAGTAGAAAATGAATTAAAGGTACATCCATTGTGTTGTTGGGGGTCACATATTGCAAACGTTATAAATGGTGTTACTTTATCGAGAAGTACCGATTGTTACCGAAAACAATCATTTTAATGATAGTCGACTTAGTATATTGACGATATGAAGGTAAAAGTAGTGATTTCTGATCGAAAACCGGACAATGCACAGCGTGTGGCGCGCGTCAATGAGTCAAACGTAATTTTGGAATCTTATTTATAACAGACACAAAGACACATTTGAGTTAATAATTTTTAATGGTTTATATAACTACTGTGCGTGTCAATGGGACGTGCAGTTTCGGTTTCTACACATGAATAATGATGTTACTCAATTTTAATTGGAAACTAGTTATTATGATATATTTGGTGATTGGGGATAAAAATGCAAGCTGAGTGAATTTATTTGTATTGTAGACAGCACATGTGGTGAGTTGGAGCGTATTAAAGCCAAATAAAATTTTATGAAACACAATGGATGTACCTTTAACCTCAAATGTGCTTTCACTTCCCAAACTTTTATTTTTAAAATCATAACGTGTTTATAACTATGAAAACATTAAGAATTATGCTATGAAACTTGTCCATACTTTGTATTCATAATTCAGACAATTCCCCTTTCCGTCATGTATGATCATCTTCACTCGATTGATAACAAGCAAGTCTGATGATGCAGGGTTCGAAATTAGCACTCGTCCGGTAGCCGATGGCTAGTGAAAAGAGGCTGGGCTAGTAGAGTGTAAAAACTGGTAGTCCGAAGGACTAGTTAAAATTTGAGGTGAAATGATCATGGAGATGTATTTGGCTAGCGAGAATAAGTCTGGACTAGTACTTTTAGAAATGCACTAGTCCGAATGGCTACTGCATTGAAAAGGTTAATTTCAACCCCTGTGATGTAATGGAGATCCTCTGGTTCAAATAAACCTTACAAATCAAAATGTTGTAAAGAACTAACTTCATTTGAGGACTTTTCATTTGTCTATTGGAGCGGGATAGCACAGTTGTTAGAGCGTTCGACTTCAGATCAAGAGGTCTGGGGTTCAAATCCTGCCATGGGCACCGCATTTTGTCTGCCGTAGAGAACTGTTCTACACGCAGTAAGGTTTGGGTGCAATGCTCCACTGAAGTTCAGCGTAGTACCACCAATGGTTTGCTAGTTCCAGCCGATGCTCGCAGGTTTGCAGGCTTTCTTCCTGCCATAATACTAGCAGCTGTGATGTAAGTGAAATACTCTTGAAAGCGGCGTTAAACCCCAACTCACCTCAACTTCATTTGATTATTAGTGGAGATTTGTACTTTGCAAATGAAAATTGGCACTGATCATAGCTGCCAAAAAAAAGAAAGTAGTATGAGTGTGAGCCGTCCGAGAAATGAGTCTGTTTGAAAACCAATTCCTCCAGGAAATAATGCAGATCTTCATGTTCCCAACTAACCACATCTTGTAATGAACATATTTTCATCTTGTCAAACGACATTAAGTTTCATAGATTGTGTGTGGGGGCGGGATAGCGTAGTGGTTAGCGCGTTCGCCTTCAGATCAAGAGGTTTGTCTACAGTAGAGAACTGTTCTACACGCAGTAGGTTTGGGACCAGGGTGCAATGCTTCACTGAATTTCATCGTAGTACCACCCATGGTTTGCTAGTTTCAGCCGATGCTCGCAGGTTACAACGAAATACATAGCCACATGTCGTTGCGGGCTTTCTCCCTGCCATGATACTAGCAGCCGCGATATAAGTGAAATACTCTTGAAAATGGCGTTAAACCCCAACTCACCTCACCTCTTTGACTGTGAAATGTAAATCATTTATTTCATTTCAGTCAAATGTAAGACAATATCAAAAGTTTCTGATTTAAACAAAACATGACCTTTGAATGATTTCTTCTTATTTGTTTCAGCCGAGTATGTGATTAATCTAGCTGAGAAGAACAATACGTTTGAGAAACTGAAGAAGGCATTGGATGAAAGAGATGCTCAGTTTTCAGTAAGCAAATAACACATGTTCACTGTTACACGTTTTTTATTGAATGTCCAGTGATTATTTTGATGATGAAAACAAAATATTAACAATCTTACATCTAAGTTAGATAGAAGAAGTTGTTAAGATAAGATAATTATTTTTGCCCGTTATTTTTTATTTTCAGCCATTTTTTCGGTTGTACATGAGTTAAAATTTATTTTCACTTATTCCATGACCATTATAACAGGTATTTTAAACACCAAAATGTTTTAATGTAGATTACTACATTTTAATTCATATTTACCTGATAGGGATACATCATTAAAATCGTAGATTGTTTAAGATAAATATAAACTTAAATTTGCAGGATTCTCTGATTGCTAATTTGCTCCGACTGATCAAAAAGATGAAACCTAAAGTGAAGGAAACCGAGCCCGTAGTTGATGAAAAAGAGATCGCTTCAGACGAGAAGAGCATGAGGAAGGCAATGTTTCCCGGCCTAGCCCTCTCTGATGACCCTAAAGTCAGGGTAAGTAATACGGCCTAGCCCTCTCTGATGACCCTAAAGTCATGGTAAGTAACACAGCCTAGCCCTCTCTGATGACCCTAAACTCAGGGTAAGTAACACAGCCTAGCCCTCTCTGATGACCCAAAAGTCAGGGTAAGTAACACAGCCTAGCCCTCTCCGATAACCCTAAAGTCAGGGTAAGTAACACAGCCTAGCCCTCGTCGATAACCCTAAAGTCAGGGTAAGTAACACAGCCTAGCCCTCTCTGATGACCATAAAGTCAGGGTAAGTAACACAGCCTAGCCCTCTCTGATGACCCTAAATGCAGGGTAAGTAACACAGCCTAGCCCTCTCTGATGACCATAAAGTCAGGGTAAGTAACACAGCCTAGCCCTCTCTGATGACCCTAAACTCAGGGTAAGTAACACAGCCTAGCCCTCTCTGATGACCCTAAAGTCAGGGTAAGTAACACAGCCTAGCCCTCTCTGATGACCCTAAACTCAGGGTAAGTAACACAGCCTAGCCCTCTCTGATGACCCTAAAGTCAGGGTAAGTAACACAGCCTAGCCCTCTCTGATGACCATAAAGTCAGGGTAAGTAACAAGGCCTAGCCCTCTCTGATGACCATAAAGTCAGGGTAAGTAACACAGCCTAGCCCTCTCTGATGACCATAAAGTCAGGGTAAGTAACAAGGCCTAGCCCTCTCTGATGACCATAAAGTCAGGGTAAGTAACACAGCCTAGCCCTCTCTGATGACCCTAAACTCAGGGTAAGTAACACAGCCTAGCCCTCTCTGATGACCCTAAAGTCAGGGTGAGTAATGTTCCCCATCTTAGCTCTCTCCGATGACCCTAAAGTCTGGGGTAACATTCCCCATCCTAGCCCTCTTTGATGACGCTGAAGTCAGGGTGTGTAATGTTCCCAATCCTAGCGCTCTCCGATGACCCTAAAGTCAGGGGGGTAACATTCCCGAACTTAGCCCTCTCTGATGACCCTAAAGTTGGGGGTAACATTCCCCATCCTAGCCCTCTCTGATGACCCTAAAGTCAGGGTGAGTAATGTTCCCCATCCTAGCTCTCTCCGATGACCCAAAAGTCTGGGGTAACATTCCCCATCCTAGCCCTCTTTGATGACCCTAAAGTCAGGGTGAGTAATGTTCCCCATCCTAGCTCTCTCCGATGACCCTAAAGTCAGGGGGGTAACATTCCCAAACTTAGCCCTCTTTGATGACGCTGAAGTCAGGGTAAGCAATGTTCCCCATACTAGTCCTCTCTGATGACCTTCAATTCATGGTGAGTAACGTTCCCCTTCCTAGCCCTCTCCGATAACCCTAAAGCTAATTTGCAAAATTAGTACATTTAAAGGCGCTGTAGCACGTTTTTTCGCTGAAATAAGTCGATGAAATGTATTTGAAAAATAATGTAAACAATAGTAAAACACCCTTCTCTCTTCGGAAAATCAAGTTGCAAATGAGTGTACATGGTTCCGTAAAGCCATGGGAATTTTTTTTGTCATTCGAATATAATAAAATGTGTTCACAATAAAATGGCCGCCATGCAATTTTGGCTTTATACGCAAAACCGTTATTACCACTACGGATCATTGGTTTGTGTAATAAGATGTTTTACCCTCTAAATTAGATATAAATGACATAAACAATCATTATAAATGAGAAATTTGAAAAAGTAAAATTTGCAAAAAACGTGCTACAGCGCCTTTAAGCAATGGTATTCCCACTCACCCATGGTTGTATTTCACTTAGATATATCAATTGGTAAATTTATCACTAATCCCTGCTCAAATTGATCTTGCAGTGTCAATAATGTGTGGTGATATGATAAAACTGAAGTGTCCTTTGTTACTAGGTTACTAACTTTGTTCATAGAAAAGAGACATCATAAAAGTGATGAAATTATTTGTGAATATTGGGTTATATATTGGCTAACTTTTGATAAATCATAATAAAGCTTTTAGCATTAATTTCTTTATTAAAATGCATCATAGATTATCTAAAGGTTAACATTTCAAACATATTTCTTACACTACTAATACGATTAAACTGCTTATATATATCGTTGCTCCCCTTCAGACCATGCTGGAACCCGAAGATGTCAAAGTAAAGAAAGAAGATGGGAAGGTGGAAACCGCAGATGCGCAGGTGGCGTCCGAGATGCTGGGGGAACTGGAGGCCTTGTTTGAGGGGAAGACGGAAGACCAAGTCAAACAGGAACCAAGGTGAGAGAAATACCAGCTTGTGTTCAATAACACAAAATTGCCCGGAGTTAGAGAGCGCTTGCAAACACTAAATGTTAACCCTTAACTTGCGGGTCCCGGAATTATCCGGGAGGCTCATAGAGAAAAATGTTAGACCCCTTGGCGAGATACGTACGTTGGACTTAGTGCATTTACCGGGTCAGTAATAATTATATTTGTCCCCCAGGTGAAATGCGAGACGAAGTGTGGCCCTGGATCGCCACATGAAAACTTGTTTACGTACATCTCGCAGTTAGCCACGATAACGAGTCTTTGTCAATGTCCGGTCGAAATATCAAGTAAAATTCACACCAAATTGCGTGTGCATTGTTGACCCGTAACGCATTGATAATTAGCTTTACAAAAGGCCAATTTTGTCGGGCTTCGCCCCGAAGCCTAATTTCGCTTGGGACTATTTTCACCCACGTGTTTGCATTGCCTCGGGTTTGTCTCGCCTGTACCTGCTATCTGCCTCGCATCTAGCGAGACGGGAAAAAAAATCGACAACTCGCCTTACTCCCGCACTTCATATCATGTGAGCGAATTGTTTGTTTTCCAAAAAAATACGGCAAAATAAAGGGTAAAGAATGGACTACATTCCCATATAAAATTAGCAAATGTCAAAAAAATAATAAAGACACAGCAAGCGCCGTGAAAAAGGTCATGTTTACACTTCATAAATTTTGAAACAATCGGCGATTTTCACAACTTCTTACACATTTATCACGGCTAGACTACTGAATGCATTTTCATAATTTTTATATCACAATAAACCGAAAAGAATAATCTTTTCTTCTATATAAAATGCGCATATTTATTCACAGAAATAAAGATACAATTTTACCTTTCTGAGAGGCATGTGAAACGGCACACAAACTAATCAACATATTTTCATCAGTTATGGTTCGAGGTTAGCGTTTATTTGAAAGGTCAAACAACATAACCATATTTGGGTTGACATGTGCTTATTTGTCAACTGGTTCGAGATTATGATTTCTTGGAAAAGGGCGATGAACGACCGTTTGCAATGCCGCATACATGTTGTAAGTATTGACCATTTTATAGGTGGAAATAAAGACAAACTTTACATAGCTATAGAATTATAACCAAAGGTCGCATTCTAATAATTTTTATATCATTGTGAAGCTAGACATCTTGTTTTCAATTCCGTATATACCGTATTCATCTTAATAAACGCCCTCTCCTAATAAACGCCCCCCTAAGCCATTTTTGACTCGAGGAAAATGACCCCTAATAAACGCCCCTCTTTTGTATCGACTTATCTTACTGATGTTTCATTGAAGAAGAGTTTTCAATCTTGCTATCAACCTCTTATGTCCAGTAAAGTGTAAGGTACATGGTATTTCCAGTCCCCCGGCGACTGTCGAATGTCTGTAACGATCAGTCACTACACATTTTATGCAACCGCCATGTTTTAAGAAACAGGAAAATGTCTTGCTCAACTCTCTTGGAAGATTTCCCACAAGTACAGATGGCACTAGCACACTGACCGCGAATTTGACATGAACGTTATTTTGTTCACCTGTAGTTGTCAATGTGATATAACTAAACAATACCATGACCCGGAAATAGTGTTTACATAATCGTTCTGCACCATGTGCTTATCAGCTGATTGTGTTTATGCTGCCGTTCATTGGTGGTTCTATTTAGATTGCTAGCAAACTAAAGTTTCATTGGATAATTAGTTTCAATTACCATTGCAAATTGTGTATCAGTACTGGTGGAAATTTGATACAAATAATAAACTGCGACATTTAACCCTTCTTTACATTTATTTGATACACTTATTTTGATTAAAACTCTGAAATAAAATCGATGTTTCTTTATCTTTTGGACATCAACAGACATTTTTTAATAAACGCCCCCTTTTTACTATTTTTTAAAGTCATTTTAATAAACGCCCCCTTTTTCCAATTTTTTAAACGCCCAGGGCTTCTATTACGGCGAATACGGTAAATGGAATTTTTCGTTTCGCATTTATGATGTTACGAGGCCCAAATTAAAGACAATCATTTCGAAAGTAATAGAATAAAAACGAAAAATCATAGAAAATTCATTGAAAGTTTCGGGTGTGAATTAGCCATTTGTGTACGGGTGTCGCGACTTGAATTTGTATTGAACACCCGTATATAGTCCGTATTCGCCATGTAGATAGGTATATTTCGTAAAAACGGTACCGGAATCGCCGCCTGGAAATTCCACCAGCAGAGCTAGTCAGTGCCTAAGCCCAAACTACTGCTGCGAGCTGCGAGCCTGTAAATTCCGCAACAGGAGCTAAAATTGGTAAAATATATATACGCAACGTAAGGGTTAAAAGCAGGATGCCTGCCGCGAACAATGTGTTACTGAACGCAAAGCTGATTTATTCATACATACATGTTACATTTTCCCATGTTTACTGATCAAAGATTGGAAATGTGATGATAGGGGTGTCTTACATACAGTAGAACATAGATATAAGGAACTCCAAGGGACCAAAGAATCTAGTTCGCTACATCTGCTGGTCGCTATTCGTGTTATTCATATTATATAGGGCTCTTGACGGGACTAAATTTGTTTCGCTATAACTGTTTGTTCGCTATATCTGTATTCTACTGTATATATCCAAAATATATAAAGCTAAAAAACACAGTATGACACAAATAATCAGCACACAACGGATCATTATGGCGATCGCAAGAAAAGTGATAATTAGTGTGACCATGTGATGTGACAAGATTGGAGCAGTAGGGTCGTCCGGCCACTTAGAAGACAAGTCACGCGATGGACAAGAATATCGTCTTGAACATAGCCCAATCATCAGGTTTCAAGTCTGTGATGAGTAAAGATAGAAATATACACTTGTGTAAGATGAGGTAATTCCTCCTGACATGGAAATATTTAGATGTTATCAAGATTCCTTCTCATGTTATTCCCTTTGTAAATGAGTTTTGATTTCTGTAACTTAAGCTCTCAGAATGTCATGGAACTACAGTAGAACACGGATATAACGAACTCCAAGGAACCAAAGAATTCAGTTCGGCATATCTGCTGTTTGCTAATTGGGTTTTGGCATATTATATAGAGCTTTTGACGGGACTTAAATATTTATATCCGTGTTCTACTGTAATTGATTTATCATCTAATGTATCAACATCTCTTTTGCAGAGAACAAAAAAGAAGACATAAGAGTAGAAGTCGAAGCCGAGAGAGAAAAAAGTGAGTAGTATTAATGAAATAATTAATTAATTCTTTTGACAATCAGTATCAGTTGACAGTTTGTCGCAACCAAATTTATGGGAATATTCCTGATTACACTAGAGGCCCCGTGGTCATTAGGTAACCTGTTGGTACAGTCAATGCTGGCTATAGTTGCCTGACTCTGAGGGTGTGGGTTCGAACCCCGCGCCCGCATGGGACTCAGCCTAAAAAAGTACATGTACTAGAATTTGTACTATTGAAGGTAGTGTAATCCCACATACCGTATACTGGGAAATGTTCGTGGTTGGAAATTTTCGTGGTTGAGGACTCAAAGACCTTTCGTGGATTTTTATTTTCACGGTTGAAGTTATCCAAATACAAATTTTGAAATCATGTGTTTGTGTTTGTGTTCCTTTGTCTTTGTCACACTCTGTTGAACATGAACTACGACCGGATGCATTGTGTTGTGACACGTGTTAAGCTCCACTAATTATGTTGTGAACAAGCGTTCAAGTACCGTAGCTGGTAGAACTACATTTGTATATATAGAGAGATAATTTGTTTATTAACGTATCATTGTATACAATGAAGAGTGTCAATCCCACTTCGCTACATATTAAGTAGAGTTATCAACGTATATATTTACAACTATCAATAAACGACAAACTGAATTAGAGCTTTTATTAGCAGTTGTCAGTGAATAGCACTGAAAGCTGCGCATGCGCTATTCTTAAAAACAGCTCGATGGTTCGTACAGTGAGTGGTGAAGATATTTTTAATGAAATTCATTGGGAAATTTTCGTGGTATGAAAAATTTCGTGGTTCAAGCTCTACCCACGAAAACCACGAAAATTACCAAACATGAAAATTTTCCGGTATACGGTATAACAATGTCAGATTTGTTAAAATCTAAAAGGTATGTATTTCTAATATTTCTGATGGTACATTTATTCTATTATTTTGAGATTAATCAAGTTTGGGCTAACTTAAATATACACAAGCAATAAACAAAAAGGCAGATTCATTTGAGGAAGTGAAAAAATTGGCTGTGCAGCTGTTACTGTTAAAATTTTATTGTTGTTAGACCATATGCTCATCATGCATTACTGCATGCTCACAACTTTTCTGGGCTAGCATAGTAGTTAACTACCTGAACCTCTTATGGCATGCTGCTATTCTAGCACAGAAAAGTTAATAAAATGTAGCAAGTCTTAAATTAGCCAGTGGTGGATACTTTCAGGGGAAGTTGTGCTGCTCATTACAATAAAAAAACAGGTTCCTATCATCCTATAATTCCTTTCACAGAAAAAAGAAGGACCGAGATCGAAGGCGATCGCGGAGCCGGAGTAGGTCACGGGAAAGGCGGAGGTCACGCAGCAGGTCACGAGATCGTCGCCGCTCTCGGAGTCGAAGTCGGGATAGGAGAAGAAGGTCAAGAAGTCGGGATCGGGGGAAGCACAGAGACAGTGATGGGAAGAGAAGAGACAGGGATAGAGAGAGGGAAAAAGACAGAAATAAGGACAAGTACAATGATATCCCTATTGAACCTGTAGTGGGCAATGTAAGTGTCATATTGTGAAATGTTTATCCACAACTGTCGTTTTTCAGTAAAATATCGTTACTTAAGAAATTTATAACTGATGACAAACTTGTTATCTTCTGTAGCACAAGCAACCACTTTCTTTAGTTCCAAACTTAATGCAATTATCAGTGATAGAAGATTTAAAAGATACAGTAGAACACAGAAATAACGAACTCAAAGGGACCAAAGAATTCAGTTCACTATATCCGTTGTTCGCCATTTGCGCTTGGCATATTATATAGGGCTTTTGACGGGACTTATAAATTTGTTTCGCTATATCTGTGTTCTACTGTATTGTGCTTATATTGTAGGGTAAGTCTTGGATAAAGTGTTTTGGTAAGGATTTCCACATGTTAAAATTGTCATAATGATGACGCTATGATGTTGCAGATCTACCATGGGAAAGTCACAACAATCATGCAGTTTGGTTGTTTCGTCCAACTGGAAGGTCTGCGCAAACGATGGGAGGGTCTTGTTCACATATCTCAGGTAACATTTCTAACATCAACTGAACACACTTCTGTTAAAATATCTCAGGTAATATATTTCTATCGTCAAATGAACACTTTTCTATGCAATGATCAACAACTGAGTTCAGTGAAGATTCACATATTACTAGAGCACTGTGCAATTTAACAGTTATGTAAATGGTCAAGGTTGAAATCAATATGTTTATCATAAGTTTCGATTTGGTCACATCTGAAATAGGCAGTAATTAATCGAATAAAAGGTCAACAAATTTGGCAATGTCTAATTGGTAGCTTTTGATTATTGTTTGAAAATAATCATGTATGAGTCAATGAAAAGTATATATAAAACGTATGCTATATTTTCAGTTAAAATATTCTAGAAAAGACTTTCAGGTGTAAATTATTTCAGAGTTACCTCCCTTGAGGTGCATACAATACAAGTCATAGTCCTGTCTTCTTGTCAAGGTCATAATGTCTTCTTGGTTTCTTTTAATGAGTTTAAAATGTTCCTGAATGCTTTGATAGAAATAAATAAATAAAGAAAATATCTGATAAATGAAAAATATAAAGAAGACATTATTTCATTTAAGCTGAGACGAGAGGGTCGGGTGACCAACGTGAGTGATGTCGTGAGCCGAGGCCAGAAGGTTTTTATCAAAGTTCTTTCCTTCACCGGCCAGAAGACAAGTCTCTCTATGAAGGTAGAGCTTCAATTCTTTTGCAAAAGGATGTTCAACTTAATTTTATGACTAAATATTTATTTTCCCAATTGAGGAAGTATATTTTTGTTACAAGAAATGTGATTGAAAATATGATAGATTGAAGTTATTTGAGGTAATAATAAGGCATTTACAATATATCATGAACTTAAGGTTTTTTTTATATCAAAATATTGTGTTTTCGTAATAAGTTATTTTCCTTTGTAAGAAAAATGAAGGTTTCAAGGAATGATAAGTTTAAAAGAAAATATATTCTAATGTTCATTTTAATTTAGTTGGTGGGATAGCACAGTAGTTAGCACTTTAGGCTTCAGATCAAGAGGTCCTGGGTTCGAATCCCGCCAGGCAACCATGTCTGCTGTAGAGAACTGTTTTACACCCTTGGTTCACTAGTTACAGCCGATGGTGGCAGGTTTCACCACAACGCATTGCCACCATGGCTTTATAGGCTTTCTCCGTGCAATAATACTTGCAGCTGTGATATAAGTTAAATATTCTTGAAAGCACCAACTTACCTCACCTCAACCCATTTTAATTTAAAATCTACCAGGACGTGGACCAAGACACAGGAGAAGATATGAACCCGTCTCGCGCACGTAATATGCCCGGAGAGATGGGTCACGATGACACAGAGGCAAGGAACCCCGACCGTCCATCAACACTTCCGCTCTTAGATGCTCCGGAGAATGATGATCTGAGTACAGACAGGAAGACATTTAAACGTGTCTCATCTCCAGAGCGTTGGGAGATAAAGCAGATGTTGGCGGCCAACTGTATCGACAAGTCTCAGTTGCCGGACTTTGATGATGTGGTTGGTCTACTGCCGAAAGAAGATGATTCAGGTATGTACATCTCACGCCATTGGGTATTTTAATACCTGATTATGTACTGCGGGTAGTTATAGTTTATTTCGGTAGTTCTCAGTCGAAAAGGGGCGTTATAGCGCAGTGGTCAGCGCGTTCGGCTTCGGATCAAGATGTGCGGGGTTCAAATCCTGCGAAGGGCACGGCAACTTTGTCTGCAGTAGAGAACTGTTCTACACGCAGTAAGGTTTGAGTGCAATGCTACACTGAATGTCAGCGTAGTACCACCCATGGTTCGCTAGTTCCAGCTGTGCTTGCAGGTTTCACTGCAATACATAGCCACATGGTGTTGCAGGCTTTCTCCCTGCCATAATAGTACCAGCCGTGATATAGGTGAAATACTCTTGAAAGCAGCATTAACCCTTACGTTGCGTATATATATTTTACCATTTTTAGCCCCTGTGGCGGAATTTACAGGCTCGCAGCTCGCAGCAGTAGTTTGAGCTTAGGCACTAACGAGCTCTGCTGGCGGAATTTCCAGGCGGCGATTCCGGTACCGTTTTTACGAAATATGCCGCATCTACATGGCGAATAAGGACTATATACGGGCGTTCAATACAAATTCAAGTAGCGACACCCGTACACAAATGGCTAATTCACACCCGAAACTTTGAATGAATTTTCTATGATTTTTCGTTTTTATTCTATTACTTTCGAAAGATTGTCTTTAATTCGGGCCTCGTAACATCATAAATACCAAACGAAAAAAAATCCATTTATATACGGAATTGAAGACAAGATGTCTAGCTTCACAATGATATAAACATTATTAGAATGCGACCTTTGGTTATAATTCTATAGCTATGTAAAGTTTGTCTTTATTTCCACCTATAAAATGGTCAATACTTACAACATGTATGCGGCATTGCAAACGGTCGTTCATCGCACTTTTCCAAGAAATCATAATCTCGAACCAGTTGACAAATAAGCACATGTCAACCCAAATATGGTTATGTTGTTTGACTTTTCAAATAAACGCTAACCTCGAACCATAACTGATGAAAATATGTTGATTAGTTTGTGTGCCGTTTGGTTTCACATGCCTCTCAGAAAGGTAAAATTGTATCTTTATTTCTGTGAATAAATCTGCGCATTTTATATAGAATAAAAGATTATTCTTTTCGGTTTATTGTGATATAAAAATTATGAAAATGCATTCAGTATTTTAGCCGTGATAAATGTTTTAGAAGTTGTGAAAAGCGCCGATTGTTTCAAAATTTATGAAGTGTAAACATGACCTTTTTCACGGCGCTTGCTGTGTCTTTATTATTTTTTTGAGATTTTCTAATTTTATATGGGAATGTAGTCCATTGTTTCCCCTTTATTTTGCCGTATTTTTTTTTTAAAACAAACAATTCGCTCACATGATATGAAGTGCGGGAGTAAGGCGAGTTAGCGATTTGTTTCCCCGTCTCGCGAGATGCGAGGCAGATAGCAGTCTCGGGCGAGGCAAACCCGAGGCAATACAAACACGTGGGTGAAAATAGGCTCAAGCGAATTAATGCTTCGGGGGCTAAGCCCGACAAAATTGGCCTTTTGTAAAGCTAATTATCAATGCGTTACGGGTCAACAATGCACACGCAATTTGGTGTGAATTTTACTTGATATTTCGACCGGACATTCACACAGACTCGTTATCGTGGCTATCTGCGAGATGTATGTAAACAAGTTTTCATGTGGCGATATACGGACACACTTCGTCTCGCATTTCGCCTGGGGGGCAGATATAATTATTACTGACCCGGTAAATGCACTAAGTCCAACGTACGGGTCTCGCCAAGGGTTCTAACATTTTTCTCTATGAGCCTCCCGGATAATTACGGGACCCGCAAGTTAAGGGTTAAACACCTCACCTCACCTCACCTCACCTCACCTCACCTCACCTCACCTCACCTCACCTCACCTCACCTCACCTCACCTCACCTCACCTCACCTCACCTCACCTCACCTCACCTCACCTCGACTCACGGACGAGAATACAGATGAGTGATCATCAGCTTTCAAATCATGATATTTTATTGGCTGAAAAAAAATCTAAAAATAGTGTTGCATAACCACCTGCTAAGTGTTACGAGTATAATCAGGGTATAAAGTAGTCATACCTTTTAAAACACCCTGATGAAATGAGGTGTATGCGAGAGTTATGAGGCTCATTATTAACCAGGGTTCCGGTAGCCAATGGCTAGTGAAAAAGAAGCTGGGCTAGTGGACTAGTTAAAATTTTAGGTGAAATGATCTTGGAGATATATTTGGCTAGTTGGAATAAGTCTGGACTGGTTCTTTCAGAAATGCACTAGTCCGAGTGGCTACTGCATTGAAAAGGTTAATTTCGACCCCTGATAACCATCACCTCTTGTAAACCAGACTGAGATGACACGGACGACTACATTTGAAAATTGAAGGTTGCTCAAAGTTCATATGACATATGTCATAGTTAGACCATTGTACCTTTAAATGATAATGATGTTGATGTATTTGCTTAAACCTGGAATCAAATTTGATCCTGTTAGTATCTTATGTATCATGATGGTATGATGTCTCTCAGAATCCCTCCCAAATAAAAATGATGACAAATTTTTCCTCCCAATTAAAAATGTTGCCTAATTTTATCGCTGAACTAAAATTATAAGTGAAAAATTATGATTTTCTAAATAAACCCTGAGTCTGTTTTGCTTACATGTTTTTTGTCTCCTGCTTTTAGACACACGGGCCCAAAATCTGTAAAGCAAGTAATTAATCTGGCCTTATGTTCATTTCATTTGATTTTAACTATGATTTCTCTCTCTCTCCAGACGAGGATGTAGAGGTTGAACTTGTGGAGGAAGAACCGCCCTTCCTCTCCGGTCACGGACGACACTGGGTCGACCTCAGTCCTGTCAAAATAGTCAAGGTAATAAAACCTCTTCATTGTACCCTAACTTCGTATGGGACTCAAAGTAAAGTATGACTGAAAGTAAAACGACATTTTGGTGCAGGCTGATAACCCCTTGATATTTTATCTATAATGCTTTCTTGATTAAAAACATTTCATGTTGGTTCGAGTTTGCAGTCTTATATCAAATTTCATGTATTTCAAGAATGAGACACGTACAACCCATCTCATCTTTTTTGTTTCAAGGTAAAAGAATGACATAAGAATAATAAAGACACACTAACATAGATATTCAATAAGACAATCGTTACTTCAGAACCCTGACGGATCGCTGGCGCAGTCGGCCATGATGCAGAGCGCTCTCCAGAAGGAGAGACGAGAACTGAAACAGGCTCAGAGAGAGGCGGAGATGGACTCCGTACCCGCCGGCATCAACAAGGACTGGATTGATCCTATGCCCGAGAGTAAGATTGCTCATTGACTTCTTTTATACATAACCAGCTGATCAGAGCCTGGAAATCCCTCAACATTTTGCCAACTCTTTGACTTGACCAGTGATTAATCAATAGAAATCAGAACTTGTCACGAATGATCCTATCTGCTGAATGGGAAACGACACGTATGTCCCAAATAAATGCCCGACAAGAACGATAACCTTCCTAGAATTCCTTAGGTTTGGTTAATTCAGTATTTTAGTTGTTAAATAATATCTTTAAATTCCAGACAACAAATATGAAATAAAATATAAAAATACCAGCCCAAAATAAATTTAGTTTTAAAAATATTACAATCTGATGTAACATATAACCAAACCAAGATTTAATAACAATTGGGATTCTGGTATTAAACCTCTCTCTACTTCACAGGTGACGGAAGGAAGCTAGCTGCCAACATGCGGGGAGTTGGGATGGCACCGCTGGACGTACCGGAGTGGAAGAAGCATATCACCGGCGGTGCGAAGGCATCATACGGCAAGAAGGAGAAGAAATCCCTCCTGGAACAGAGGCAGAGTTTACCCATCTTCAAACTGAAGGATGAACTCAGCAAGGTGCCGTGTTACTTCCCACAAATATGTCTGTCATTAGGCCTGATCCTTTCTCTGTACCTGTTTGTTCCTAATGTCCGGTACATGCGCGAAGTGAAAGGAGTGAGGAACGCTGTTCTGAGTGTGAGCAACATGTTCTATTGCTGTCCGGTTTGTCCGGTTTGCACCTGCTTTTTTTGGAACATGTTCCGCACGCCCAGAACAGTGTTCGGAGCAACTCCTTTAACTTTGCACATGTTTGAGATGTTCGGAACAACACCAATCATTGAAAGCACCAGGCCTGAAGTCACACCTTCCTTATGTGTCTTTTATAACTTTCTGTCTAGGTTGGAAACGTTAATATCATTTTGCTTAATTTTAATGTATATAACGGCAAAATCATGGTTTCCACTTAAGGAATAACTCACCATCTTCCATCCTGGCTTATTTACCATTGCAGCATTTCCTTCACTTTCCTGTGCATAATGGGGAATGAAATGCTGCAAGGGAAAGTTCTATCACTGATTTATCGGCAGCTTCCGCCATCTTGGTTACTTGGCATTTTGAAAACATGCTGTATGTTTAACCCAATTTAAAAAAATTTGTCATAAAAGAACATAGACGCTTATAGGATATTCACATAGTAACACATAACGTATCATATAACTAATAAATAATGTGATATTAGGCCGTAGTAAAGTTTTCCCCATTCGCAGGGCCGATGAATGGCTTCAATTCTCATTCTCACTTAGTCGGAGCTGCTATCAGTTTTTGTGCAGTTTCCGTCGCCACCGCCGCCGCCGCCTGCGCATTTTGTATTTGCTATAACTTTTTTCCTAGAAGGTTTTGAGAACTCATATACATAACTTCTTACTTATGCCCCTGGGGAATTTTTTTGACATGTTCACATTCAAGGTCAAAGGTCAAGGTCACGAGTTCTGAAATCGGTAAAAAAATCCTTGTAAACACGATAACTTGAAAAATATTTGTACTATCAGGCTCCTATTTGGTGTACATCAACTATGGAGAAAGGCCAAGATTTTAAAAGGTTTTCGCTAACATCCGTCAAAGGGCAAGGTCACAGCGAGGGCACGACTTAAGCATGCTTCTGCGAAAATATCTTATTTCAACTATTAACACTTTGAATCATTAAATGATTGTTATACACAATGAAAAGTGATCACTAATTGTGTGACCTTGAATTTTAATGGTTAAGGTCACAAGATAGGGTCAAGATCACCAGTTCTGAAATCACTAAATAACTTTTTTCCATGAAGGTATCAACACCTCATATATATAGCTTCTTTCTTGTACACCTGGGGAAATATTTTGACATGCTCACATTCAAGGTCAAAGGTCAAGGTCATGAGTTCTGAAATCACTACAAAAATCCTTGTAAACACGATAACTTCAACAACTTCTTTGCTATCAGGCCCTTACTTGGTATATATCAACTATGGAGAAAGACTGAGATTTGAAAAGGGTTTTCGCTAAAATCTGTCCAAGGTCAAGGTCACAGCAATGTCACAACTTAAGCATGCAGTTACGAACATTCCTTATTTTAACTATTAACACTTTGAATCATTACATGATTGTTAGACACAATGAAAAGTGATCATTGACTGTATGACCTTGAAGATCAAAGGTCAATGTCACGAGATATGGTCATGGTGACTAGTTCTGAAATCTCTAAGTAACTTTTTTCCAAAAAGGTATTAACACCTCATATACATAGCTTTTCTTATAAATCTGGTGAATGATTTTGACGTGTTCACATTCAAGGTCAAAGGTCAAGGTCATGAGTTCTTAAATCACTACATTAATCCTTGTAAACACGATAACTTCAAACATTTTTGTGCTGTCAGGCTCTTATTTGGTACATATCAACTATGGAGAAAGACCAAACTTTTTAAACGTTTTCGATAATATCTGTCAAAGTTCAAGGTCACAGCAAGGTCACAACTTAAGCGTGCTATTGTGAATATGCCTTATGTTAACAATGAACACTTTGAGTCATTGCATGATTGTTATACACAATGAAAAGTAATCATTGATGGTGTGACCTTGAAGGTCAAAGTTCAAGGTCATGAGATATTGGTTAAGGCCATGTTAATCTTTTGATCCAATTTTGAAATCAGAAATAGGTTTTAAGAACAAAGTTGTGAAAAGTGACCCCAGTGATGATTCAACTTGTTAGAATAACTTGAATAATGAAAAAAATGTTGTCAAAAAAAATTCCCATTTTATTTATGCTGAGGAGAAGGTGGAACAGGGAAAGGCGAGACTCAAAGATTCGGAGCTGCTCTGCTTTTGCGGTGTCCCGCAAACGCTCTTCTAGTTGTTTTTATTTTTCAACAAATCTGCGCTTATCTTTATCAAGTTTTGAAATGTAAAGTCCTCGAAGTATTGACTTAATTAATATATTTCAAATTGACCGTGTATGAATCATGTATTAATAGCATATATGTGTAAACGGGAATATCCTCTTGAATTTGTTTCCACAAAACATACCCCGATAGAACCCTCCTTTTAAGTTAGCGAGAGATGGAAACTGGCATGAGTTATGCCTTGCAGAGGGAAGTTTGGTTTCAGATTAAAACGTTTCAGATTAAAACGTTTCAGATTAAAACGTTTCAGGCGTATTTCATACACTGCCTGGTTAAATTACCTTGAAAAAAATCTGTTTGTGTTTTGTTTAGTGATGTTGCCAAACTGGCTTTGTGAACAGTTTGTCTACCGTGAAATGTAGCGTGTTATTTACAAGACAACACTGAAAAGCAGATGATGTTGATTACACCAAGGGGCTGTCGATTGTATATCACCGTAGTTTGATGATATTTTGTTGATCTCCAGGCGGTGAGTGACAACCAGATCCTGATCGTTATCGGGGAGACGGGTTCAGGGAAAACAACTCAGATCACACAGTACCTGGCAGAGGCTGGATATACGACCCGCGGCAAGATCGGATGCACCCAACCCAGAAGAGTTGCAGCCATGTCCGTCGCCAAGAGAGTGTCGGAAGAGTTTGGTTGTAGGCTTGGTCAGGAGGTAACGTCTTTTAATATTGCTGAGAATAGAATTAATATATACTTGATTTTATGATTGGGCAGTGAAAGTGTCTATTCTTCTTAATTATTCTTTTAATTAGTCACTATAGACTATCGTTATCATAATACTCCCTTGCGGGTCAATAGCCACTCCTTATGATATCATTACCGTTAACTTACTCGTTAAAAGTGCCAATATCTCTGCTCCTGTAGGTGGGCTACACAATCCGTTTTAAGGATTGCACCAATCCTGGTTTGTCCCCTATGAATTATTGTTACTATTTGCCATTGTCTATAAATCAGTAAAAAGTGACGATATCTCTGCTCCTGTAGGTGGGCTACACAATCCGTTTAAAGGATTGCACCAATCCTGGTTTGTCCCCTATAAATTATTGTTACTTTTTACCATTATCTATAAATCACTAAAATTGCCAATATCTCTGTTCCTGTAGGTGGGGTACACGATCCGTTTTGAGGACTGCACAAGCCCTGAGACGAAGATCAAGTACATGACGGATGGTATGCTGCTGAGAGAGTGTCTGATCGACCCGGACCTCACCCAGTACTCAATCATCATGTTGGACGAAGCTCACGAGAGAACCATACACACAGACGTCTTGTTCGGTCTGCTCAAAACTGTGAGTTGCTTTGTGGTGATATTCGGACAGTCCATAGATATAATATATTATGTGGTGAAACTCATTGTCAATCATTATCCCAATGCACCACATAGACAGTTGATAGGTATACCGTAAATCCTTAATTAGACTCCTGCCTTCAATAGACTCCCATGCACAAAGCTTTCTGAAAAAATTATACGCCTCTCTTAATAAAACGGCACTAAATTTGAATTCTACAATCCCTGCTCCCTACGGTAATCGCCTTATTACGAAATAGACGCCGGCCTTGAATAGAAACCTCCCTCGAAAAGACGCCTATGGTGTAGTCAGATTGAAGACAATAAAAGCGCTTTACGGTATGTGGGGAAAATCATTGCCAATCATGATCTCAAAGCACCACACATACTGGGTACACTTGATTTGCAAACCAGCCGATCAGCCAGGGTCATCTGTTTGCCTTGATATTCACAAGCTGAGACACTTATTTGGAACAGCTGAAACAGACTGAGCGCGTTTGGCTTTGGATCAAGAGGTCTTGGGTTCGGATCCCGCCAGGGGCACGGCAACTTTGTCTGCAGTGGAGAACTGTTCTACACGCAGTAAGGTTTGGGTGCAATGCTACACTGAATTTCAGCATAGTACCACCCATGGTTCGCTAGTTCCAGCCGATGCTCGCAGGTTTCACCGCAATGCATAGCCACATGGCGTTGCGGGCTTTTTCCCTGCCATAATACTAGCAGCCGCGATATTAGTGAAATAATCTTGAAAGCGGCGTTAAACCCAAACTCACCTCACCTGAAACAGCCTGAGGCACCAGCTCTCAGCCGAAGAGCCAGGGCCCTTATTCTCGAAATGTTTGTAGCTTTAAGAATTCTTAAATTTGATCGTAGCCTGTGTGTTGAGCAGCTGTGATAGGTTCATGTGTTTTACCCCGAGTTGTTTGATTCCTCCGATGATCGGTTAGTGCATGGGCTTAACACCAGTTTAGAACAAATCAAGTGTAACCATTATGCCGAATAATAATATCTAGTGTATTGATCTGTTGCTCAGTGAGGTTGGTGACAGTTAATAGATATACATATATAGTGAACATATCACAATGCAATACCCAATTTCCAGCATATGGATCAACTTTTAAGCGAAACTTTATGCTGTCCCACTTATAACTAGAATTACAAACACAAACTGTGGTGTCATGTACCTACTAGATCTATAGATAGTTGCTTTCTTTCAAGTTGATGCCTCATGCTAACTTTTTATACTGTTAGTTAATAAATAATAAAAATAATAATAATATACATTTTAACGCCTAATATCCAGTGCAAGCACTGCTCAATGGCGGTACAATTATTACCCTGAAGGAACTGTACTTTCGGTGCCGCTACTAAGCGGACCATATAGGTCCATACCTCCCGTGTTCAGGTACCCATTTAGACAGCTGGGTGGACTGAGTGCAATGTGGATGAAGTGCCTTGCCCAGGGGCACAACACAGTATAAGACCCAGGTCACAAATGTTTGGTGTCTCCACTGGGATTCGAACCTGGGCCGTTGGTGTGAGAGGCAAGCATGCTAACCACTACACCACTGGTAGTAGATTTTGTTTGATACTTGATGATTTTATCTTCATTACTTAAGTCAATAATTGCATTATTTCTTGTTGTAGGCTGTCAAAAAAAGACCGGAACTGAAGCTTATTGTTACCTCTGCAACCCTGGATGCCGTCAAATTCTCTCAGTATTTCTTTGAAGCTGTAAGTATATGTTTTCATTTCATTTAATTCATGACATATGATGAAATGTATTTTTGTTAAGTATTTAATGTTAAGTGTCGCAAGTTCCTCGCAAGTCATATGCTTCTATCACTGGTTAGTTTAGCCTTGCCACATTTCCTTAACTTTCTTGTGCTAGCATAGTTGATGCACAATGAAGTTCAGGTGCAGAGTGCCACTAGTACAGGAAAGTTAATGAAATGTTGTAACTGATAAAGACTCTGTTAGTTATGCCTTGGGGGGTGAGTGTGAGTGTCTCGCGTAAGCCTACTGTTTATCATGCCTTGCTGTATCCACGTCCATTTTACAAGCTTTGGGGTGACAGAATTGGAACAAAATATATGTATATGTTCTAATCAAGATGCATTAAGCAACCGGGGACCTGGCACTTGAACGCCCTATTGAATAAATCAGTATAAATCTGAGTTGCCACTTGGCAGAAATTGCAATTCATGTAGAAAGGGAATATTCTGGAAATGGGCTAAAAATTGATCGACCCGGAACATGACTGTGTTAGCAGCTGTAGTATGAGTCATGAAAGCTTTAGATTATGAGGCATGTGAACAATAATTTGACCAATGAAATAAAGAAAATGAGTACATCCTCATTTATGTGGATATTGTATTTTATAAGTGCCAAGACTAGGGACATAATTTGAGGCAGTTTTCTTTTGCTGATCTGAAGAAGGTACTATAATCTAAATCGTCGGTACATGAAATGATGTCCTCAAATATATATTGAGAATCAAACAACTTTGTGTTTCAATTCCAACCCAAACCTCTGAAGCTTATTCAGCCCTCTAGTTCTTCACTGACTTCGTTATACTTGAAATGATGGCCAAAAGTTGTCAAGGCATATGACGATTTGTATTCATTTAGATTTTGATCAAGCATGTAAAATGCAGTAGCTTTGAATGTATTGTTACAACTTCAAATCCTCCTCGCTAAGCTACAGTTGCTTCACAATAATATGCTCTTTGATACCTTGGCGTCACAAGATGAGTGAAGAAGTTATATAGCTACACACAAGCATAACAGTATCAACAACTGCCTGGCCTTGAAATAAACACTAGTCCTTCAGCCCGAGGCTAGAACAAATTACTTTCGGCTATCAATTTTAGATACTGCTAACCCTGTGGGCCTGAAAAAGTTCTGAATCACTTTGGAATACTCATAGCAAGAGACAAGCATCTTATGTTTACACGTAACAATGGCAATAAGTCGTTCAAACACAGAAGTTTAGATTTATCAATATGGAGTAGACTTTATGGGCTGGTGCGCCTTTAGTTGGGCTAGTCAAAATAATAACAACTAGCCTTACAGGCTACCACATGTTTCAAGTCTATGTTGAAGGAGGCGCTTTACGCCATGTTTAGAAGAGGGCTTTATGGGGATAGCCCTGGCTGCCCACTTTTAGTAAAGGGATGCAAATGTCTAGGGTCCTCCAGACCTCATACAAATTATTTTGAGGAGTCATCATAAGGTTTATTAAACGGCTTGGTGTTGCAGCCCATCTTCACGATCCCAGGGCGGACGTACCCCGTGGAGATCCTGTACACCAAGGAGGCGGAGACTGACTACCTGGACGCTTCTCTCATCACCGTTATGCAGATACATCTCACAGAACCGCCAGGTAGGGGAGATAACTCTAAAGAAACCTTTAAAGGGAGCTAATCCTCAAACTCAAACATATGATTTTGGTAACATTATTTAACACTTATTTGAAGGGGATGATTTTTTATTTGTAGCCTTCAAGTTAAAGTGTCTCATGTTCATTAACAAAAAAATCAACAACATACATAAACAAAATGCACCCAGCTATTTTGGCATCCTTACGTCACAACAAAACGATTACCAATAATAACCTTGAAGAAGACAAGGATATATATATGGATTATCAACTTCTTTATTCAAGTATTATGCTTTATAACGGTATACAGATTTTTACCGAAACGTCGCCATTGTACAATAAAGAAGTTCATCATCCATATATATATATATACCGGTATATATATATATATATATATATCCTTGTCTCCTTCATCACACTTACTTCTAAAATGCCTCACAAACAGTTGATAATAACCCCCTTTTCCTCGCTCCCCACCAGGTGACGTACTGCTGTTTCTGACGGGTCAAGAAGAGATTGACTCTGCGTGTGAGATCCTCTACGAGAGAATGAAGGCTCTCGGACCCGAGGTCCCCGACCTTCTCATTCTGCCGGTGTACAGCGCCCTGCCCAGCGAAATGCAGACCAGGATCTTCGAACCTGCTCCTCCGGGTTCCCGGAAGGTCGTCATAGCAACCAATATTGCTGAAACTTCCTTGACAATTGATGGCATTTATTACGTAGTTGACCCCGGGTTTGTCAAACAAAAGGTGTACAACTCAAAAACGGGCATGGATCAGCTGATAGTCACTCCCATATCTCAAGTAGGTGCAAGGAATCCATTGATTGGAGAATGAGAAAGTAGAAAAGTTTGATTTATGTAATGTAAAATTAATTTTGATAAATGTACCAGTATGTTTTAATTTTTGCAATGATTTGATCTTCATTTGCAGACCCATAGACTTATTTTGTCTTAATCCCATCTTAGTTATCTACATAAAAATGTTCCCCAAATATTTTCTTAACCTACCGTTAAGGGGCAGTAGCACATTTTTGCTCAAATAAGTCATTGAAATGTATTTTAAAAATAAAGTCACCAATAGTCTATTTAAACACCGTTCTTTTTTTGGAAAATCAAGTTAAAATACGAGTGTACATGGTTGGGTAAAGCCATGGGAAACGTTTTTGTAATTCGAAATAATAAAAGGTGTTCACATTAAAATGGCCGCCATGCATTTTTGTTTATACGCAACATCGTTATTACCACTACGGAAAATTGGTTTGTGTAATAAGATGTCTTACCCTCTAAAATAAATATAAATAACATAAATTATCATTATAGATGGGAAATTTGAAAAAATAAAACTAGTACAGCCCCTTTAATTTTGCAAACTTTGTATCTCCACCCAGGCCCAAGCTAAGCAGCGAGCAGGTCGTGCAGGTCGAACAGGTCCAGGCAAGTGCTATAGACTGTACACGGAGCGCGCTTACAGGGACGAGATGTTGCCTACCAACGTGCCAGAGATCCAGAGAACCAACCTCGCGTCCACAGTACTCTCGCTGAAAGCCATGGGTATCAACGATCTCCTCTCGTTTGACTTCATGGACGCACCACCGATGCAAACGCTGATCTCGGCGATGGAACAGCTCCACGCCCTGAGTGCGCTGGATGACGAGGGGCTACTGACAAGGCTGGGGAGGAGGGTGAGTTATTTGTATAGAACTACTCATCTGTTATGCTCATTAGGGTTAATCAATTAGGGCGGTTGATTATCAGGAATACCGTAAATCCTTAAATAATCGCCAGGTTAAATTTAGCAAATGTAAATAAACTAATGGCTATCTCCTTTTGAACTATAATTCCTGCATAAGCATATTTATACAAAGTTTAATCTCATGACATGCACTTTGTTTACAATTTTCATAATTTAAAACTACGGAAATGATGTTTTTATTATGATTTATTTTGAATTTCACATATTAGGGCTGGGACGGGTAGATATTTCCTACCCGGGTACCCGACCATCTGTTACCCTACCCTACCCGGATACCCGTTTTGTTGATCTCCAACATCTAATTGTAAGATTTTGTACTACTTTATTCAACTGGTTGGCTGGAACATGGGGCTAGAAACCTAAAGCATAGAGACCCATGGCTATTTCAATCAAATTTATTATGAATGACAACTTGATCATTTTAATATTATGTTAGAATCTTCAAATTCATTAATTTAAAACTACGGGAATGATGTTTTTATTATGATTTATTTTGAATTTCACATATATTATTATGGCTTCAAAAAAATCATCACCTGCCTCGAATAATTAACTGCCTTGAATAATCATCGGGTGAAATAGGTGTTTGTAATTAATAATCGCCGGGCGATTATTCAAGGATTTATGGTATGCCTTCTTTTTGACAAAATAACCCTAGCACTTAGGGAGTTAAGGTTACCTTGGGTAACAACCTTAACTAACACTTAAAGGGGCCGTAGCACGTTTTTTCGCTGAAATAAGTCGAAGAAATGTATTTGAAAAATAATGTCACCAATAGTAAAACACCCTTCTCTCTTCGGAAAATCAAGCTTAAAAATACTGTACATGGCTCAGTAAAGCCATGGGAATCATTTTTGTCATTCAAAATAATAAAATGTCTTCACAATAAAATGGCCGCACTGCAATTTTTGCTTTATACGCAACACCGTTATTACCACTACGGATAATTGGTTTGTGTAATAAGATGTTTTACCCTCTAAAGTAAATATAAATGACATAAACTATCATTATAAATGAGAAATTTGAAAAAATAAAATTTGAAAAAAACGTGCTACTGCCCCTTTAACATAGATCTTTGAGTGGCATTCTAGAAGTTGGTATGATGAAGAATGAAGACAATTATTATTTCTTTATAAAAATTCTCTTCATTATTTACAAAACACATTAGTAAATGTGTAATTCTTTAGCCATGAACACAAATTACTTTGAAACCCTCAGACAGAGACGTTTATTATAGGAGCTGGATAACGCAGTGGTAAGTGCGTTTTGCTTCGTTTAAAGGTCCCGGGTTCGAATCCCGCCCGTCTTCTGTACTGTTCTACACGCAGTACGGTTTGGGTGCAATGCTCCACTGAATTTCAGTGCTGTACGATGTCAAGTTCCAGTTGTTGCTGGCAGGTTTCATTGCAATGCATACCCATAATGGTGTTGCAGGCTTTCTCCCTGCAATAATACTAGCAGCTGTGATATAATTGAAATACTCTTGAAAGCAGTTCAATTTGTATAATATTTATTTTGGAAAGTTGAACAAACTGGTAGAAGAAGGTGTCTTGAGACCATTCATCCCACTTTCATTTCATTTGACAATGATGTAATAAATTTCAGGACACTAACAACACTAATGGCTTCAATATTTTAAAGCGGCATTTAACAACTCGCTCACTCAATCTCTTTCAATCACAGATGGCCGAGTTCCCCCTGGAGCCGATGTTGTCCAAGATGTTGATCATGTCGGTTCACCTGACGTGCAGTGACGAGATCCTCACCATCGTCTCCATGCTGTCCGTACAGAATGTCTTCTACAGGCCCAAGGTAAGGCCATCATGTGATAACCTAAAACTAATCATAAACAAGAAAATATAGTCATCAACATCCCCCTAGAAATCGGAACAAGGGCAGTAATTCAAAAAGAAATAATTTTCATTCAATCAAGGTATCTATACCCTCAGGCCACACAACTGATTTGATTTTAAACAGTTTCTGAAAAAAACTGTACCCTTTATCTCAGAAGGACAGACAGATGGATGGATGGAAAAGTTTTTGAGGTTCGAAATGTTTGTGGTTTTAGGAACCCATGGCCTTTGGTACATTTTAATTTTCTTGTATTTTGGAGTGAGTTGTGTGAGTGATGATATGCAGGTCCCACCTTTTCAAAATATTTGGATGTAAATTTGATGGACCCTGAGTGAACTCCTAAATTCACCCACCCCCTCTACCCTCTTTAATAAGTGAAACCCCTCCCTCCCCCCTTGAAAAGTTCTGGATCTGCCTATGGGTCGGTATTTATGAGTTGATGCTTGTGGGTGGTTCACCCAGAGGTTTTTATCATGCAAAATGTTCTGAAGTATGTGGTCGAACCATACGTAACCCCCATTCTTGATCTGTCACTGAACCTTGTCCATCATAATAATAATAATAAGGGCATTTGTAACGCGCTGAAATTCCGCACCTCAGAGGGGCACACTCAAAGCGCTAACATAAAATCGTGGATACATGTATTTACAATTGTAACATGATTTCGGTGTATCCTTGATTCTGATTGGTTGATTTGCCTATGTTGAATGGCAATGAATACCCGCAAATTACTTGGGGCGAATCACCGCGAACATATACATCATGTTCACAAGACCCGGCCCGACTCAAAATTTTATTTTTCTATTTCTCTTAATATGTGCCCCTTACTCAAATTTGACAGGTGGCATTGTCATTTTTGTCCCCCGCCGCAACGCGGAACGGGGGACTATGTATTCAGCGGCGTCCGTACGTACGTCCGTCCGTCCGTCCGTACGTACGTACGTCACATTTCTTGTTTACGCGATATCTTATGAAGCGTTGCATCCAAAGTCTTCAAATTTCATGTCTGCCTACATTGTGGAAAGACGCAGACACCAGTCAATTTTGGTGACCTTGGTCGTATTTTCAAGGTCACCACGACACTTTGACCACTTTTTGAACTCTTGTTTACGCGATATCTCATGAAGTGTTGCATCCAAAGTCTTCAAATTTGGTTTCTGCCTACATTGTGGGAAGAGGCAGACACCAGTCACTTTTGGTGACCTTGGCCTTATTTTCAAGGTCACCATGACACTTTGAGCCCTTTTCTAACTCTTGTTAACGCGATATATATCTTTACCAGTTGGACTCAAAGTCTTCAAATTTGGTGTCAGTCTACACTGGGGGATGACACAGATACCAGGGGATTTTGGTGACCTTGACCTTATTTTCAAAGTCACTACAACACTTTGACCACTTTTCGAACTCTTGTTATCACCATTTATTATGACCGGTTGGACCAAATGTTTTCAAATTTGGTGTCAGTCTACATTGGAGAATGACGCGGACGCCAGTCGATTTGGTGACCTTGACCTTATTTTCAAGGGCACCACAACACTTTGACCACTTTTTGAACTCTTGTTTAGGCGATATCTCATGAAGCGTTGCATCCAAAGTCTTCAAATTTGGTTTCTGCCTACATTGTGGGAAGACGCAGACACCAGTCACTTTTGGTGACCTTGGCCTTATTTTAAAGGTCACCATGACACTTTGACCACTCTTTGAACTCTTGTTAAGGCGATATCTCATGAAACATTGCATCCAAAGTCTTCAAATTAGTTGTCAGCCTACATTCGGGAAAGACACAGACACCAGTTTATTTTGGTGACCTTGACCTTATTTTCAAGGTCACCGCAACACTTTGAGCACTTTTCTAACTCTTGTTAACGCGATATATATCTTTACCAGTTGGACTCAAAATCTTCAAATTTGGTGTCAAGTCTACACTGGGGGATGACGCAGATACCAGGGGATTTTGGTGACCTTGACCTTATTTTCAAAGTCACTACAACACTTTCTCTGACCACTTTTCGAACTCTTGTTATCACCATTTATTATGATCGGTTGGACCAAATGTTTTCAAATTTGGTGTCAGTCTACATTGGAGGATGACGCGGACGCCAGTCGATTTGGTGACCTTGACCTTATTTTCAAGGTCACCACAACACTTTGACCACTTTTAGAACTCTTATTAACACGATATATCATGAACCCAAGTAGCTCCAATGATGTGTCTTACTAGCTCAATGTCACCGGCGGGGGACATTGCCATGTTAGTGGCAAACACTTGTCTAACTTGTGTATAGCAGTATAGGTAACAAATAACTGTCAGAATTAATTAATTTCAAGTAACTAAAATGTTTTCAACTAGAAAGATTTGTCCAAGTTTGACGCCTTCTTCCATGCGGTTGTGTTTACCGAATGCCGTTGCCATGGCATGACGTCATAGTGATCAACCGTTTTGACGTCACAATTCTAGCGTCATTGTCACAATGGGTTAGGGCAAGTTTAAGATTTTTGTTCCTGGTTATTTTACTGTGTTGATGTCGTAGATAAATGTTTATCGCCATCTAAAAGGATACGTGAATATTGTGAAGTAAACATAGTTGACTGACACTGTTTGAGCTTATGTGTAACTTGTTGCTAATGTACATATTACGCCGAGTATTTACGTTTGTTTTGACCTGACCACACCTCTTACAAAAATGGAACAGTCGCAAATTCCTTTCAACTCAGAGATAGGTACGCAAAAAGAGAGTTCGTTTCAAAACGCCTGATAAATAACGGTCATGTTACAATATTGATAAATAGTTGCGTTTGTAAAATTTCCGGGATTTAGTTTAAAACCGACGGCGTTAGCCGGAGGTTTTAAACGCTGAAATTTGCGGGTGTTGAATAGCAATGAATCCCGGAAATTTTACAAGGGCAACTATTTATCTTATAAATGTACAACTGGAAAGATGAGATTATTAATAGCGAAGAAACAGGAAAGTTTTAAGTCTGGACTTGAAGGCTTGGAGGGTAGGGGAGAGTTTCAAGTCAAGGGGAAGTGAGTTCCATAATGAGCTTGATGTTTCTCTCCTTCCCCGGGTGCGGGATAGCGCAGTGGCCTTGAATCAAGGGGTCCAGGGTTTGAATCCCGCCAGGGGCACGGCAACTTTGTCTGCAGTAGAGAACTGTTCTACACGCAGTAAGGTTTGGGTGCAATGCTAAACTGAATTTCAGCGTAGTACCACCCATGGTTCGCTAGTTCCATCCGATGCTCGCAGGTTTACCGCAATGCATAGCTACATGGCGTTGCGGGCTTTCTCCCTGCCATAATACTAGCAGCCGCGATATAAATGAAATACTCTTGAAAGCGGCGTTAAACCCCAACTCAACTCACCTGACCGCTCTCTTTCCCAACAGGACAAGCAGGCGATAGCTGACCAGAAGAAAGCCAAGTTCCACCAGCCGGAAGGCGACCACTTGACCCTACTGGCCGTCTACAACTCGTGGAAGAACAACCGCTTCTCCAGTCCCTGGTGCTACGAGAACTTTGTGCAGATCAGGACGCTCAAACGTGCGCAGGACGTCCGCAAACAGATGCTGGGAATCATGGACAGGTGGGTTTTGTTTCCTGAAGGGAGGTAACTCTTGAAATTAAGTAATTAACCTTGTGCTGACCACAAAACAATTCGTTCAATAAATTGCTCTTAAAATAATTTTGTGGCTCTCTGAGTCTGATTGATGTGGATGTTTTAATGCTGAACAGGGGCGGATACAGCTTTTTTGGAAACAGGGGGTGCACTTTTCCAGACCTTGAATTTTGGTGAATATATGGTGTTGATGTACTATCTCTGTGGCAAAAAGGGGGGGTGCACCACTGTTTTGAGGTTGGTTACAATGGTCATTTTTCAAAATGTCAAATGAAAAGGGGGGGTGCGCACCCCTGCACTCCCCTCTAGATCCGCCCCTGCTGAAGGGAGGTAACTCTTGTAACTAAATTTCAGACCACTAAGTAATTATCTTGGGATCTTCAAGCTTGTATAAGGTTTTAAATATTGCTTGTGAAATGAGGCCTGACTCATGTTTCATGAATTTTTTCTCTTCAGACACAAGCTGGACGTGGTATCGTGCGGTAAGAACACAGCGAGAGTCCAGAAGGCCATCTGTTCTGGTTTTTTCCGTAACGCTGCTAAGAAGGATCCTCAGGAAGGATACAGAACCATCGTGGACAGTCAGGTCGTCTACATCCACCCGTCCAGCGCGCTCTTCAACCGCCAACCAGACTGGTGAGTCTCCGCTTCGAATTTCATCAGTGTTTATGCTTCATTTTCATTGAGCTCAAAATAAAAAAAACATTCAATCTAATTACTGCCTGTCTGAATTAGAGATGGGTGGTTTTACTGGTATACCGGAAAAACGTAGTTTTTCAATCAAGTGGTACGTACCACAGTATGTTGGAGAAAACCGGGTTTGTAACGTTAGAAATATTACCTTTTTCAGGATAATATTTGTCAGAACAATTTAATATCTTACTAATAAAAGTAACTATTCTTTAAATGGTTCTTTAAACTGTTGTTATGAATGTAATACATCTCTATATTAATATCTCAATATTATCTACTTTTGAATTCTTCATCTTTGGTGTTCTTTTATACTGAGTTCTGAATAAAAAGACATCTGGAACAATTCTACCTATATAATATACATAACCTGATCCTATTCATTTCAAGCACGGTATATCGTGGGAAATACTGTGATACTTGAAATAGGTATACCACGGTACTGAAATTTTCGTGGTACCAAAAATTAAATCTCATTACTGCCTGTCTGAATTGTACTACACTCGTAAACAGAAATTAAATAGAGAAATTGGAAAGCACATCTTGAAACGTGCTTTATCTTTCAATACTTCTTTGCTGTAAGTAAAATGATAAAGATGTCGAGGTGACACATTGTCCAGCCATAACTCTCTAATAGTACATTCCATGATGTCAATGAAATAGTCTTGAGAGTGATGTTAAAGCTGTCACTTCACTTCCTAATACTATGGAAATACAAACTCAGATCTGAAGAGTTAGAAAATGTTAGAACTTTGGGGTTGATGCATTGTACTATTTTTTATGATGTCACAGATGAAATATTGGTTCTTGAACTGAAACAATGGTTGCAGCATGATATGTGCACATCTTCTCATATAAAAAATATTTCATTTTCAACAGGGGCGGGATAGCGCAGTGGTTAGCGTGTTCGGCTTCGGATCAAGAGGTCCGGGGTTCGAATCCTACCAGGGGCACGGCAACTTTGTCTGCAGTAGAGAACTGTTCTACACGCAGTAAGGTTTGGGTGCAATGCTGCACTGAATTTCAGCATAGTACCACCCATGGTTCGCTAGTTCCAGCTAATGCTCGCAGGTTTCACTGCAAGGCATAGCCACATGGCATTACGGGCTTTCTCCCTGCCATAATACTAGCAGCCACGATATAAGTGAAATACTCTTGAAAGCGGCGTTAAACCCCATCTCACCTCACCTCACTTCATTTTCAACATGTGGGTAATCACTAGAGGCATTTTCTCCTGTTACAGGGTGGTGTATCACGAGCTCGTACTGACAACAAAAGAGTACATGCGAGAAGTGACAGCGATCGACCCAAAATGGCTGGTGGAGTTTGCATCCAAGTTCTTCAAGTTCTCGGACCCGACGCGATTGAGTCGGCAGAAGAAGCAGCAGAAGATTGAACCTCTCTACAACAAATACGAGGAACCCAACCAGTGGAGAATCTCACGCGCCTTCCGCAAATTCCACACTAAAGTTACTTTTTGAGTCGGATGTTTTACAGGGTATTCCTATTGAAAAAGTCACATCTTTAAGAGGCATTTTATTATTTTGTAGAGGAAAACAAATGTTATTAATTGTTTACTTTATTGCAGTGAATGTGACGTTTTATTGCAAAAAAGAAGTTCACTGTGCATAGTTGTTGGATTTTCTTAAAAAGTCATTTGTTCTGTTAACTGCCAAATGAACATATACACAAAATTACTATAAGTTGGCTGTTTCGTTTGTTTAACAAATGTAACAAGTTAGAGATTGCAAGTGGCCACAACATATACTGACTAGATACTGATAAGATTTTTTTTATCATTCAAAATCATTCTTCAGCAATTAAATAGCAAAAAAAAGAACACATCTGAAACACAAAACTTCCATTTAGCTTCTTCAGCAGTCATCTCAGTGAGGTCATAGCATTGTGACATCATCAGCTTAATAGCATTATAACATTATTGTGTCATTAACTTTGTGACGTCATAGCATTGTTAGCAATCTTCTCCGTGATGTCAAAGCCTTGTGAGGTCATGAAATAGGATTGTAATGATTTGATTTCACATAGCGATATCTACTGTTGTAATGTACCACTAATACGCTGATTTCCAAATTCTTTAAAACTAGTGCTGAGTTTAAAACAAACTGTAATTATCATTCTGCCTGTTCCTGTTGTCATCTGGGAGACCGAGAGAATGTAGATTGACAGGCATTTGGCTCTGCAAATAGTGAAATTTTCAGTTGTGAGTCATATCATTTTATACCATACAAAATTTTATTTAATCTCCAGAATGAGGGTGGGGTAGCGCAGTGGTTAGCGCATTCGGCTTCAGATCAAGAGGTCCTTGGTTCGAATCCTGCCAGGGACAGGGCAACTTTGTCTGCAGTAGAGAACTGTTCTACACGCAGTAAGGTTTGGGTGCAATGCTACACTGAATTTCAGCGTAGTACCACCCATGGTTCACTAGTTCCAGCCAGTGCATGTTTCACCGCAAAGCATAGCCACATGTCGTTGTGGGCTTTCTCCCTGCAATAATACTAGCAGCCCTGATATAAGTGTTATACTCTTGAAAGCGGCGTTAAACCCCAACTCACCTCACCTTTATCTGCAGAAGGACTCCAACCCATTCTTGATTGATATTGAAATAGATCTCTCAAGTGTTCATTTAAGTACGATGAAAAATAACTTACAAATCTGACATGATAATTGTTTTTCTGATGAATATGTTTATATTTATGTATGTAATATGAAACATGTTATATATACATTTTACTTACCATTTGAAGTTGTTTTAATAAATAAGTTTGTTTTGTACATACATTTTATGGTGGAAACTTATTCTATAGTAACCATTTAGTTTGTTCTCAATCATGACATGACCATTGCCTCATCACTACAGAAAGTTGTTTGAATAAAGCAATCCATGATATCAGAGATTTTTATAATAACAATTTAAATGTCCCTGAATGTCTTTTACTGCAAATTTTTCTCTTGAAAGATTCAAAGGTTGTAAACTAGTGTCCAATAGAAATGTTGCCAGAGTCAAAAACAAAATACTGCCACCAGACAAAGTCGGTTTTGAATGTCTTTGATAAGCTTTTGTTTTTTCAATAAGTATTGAAAATGTCACTCATCTTGGTAAAATGATTTTTTAAAAGGCATGTTTCATAGCCAATATACTGTAATGTAATGTTTCGGAAATGGATTATTTAGGTTAGTTGCCTTCTGGACACAACATAATAATAATATTATAATAATGTTTTAGTCACATTTATCCTTCATGCGGTCTGGACCTCCCCTTTCAGAAATTTTTGCATGGGCAGGTATGGGAGGGAAAAATTGGATTCCTGGATCTGCCATTTGATAAGTATCATAACCCTAAAATTAATAACAGTTTCTGTTTGACTTGTAAAGCTTTTACCTATCTGTCATTTAAGAGCTAACAGTTTCATCAACCAAACTGAACAACATCTTTGTTGAAGTATAAAGTGTACATATTCATATGAATAAAACATAACTTTTCAGTGTTGGAGAGATTTTATCCTGTGCAACGCTTCAATTTTGTAATTAAGGGAGATAACTCTTGGCGGCTTCAGTAGATTGTATCATCAAATGTCCACATGAAGCTATTAGCTTAAACATGTTATTTTGTTTTACATTAATGGTATAAATACATAAACTACACTAATTTCCCTCAAATAAAGTTTACACAAAGTAATATTGGTCGGTATAAGTACAATTTCAATTTGATTTATAAAAAATAATTTTGAAACATTCATTAAATAAACAAGAGTCATCAGAAGATGACATATCCCACCGGTTCCACAAAATTTGTAAAACACATCTTTGACAGATACTTGTGTATTTACTACCGTACTTCAGTTAGTGGGTATTACAGATGCTGAGTTTCAGGTATGTTAAGGGTTTTAGACTGCTGCTCCAGAAGCAGTCAAATAAAAAACAACCAACATCCCTCTCATGTTTCTATGGAAATAGAAAAAAATAATTTTTTCAGAAAAAATCTGAAAATATCAAAAGGCACCACTTTAGTTAGTGGGTAATACACATGCAAAGTTTCAGGAAGATATGATGAACGGTTTTGGAGCTGTGCTCCGGAAACGAACCTGTCTCTGACAAAGTCCAAATTCAACAAGTTTCTATGGAAAGGGGAAAAACAATTCAGAAATCTGAAAATATCAAAAGGCACCACTCCAGTTAGTGGGTAATACACATGCAAAGTTTCAGGAAGATATGATGAACGGTTTTGGAGCTGTGCACCGGAAACGAACCTGTCTCTGAACAAAGTCCAACTTCAACATGTTTCTATGGAAACGACCAAAAATAAAATTTTCAGAAATCTGAAAATATCAAAAGACACCACTTCAGTTGGTGGGGAATACACATGGAAAGTTTCAGAAAGATATCATGAACGGTTTTCGAGTTCTGCTCCGGAAACGAAATGATTACGGACGGACGGACGGACAGACGGACGGGGTGATGACTATATCCCACGGTATTACATACCGTTGGGATAAAAAGGATGGACAAAGAAACGCAGGGGTAAGTTTTAAAGGGACAGTAGCAAGTCTTTTCGCTCAAATAAGTTGATGAAATGTATTTTAAAAATAATGTCACCAACAGTAAAACACCCTTCTCTCTTCGGTTGATCAAGTTAAAATGTACATGGTTCCGTAACGCCATGGGTATCGTTTTTGTACTTCGAAATGATAATAAAATGTGTTCACATTCAAATGACCGCCATGCAATTCTTGCTCTATACGCAACACCATTATTACCACTACGAATAATTGGTTTGTGAAATAAGATGTTTTGCCCTCTAAATTTAATATAAATGACATAAACTATCATTATAAATGGGAAATGTTTAACAATACATTGCAAAAAAACGTGCTGTACAAACCATATACTTTTTATTTGAATGACAATAACTTGAAAATAGATCTTGAGTGGATGGTCAAATATAATGGAAAGGAAATTGAACAACCCATGTGAAAGTAACTAGACCTGAATACGGCGCAATGAAGATACGTGTTGATATCAGATAGGATAAAACAATAAAGTACAATTCAATTTCAATTAAAGATACATCGATTGTGTTGTTGGGGGTCACATATTGCAACTGTTATTAATGGTGTTACTTTATCTAGAAGTACCTACTGTTACCGAAAACTACCATTTTGATGATGGTAGACTTAGCATATTGACGATATGAAGGTAAAAGTAGTCATTTCTGATCGAAAAC
The DNA here is from genome assembly GCA_936450465.1 of Gibbula magus. Lineage (NCBI taxonomy): Eukaryota > Metazoa > Mollusca > Gastropoda > Trochida > Trochidae > Gibbula > Gibbula magus. Next base: position 19,457,584 of record OW388300.1, on the reverse strand, counting down.
CGGACAATGCAAAGCGTGTGGCGCGCGTCAATGAGTCAAACGTAATTTTGGAATCTTTAACAGACAAAAAGAAAAATTTGAGTTGATAATGTTTAATAGGTCACATAACTACTGTGCATGTCAATGGGACGTGCAGTTTCGGTTTCTGCACACGCATAACTAAGTTACTTAATTTTAATTGGAAACTAGTAATTATGATATATTCGGCGATTGGGGATAAATATGCAAGCTGGGTGAATTTATTTGTATTGTAGACAGCACATGTGATGAGTTGGAACGCATTAAAGCCAAATAAAATTCTATGAAACACAATGGATGTAGCTTTAAACGTTCATGTTTGCCGGCTAGGAGTTTTACAGAACACATTTATGAATGAGTCAATATTTGCCTTTAGATTGCACGTATCTGTTTATCAACGAGGAACGAATCGACGTATCCGTTTCATATGAGGGGAATGTATTGTCGACCCACTTTCCAAATCATTCAAGTTGATAAAGGGCTTCCGTTTTGATAGTATTTCATTTCTGTCAACAATAGTACGGCAACATGGAGTTGGGATGTTTAAAAAATTCCCTAAATTTAATCTTTTGAATAGCCGAAAGTGGTACCCCTACCGCCTTTCACTTTTAAAGGGGCAGTAGCACGTTTTTTTGCAAAATTTATTTTTTCAAATTTATTTTTTATAATGATTGTTTGTGCCATTTAAATTTACTTTAGAGGGAAAAACATCCTATTACGCAAACCAGTTATCCGTAGTGGTGATAACGGTGTTGCGTATAAAGCAAAAATTGCATGGCGGCCATTTTATTGTGAAGACATTTTATTATTTCGAATGACAAAAACGGTCCCCATGGCTTTTCTGAGCCATGTACACTCATTTTTAATTTGATTTTCCAAAGACAGAAGGATGTTTTACGATTGGTGAACTTATTTTTCAAATACATTTCATCGACTTATTTGAGCCAAAAAACGTGCTACTGCCCCTTTAAACGTTTCACTTTCGACTTAGCAACTTAACGGCCCCGTAAACCTTAGCTTCGGGCCGTTATATGGCTACCTTCGACTTTGTTGCTCTGAAATTCATCTTTGGTTTTTAACCGAATTCCTTTAAAATGTCCTTGAACGTGGCCAAACTTACTAACGATGCGAGTACCGTATTTCCTCTAATAAGTGCCTTGGCGCTTATTCTTTTGGGCCGAAAGCTGTAGCTTGCCTTTAAAATTACTTTAGGTCCAAGTTTTTGGTGAAACGTTGGATATTTTGTGAAAATTACCATTTTCTACAATATTAGGTCAAGTTTCCCCCTTCACCCAAAACTTGAACCTAAGATTAACAAAACAAATCTTCGGCCCATGGCCTAATGTAACAAGATTCCAAGTGCGATATCATAACATAATGATACGGCCTCACATGGCACAATGTTATCGTAATTCATTGAAACATTGCGTGAAGATTAGTTTTCTTGAACGTTTACAAGTTCAAATATCTGAGTGATATTTGAAAACAATATTTCACGAAGTGACATATCCTTACATGGCCTTTGTAACATACACGGTTTCACTTTCGTAATTTCCTCCTCCTCATAGAGTCGGACATCCTCGGTTACCCATGGCTCCGTTACTCTCCACTATATCACCCATGGGAAACCTTATCAGGGGAATCTGTTCTCAAATTACCCGCCCTTGGCCAGCGTGACGAAGTCAGTAACCAAAGAAAATGTTCAATACGATAAGACGGAAATGGTCAAGGGAGATACCCGATGACGGATAGCTAACAAAATGACCTGGCGTGCTTTGCAACAAAGTGATATGAATTGTCATTGGCTCGCAGGTCAAAGCTGCGTAGCGGTTTGATTGGCTCACGCCGGCCAAGGGCGGGTAATTTGAGTACAGATTTCTCTGATGAAATTTCCCATGGGTGATATAGTGGAGAGTAACGGAGCATATATAGAACCATGGGTAACCGAGGATGCATATCCTTACATGGCCTTTGTAACATACACGGTTTCACTTTCGTAATTTCCCCCTCCTCATAAAGTAGGAGCGTCACTAATATATTCGACAGACAAAGATTAAACGTGTCGATCTTATCATCTAAAGCCACATAAAGCCATAACCGTCCCCAAAACAATCTTTGTAAAGCCAGATCACGTGTTGGTGACTAACTCCAAATATCAGGAAATTATCATTCAACTTTCGATTTGAAATCCGCTTATTGGGATTTTTCTTAATCTTTTGGAAAGTTAAACAATGGTTTGAAACCACGAGAGGAAATCCCAGAAGCGGATACAGATTGGGACTTTAATAATAAAAAGCGAATCTGTAGTGAAGTGTCATGGATATCACTTTACTTTCCTCCGGCCGCACAAACAGAAAGTCGCTGGGATTGTTCGTTGCTTGAATAAATCAAGTTTTATTCAAGGTTTCGAAAAACGTTCACTACAGGAGGTGAGTGGTTACGTTTTACATGTTCTGCAAATCATAGCAGGACACCGCATTTTATATAATTTAAACATAATTATTTTATATGCTGTAGATTTGTAAGGCGTGGCACAAAAATAAGCATTCTTCTTCTTTTAATCAGCGGCGTCCGCCCATCAGTCCGTCCCGTTCTTGTTAACGCGATATCACATGAACCGTTTCACCGAATGTCCTCAAATTTAGTGACACTCTGTGTTGAAGGATTGCGCAGATTTCAGTTTACTTTGGTAACAACGACACCTTTTCACAGTAATCAAAACTGGTAAATGTCTTCCTTTATTCAATTCAATAGAAACATTGTCATTTAAGTGGCAAGGACTAGTTTGACTATCAAACTGATTTATTTAACATTTCTTTGACAAACCTAGCTACACTCACATCATTCCATATCAAGTCAATGCAGAAAGGTTTTCCACCCGACACAAGAATCTATGTTTTTAAGGTCTTCAAGATTCTTTATTTCTCTAAAACCACACACGGTGGTACATGAGCGTTTTACATGGAGAAAGTAAAGATATGTCGATATGTCTGAATAAAGTTTCAGAAAACAAGAATTTTCTGGATAACTACTTCTCAAATGTGCAGTTACATGACGTTTTGGAGTATAAAATTCCCTTCTCCCTCGTATCCTTCCAAAACCTCTACACCCTTCTCTCTTCGGAAAGTCAAGTTAAAAAGGAGTTACATGGTTCCATAAAGCCATGGGAATCGTTTTTGTCATTCGAAATATATATATACTTATGTGCGCAAACACTGTTCTAATGTGCGTGTAAGGTTAAGTGTATTCAGTTCTTATGTGCAAGTTTATGCAGTGTTTGTGTTAAACTGGTGCTTGTTACTAACTTGGCAAGTACATTTTTCTTACTATAAATGATTAATACTTATGAGTCCGATTGCACAATTCATCCCCGTTAGGCCTAAGTTTATATGAGAAATATCCTCAAAGAAAAGAAATACACCAATACCTTAAAGGGTCAGTAGCACGTTTTTTCGCTCATAAGTCGATGAAATGTATTTGAAAATAATGTTACCAATAGTAAAACATCCTTCCCTCTTCGGAAAACCAAGGTAAAAATGAGTGTACATGGTTCGGTAAAGCCATTGGAATCGTTTTTGTAATTTGAAATAATAAAAGTTAATGGCCACCATGCAGTTTTTGCTTCATACGCAACATCGTCATTATCACTACGGATAATTGGTTTCTGTAATAAGATGTTTTAACCTCTAAAGTAAATTTAAATGACATAAACTATCATTATAAATGGGAAATTTGAAGAAATAAATTTTTCATCAAACGTGCTACAGCCCCTTTAAACATGATGTTCGCATTTAGATTGCTTTTAGTTTTCAAAAATTTCGGAGATTGAAGCTTTAGACCTCTCGTTTTAAAGCATTGCCAGCACTGAAGAAGTCGAAACCAAGGCTTGTCCATCAACAGAAACGTGTACTCCTGTCCCAGTAGAAATTCCACCAGTTACTACTAATGCAAAGGTTGTTAGTACATTCAAGAAACCTTATCATAAGTGTGGAAGATGTACTTACAAAACTGTAAGACTTTCTAGTATGAAGCGGCATTTGCTTACCCACAATGTTGATGATAAATTTAAATGCCATGACTGTTTCCACTCTTACCTGTCGCGGTCTCTGCTAGAAGAACATATGAAGTTTTGCCATCAATTATTTCAGATGGTTTGTGAGTATTGTGGGAAAATGTTTAAGAGCTATGCGGGACATAAGTCGCACATCCAACTAAAACACCAGAAAACTGGACGTTTCTGTTGCCCGATCTGTGAAAAGACTTATAACCATGAAGATTTATACAATGGCCATGTTTTACATCACACTGGGATAAAAGTCCTAAAATGCAAAGACTGCAAAAAAGAATTTCAATACAAAAGAAACCTTAAGCAACATGCTAAAATACGTATGTAAGGGCAATGAATCAAATCAAATGTATTCGATCCTGTGTGCGTAAAGTGTGTGGTCAATCATTTTCCAATGCCTCAATTCTCAAAACACACACCACTAATCATAGAATGACATGTGCATTTGCAAATGAAAGTTGATGACATGTGCATTTGCAAATGAAAGTTGAAGGCACACGAATTAATATGTTTTCCATCAAATAGAGTTACACTTTCTTGAATTAGAGGCTTTGAACTTTCCTTTTATTGACACACTGATAGCTTTACAACATGTAAAAGTACTTGTCAATGTACTAATAGATGTTTAATGTCTCAGAAATATTATTTTAATGCTTTTGGATCAGTGAATATTTTATGTTCAGTTTCATATTTGAAAACGTGTGGAGATTTCACACAGACAGAATTACATGTATACTTAATCTTTACCTTGTTAGTTGTTTTTAAAAAACCTCATGTGATGGCTTGTCACATCATAGTTTGTAGTTCAAACATAACAGTATAATATGGGGTTTATTGCCTTAATTATCGGCATTGTTTATTTTGTAAAAAGGAGACTTTTTCATCTACATTGTTTTTACTTGAATGAATATGCGAGTGTAAGATGCGATTATGTTACAGTTAACTTCGTTTATCCTTCATTATGACATTATGCAAATAAAAATGTATTTTGATAACATTTTGCTGGATCAAAATGGATATTTTTGGCATTTTAGTACTATATCTATTGAAATCATACCACACCACGTAACATATCATATTGTCTAGTCAATCATATGCATGTTGCTCACATACATATGTTTTACAAATATCTTGAAAATGTCAGGTTATAATCACTGTTGTATAATAAAATAGAAATTTCATTCCACATTGACAGCACTGCAACTATTAAAACACTGACAGATATATTCAAAGTAATATTTAATAAACACAAATGTCTCAAAAGAGTTTATTTTTCCACAAAGTACCTGGAATAATAATTTGGTATGGACTATCAAATTTTGGTCACAAATCTATGTACCATTTCATTGAAAGCATAATGTAACGACACATTAGAACTGGGTACACCTGCACATTAGAACTGAGTACACCTGCACATTAGAACTGAGTACACCTGCACATTAGAACTGAGTACACCTGCACATTAGAACTGAGTACACCTGCACATTAGAACTGAGTACACCTGCACATTAGAATTGAGTACACCTGCACATTAGAACTGTGTACGCGCACACAAGTACTGAATGTTTGAGTATTTTCTAATTGTGTGTACAATTGCTAAACTACAGCATGGATCAAAGTTATTTTTTCAGAGAATGTGGAAAGTGTCATCTAAAGCGTTGTGTCTAAATCTCATGAAAGTGTATAAATGAGAAAATATGATAATGCGAAAGAAACATAAAATAAATAACAATAGTCACTTTCACCTCGCCAGAGTTTTCTTATTTGACAGTTTTGGATTCTGAAACTTGACATGTAGATGCTGAGAACACCTGAGAGCTAAATTATACAATTTCCATGGCCCTGTGATTTGAATATAAACACATACTTACTCAAATCCGAGAGCACGTCTCGTTTGTTGGTAAAAGCTGCACAGCACTAACACTGCCAATTTGAGTACACGTGAATAAGTACTGAAAATAGCAAGTACACCGCTCCTACACTGTGCATTTACATCAACGATGGACGTAAAACCACAGGGGCGTATAGATCTTAAAAATAGCGTTAAAATACACAAAAGGAATTTTGTCCTTTTATATAGAATAGGTTAAGGTCTATAGGCATAATATTAATGTAAATATAGGCATAAATTATATGTCTTTTTAACGCTATTTTAAGGGAACAGGCCCATGTGCGTAAAACCCTAGTTTATAGGTAAATTATTTTGATATTTAATTGCAAGTCTTACTTCAAGTAATTAAACTTGAGGATAAATACTGAATTACGACGTTTGCTTTTCGGTAAATGAGACAGCTAGAGTCGTTAGGTAGTTAGACTAGTTATTAGTAGTTAGGTAGAAAACGAACAGGGATGTGACTGGGAATGTCGAGTAGTGTTAGGTTTCCTCCACTGACAACCGGGGTCGTATTCATAAACAGGACGTTTGCTTATCGATGACGTCATTAGGAACAAGTTTACGATGTAACAGTAACGATGTCGATGTCGTTATTATAAATACTGCGCGCCACAAACGTACGTCGTAGATCCCTCTGAATTCATTGGAGATGTTTTTAGTTCTTCGATTACATATTTTTAGTCCGTGAACATATTAAATTGCATAAATTGAATATTCTTCAGTTTCCTATAACCCTTTCCACAGTTAGATTGATTAGAGAAATAATGAAATATAACCTTGATTTGAAAATGTTCTTCAACATCGATGTTACGAAAGAAATGTTTCGAAATTAAGATCTTTTAAGATTTCATACTCAATCCACGCACATCTATATAAGAACCACACAATATACGATATTGAACAGGTACCGGATTTCTTCTAATATAAACGCCGGACCTCCAATAAGCGCTTGGTCTAAACCATTAGATTAAGCTTCCTTAGTTAACTTCAATTTTCTATTAAAGAAATAAGCGTCGGGTCTCCAAAAAGCACCGGGCCTCTAATAAGCGACGGCCGCGGTCAAGGGGTGCTGAAAAAAGTGCCCGGGCCCTTATTAGAGAAAATTCGGTAATCGAAATCCGAGAGATTGCTGGGCAAAGTAATGGATAGTGTATGCCCACTTATACGAAATACATACCGTAATTCCTTGAATAATCGCCTGTCTTGAATAACCGCCTGCCTTGAATAATCGCGGGGTCAAATCGGTGTTTGAATTTAATAATCACCGGGCGATTATTCCAGAATTTACGGTACAGTGTAAGTACATAGCTAGGGGAGCTGGGTCGTGGCGTGGTTGAGCACGTATGAACGCGAAAGTCATATGAAATACTTTCGAGTGTAATAATTTCTGTTTTACCCATTCCATTTGAATATTCTATAAATAGTCAGGAGACGGCCCATTTCTCTTACGACGGCAATCCACAGTGACGTCACGAACAATTGTTTTATGACGTCATGCACAGACATAGAGAATATTACACATATAGAATACTAAACGATGTCCCGTTTGATAACATGTTTATTAAACGAGTGAATGGTGTTGTATTTTAACGAGCGAAAGCGAGTTAAATACCGATGCCATTCACGAGTTTCATAAACATGTTATCAAACGGGACCGAGTTTAGTATTTTGTTTATTACTCAATGATGTAAATAGCGCTGAATTGCAAGAAAATCGCGTTTAGCTAGGCTCGCTTGCAAATAGGTCATCCGCTATTGCAGTCGCGCGGTTAACATTGTGACGTCAACCAAAAGCGACTATGACGTCACGCGCTCATTATGACGTTACGACATCAAGCGGTGGTATCACACATGTGTGTAACCAACTCATTGTTATCTAATGATTGATCTCATCACGGTTGAGTAATAAAATCAAATATGTCATGATTTATACGAAACGAGTGTAGAATATTGTATTACCCGAGCGAGAGCGACAAAAAGGGAACTGTGAGGATTAGGTCCACGAGGCTTAGTATGTTGATCAAGCATAATGATATCCTGAAGATAGAAGCGCTTTTGTTTTTTTAAACGTCTTTGGATTTCATTTTAGCTAGCTGTTTCCATTAATAAATTGAAATGCAATTGACATTTTTGCTCTAAGAACAGAACTTGAAAACTGTGAGGCTTAGATCAATGAAGCTTGTGAAGTAGAACGATATTCTTGTGTATCGTGAATCTATAAGTAATATTTTGAATACTTTATCAAAACAAGTATACACAAAAAAATGTGTGATTAAGGATTTAATTAAATAAATCAGATAACCATTGCTAAATATATATCAGACTTTTACAACTTGGCGGCGGATATAGCAAACTATGTCTGCTCGTTAGGCCTATACATCATTTCCATTAAAAAAATATGCAGTAAAATGTCAACATGTTTCAAATGAAAGTAGGTCTACGTGTTTATCAGGAACCGTTTTACTGGCTCAGTTTGTGGAAAGAGACTATATTTACGTCACGAATTGTGACCTTCACCTTCCGGGCAATATAAGATCCAAATTGAATTATATCAAGTAGAAAGGGTTTAACATATATCTCTCCAATCCTAGATTGTCATATTCTGGTTTTTGTATAATTTTAAACAAACTGCATTGAAAACGAAAGCAGAGAACCACAGATAAAGGGGGCACTTGATTTGCACTATCCCGGGCATAGCCCGCTATAGCCCGGTCACGTGACCGGGCTATCCGGGTGATCCGAGAAGACGAACCAAATCAAGTTGATTCGGGTTATTGTTATGGCAACCATCAGAGCCAACTTAGTTGCCCTGCAACTAATAATCGAACTTTTCAAAAGTGTTTGCGACAATGACAACGATATCTCGACAACAATGAACAATATTATTACTTCTGATAGAAAAGTATGCTACATTAGTCTTTCCCTTCAGTACTCTTATAAATAATTGTATTGTTAATGTTTTTGATGGAAAGATATACGATATTTTCTAATATGCAAAAACGAGTTTGGTCCGTATGCCGCCATTATCGCCCGCGATAGCCCGCTCATTTGAAACCGGGTCAACCGGGCTACCCCGGCGGGCCATATTGAACACCCGCCCGCCTGAATCAAGTGCGTCGCCGCTTCACAACTGGGTTGCGGGCGACCCGGGCGATAGCCCGGCTGGCAAATCAAGTCCCCCCAAACTTCCTCGTATAAATTTACTGAGATACTATTTTCGTGAGAACATATGTCAGAATGTTGAATCGCTTACAGTCTTCTGTTGAACGCATCTGGCAACTATTTAACAAATATAACATCTAAACATTGAACAGTTGAAAATAATATTTGGTAGAAATAAAGTGAGTTTAAGTCACCGTTAATACTTCATATGAACAGAGTACAGATCATATTCAACGTTAATGAAATATGCAATCAATATTCAACGTACTGCCAAGTCCTCTGAAAATCAGTGTTTTCGTAGGCAGAGTCGGTTCGTAGACCGGCTATATATTTCCTTGAGGCATTCATGAAATGTTTTGTTAGATTTATTCTCATGCATATTAACATCGAAGCAATTTGGAATGGTCCTGGAATTTAATCCATAGCTTGAATAATAAGTGGTTTTGTTTATCTTACTATTTCCTTGTTTGATTACCTATAGTGCATATACCAAACGTGTTTGTTAAATTTAATTTGATTCAATTAGTTTGATATTTCACAATTATTACAATCGAGGCAGTTTCAGCGCGTCACAATCAGAGAGAAACGCCACTTTACAATCGTTTCGATTTAACTTATATATAATTTACTTTGTTGGTTTACCTTATAAAATTCACTCATTTGGTTAAACTGACATAATTTAACACATTTATATATATGGTATATACTTTTTTAAAATTTGTAAATATTCTTTAAGAAAAAAAAAAACAGGAACAAAACTTTTGAAGTGACGATTTCATTATAGAGATTTGTTACTGTTGAAGACAGTTTTGGATGATGAAATAACACACCCCTGTTTGAGGCATTACATTTAACTAGGTCAAACATCACAAACTTGCATTAACTAGGTAATAAACATGAAGTTGTGTTATTATCAACTCTTGAGTGGATCACGTTTTAAATACATTTTAAATGTATAAGATTTCTATCATGTCGGATCGTCTGAATTTAAGTCGACTTTAAAACATGAAAATCAAATACTTGATACAATGTTGATATTGTTTGAAATCCATATGTAAACATGTCCGTGAACATATTGAAATTGAAAATGGTTAAACAGTGTTTATATTTTAAAAGTAAATTTTAAATGTAACCGACTGAAGCTTCGAGATGTTTCTCAATGTCTATAAATAGTTGTTCGTAACTAGTCAACGCAGAAGATACCGATTGGTTGTTTCAGATCACCTTTGACCTGTAACCTTTGACCCACTTCATTCAGCTGACAGACAGCTTTTCAGGATCTGGATAAGGCTAGTAAGATCAGCTCCGGCTTGCCATTCCTCGTGGTGTGTGGATATTTTAGTAGGCCCAGTGATGAGTTGGAAAAATGTATTTTAATAATAACCCTGGCGACACCATGGATACGCGGAATCTTGTCGTAGACTATGTGAAATATCGTCTGGAAGGAAACGGCTATGTGTGGCAAAATGGACCTGCTATGGAAAATGGATCAAGCAAAATATGCAGTACGATGCGCAGCTTGGGAGATGAATTCGAAGAAAGATACCGTACCCAGTTCGATGAAATGGGGAATCAGTTGCACATCACCCCTGGCACTGCATATACTACGTTTCAAGCAATTGTAAATGAGCTTTTTGCAGACGGTATAAACTGGGGACGAGTGGTCGCTTTGTTTACTTTCGGTGGTTCTCTTGCAGTGAGATGTTTCGAGCAAGAAATGCCACAACTTGTGGATTCAATTATTGACTGGGTTTCAACATACGTAGACACTAAGTTATCACAATGGATTGCCAGTCAAAACGGTTGGGTAGGTATTAATAATTTGTGAATTACTTTTTAACGCCCTCTCGTGTGTTTATGTTTTTATAGGTCAGGCCAAGCACTAGGTCGAACTTGCCAGTTCATTGAGCATGAGAACAATGCAAAATACTGAATGTGACATTTCTCGTCTATGCATGCACAAAAATAGCAAAGCAAAACCAAAAACAAGAAGGCATAACCCCATTCTTGAAATTTGAATAATAAATGCCAATTTTATTAACATAAAAAAAATGGAAGTGCCTCCATTTTCTTGGCATTGTTGTGTTAGATTAACACTCTTCTGTCTTCATAAACATTACTGGCTGGCGACCAATTATCGCCGCATACCAATTATCGCCAACACATAGCTACAGCGCTTGCGCAGACAACTTTATCCTATGGTTCCCTATTATTTCACACATTGAGATATCACCAAACTGATAACCAACAAAAGTTCAATTAAACTTAAGTATTTTGATATGTAGCTATGTGTTGGCGATAATTGGTATGCGGCGATAATTGGTCGCCAGCCAGTACCGGTAATGAAATAATTTTCTAAAAAAATGGATACATTGCATTATGTATTCTGATACATAATATAACATTTATTATAAATGTCATTATGATGTGCATGTATTACAGAATTACTGCATTACAGCAAAAAAAAATTGTGTTAAGGAATTATTGATAATATAAACGTATAGATAATATCAATATTAGGCAGTCTAATGCTCTCTTTGATTTTCTCCGCTAAACCTTTGGTAACAGCAGAGCGTAGAAGAGCAAGACCGAGGCAAGCTCGATCATCTAATTTCAATATCTGATGAATTAGCATGTTATAGTTATATGTCAGTCGTCTTATAATCAGTTCCACAAGACACAAGTTGAGTCAGGTAATGACTATTACAACAGTGTAGATTCACACAGTATTTCAGGTCCTTGCACAATAATATCAAATTTCACAAATCTTTATTTGATAGAATATCTATTTCATTGAATAACTTTGGAGTAAGCAAACAACCTATCCCAAGAGAGTAAGAATCCAATATAGATCACAAGATAGATAGTGCAAGATAATATGTCTAGCTATACCTACTTATATATATGTAAACACAACACCCACATACATTCTTTAATGTATACCTTGAGCTTAACCATTGATACGGTATGACGCTTGAATGTGCAATGGGTAGGAGCGGCTCCTTGCTCGACCCCAATGATAACAGAGTATAAGATATACAAGGGCTATTTGCATTTTGACAATACATAGGCGTAATTTCTTTTTCTGGAGCTAAACTCATTCATACCAAATTGAAAGGTAGAATGTTGAATAAGAAATAGGTTTTGTCCAAAATATATGATTCTGATATATTATCATTTAACTACATTAAGTCATTATTCGATAGTAGAAATCAAAATAGGTTTTGTCAATAGTGAATCTTACATATCGTTCTTGACATTGTTACATTTCATTTGTTTCAGTTTTATAGCTGTTGGTTTTTTGCATTGATAAGAAAAAAAAGCAATTGTGACGATGGCAACTTGGTAAATGTACTCAAATTTTAACTGATAATAAAACAGAATGCAAGATTTTATATTTTGGATGTAGATTCAGATTCTTGTACCATTTTCAAACATACAAAATAAAACCATACTCTGTCAGTGTGAATAAATAATTTAAATATCCTTAAAATCTTGTACGAAATTACCATGACAATTTCTAGAATGCATGCCTCTCAAACAGTTAATGCTAGAACTAACACTATTTTGTTTGAAGTTTCCTCTACCTTTTTGAGACTGGCTACGTGTTATTCATGCTAGGCCAGGGAGACATATTCATGCCAAATGAATTTGGAAAATATGTACTTTTTTCTAAACCTTGTATTATAACATGGTTCAAACATGATCTAAACCAATTTGATCTTTATTGCCGAGAGCCTTTCTGCTTCAGTGAACATCTGGTATGCCTAGATGCTCCTGATGATATAAGCAAAGTATCCGCTTACGTTAAACCTGAGCTAATTAATTTCTAATTAGTATTCATATCCATAATGAAATTTCATTATGAATCAAAACAACTGGAGATATTGATATCTGAATAGGTCTAAAGCTAGACTAAAATTTAGTGTTTGAAATTTTATAATTTCTCTACCTGCATCCAATAATTTTCTTTCCATATTAAGTTTGTCTAGACTTGCTGAATAGGGAGCTAGACTGTATTAAAGGCTCTTGTTTCATTATATACATTCTTGTTTATTGCATCCAATTGATTCTTTTAAGTAAAACTGACTTAAAATAAATTTTTAGTTGTCAATATGTTTTCAAATACAGTAGAATACGGATATAGCGAACATGGATATAGCGAACACACGGATATAGCGAACAAATTTTTAAATCCCTTCAAAAATCCCTGTGATTAAAATAATATGTGTATATCAAACAACGGATATAGCGAACTAAATTCTTTGGTCCTTTGGAGTTCGTTATGTCCGTGTTCTACTGTATTCAATATATGAGATAGTTTTTGTTACATAACTGATTACATTTTACCCAATCGATCGTCATTATATAAATATTTATTTTTATTAACATTTTTAATACCCATATATTTTTCAACTTTAAGTGAAAGTTATTAAGAATTGAATCACAGAACTGTTGCAATACTACTAAGTACTTCAATGGTATTTCATACTTTGCTATGACCGAGTCGGAATATGAAAAGCTGTTTGAATTAAACCTTACAAACTTTCACATACTTTCAATGTTTGTTTTCAAAACCACACAATAACTTCCACATTCTGTAATTATACACAACAGGGTGTGTTGAAATAACAACGCATTGAATGAATTAGGAATGCAACTCAAATAACCGTCAAAATAAATCTATTGACATTCTTTGGGTCAACCTGTTGAATATTTCCTAAGCTTGTCAGTTGTAACTGTCACTCTTGTCTAACACTTTGACTGTCAAAAAAACAAAAACAAAATTGAAAAGGAGCCTTTTTTTATACATGAAAATTCCATTTCTTACATTCTCCTTTTCAATATTTAATAAATGGTGATATTTTCAGGATAAATACTTTTTTCATAGTCTGAGTATAAGACTACTGTCACTCTTGTCTGTTGTTAATCAAACAATCTCTCCATAAAACATTCATTTAATTGCCATTGGAACATTGGGATAAAACCAAAGGTATATCTTGTACATTGTGATATCAAATAGGTCTGCATTTAATGTGAAAAAGTTAGTAAGTATTATGTAGTATCCATAAGGAATGTGTTTTAAGGTCATTTTTCAATAATTTTCAGAAAATTAAACTATTTTATTTCAGATGGGCCCTAATGTATTACTCTCGTTCAATCATTTGATTTATTTGTATCTCTGATAAATAAAATTGCAAGTTAGACTGATATATATTGACAGATACTAAGGATAGAGATGAAATGTAATTGAAAAATAATGTCACCAACAGTAAAACACCCTTCCCTCTTCGGAAAATCAAGTTAAAAAATGAGTGTACATGGTTCCGTAAAGCCATGGGAATCGTTTTTGTCATTCAAAATAATAAAATGTGTTCACAATAAAATGGCCGCCATGCAATTTTTGCATAATACGCAACACCGTTTTTACCACTATGAAATTTTTTTTGTGCAAAAAACGTGCTACTGCTCCTTTAAATTGAAAAGTGTTAATTAGGACTTGAAAAATACACTGGTCAATTGACCAAAGACCAGTGACATTTTGATTTGGCCAGTAGTTTTTATTTTCCCTTGGCCAAAATGGCAGGTAACATTTTCAGACATCATCTACATAACTACTAACAGGTAGCTCAGGTTTAATTGTGAAATAAAGATGTAAAATTGTTTAAAAAAATTTTTAAGGCGTTTATTTTTATGATTGATCATTCGGCCGCAAAGATTATATTTTGGCCAGAAAATATTTTTTGAAACAGGTCAGTGTGACCTGTAAGAAAATTTTATTCGTCAAGCCCTATGAATAAGAATAAAATTATGAAAAAGCACACACAATATCTGTTCCTTTTGAAGCAAGTTTATGTTTTAATGAAACATTAGTGTTTGATAAATGTTCAAATTAGACTTCCTATTCAAGGCATTAATGGGGGATTTGTGAGTCCACCCCCACAAATAGTGCAAATACCAATGTTGGGTGCAATCCTTTGGTTGTCTATCTAAACTGTCCAATTATCTATTATCAATTATCGAGATAATTATAAAGCTTATCATGATAAACGACAGAAAGTAGACATTGTGTCAATAGTAAATAGTATGCAGTAGATACCAAAGTTTATTTGTGTAAACTAGTGCTGAAGTGGAAGTGTTTATGATTGTTGAAATAAGTATTATTAGGAATATATTTTACATGAAATCTTCGAATTTAGTTACATAATCAGTGGCGGATCCCCCCTCCCCCATTTTCAAAATTTGAAATCAAATAATTTTCAAGTTACGTTGCAGTTTCCCAGTCCTCCTCAAATTAAAATAAGAGCCTCTCGAACTGAAAATATTAAAAAATATATAATCATAAGGATGAAGGTATAGTCAATATGAAAATTCCATATTTTAGTCTGGGAGTTCCCGACCAGATTTCGAAATCCATCAAAATACACGTTTTAATCAAACTGAACACTATTTCTATTCTAGCTATTAGCGGGGAGGTATTCAGAGTCCACCACAAATACCAACGTTTGTTCTATCTATTGGTGTGGCCTAACCTATCAACATTTATCTATTTGTCAGTGATTATATGGATTATCTGTGGTAAACAACAGAAGTAGGTAGACAAGAGGTACGAAGTTTGAATTCCGAATTGATTGTCTGCTGTGGAAACCAATGCTACACTGACTTCCAACGCAGTACCACCCATTGTTCGCTAGTTCCAGCCTATGCTTGTAGGTTTCATCCCAATGCATAGCCACATGGTGTTGTTGGCTTTCTCCCTGTAATAATACTAGCAGCAGTGATATAAGTGAAAAACTCTTGAAAGCGGCGTTACACCCTAACTCTCCTACCCTTACCTCATTTTTCACTCATCGCCCTTGCTTGTTTGACTGGTTTTAAACATTTTTGTCATCGGGTACTGGAACTGACATTTTTCAGATATTTCTTGTCTTCCTGACCAGTTTGACAACTATATTGTGCACTTTGTGTGGTTATTGACATTTTACAGACATTTCCTTCATGTCTTGCCAGTGAGAATTTGTTTTGATGTGTATAAAAAAGTAAAATATTTTGAGGTTAGAAAAAAATAGATGGATGTTTTTCAGGCACTGAAGTTTGAGTAATTAATTACTACGTGAAAAAATGTTTTGCTGAAAAATATTGAAGTAAATTGTGACATACTTTATATTGAAAGTTTAGTGAATAAATATTCCTGAATAATCGGCATGGGTTTCTATTAATGTAATAGATAACAGCTCTATTATCAATTAATGAAAAGGAAGACCCCACAAAATGAAAAATTTTGATTTGCACTAGTGTACATTTAGACTTGCTTTTTGTCTAGTGAAATAAAATTGTTATATATTTGAAGATGAAAATGCAAATGTTTTATTTGATCTGTGGTTCGAACAACATGTTATGCTTAGAGCCATCTATAAACTGAAATGAAGGTAAATAATGAATCTGGGACAGGAATCTATCAACAGTCGCGTCCTCAATAACTCCTGGGCAGGGCCATCCAAGGAAGTTAATAAAATCATCTGGCTAATCCATACTTTAATAGATCCAGGGTATTACCAGTAGTAGATATTGATGGAGTTACCGAGGATATAGGAAAGCTGTTTCTCTGACGAGAGAGGTAAAGTGAAATACTTTCCTTGTGTTGTGAATCATTCTCACCCACTCAGAGATTCATACAGTTCCTCAATAAAAAGTTCCAAGTTGAAAGAATTCTTCAATTGTTCATTTTGGAGATTTGGCTTTTCATTGGTGTGGTATGTCAATTGGTTTCCTCATAGCATATGATCTCATCTGTCTACTTTAGTTTCAATGAAAAACTACTTCCCTGTAAACTACATGATCTGTTTTATTCTGACTCCATAGCTTCTCTGTCAGACACTTAATCCTCCCAACATACAAGATCCACTTCAGAAGCCTAAGACCACCCCCACTTTTCGGAGGGTTGTCCTGGTTGGGGTTATTCTCGAGTTATAGCCCACCCCGAATTTTGCCAGATTTTCCATGATCATACATTACATAAATCAATAAAATTATTTTAAGTTAAGTGTCAAAAATCTACATAAAACCTATTCTGGTATGAATGTTCATCTGATTTGGGATCTCTCCCGTCTGAAAGTCCAACCCCGGAGAGACTATGGTAACATAATGATAGTTTTATTGGCTATATTTTTTGTTTAGGAACATATCTTTCTACTTAAATGAAGTAAAACTAGTTCCCTGTAAACAAATTACGGTTATGTGTAACCATCTCCAGCGGCAGGCAGCTTAAGTTACCAAACATTGTTGATGTCTTTCAGAATAATTTATTAGTCATGACAATGTCTTTTCAATTGGCTTCCTCTTTCCTGTAGGAAGACAAGTTTCTGCTTGAATACTAAAAACGATGAGTCCTGTTGACTAACTTCAGATTGAATATTTAACAGCTGTCTGGTTTTGCATTTCAGAAAATCTAATATTTAATGCAGTATAGATAGTATCGATGGTCGGACGAGAAACGAGAAAAGGTTCGGGGAGTTTGTTCAAACTCTTGAAAATTTCCAGTTTCGCCACTGGGTATTTTGATTTGCTTGCTATTAATAAACACTAATTAATATATATTAATATATTTTTAAATCCCCTCTCTCAACTAATAAAATTTTCTATATTTAACATCACCGCTCCTGTAGGCCAATCATATTTTCATTTAGATCACTCTATCTTGTTGTTTAGTGAGTCACGGTATATTTCAATTGCCCTTCGCCTTCAACATTAAGTAAAACTGTTTTCCTGTTCACATATTACAGGTTGTATGTCTGCCCAAGTGTATAATTTTGAAACTGATGGTTGTGATAGCATTTTAATTAGCTTTCTGTATTACTTCCAACAGATGTCATTCTACATCATGACCGCTTTCCTAAAAACAGGGGTGCCAATTTGTTCACAGTTAGCATGTTCAACAGGATGTAACTTGGGCAAAATATGGCAAAAAACACGAAGTCTGACTCGACTTTCTGAAGAATTCTGTTTACTTCGAGTGCACCAAGTAGTCTTGGTGTGTTGGTTCTATATATATCTTGTCTATGTTGCACGTGTTTCACAGGTGGTTTTGTCTTTCATGCTGACAGAAATTCTGTTTTATCTCCGGAAAACATTTTATCATGTTACAATTTAGTGCATTCTGCCTGCTTTTACTGACAGATATTACAGTTTTCCTCCAGAGAGCGTACTTATCTGTCATGGGAAGAGGGTGTTACTGCTCTTCCTTTCGAAATAAAATTTTAAATCTTATAGTATAAGGTTTCAAAACCTCTTTGAGTGGCATTCTAGAAGCTGGTATGATGAAGAATGAAGATAATATTTTTGGATATACAACTTCTTTATTCTTCATAGGTGCAACATGCTTGACATGTCATTAGAACATGTCAAAACGTCGTCTAAGCAGTATAAAGAAGTTGTGTATCGATAAATATTGTCTTTCTTCAAGGATTCAAAAGTTATTCATCCAAAAGTATGAAATTTGAAAATCTCTACATTTTCATGTAGAACTGTTAACAGTTCAAGTTTTTTGGAAGAATTTAGCCTATCTTAGTTGCAACAAGCATCTTCTGTCCACCAGAATGTTAGAAATGTTCAGAGACTTAACTCGTCTTCAGCAGTTACAGGGTTAAAGAAATCAAGTGTTAATCATTTGCAAAAGACAAACCAGTAATAAGTGTAAATGTTTTATTATTTTAATCCTTTGTGACTAAACTATTCCAAAACACAGTCAAGACAGTTTCCAGATTTACAATTACTTCTTTCTCTGGCTTGGCAGAACATTTGTTTTCGTGTTTGACCCATGTTTTGGGCAGTTTGCCAAGGTCTAGAGTTACTGTATGGATGGTCAAGTCGATGCCTCATAACAACAAAAGCTTTTTAACCATGAGGTTGATTGGCTATATGGCTGTTGTGTTTCTCTAGGTGGTGAGTTCAGGTGTTAGGTTAAAGGTCAAAGTTCAGTTAAAGGTCGTTTTAATTTAGTGTGAGAGAGAAATAAACAATTTTTTTTCAATGTACATGCAATATGAAGTCTATAAAATAATGACAAAATGTATAGTCACAGTCATGTCCAGTCAATGGACCTATGAGACGCCCTTTACATTAGGAGGGTTCTGTCGCCATCTTGGATTTTTTGCATTACGTGAAATGAAAACACGCTATATTCAATATTATTGTACCCAATTTTGCAACTTTTTGATAACTAAAGACATACACTGAATATTCACATAGTAACACATAACATGTCATAAAACTAATAAACAATTTGCTGTTATGTTGTAGCAAAGTTTTTCCCACTCGCAGCGCCAATGAATGGGTTCAGTTCTCGTTGTTTTATTTTTCAAGAAATGTACGCTTGTGTTTATCAAGTTGTGAAATATAAAGTCATCAAAAGGTTACCTTCATTAGTATCTTTCAATTTCACTGTGTTTTAATCATGTATTAATAACATATATGTGTGTAAACATGAATATCCTCCCGAATTTTGTTTCCACAAAAATACCCTGATAGAACCCTCCTTTTACAAAACAGGCACTATTGTTAAACAGTTTGAGTAATATTTACTAGTCTTACATGCAGGAAATGTCATGTTATCATCTTATCTATCTCATGTACAAATAGGGCAGTAAATTTCACTCGTGTATCTGCAAGTTATGTTTGTTTTGATGAGCTCACCTCTACTGATAAGTGTTTTAAAAAACCTGTTTATCAGTAAATGTTTTCCAAGTTTACGGAATATGCAAATCAAGTCAGGTATTAATAGTTAACATTTACTTTCCATTAAACCAGGACCCATATTTTCGAAGCTCTCTTAGCACTAAGATAGTCGTAAGTGCCATACATTAACATTGACTTACGTCTATCTTAGTACTAAGACAGCTTCGAAAATATGGGCCCAGGCCTCCAGAAATGTATGTCATTGGAGTTACTTGGACAATTACTTTAGATATAGATTATTTAGCTCTGACATCGAAGAAATAACTTTTACCTATTCAATATTATATTTCAATCTGTGTGCTATTGGAAGTTGCCAGGGGACTCTCCTTAGTGCTTTGTTATTTTAGTTGTTGCATGAAGGTTTTGGAATTTGTTATTTCAATATTAATATGCTAAGAACCATTCTGTACATGCGTAGCACAGGGTTCAAAATATGCACATGTCCAGTTCCCCGAGACTATTAAGAAAAGACAATGCTATTAAATTATATTGACTGATAATCCAAATGACCTTATAAAATTCAAAGATGATATGATTATGGAGATGTATTTAGTACTATTTACGCTAGCTGGATCAAGAATGGACAAGTACTTTCTAGCTAGTGCTTTGAAGAGGTCATTAATTTTAACCCCTGCTAAAAGCATTACATGGAGTTGAAATGGATTGGATATTCCAAATTGAGCCATTACACTATACAAAAAGTTCACACAGTGGTGTCCATGTGTGGCATGTTATTAATGCAGCTCGATATAAGACTTCCCTAGTGACTGAACATACATACTGGCGACCTGCCAACATTCCACAATGCAATTAGAGAGGTAGAAAGCCTCTGTTGGACGCGACCCTTCAATCAGTGGCCGTCACTGTGGGATAGACAAGAATAAATCTACCAGCAGGAGTTCGCTTCTGATCTCTAACTGCTGCCCTGGATTCAACATGCTTCACTTGCTTACTGTCCGAACACATATTTCTTTAATAATATTCTCTCTTAAATATAATTCTCGTATATAGATTATGGGTAGCTTTGAAATAGATATTTTGCGGAGTTGCTTCGACCTTAGCAAATGCATTGATTTTGAGTTTGATTTTTAATGATGTAGAATGATTTCATTAATTTGTGAAGTCATAAGTTGGAAATTGATTGATATTGATAAATGAGAATCAAGTATTCCTGTATATTTTTTGGAGTCATTTTGCAATGCAGAATAAATTATTTTGAGGTTGATTTTAGACAATTTGGATTTGACTTGTGATGTCATAGGTCATAAATTGATTGGATATTGATTGTTGATAATCATATTGCATTTCTGCATATGTTTTAAAATGCAGAATAAATCCAAATCAAGTTATGCATCATATTAACCTGATTTTATTTTTAGTTTATAGCAAGTGTAACATTCATGTCGCTTCAAAATGTGAATTCTCAAAATTGGAATTTTGTTCAGATATTTTTGCTAAATGTCAGATTCATGATCAATTGATCATGACTTAGGTGATGTTGTTCACATCTCTTGAAAACCCTGTCAACAACACCCACCAAGTACCACAACAATTATGTTGTTATAATGAACACCCTTGAACACTTACTTACCTATAACGACAATGATGATGACATCATGCTTCCTTACTTACCTGAAATCTGCTGATTGCATCGTTTCTTTGGAGGTCATGCTGACCTTGACCTTGACCTTGACCTCTTGGCATCAGTCTTACTGCTCTAATAGTATAGTTAGCTGCAGTGATAATATCATAACCATGTCATGCATTTTGGCTCCGAGCCAACATCGCAAATCCTGCATCAAAATCTCTGAATCTGTTTGGCGTAGTTTGTCTTAGATTATGTTCTGCATATTTTGAACAAAATCATCTTTCATCATTTCAAATTTGATTTCTTATTTGAGAATGTGCACATAATACAATTTTATGTACATTTTCTGACAATTAATTATCTAAAGATAAAGTCTTTGGAAGGGCATTTAGAAATGGCCTACATAAAAACAGGAAGATTTTTCTTTATAAAAACTTATTTTAATGTGAAAATACACGTTTTGGAGTATATACTTACTCTGAAACATGTATTTTCACATTAAAGAAGTTGTTATCCAGAAAATCTTTCTGTTCTGATATCTATGGATTTTTATTAAAGGTACATCCATTGTGTTGTTGGGGGTCAAATTTGCCAAACATTATAAATGGTCTTACTTTATCGAGAAGTACCAACTGTTACCGAAAACTACTATTTTGATGATACTCGACTTAGTATATTGACGATATGAAGGTAAAAGTATCGATTTCTGATCGAAAACCGGACAATGCACCGCGTGTGGCGCGCGCCAATGAGTCAAACGTAATTTTGGACTCTTATTTAAACCACACACAATAACAAATTTGGGTTTATAATGTTTTAATAGGTCATATAACAACTGTGCATGTAAATAGGACGTGCACTTTCAGTTTCTGCACATGAATAATGATGTTACTCGATTTTAATTGGAAACTAGTATTTATGATATATTTGGCGATTGGGGATGAATATACAAGCTGAGTGCATTTGTTTGTATTGTAAACATCAAATATGGTGTGTTGGAACGTATTAAAGCCAAATAAAAAATTTTGAAACACAATGGATGTACCTTTAAGAGTAATAAATTAACAAAATTAACAGTTTAATTAAACATAAGGTTGGATAAAAGATTTATGCCCGGTAATACTCATTACCATCACGATTATCTGTTAACAGCATTACCACACCAGATAGAAAGGACCGAATACCAATAGATTGGTTGTTCATCAAAACCAATGATATCAACAATCTGTACCAAATCCCACCAATACTATTAACAAATTAATCTTCTATAGAGGACTAGTGTCAAGTATGGTGCCATGTTGTCTATCGATGTAAAATCCCCCCAATCCATTCTTCTAACTAAACTCCTTTTCAGTCCACTATTAGTTCTGTTCCTGAACCAGTCAATTTTGATGCAAGGCTTTGTAGCAGATGGAAACCCTTGATGCTCGTGAAGTGCTGCCAAAGGCTGTGGTCTTGTTGTTTAATGTTGGTTTATGTAGATTACTGGCTGACTTTAGTTTGAGACATCGGCACAAATCTGCTGGCCAGTGGGATAATGAAACATGGACAAGAAGATTAAGCCCACAAAAGAGGTTTCATAGTTCACATATTAGTCAGTATCGTATGGCAAGGATATAGAGTCGATCTGTCCAAAGATTTACATGATATTATAGATGCATAATTTGTTGTTGAAAATTGTTTGAACGTAAAATTCATTGTTTTGAAAGGCTTTACTACCAATGTCAACTTGCCCATTGATTGTTGAACTTCAAAATGTAACTACTAAGTGATTTTATATATTTTTGATACTATTAATATTTACACTTTTTAATTGGAATTTATTCTATGTCAATATGATTAATTACAGTAATGGGAAATTATTTTAGTTTTAATGGGAAGTGTAAACAAAACATGGACAAATGAAAC
The DNA here is from genome assembly GCA_936450465.1 of Gibbula magus. Classification (NCBI taxonomy): domain Eukaryota; kingdom Metazoa; phylum Mollusca; class Gastropoda; order Trochida; family Trochidae; genus Gibbula; species Gibbula magus. Next base: position 19,434,215 of record OW388300.1, on the reverse strand, counting down.
AATAATGACATTGTGTGGCACTTTCATGAAATTACAAACTACAAGAAAGTAATATTTAAAATATGAATGTCAGTACATGCAGTAATATTGGAATAACACTCCTTCAATAGTACAAATTCCTGTACTTTTTCGGGACGAGTCCGTTGCGGTCCAACAATCGATAGTTAAGCTTTCTTTTTGGAGCTGCGCCAATTTAACATCTATCAGAGGGATACTGAATGTAAAAATAGCTTTACTATTGATTGTTGTACCTAATTTTGTTGTTGAGATCTTGTGGTAATCTTTTGGTTTGGTCAGTGCTGGTGATAGTTGTCTTACTCTGAGGGTAGGGGTTCGAATCCCGCAAGGGACTCAGCCCCAAAAAGTACAAGAATTTGTACAATTGAAGGTAGTGTTATCCCAAATGTAACAATGTTAGATTTCTTCACTAAATGGCATGTATTGTGAAATAATGATATTGACTGTGTTGCACTTTAAATGAAAACTAACAAAGTCAATAATAGATAGTAAACAAACTAACAAGGCCAAGTTATTGAAGGTAGTAAACAAAGAACTATGTTGAGGACTATCGGTCTTGACCATGAATGAACATTGTTAGTGGGAGAGTGTCTTTAATTAACGTAACAGCGTTAGTTCCACGCTAGCCGTTCACGTTATTACCCAGTTGTTTGATCTTTGCTCAATCTCCCTGATAACTTAATTGGATTCCGTTAGTGTTAATCAACACTACGCTGGAATTGTTCCAAATTTTGGAGTTTTCTTCTTTGGATGTTCGTTATATGTTGGGAGATTCTTGACATCGATTGTAAATGTTATCTTTGTAACTTCGTTTTATTTATACAGCTAATCATAACTTTATGATTTGATGTTGAATGTTTGTAGTGATGTGTAGATCAAAACAAACAAACAAAACAAAATCTTGTTATTTCAATATATCGATATTATTGATCAAAATAACACTTTTTATTACTCATATGTTTGAAATAACCGAGTTAATATTATTGATATGAGCACATGTGCACATATCACGTTTGCTTAGCAACCATTGTTTCGCCGCGTCTTACCGTATTTTATCGTCTGTGACATCATGAAACGATTGTTCGTGATGTCACTGTAGCTTGTCGTAGCAAGAGAAGTGGGTCGTTTCCTGACTATTTTTCCAGAAATTAAGAAGGAATAGAACGGGTAATAAAGAAATTATTACACTCGGAACTGTGTCATATGACTTTTACGACACTCGTGCAAATTTCTGTATAACCCTCGCTCTCGCTCGGGCAATACAAAAATTCACACTCGTGTCATAATAATCCTCTGATAATAATCTCTATTTACTTGCTTTTGCTTGGAGGATTGGAGATATTTTGCATCATTGAATATTGGTTAAAGGTTATTTAAGGGACAAATAATTAAATATAAATCAATCTTAGCTGATTAATGTTCTAGTAATAAAACAGTGTTCAAAGAAGACTGTTTATGAACGGATTAAACCTTAGGAACCAATATTTAGAACTGCTATGAAAGATTTGTATTACTTTTATGTTCTATATTAATACAGAGTTATTGCCACTTTATGATGAAAATTAAGGACATAATGCTTTGCTTTTTTTTTATTAACTGTTAATGACTGAAAATATATTTTGACCTTTTGCAACAAAGTCCAAGATTTTTAAGTGTTCATTTATGACCCAATTTCTTTGATATTACAACACCAATAAAAAAAAAATCTCTCATAAAGTGAGTTGTAAATGTGAGTTAAGTATGTTGTGTATGTTACAAGAGATTTAATACCGTATTCAACCTATTTAGAGACTTGGGTACTTAGAACATATGAAAAAGGGGCGCTTATTTCAAAAGACCTATATTCAGTCCAGTAAATAAAATACTTATATATATACAGAAAAAAAAGATTTTTTTTTATTAACATTTGCATTTCAAATAAAGATCAGAATAGATTTTGCAATAATGTTTTTAAATATAATGTGACATAATTCTGATAACGACTTAGTTCATAGTTTTAACTTGTCAGGTTGTGTAGATAGGGGTGCTAATGTTTTCTTGAGTTGAAAACGGGGCTGGGGGCGCTTATGGAAAGTGAGCACTAATTACGTCAAATACGGTAATCTGTTATCGATATAGACATTCATGTCTTTATTGTTTGTTTGCAGGGGTATGACAGTATTAGATCTTACTGGGTGTAATGGCTTGTTTGAAAGCATAGAAGTTGCCATTTATGACCGACTAAAGATATTTATCCCAAGTTTTCTGTTGTTTCTTTCCCGGAGTTATGGGATACAAAAGGACAAAGTAAACTGAACCACGTCAGTTGTAAATATTTCAATGAAAGTAGTACAAGCACCAGATTGAAAATTGTGTTAACATGGCCATACTTACCTAGGTTGACCATGAAAACTTATACCTTTTCACTTTATTGTATTAATTTCAAATGTAATTTTATTTTCTTTAAAAAAAATATTTGTTAGTATTTTAAATTTATTAATAGTTGTTTTTTTTTACCATAGGCAGGTTGACAATATCACTTGTGGTTGACAATAGGCAGATTGACAATATAAGTGGTTTGTCGACAATAGGCAGGTTGACAATATAAGTGGTTTGTCGACAATAGGCAGGTTGACAATATCACTGGCAGCTTCCAAACGCAAGGCATAACTCTTGCCAGTCTGCATTACTGGCTGATTTAACCCTTGCGGTATTTTCCTAGCTTTCTTGTGTCGAGGCAGTGAATCGTTGCACTGGAAATGCATAGCGGGCCTGGATTTCTAAACACAGATTTCTTAAGGAAATACTGCAAGGCCTAAATCAGCCAGTAATGGAGACTGGCAAGAGTTATGCCTTGCATTGGGAAGTTGTATCACTGGTGGTTGACAATAGGCAGGTTGACAATATCACTGGTTTGTTGACAATAGGCAGGTTGACAATATATCTGGTTTGTCGACAGTAGGCAAGTTGACAATATAAGAGGTTCGTTGTTGATTGTCCAAAAGTAAGTTCAGTTGTAAGACATTGAAAGTTTTGGATGAAAACCCATTTCTTTAGCATTGTCGTTATTAATGTTAATGGTCTCTGTAAACAATGGGGGAAGAACGTTAACAAGAATCATCAATACATAATATATAGTGGCATTCAGATTGGCATGGAACGTCCTGATGTTGACAAACAGTTCTACCTTTTAACCCTGTGAACTGAATGTGCCCTGCCAAGTTACATTATACTAAGCCCCTGCACCTAAGCCTGTATGAGGAAGACATTGCGTAATAGGCTTATTCTGTTGACATTGTTGATTTACAGTAAGTTTGTGTTTGTATTGTTGGAATTGACTCCTTGTTGAAAGTAAACAAAACTTGACATGACAACAATATATATCACATATTAACTCTTTAAACTTTAAACAGTGAATTTCATAGATGTACATTTCTTGAATTTGTGTGATTGAGTGTTATTCTTGTTTTCCAGTGTTTCTCTTGTTGTGTCTTGATTTAATGTAACATGTTTAAAATGCTAGAGAAATTTCAACTTTTTGTTTTGTTTATTTGTCATCCGTTGCCATGGATACACACAATTGTTGAAGTTTAATAGTTCAGAATCAAATTTCACCTGAAACTCGATTCTATGATTTCTCTGTTGTCATGGCAACATTACAAAAACTAATTTGGAAAAATCTGAAAATCAATAGTGTTTTTTTTGTTAAAGATTTTGTTAAAAACAATTTGTGTTAAAGAAGAGATGAACATATTTATGAGTCAAAGTCATTTACAATTATTTCTTTCATTCATAAATTGCCTATGGTCAAATTAATGTCATCTTTTATGAATTTTCTATGTTTCTATGTAATTTCTATGCAGATTTTTACTTCTAAATCTATTAAATAAAGCATCTGAATTTTGAGAAATTATTTTTTGAGCATATGCATACATCCTATTTCAAATCATAACAAAAGTTTACTTCTTGCAATCATTATATGTGGTGCAGCCCCACAGCCACCAGCTGATGAGTTGTTAAATTAGTATGTGTCACTCTACAAGGCATACATACTCCATATGTTATGCAGGTAATGTTTAGTGTACTAGGTGAATTGGGTACACATGGCTACTCGTACTTGGAGAAGTACTTGGTGTATCGATAAACTGGTATCATCGAGTGTAGTTGTCGTGTACAGTATTTATACGTGTATTGATTGTCCTAATGGGAAGTATGTCATGCACTAGTAAATTTATGCAAGAACATTGGTGCCAACAGAGGTTCTTAGTTCCTACATTTACGAATCATAATCTAGTGCAATGACTTGGGGAGAAGTGAAAAATGTCAGTAGTACTAGTAGAACAAGAGGAAAAGTTCATGGTGTTCAACCTCCCCCCCCCCCTTACGAAAATTCTGCCTGTAAATTTGATCGACCCTGAAGGTGAACTCCTCCATTCTCAATGAGTGAACCCTTTGAAAATTTCTAGATCCACCTGTAAATAAATACTTTCCTGAAAATCCATGTGATAGTTAAAAAAGATAAAATGGTTAATAGATTTAAGCAATGAGATAATTAGTATATCCCATATCACCAACATGGAGAAACATGTTGTCATATATCAAGTGTTTTTCTCAGTAGCTTGCATCTGCAGCATTATTATTATTGAAAACAAGAATTGTTTTTATAGTCTTCATTGATTTAGTATACATATTCTAGTTCCATTTCAGAAATCCATAAAATTGACTCTTTGCGTGAGATCTGCTTCTATAGAGTAATCAATACAATCTATCGTGTGAATCACACGTTCTGCCATTCACGTACCACTGCCGTCAACAGTTAATACAGCATTGTCCTCAAACAGTTCCAGAACAAATAAGTCTGGAGGTTGCTAGGAGTGTAGGTGTATAGATCCGACCCGGTCGAATGGAACTTTCCATTTAGGGGCCGTCTCATAATTTCCATTTGTGAGGTGAGTTAGGGTTTAACGCCGCTTTCAAGAGTATTTCACTTATATCACGGCTGCTAGTATTATGGCAGGGAGAAAGCTCACAACGCCATGTGGCTGTGCATTGTGGTGAAACCTGCGAGCATCGGCTGGAACTAGAGAACCATGGGTGTTACTGCACTGAAATTCAGTCTAGCATTGCACCCAAACCTTACTGCGTGTAGCACAGTTCTCTACTGCAGACAAAGTTACCGTGCCCCTGGTGGGATACGAACCACATACCTCTTGATCCGAAGCCGAACGCGCTAACCACTGCCCCCCACTAACCCGCCCACCTTTTGTAACCGAACCTTGAATCAGTATATGAACTGATGTAAATTCTTCATTTTGAGTTGGCGTGTATGTAACAAACAGCCCTTCTCATAATATAATTGACCTAAAATTTATTATTTAGTATGTAAAATTCATCAAGGCTTGCTGTTGTCCCCATCTTGTGTTTTATTAAAGTAAATGTCAGCCAGCAGTTCACAATTTTGAACACTGCATTGTATGTTAAATTGTAGCTTAATATCCTGGAGCCATATTTTCGAAGCTCTCTTAGCGCTAAGATAGTCGTATGTGCCATACATTAATATTGGCTCACTACTATCTTAGCACTAAGAGAGCTTTGAAAATATGGGTCCTGGTGGATATTTTTTCCACATCAAAACAGTAGTCACAGTTAGGAGTGAAATGATACACTTTGGCTTTTGTTTGGTACTTATTGCGGTATAGGACCCTCGGTTCGGTACAAAACCAAGAATGTCTTTCAATTTATGAACTAAAACCATAATAAATCACATGTCTGTCTTGAAAATAAGTTTGGAAGGTGGGGGAATAATTTGGTTTTAAAAGTGTGAAAACTGAAAATATAATTACATCTGAGTTAATAGCATAATTGTTACTACAATAATTAAGTTAAATATTCGGTTTATACCGAAAAATTCCATTGATGTACCATGTACCGAAGCGACAGCAAAATACCGCGTTTCAACTACTGTAGTCACAGTTGCTTTGTCAAAAAAGGTTCTTAATTCCCTGATGTTGATGACACTGGGTGAAGAGGATATACACGGTTTTATAACTTGCCCTTGATACTGCAATGTAATATGTATGGCAGTAATAAACTAGTGTAATACTAGTAATAGTGTAATAATAGTATACAGTTGATTGATTGTATGATATAGTATACAGTTGATTGATTGATACAATGATTGTACTGCCGTCACAAAAGTATATGACTTATGGAAATCTTAGTGTCAACAAATTAGCTTGTATGTAGTCAACAAAATACCAAACATCCTTCCATTTTATCTACAGTTCTGCAGGTTGGTGAATACTTACATTATGTACCTAGTGTACAAAAATGTCACATAACAATATACATATGGTCACACACACATAAGCTAATGCTATTGATAAAAATATAGTGAACAATCTTTTTTTGATATCTAAACCAAGAAATCAAATCTGTAGCAAAATGTTAATCAAAGTGTTTTTTGTTTCAGGATGGATTTGTAGCGTTCTATGAGCAAGGTCCGGAACATAGGAACGAGAGTCCATGGCCGTCATTACGTCAACTCTGTGGATACGCCGCCGGAGCTCTGGGAGTCTTAACACTTGGCGCAATTCTCACGCAGAAGTCTTGACGGCATTAGAGCTCGATGACAGGAGCTCCATCGAAGTTTTATTCCAAAACAAAGGATACATCCGTATGTCCTCAAACTGAAACTTTGGCTTTAAGTATTGGCAACCAGAACTTATTCGTGAAATCCTCACTTGTTGTCTGTGAATTTATAAAACCATCATCGTGGATATGGATTATGAAGATATTCACGTCGGTTGAAAAACAATGTGAACATTTTGTTGGATTAACACGAAATGTTCTTCGGAATCACTAACAGTGAAATATTGATTTGAAGACAATATTTACTACAAATGGCTATTATTTTAAGTTTGAAAATTAATACAAAAGTTTGATTTAGTTGCAATTTGCTCTTATGTTTGCTTGAGAAATTTACACCATAAAAGTGTTGATGTGAAATATAGGTTTTCCGAAGATAAGTATACAAATTTGTGTCGAAAATTATGATTAAGTTTTAAATGGCTGAAATTGTCCTTAAGTTCTGATATGTAAAATATAACAAATTGAAGTTTGAATGTGTTGATTATTTATCATTCTACTGACAGTTCTTTGTAGTGGATAAAAGAATTTGAGCACACACATTGCGGTGAAGTTTGCAGCAGAGTTTTGTAGTTTATTGAGTATCTGTCCAAGATGTTGACTGATTATTATTTTACAGACATATTTCAATATTCGGGTCACGATCAGACCACAGCTGGTGCTGTGACTAACACTGGCGATATAGCAAAATGTACCCGCTTTTCTTTTCATTTTGTAAAATTTAATTTGTCAAAAATTAAACGAAGAAAACTTTCTTCAAATCTTTTACCTTATTTGAATACATTTACAACCATTTCTTGTGTTTTTACAATGTTTATAAATATGTATTATATATCTTTCAGTTCCTCTGTGCATAAGTTATGTTGTGATTTTTCATGTAAAATATCAACTATTACAAATCCTATATGTAGATATCAGTTCATATCAGTATTTCATATCATCCTTATCATACATCCTCATTATTTTCAAAATGTCAACAAATTATGTTTGACGAAATTACTTAGGTTTAAGACACTTTGACTGAGAGACCATTTTGTAAATGAAGTTTTCGTTACAGTGATTGTGACATTTTGGCAAGAGACACGTTTATGCATGAGGGGCAAATTTTGCATGCATTATGTTGCATGCATTATGTTGCAACACTCATCCCTTTCACTGTTGCAATACCTCCTGATGTTTTTCAATATTTAAAATTACCAGGGTCATGGAATCATGGAAAAGTCATGGAAATAAGTTTTCAGGCCTTGAAAATCTGCATGAATATAAAAGGACATGAAAAAGTTATTGACTTTTTGTGTCTTGTGAAATTTACCTTAAAAAAATATAAACCCCACATCAAGGTTACTGATTGGCATTCTGGATAGTATTGCTTGAACCTTGATTGGTTTGTCAGTGTTGTTCCTAGGTGATCTGCTTAGGGGGTCATTTTGGCCAATTCTGAACAAGTAGGACCCTTTGCAATGGTAAAAGTATCCTACTGCTCCAAATTTTAATGACACCAAGCCAAAAAGGTGGGCAAATGTCCCCAGGACCCCCTCTAGGAACAACACTGTTTGTCATGTAAAACTCTAAGAGCTTCCTTAAAAAATGTCATGAAATTTGTGATGCTTACAAGTGTATGAACCCTGAATATTGAGGTACCAAAATGACACAATCACTTTACAGTTGTGCTCAGTTCAGATGAACTTGGAGACATTGCTAAACCAACCTGTGAAGAGTGTTCATATTGTTGGCTGTTGAGTTTTCTTTCATTTGTTTAGTATATTAACAGTTTCAATTAATGAGCACAAAATTCAAAATGGTTGTATTGTTTGAAGACATTGACCTTGACATTTCACTGTCCTTGACCTTTGATATTAAGTATTTGAGACCGGATCCTGATTGAAAGTGTTTGTAAGTATGTTTGATGAGAAACACCTTCCACGCACTTATGATCAATTGCCTATCTCGTATAACCCAATTTGTGAAGATCCAATATCCAAAGATCCAAAGATCCAAAGATCCAAGGTCATTGTTAATATCTGGTATCTCAGAACTATAATTATTAAGGCCTTGGGCTAGTTTACACAAAACAACCTTAACGCTAAGGTTAACCTTAGTGCTATCATTGAACATTGCACGAAGGCTACCTTAGTGAGACAAGGTTACCTTAAAGCTTTGTGCAACGGGACCCTGGGTACCGTTCAACAAACAGATCTTAGCATTAAGATCAATTTTAGCCAATGATAAGATATGGGGTTACAATTGGAACTAAGATTTAGTGGAACGGTCCCCTGATATATTGCAACATCAACATGACAACAAAATTGGGATTATCTTTTTCCAAAAATGTCATTCTTAGATTTTCTCTTCATAACAAGACCGATACAGTTCCACACTGAGGATTTGAGCACCCTCGACTTAGTTCCTTATGTGCTTATTCTCAGTCGTGAATGTGCTAAGATTCATTGTGAAATGACAAGGACCAAGATTTGGGAAGCTCTCTTAGTGCTAATATCCATGATAAAAAATGCTTATGAAAGAAGTATGATTAAAATCGTCCATTTTCCGAGAAATAACAGTTTCAAAATAGTGCATCTACCTGGATTCGAACTCGTACCATTCAGATGTTTTCTCTCCAGTCTAATGACGGCCTGTATACTTGCATATTCTGACTCAATTCAGTTAGCCGATCACAAGACCTCCAACAAAAGCTTTCGGTGCTAAAACAGAGGCAAGTAACTCCAAACAGCCACCCGTTCGCCTGTGTCCGTAGCATTCGGAATATGTTAACAAATGATTCTGAATGCATTCAAAACGGCAATGTTTAAAAATTATGATGTGCTTGGCCAGCTAATTACTGGCTTTATTTGCACTAAAGTGGAACGGAACACGCGCCTTTACGGGATGCCATCAGATCTTGTGGGGAGGAAACTGTACGATTACTTTGTATCCCATTGGATGCATATTGCAGATTTTATTCCTTCGAACAGAGTCGATTTTAATCATACTGTTAATGGTACTTGCAAGTAACTTAGTAATATGCGTCTTTGACATGTAGGTCCTCGCTTGCTTATTCCTGTTATCAATCTTAACCAAGATTAGTTTATAAATGATCTTAGTGCTAAGATTGGTTAGTGGAATGTCTCCCTGGCCCATATTCTCAAAACTTTCTAAAAGATACTCTTGGCATAAGCCTGTTTTATTGTACTTAGGTGGACTTAACTCTTGACCAACCAGGCCCATATTTTCGAAGCTGTCTTAGTGCTACGACAGTCGTAAGTCAATGTTAATGTATGGCACTTACTTAGCACTAAGAGAGCTTCGAAAATATGGGCCCAGTATCTTTGGCCTCCCTTAGAGAAGGTTTTGTCAGGAGGAAAGAGTCCTACAGCAAATGGTCTCAAATTTGTTGACAGATCATAATTAGTTTTTGTTGACATTTGAACAAAGGAGGGCAACCACTTTGACCTCATTAATACCCACATTTCATTGTTCATTTGTTTCTATGGGCGGGTCCAATTTTGTCACCATTTGTACCTCATGTCATGGTTTAACTTCAATCTTGAATCCTTAAAATCTCATGGTAGATTTTGTACTTTCATTGATTTTGTTTTATGATTTCCCTTACAAACATTTCATTTCTTGTTTGATGTGCTCTTTATGGTTTTAAGAAAATACGAAATTGAAAATCGGTTTTATGTATGAAAGAATACGTTTAAAAAGCAAAAATATTTGCCGAAAATGTTTTGAAATTTTTTTAAAAATTTAATTTTAATGGTAAATGTCTTACAATAAGTGATAAAATGTCTGCTTCAAGTGTGGTGATATATGCGTGTAAGGGGAAAATCAATACTCTCATTCTTTAAAGATTTCAGATTGTAATTTAAACATCAAATTTAAATTTGGTTAAATAGGGAATAAAGAATGTCAATGTCAAAGATTCATTATTTTGCTGGATTTAAAAAAAAGTTATTCTATCCTATTTAAATTTTTTTTAATTTGTCTTTTTTTGTCACATGTACTTACCGCCTGGGACCACTGAAGAGCTGTTGTTATAAATTATTTCTCACTTTCATTCACCTCAACTTCAACTCTTTATGAAGAAATCATCAAATCTCTCATACATTTGTGCCATTCAATTACATGTGTATGCTTTATATGGGTTGAAATGATGTTTAGAATAACACAATTACAAAGGAGATACATAAATATTTAGTTTGATATTTTTATTTGAAGTGAATTATCATATCCAATAATTGATATTTGTATGCTATGTTGGTGACTTGTAAGAAAATCCAAATTCCCAAAGAGGAGAATTGTGACTTGAAGATTTTCTGATCTAAACTTATTAGACGATATAAATATGCATGTCATGACACAGTGATGTGTTTAGAATAATAAAATTCAAAATGCAAACAATGATGGCTTGATTATATAATTAAAAAGTAGCCGAGGATAAATCTAACTGATATGCATGTCATGTCATAGTGACGTGTCTCGAATATTAATTACAAAGTGATAAGACTAAGGTTTTATAGTAGATTTACGACCATTATCGGGCCATGTGAAAGGGTGGCTTAAATACCTTGAAGTGGTATTTAGAATAACGAAGTGAAAAGGGGGAAATGTAAAGAATATTGATAAAGTTGAGTAAGCGTTCAGTGTTCAAAGTTATATTTGATTTAATACAAGTTCCCCCCCCCCCCCCTTATTTTAAACAAACCCTGTAGAATCAGTAAATTCACTTTACATGCAAACATTTTTGAACCCCTGAAACACCCCTCTTGTTCTGCCACTGACAAATCTAGGAGTTATCCCAATTTTGAAAGGTAGCAGTTATCTCTTTGTCATTGGGAAGCAAATCTTTACTTCTCTTTGTGCTGGTGGTAATAGAGCTATTTACCCTTGCTCTCTTAACTACCTTCTTAAGTGAGGGACTAGATTGTAATACAGATCCAAAATATAGTATCAAGGGACAGTTGGATAAACAGCAAAGCAGCTGCCACACTGTTACATTTACCTATGGAGGTATTGAAATATAATATTTAAAAAGGGAAAAAAGTATGTAGAAGTTTCATAGAATACATGTTTTCTTTGCATATGGTGAATACACGAACTGCCAATTTATCCCAAATGTTATTTACAAGGTCTACATGTAAGTTGATACAATAGAGATTAGAGTTATCTGCCCTTGGTTCTGGACACGACAACGAGGTGTCGCTAGTGGTGTGTGTGTGTGATAGTGGACCTGTGTATATCATCATTGCATCTGACTTATGAATAAAATGAAAAGACCTTCAATCTTGTTTGTGATGTTTCTGGTTTTCAAGAATGACATCAGTCCTGTCTGGAAGATACAGAGGAATTACAATCATGGTATACTGTCATTATTGTTTTCAGAAAAATGAGTGTCCTTGTTCCTGGAGGGCGGGATAGCGCAGTTGTTAGCGCGTTCGGCTTCGGATCAAGAGGTCCGGGGTTGATTCCTGCCAGGGGCACGGCAACTTTGTCTGCAGTAGGGAACTGTCCTACTCGAGTAAGGTTTAAGTGCAATGCTACACTGAATTTCAGTGTAGTACCACCCATGGTTTGATAGTTCCAGCTGTTGCTCGCGAGTTTCACCGCAATACATAGCCACATGATGTTGCGGGCTTTCTCCCTGCAATAATACTAGCAGCCGTGTTATAAGTGAAATACTCTTGAAAGCGGTGTTAAATCCTAAATCACCTCACCTCCTTGTTCCTGCTGACACAGTGGTTCAATTCAGTTGGTTTCAATTCAAATTTCTCCTACAAAAGGGTACTCAAGTCAATTCTTCCCATGAAAACTTACAAGTGGAGCGCTTTCTTGGCTAGAAATGTGCAAATATACAAATTACAAATTAGAAAGACCCTTTTCAGTCAAAGGCTAAGGCATCTGTAGTACCTCGGTTGAAGTAAGTCAATATCAGACAAGATTTCATAGAAAGTAGACCCCCCAAAGAGAGACCCAAATATAGTACAAATTATAAAGGAGGATTTCACGTCATGTAAAAGCGCAATCCAAGCTTAAAAGCTGAAATATGTTTTATCAAAGTTATTGTCCTCTTTCTGATATCTTCCACCCTCAAAAGTTAAGCTCAATAAGTTGAGGTTTTGAAGTAACAGACTTGAAATCGGCCCAAAGATACACTTTACTATAACGTAGAGAGACACCATTGCTGCTTAATTGGAAATACGTTTCACATCTCGATGTCCATAATACGCTTGATCTTATATTGTCCACCACACCAGCAACGTTGATACGAAGTGCCAGTCACGGGAGCACTAAGGTAGACTTGCCCTCTTGGTACATCACAGGAGACTAACAAACACTTCATCAGTGCAAGATGACTGGAGACCATCTGAAGCCGTGACTTTGAAATACTGGATCAAAGACTTCAGAGAACATCGGAGTTGACATGGACCATAGCCGAAGGCATCCATTCTTGCCGAATTACAATTAGCTGCGTTATTGTTAAAGGTGCATCCATTGTGTTTCATAACACATTATTTGGCTTTAATACGTTCAAACTCACCATATGAGCTGTTTATAATGGAAACAAATTCACTCAGCTTGCATATTCTTCCCCTAATATTGCCTAATATATCATAATTACTAGTTTCCAATTAAAATCGAGTAACATCATTTTGCATGTGCAGAAACCGAAACTGCACGTTCCATTTACATACACAGTAGTTATATGACCTATTCAACATTTTCAACCAAAATTTGTTATTTTGTCTGTTTTAAATAAGATTCTAAAATTACGTTTGACTCATTGGCGCGCGCCACACGCGGAGCATTGTCTGGTTTTCAATCAGAAATCGCTACTTTTATCTTCACATCGTCAATATACTAAGTCGACTATCATCATAATGGTAGTTTTCGATGACAGTCGGTACTTCTCGATAAAGTAACACCATTTATAACGTTTGGAATATGTGACCCCCAACAACACAATGGATGTACCTTTAAGCACCAGAGTTAAACGCCGGATTTATCAACGCGTCCACTGTGATGCGCTTTTATTTTATAGAAGTATTTTTTTTCAAATAAATTTCTTTTTTGATGGTTTTGATATACCAAACGATGTAATTGTTTTTGATCATAATTTAGCCATTGCAAAACATTTTGACATGGATTTCATGAAAGTAGGTCAGGCTGATTTACTCTCTGAGGTAAACATAGATGACTTTAAATTCATTTAGTCACTGTCTTTCATTTAAGGTTTTCGTATCTCAATTCATTCTCTTCCCACAGAGGTAACTAAGATCGGAAATCTGAAGCGAGTAACCTCTGTTGGAAGAGAATGATGTCGATCTTGTCACCATTGATTTTGAATTCACGACAGCTAAGAATTATATTTGAAACAAAAATCAATTCACATTCTTCAATACCAGAACCCAAGTTACAATCTTCAGACGTGCAGCCACGTGGAACTAATAAATACTACGACTAATCAACTGTACATTTCATATTGATCAAAATGCTGTCTTGTGAAAAAGTTTTAGAAAAAACGCATTCCAATCAGATCTTAAATAAAATATCTATTTTTCATCCATGACGCTTCAACGGCCAATGTCTTTATGGATGGGCGAATTCATTGATAGTCCTATGCCAGCATAGAAATAATCCTATTTTTCATTTTCGTGGACTGTTTGTCTGACCAAATACAATTCAGAATTCAGGTTCATCAGTGTATCTCATGAGACTTTCACAGAGTCCAATAAAATGCAGCGAATTTAAAAATAATATCTTAATTTCACGTTTTTATTTATCTATAGATAATATTTATTATATATAAACATTATTAACCGAGGAAGTATGTCATATGACTTTTACGAAACGAGTGTTAATTAATTAAATGTCTGTATTGCCCGAGCGAGAGCGAGGGTTATACATACATTTGCACGAGTTACGTAAAAAGTCATATTGCACACTTTCGAGTGTAATACTTTCTTTATTATCCATTCTATTCCATTTGATTCGCGTCAAAATAGTCAGGAAACGACCTACTTACCTTGCAACGGCAAGCTACAGTGACGTTACGAACAATCGTTTTATGACGTCACAGACGACAAAATACGGGAAGTCGCGTTGGAACAATGGTTGCTTGGCAAACGTGATATGTGCATATGTGCTCATATCAATAATATTAACTCGGTTATTTTCAACCATATGGGTAATAAATTTAGTTATTACTCGCCCGTGTAAGATACTGCAGTGTAATATTTATACGGCAATATTAAACTAGTGTAATACCGCCGCACGTATGACGTCACAATAGTTCGAGGTTATGACGTCACAATGGGAGCAACGTCGTCACAGTGGTATCGAACTTGCGGGAATAATAGTTTCAGAGCTATGTCGGCTATTTCGCTGGATTATAGGTGGGCGAGTAATAAACAGAATACTAAACTTCCTTCTATTTAATACCATTTTTATTAAACTCGTGAATGATTGGTATCAAACTCGCTTTCGCTCGTTTTATACAAAATCATTAACTAGTTTAATAAAAATGGTATTAAATAGAAGGTCGTTTAGTATCCTCTATATACTATTCAGGCTCCAATCAAGCCTTAAACACGTTGGTATCTCTAGGTGTCGTTATATTGTTATCAGTTAATATACTCAGCAATACAAAGCTACTACATACTTTTCAATATTTACATATAATAAATATATAACATAATATATTACATATAAAAATATGACCATTAAATTAAAAACAAATATAACCTATTGAAATTTTAATTGATATTTATTTGTTTCTCTTTTTCATCCTTCGTCCGTTACTGGTTAAAAAGCGTTATACTGTGGGTTAAAATTTGGAACCATTCGAGATCTGGCATCTATTGCTTTCAAGCTGTTAAACTCCCGGCGTCAATTCGAGACCGACGTCTAAGAGAGGAAATACGGTACTATCCATCTCTTCATGACACATTATTTATGACATGAACATTAAAGAGCGCATAAGATTCGTTGGAGCATTCTTTGTTGACAATACGTAATGGACAAAGGCTAATTGATATATGTTCGGATCGCCGTTGTCATAGCAACACAAATTATATCACTAATGACTCTTTCCATCTCAAGAATCAACGCCGTGATGTCTTTGTAGTTTTGGTTTATGCCCGAGGTGATGAAATATTAGCGATAAAAGAACCGTAATTGAGCGAACAATGACTCGTAATAGTTCTTCGTTTAGTAATTATTACAGTAATATTCAAAGTCAACCCTTTATAGAGAAGACGCGAGAACAACATCTCATAGTTTTAGAGATGTTAGTGGTTTCCTCTCTCAAATTGAAATGAATTAGTTTCTATTGATAGTAAAACATCTATCATTTGAATAGGAATTCTAACTCTGTTCTTATGTTGGAAGATTTACTTTTAATCTTGAATTCTTGATCAAATTGGAGTTCTTTGCTACCAATGAAAATATATTTTTTGGTTGTCTATATTGTCTTATATATATAATGATATATAAGCATTAGGCATGCTATATCCGGCTTTAAGAAGGGCGTTAACTTTAAAACGTGGTAGGGGGCATACAGGGTGCGTCATTACATCGTATGTTTTTAATGATAAATGGTGAATGTGTTAACATTAAAGCTTATTGCGTAGTTAGTAAAGTTAAACCGATTATCAAAATTTAAACATACTTTTTGATACAAAACTACAAAGGAGTATGCATCATTCTCTTCCCACATATATTACCCCCTTCCGATTTTAAGAGTTGATATCTTTTATGCTGAATATTTAATATGTTTGTGGATATGAAAAGGCTAGGAAAGCAGACTGTAGGAATAAGCAATGTTAGCATGTTGTGACGACCCCTCTCATTCCCCCAGGGCTACTCTATAGAATCGATGATGATGCTGAGATGTTTGATGTGATCTGCAGGATGTTAAGTTACCTTCGTGAAGCTCACCCTTGGTATAATCAGCAAGTATTGAAGTATTACATAATGGAAGACTTGATTCCTCTTGACAACGTTCTATATTGGCACTAGTCCAGTAGCCCATGGCTAGTAAAAAGTTGTTGGGCTAGTAAAATATTTTGATAGTCTTAGAGGCTAGTTAGATTTAAAGATGTGATCATTTGGATGCATTTGGCTAACAGAAATGGCTTTGGACTAATACTTAAGGAAATTAACTAGTCCAAATGGCTTGTGCTCTGATAAAGTTAAATGTGACCTCTAAATAGAAACATTATAAATCACAAATGTTCCCAATGTTCATAAGAGTATGTATTCAGGTGTCAATATCTTACTAAATAAACACGAGTGTCTATTTGCATTTCTGAAATCAGGCAAACATGTCAGTCGTCAGTGTGTTAGAATGTATGTTTTAATAGCAATTATAAATTTGACTTAAATTTTACTCATTGGTTTGTCATTATCAAATTCTATTACAGATTCATGGCTTTATATATGCAAAGGAAATAGACAGATTTTGAGAAAATGGTGACGTGTTATTCAAAAGTGATGACGCCATCATCGACAGCAGTCAGTCTCTTGCATCTCTAATTATTTCTTCGATACCATATAAGTACTAGTATATACACCCTGTTCTGAACTCATGATATTTTCTTATTTTTCAGTTGAGAGAATTACGTTTTAAAACTCGGATAACGGGTTATTTTGTTGTTTAGTCATTGGATTTTATATTACTATGTTTGTACATATTTTGATAAAATGTTGACATCATCAATCCCAAGCAGTGATTCACTGAAGACGGCCAATTGCGTGAAAACAGTCCATATTGGGCAATAAAATCATTTTATCCAACCTTGATACAGGTAACAACAGGTGTAACGAGCCTGGAAGTCTTTTCATCCACACCTGAGTATATATACATACAGGTATAACGGCCTGCTTTAGACGCAGGATACCTACTTCATTTCGGATGACCTTGAGACGTATGTTACAAAACACAGGTTCAAATAACGACACGAGTCGCATCATTTCTATTTAAATCTTTGCCCAAAACCGGTCAGGCCTGACGATCGAGCAAGACCCGTGAGAACCAAACCCGTCCGACAACAGTAGCTACTGGAGTCGAGTCGATACATGTGTACCTAGTTGTTTGTCGTCGCTTATTGACATCGTCGGCTACTGAAGGGGCCGTATCAAGATGTTTTTATTATAAAAAAAACTACATATAGTGAACGGTTTTACTGTTTATATGATTTATTCCACTTAACCTATATGCTTAAATGCTGTTGTGTCGACAGGTCATTGACATCGTCGGCTTTATGACTTTACGACTAAATCTACTGGAGATGCTAACAGCTTTTTGTTTCGTTGAAATAATAATATATATATATATAGCAAAATTCAGTTCAAACTTGTCCAACCCTCAGGCCTCATATAGAAAAATACAATTGTCGAAGAAATCACGATGATTTCTTCATAATTCACAAGCATGCTTTCGACCATCACGGGTCATCTTTCCTCAGATATAATGAATAAACCTAATGAGCTACAGAGCCAATGGCTCTATATTTTGTTTTCTAAATTAGGTCTGTTTGTCATTTGCAAAATTAAAAACAAATTCAAGTTTAACATTATAACGTAAATATTTCAATGATATACGTGTATGAAACACCAACAAGGGCGTGTATCACTTCGAAATGTCATTTTATATCGTAAGTAGGATCTATTGAATATTTTCTAAGCAATGTACACCCTGCTTTGGTGGATGTATTTTGTCTGAGGTCTCGCCTGAAAACCGTCTTCTGGTGAAGAGACCGTCTTCAAATACCCCCTTGTTTTGGCAGAATATGTTAATGGAAAACTTTATTATAAGAAATTAGGTATAGGTATAGAACGCTTAAATTCACAATTTCATAAATGGTCTCTTTGTCTTTCTGCTTTATCAAAATAGTTTACAGTTTAAAAAAGCATCTGTTCTGAGTGACTATTTATATCGATGACATTGTCCTATTTTCTCCAGTAGTGGACTCCTTTTTACTTTTTGATATTTAAGTAAAAATATTGTTGTTCGTGTATTTAGTTCAATCTTTAAATCCCCACAACCATACAATTTATGTATTCTTTTGTATATGTAATATTCTTCAATTGATTCGAAACACATCAGCAATTTTTCAACGTATGATTTTCTTATCGATTTTTTATATTTTACTTACAAAGAGTGGAATTTTATTAAAAAATCAAAGTTGTTGTTTCGAAAACGATCATGTTTAAATGATATGGATACTATTGTAGACGTTAAAACATCAAACGTTTGTAATCTAATGTTTTATGTCGATGTCAGGTACAAATTCAGTTTACAAAAGTTTATACACATTCGCAGACAATCATCTGTAATTCAGAAGCATAGGTGATACTGTTCTTGTACCTCTAAGGTGTTTAATATATGTACATATGTGAAGTAAGACAACACTTACAGTGTAAAAATGGTATAATGACGTCACAGAATGTCTATTTCACTGATTAGACTGGTGAAATTGATCGAGACGAGACCTGTAAATGTTCAGAGTAGGATAAATTAAACTGCCAGCTAAAAGAAAGTACTCACCTCAGTTAGTTTCGTTTAATTAGAATATTTAAAAGAAATCAGGTGCATTTGGCTATGGCACGATACTATAATACTTATCTGCAGTGGTTAATTTTTAGTTTACATTTCTTTGTTTAATGAAGACAGGGGTAAGAAATTAAATGAACACCAACATGACCCCTACAATGTTTAAAATGTTGTAAATGTGTGAAGAATCAGGCATATTTTTTAATTTTTACATACAATATGTCTTATATGTCGATGAACAGTTGTGTATCATCACAAATATTTTTGAAGAAATTTAAAACTTAAAATGTATTTTTTAGAAATAAATAAAGAAACATGTAGATGTATTCTTCGACTGCTGATTAAATCCCAGTAGTTTTCAGTTTTAGATTATGACATCGAAAACTTGAGATATTTGCAATTGGAAATCATACATATGATAAAATCAACTGAGGTGAGTCCTTTTATTTTACCTGTCACTTTATGACACACTCGTCTGTCCTCTGTAACTGTCTCTTTGTCTTTCTTCTTTATCAAAATAGTTTACAGTTTAAAAAAGCATCTGTTCGGAGTGACTATTTATATCGATGACATTTTCCTATATTCTCCAGTAGTGGCGTCCTTTAAACTTTTTGATATTTCAGTAAAAATATCGTTTTTCGTGTATTTAGTTTGTTCAGTCTTTAAATCCCCACAATCATCCAAATACATTGTTTTGTATATGTAATATTCTAAAGTTGATCGAGAACATTTAACACATCAGCAGTTTTTATTTCGATTTTTATATTTTACTTACAAAGAGTGGAATTTCATTAAAAAATCAAAGTGTTGTTGTTTCGAAAACAATCATGTTTAAATGATATGGATACTATTGTAGACGTTAAAACTTCAAACGTTTATGATGTAATGTTTTATGTCGATGTCAGGTACAAATTCAGTTTACAAAAGTTTATACACATTCGCAGACAATCATCTATAATTCAGAAGCATAGGTGATACTGTTCTTGTACCTCTAAGGTGTTTAATATATGTACATATGTGAAGTAAGACAACACTTACAGTGTAAAAATGGTATAATGACGTCACAGAATGTCTATTTCACTGATTAGACTGGTGAAATTGATCGAGACGAGGCACGTGAATATCATGAGTACGAAAGTGTGTTCTACTGTATACAGGCGATCTCGTTTATTGAGCGGCGGGATTCTGCGTGACAAAACAGCACCACGCTAATTGTGTAATAACACTAAAGTTTAATATTTGTACGGCGTTTGTACACCATCTCTCGGGGAAAAGGTTGGTGCAACATTGGTTTAATAAAATCTTCAAGTGCGCACGCCTTAAAAATAAAACTCATGACCCGTTGTTAATTTGTCAAATATGTTTTTGAACCTACATAATATGGAAAATCGACTTGAAATTTTCGTTATGATTGAAAATAACCTGCTAAAAAACCTAATCATTAAATTAATGGAACATTTTCTCTATAACACGTTATTATGAATAAAACTATTATAACTTAATTCTCTATCTTATAAGTACATTATCAGGCAAAAGAAAGTATACACCTACGTAGATTTTATCATATGTATGATTTTCAATTAAGAATATCAAAGTGTTGTTGTTTCGAAAACGACCATGTTTAAATGTTATGGATACTTTTGTAGACGTTAAAACATCAAACGTTTGTAAAGTAATGTTTTATGTCGATGTCAGGTACACATTCAGTTTACAAAAGTTTGTACACATTCGCAGACAATCATCTATAATTCAAAAGCATAGGTGATACTGTTCTTGTACCTCAAAGGTGTTTGTTTAATATAAATATAGAACATCATACTTGTGCATTTGGGTCGTTTGTATCTAACGAGAAGATGTCATGGAAGCGGAGGAACAACGAGTTCGAAGAATGGAATGGAATTTGCGTTATGATTGACGATAACCTGCTAAACAACCTACTCATTTAATTAATGGAACAGTTACTATTATTACTATCGTATATATGTACATTATCAGGCAAAAGAAAGTATACACCTACGTAGATTTTATCATATGTATGATTTTCAATTAAAAATATCTTGAGCTTTCGATGTCGTATATTCTAAAATGAATAGTGTAGGCCTTTAGTCATCAGTCAAAAAATACTTTTACGTCAGTTTTACTTTAAAAAAAAAATTAATCTGGATAAATGAAAACTGTTCATCGACGTATTCTACGTGAAAATCAATAAACGTGCCTCATTCTGTACATATTTACAACATTTTAGACATGGTAGGGGTCATGTCAGCGTCAGGCAAGGAAGCGACAATTCCCATCTTGTAACGTCTTTAAACGATATGACGTGTCGAAACGTACCTTCCGTGTCATGAGCTATACATCACCGTGATTTTCCAATTGAATTGCTTGCGTCATTAACACAACAATCTCGAATTGTCAATAGTGTTAATAATCCTCAAATGATCTGTTTTTAAATTGACGACATTAAAATGACCCAAAATTAAATTAAAAAATGACTTAAAAATAATATTGATATATTCTCTATTCGTCCAAGAACATATTTGGGGAAGAGTTATCCATGAAAAGCCTTGCTGATATCACCATTCATTTCCACTACAATTTGTTTAAATTTTACTATCATACTCCTTCAATATCTCTCTGAAGCGTATTTCAAGAACAATTAAAGGCACAGTCTGTCATCCAGACCCTAGAGCAAATAATAAATGGAGCCGTCTTAAGTCTAAAACATGTTGGCCAGTCTAGTTGCCTCAACTCCAGGAAATATTGTTCAGGTCTCCTTTTTCAATTTATTTCACATCAACTATGAAAACGTCAAATATCAGTAAAAATTCCAGGGGCTATATGCTTGTCTATTTTAGACATTACGATTAAACTTGATCTTTATTGTCATAAACGTCTTTAAATAGTTCTTCGAAACATAATACACCATCGGTTTAAAACTATTTTTAGATCCCAAGTCATAATTACTTTCTCAACAATTCCTTAAACAATCTGCTTTCATAAGTAATTGATACTAATTGCTCTATTCGATTCGTCAATGTTAGCGAATGTGCCTCACTTAGCACTGTAGCGAGACGAGTAGAATGAATTAATGATGAGCGCAATTGATTTTGTAACTCATCCTGCATTCCAAGGTATCTGGTTCAATGTGGCCCTGACCTCTTGTTGAGCATGTTGAAGACAGATGCTGTAGAACTATTTGTGTTTAATTTTTAAGAGACAATAGTTACAGTGAATAGAGGTTAGATGAAGCAGCACAATGGAGCATTTGTCCAAAGAAGCCTTCTGTCAGTGGTTCGTTCTGGGGACAGTGACAGTAACAAGAGCAGTAGCAGTAAACAGTAACAGTATCGTTGATCTATTTTAGCGTCTGAAAGTGGAAGCGGGTACTAAAACGGCAATATTACAGGAGCGAAAAACGAAAAACTTCCTATTGTGCAGGAAAGTACATAGAATTGTAGGTCTCATGCGAAGCTGAGAGTTCAGACATCAAGATAATTGACTACTCTATCATGGTGCCATATTCAAAACTATTCTTTGAGT
This sequence comes from Gibbula magus, assembly GCA_936450465.1. NCBI lineage: Eukaryota > Metazoa > Mollusca > Gastropoda > Trochida > Trochidae > Gibbula > Gibbula magus. The sequence continues at coordinate 19,411,477 of OW388300.1, read as the reverse complement.
GTTTATGTATTCGCTACTTGAACTACCTTCGAACGGCCATTTTAATGTGAACACATCAAAAAGGCCGCTCGAAGGGATTTGAACTCGCATGGCTTAACCAAACAATGTACATTCATTTTTTATTATTTCCTTATAGTTCTTTTATATCTTTATAGATTCAGGAGTATTTGTTCGCCATTGGTAACTCTTATTTACCTTTTCGCGAGATTACTTTATTTCAGTAAGTAAAACGTGCTACAGAGCCTTTAAATCAATATTTATGTCTGTATCCTTGCTTCGACCCGGACAAAGAGCCATGGAATTCCCTGCCCCTGTGCGTGTGTGTATATAAGGAAGTTTGATCGTAAACTCGAATATTTGAATGAAGATTGTTCAAAAGCAACTTGAAAAAAATCATTTCATCTTTAGAACACATCGTTGTTTCTATTGATATCTGCATGTAGTTATATTGATCTAGAAGCAAGGATAATTCTGTCAGCACATCAACACATACGTACAAGTAGTAAAAGTTCGTTGGTGAGTCCAAACTTTGTGTATCAATAGTATCATGGGTAGCCTTATTTTTCTTTACTGGGACCATTTATAATAATAATGTTTCCATTCACTAGTGCATGCTCAAGTCGTACCAACATTATTATCTTGGTCTAACCCAAGCTGACATAGGCCTACATGTCGCTAGGAGATCACCTCATACACAAAGTTACCAGGTACCCATTTGAACTGCTGGGCGAACAGATTCACATTTTGAATGAGGTGAACAGAGGCACACACCCAGGGTGACACCATGTCTTTCAACTCATGTCTCAATGTGGGGCAGGGAATCACCCTTCTCAGTTTATCCGCGCCCATTGTTGCTGAACTTCACTGTCAGCAGTCAACTGAGCTATGCACAGGACCACGTGCCTACACGAAAATGTTGAGAATGTTTTGACGACAAACCAAGAGTTTCATAAACAAAAATGATACTAATTGTTGTAATGTTGGAAAACCTTAGAAAACTATCCTAAAACCGTTAAGTTACTGTAGTAAAATTTATTGAAACGCTAACGATCTATCCAGAAACATTCGGAAAAAAGTTTTAGATATATTTTGCCACTTTCATTCTTTTTATCGTAATATTTTCAAAACATATCAGTACAAAGCTTAAGGCGACCTTACAAACTCTTCAAATGCTCTTTGTACACCGGAATCGACAAATAAAAATCAAATCGCTCTTTGAAGATGGTTAAATAAGGAAATATCAGAGGAAAAACAAATAAAAAGCAACACAGATTCACGAGATATCGTGCCAAGACGTTGTACGTTAAACAGCGAATAACACGAAACTATCAAAACGACACTAAACAGTAACCGAAACCCAAATCCAAGGAGAAAACGTCAATTTCACTCGCGTGACATTCACCGACATCTTCACCTACCACGGGTTACTGCTAAACCTCGTGCATAGAGAGCATGATCTGCACGTGGAATGTCTGCAGGAATGTAAATATCGTGAAATGTACATTATAATGTACAATAAGCCCGAGCAGGTTGAAATATACATGAGAAGCGTGCATAATCGACGCGTTGTCTCTTTCATGTCGTGTCGTGTGTTGGAAACGTCAATATGGCATGTCTTCTTAATGATAGACGGGTGGTTTGCAGGGTAATTTAACGTCATTTGAATATAGGTATTTACATTAAGCCACGTATTTACGTCTCCTTTCGGAGTTGTAAGTAGGAGAAAATGTTATATGGATATATTCATTTCGTTTTGCATTTATATTAAAGAATATACACAAAGGGGCAAAAGAAACGATACCTTATTTTCATCAGTCAAACATAATATATTTTACCGGTTTAGTCGATTTTGAATGTCTCTGAAGAGGAGATATTTCCTAATTTCCTTCATGAGAATATGATATTTAATATCTAATACCTAGATATTACAAAACGACGATGTTTACGATTTTTCAGAACTGTATGAACTAATTATGTTTCAACAATTTCAAATTAAGTTTAGTTGGCTATCAGAGGCGAGGGCTCCGTTCCATAACAGCGAGCGCTTATAATCGCTCATTGATCGCTCAATCTAGCGCTCAACAAAAGGGCAAGATATGTTACTCAACGAATGATGAACACGACTGGAACACAGTTACACCAGGGCTCCGTTCCATAACAGCGAGCGCTTATAATCGCCCATTGATCGCTCAAGTAGCGCTCAAGTGGCGCTCATTCTCTCCTGAACGACACGGTGCGATTCCTCGAGGTTTGCTCGCTTTGCTACGTAGCGCTACATTGAGCAATCGCGTTCAAGAGAGGTTTAATGTAGCGCTCAATGAGCGATTATTTAGCGCTCGCTGTTATGGATGTTATGGAACAGAGCCTAAGGGCCATGTTCAACAAAGGTTTCAAAGTAATCGCTCAATTAGCGATTACTTTTAAACCTCTCTTGAACGCGATTACTCAATGTAGCGCTACGTAGCAAAGCGAGCGAACTTTGAGGTTTTGCAACGTGTTGTTCAGGAGAGAATGAGCGCCACTTTAGCGCTACTTGAGCGCTACATATATAAGCGCTCACTGTTATGGAACGGAGCCCTCGTGTAACTATGTTTCAGTCGTGTTCATAATTCGTTGAGTAAAATATCTTGCCTTCTTGTTGATATCGTTTCTTTAACCTTGGTTGTAGAATGCATATCACACTAAATAACGTCCAAAGAAAAAATAAACAAAGTAATGTTTGTTCCTAAGACACAAGGATGTATACTTTACTGGGGAAGAAGTATACATAAACAATGCATTTCAAATAGATATTTTTTTTTTTTATTAAACAGATATCTAGACACTTTGAATTCAAGACAGTGTCCTCTTTCACATTGGAAATATAAAGATAGAGAACAGTGGGAAAACAACCCAGAAATTTTCTGTCGTTATATTCTGGTTAACATAATGGTTTGTGATCACATTATCAGTTTGTAGAATGAAACAAACAGTCCACGAAGCATAAAACTGAATCAGAAAATGGTATTTGAATTTGTATATGATACATAAATTGCCTGGCAAAAGAAAGCACTCTTTTCTGTTGATTATACCATATGTATGATTTTCAACTGCAAATATCTCGTTTTCATAACCATAATCTAAAACTGAAAAACTACAGGTGTTTATTTAGCAGCCAAATAATACTTCTACATGTTTTTAAAAAAATTTAAATTTAAAATTTCTTCAAAAATTATTTTTGATGATACACAACTGTTCATCTACATATAAGACATATTCTATCTGAAAATTAATAAATGTATACCTGATTCTACACACATTTACAACATTTTAAACATGGTAGGGGTAAATTTCATTTCTTACCCCTGTCAGCATTAAAGAAAGATATTTTAACTAAAAATCAACCATAGTCATCAATTAATTCATTCAAACTCCTGCAGATAAGTATTATTGTATCGTGCCACAGCCAAATGCATCTGATCTGATCTCATCAAATGCTTCAAAATATTAGTATATTATGCAATAACAGAGTACAGTTAAATTTAGACTTGTTGTTAAATGGCAATGTAAATTTTTTAATCTTTCTCACAATGACAACGTGCATATTTTAAAAGAAGTACATAACTACACAACTCTTACTGGAAGATTTGACAATTAAGATAGAAACTGCTTATTACTCATTAGAATATGTTATTTTGTCATTATACTCTGCTATGTCATTTCGGATTCTTTTTGTAAATATACTCATCTTTCAATATAAACATATCTCTGTACATAATGTATGTTACGTTTCAATATTATATGTCAACATTAGGAGAGGGTTTCATTAAGTTTGATACCTTGTACCCAATCCTTTCTCTTGAATAAATATGTTTAAATCAAACCAATGCATCTGATTTCTTTTAAATATTGAATTAAACGAAACCAACTGAAGTAGCGACTTTCTTTTGCCTGGCAGTTTAGAAACTTGTCGGATTTGACAGAAACAATCTAAATGCATAACTTGACACCACTAATCGTATCATCGCTGTATATAACAACATTAAGATAATTTGCTTGCAATTATAAAGAGAGCATATCTCATCTGAATGCCAAAATGACAAGAAAATAATATCAATTTTAGGCAAGATGTCACATATAATTGGAAGACGAGAAGTTATAAGCCTTAGCATATAATTTCGGACGCCAAATATGACAGCAGCTTATATCATTGTGATCTTATTAAATGAAGCATATAATTTGGCAGCCCTGCCCTACGACTGTGAATGAAATAAGAGCCTTTAATACAGTCTAGATCTTTATTCAGCAAGTCTAGATAAACTGAATACATATAATCATCAGGATGAAGGTGGAGTGATTATGCAAATTCCATAGACTAAATTTTAGTCCAATAATTTTGATGCGAATGTTTAACGAGCACATACATGTGTATGGCATCGATCAGGTTTGTCGGAAAATTATATAGCATTGATATGGTAAAGGATCAAAGTGTCTTGTTTATTTTTGAGTGATTTCCCTCGCTGTTTGTTAAGGACATCTTTACAACAAAACACATGGCTAAAATTTACAATTCACAGCGGGTTAACACTATTTCGATGTTTGATGAACTATTCCTACACCATTTATTTACCTTAAGATGAGCTTTTATTAACTGTAATAATGTTTAATTTAAGAAAATCACAAGACATTAGGGTAAAATTAAAAAGAGATTAGAATGGAGGGGATAGGATAAAGTGGTAATTTAAAGGCGCTAGCACGTTCTGCTTACTGAAATAAAGTGATCTCACGAAAAGGTAAATAATTGTTACTAATGACTAGATAATACTCCTCAATCATTAAAAAGAGTTTCGAATCTCTTGATAGCATATAGGACTATCATTTAATCCACAAAGGTTGGATATAATGCAATTTTGTAAGGAATGACAGATTACTATCTCTATGTACATTACGATTCAGAATCAAATGAGCATAACATCGAGACAATATACACTTGGATTGAGTGAGTGAGTGAGTTATTGTTTAACGCCGCTTCGGCAGTATTGCAGCCATTAGCGGCGAGATATTTTATTTATTTGCCTAATTTAAAAAAGAAAATTCCAATTGAAAAACAGAACACGGCACGAAGGCCGCAAAAACATCAGCATAGTACACTTGGAAAAGTGGAAGAAATGCTGCAAGGCTTAAATTAGCCAGTGATGGAGACGCGAGTTATGCATTGCGGAAAAGTTGCTCATAGTTACTGTTACTACAGCGGAAAATTTTCGTCGCTTTGTTAATACGAAGAATCAAATCGTAAGATGTTTTTGGAATTTGTTTCCATTCATAAATGAAGAAAACATATTTTCTTTATTGAAGTTATTAAAGAATTTATGGAATTCCAAATATTTGAAGAATTAAATCTGATATATCTAGGTTTTCACTTTCTTAGCTGTTTCTACCAACATGCAGAACCAAATTTGAACAGTGATTGCAATTTCCAAGATTTAAACAGCAATTGAACCAATATTCTACTGTTTTCACGAGAGATTCTACCACTATTGGCGAACCAATCTCGGAATGTGATTGATGTTATGTCCCAACCTGCAGATTAAGCTGTGAGAGTAATTTATTATCATTCTACCGAATTGAAGAACCAATCTCAACCAGTGACTGTACTAACATTTTACTCTTTTTACGCAAAGAAGTTACGAGGTTAGTCAAATCTGGAAATGTGATAGAGACGAGGGAGTAATGATTCCAGCTAACCTCTTATTAAACCCCAAGAGAGTAATTTGTAGTCTTTCGATCAGATTTGAGAACCAAAGCTCACCATTTTGTCTCTATTTAAAAACAAATTGCAATGTTTTGAAATCAACGTGATTCTAAATGTGTATGTCTCGTTATAACTTCATTATGCCCTATAATTAGAACTTGAGATTGAGTTTGCCAATTTTCACCCTTCAAATTTCCCATTTAAAATGATAGTTTACACCGTTTATATTTACTTTAGAGGGTAAAACAAGTTATAACACAAACCAATTTCCCGCTGTGGTAAAAACGGCGTTGCGTATAAAGCAAAAAGTTACATGGCGACCATTTTATTGTGAACACATTTTATTATTTCGAATGACAAAAACTATTCCCATGGCTTTACGGAACATGTACACTCATTGTTTAACTTGATTTTTCGAAGAAGGAAGGGTGTTTACTATTGGTGAAATTATTTTTCAAATACATTTCACCGTCTAATTTCACCGAAAAAACATGCTACTGCCCCTTTAAGGTTTTAACACACCACTCAAACCAATAGTCAGATCCCTGGAGGGGTGTTCTGTTCAGGTTTCACATGGGGTTCGGTCCTTTATTTTGGCGGAAACAATGGCAGCATATCACAACAAATGATTCTTGATGTACTGTTTGAAGATGTTTGAAGCTTGATACACATGGCATCTCATAATGTGATGGATTTCGTGGTTTTAGCAACAAATTATGGCACTTATGAAAGAGGTGAGGTGATATATGGACTCCGTTCCATAACATGCAGCGAGCGCTTATAATCGCTCATTGATTGCTCAATGTAGCGCTCAAGTGGCGCTCATTCTCTCATTGAGCGATTACTTTGAAATCTCTCTTGAACATGGCCCGGGTTTCTCTACTGCAGACAAAGTTGCCGCGCCCCTGACGGGAAACACTTATAAGAGTACTCTTATACTCTCATGTCCACAGCCACTTTCGGGATCCATTAAGACATTTCAAATTGACTATTACCCGATTTACAATTTTACTGGCAGTGAAATTGGTGGTTTTAAAAATCACCAACTCTTCTAAAAGCTTAACAGCCTTCCAAACGTGTAAACACTTACTTCATACAAAATCCGACGAGCCGACGGTATTGCTGGACCTAATCAAACAGCACATGCAGCGATTTCAAACACTCTGATCCATCGATTAAGATTCTACCACGGACCTAGTAAGTCCGTGATCCTACCAATTGCAAAGACTAAACCCCAACAAGTGCTGTACTAAAGTGCTCCGAGTTGCAAACCAAGTAGCGAATCTCCCAATCTGGACGAATCAAATCTCGAAATGAAATGGATTCATAGCTCTGGCGCCACATTCTGGCCCTGCCTACTGGTCTTCAGGGGCTATTTCTCTCAGTAGCAACAGTGATGGTCAAATCAAGCTGATCCAGTTATCGGGGAAATTGGAGTCGGCCCGGCGGAGATTCGGTTCAAAACATTAACCTTTCACTCAGATTGAGTTCCGAGATTTGACAAAGCTGTCTGCTCAATAAGAAATCTTTTAACGTAAATGAAGTGTTCGATTGAATGTTTTATTGAAGATTTAATCTGTTACTTTACTTTAAAGACCTGGACCCATATTTTCGAAGCTGTCTTAGCGCTAAGATAGTCGTAAGTGCCATACATTAACATTGGCTTACGACTATCTTAGCACTAAGTCAGCTTCGAAAATATGGGCCCTGGAGTTATTTGTGATCGGATTGGTTTTTATTCATGTGTGAATGAACTAGATTAGTTAGAATTTGTATTCTGTGGATCAATTTTTAAATGGCAAATTAAAATCTTCCGTTTATTAAAATATAATTGATTTTGATTAATGATCTTAATTTAATGATCTTAATAACTACAGTGTAAACAACATGCAATTGATCATATCATAGTTACCTTTATTCCTTATTTTGCATTAGAAGTACCAAAATAATATTTATATAAACAAACTTGCATTTAAACACAAGTGATTGAAACCAAATTTAAAAATTAAGAAAAGTTTAATATAAGATGTAAATTTACTTTCTACAATCAACATAAAGCAAAATTGATATCAAAACAATGTGTCAACAGATAGACATTATCAACATAACACATATGGTTTCATGCTAATGAGAGTAGCCTTTTTTCTTTAACTACAACATACAAGGAAATACATTAAAAAATATTTGACATGAAAGTAACGTGTCTCTTTCAAAGGATAATTTGTAAAAAAAAAAAAGAAGAATGTGTTGGCCATACACCACAGCGGACAAAGGATACAAAAATCCCCTCAAAACCACAAGCCTACATACATGTTAAAGCAGGAAATCGTGACTGAACGATATGCGGAAACAATGCTCTCCACTTTGAAACTTTGTGTTTTCATCCAAGTTTGTTGTGATGGTTAGAAGTTATATGGTTTTCTTAAGTTATTACATTAATCAAAAATCACAAATGGTAAATGATATGTCCGCACTTGATTATGGGAATAGGATTTTGTGCAAGTGAGATGGTATTAAAATTAAATTAAATTATTAAAGTATTAAAGTAAATCTTTAATCACCAATATCTCAATATTCAGTTCTGGGGATAGTATTTTGTGCATTTGTATATTAACTACAATTTTACATAACGAGTAATTGAACGTTCACAAATTTAAAATGATAATGATTGTTAATCAACAGGGCCCAGAATTTCGAAACTAAGATAGTCGTAAGACTCTCACATTAAAGATACATCCATTGTGTTTCATAAAATTTTATTTGGCTGAAATACGTGCCAACATACGATATGTGCTGATTTCAGTTCAAATAATTTCACCCAACTAGCATATTTATCCCCAATAGCCAATTATATCATAATTATTAGTTTCCAATTAAATTTGAGTAACATCATTATGCATGTGCAGAAACCGAAACTACACGTCCAATTTACATGCACAGTAGTTATAAGACCTATTAAACATTTTCAAACCAAAGTTTTATGTTTGTATGGTGGAAATAAGATTCCAAAATTACGGTTGACCAATTTACGCGCGCCACACGCAGTTCATTGTCCGGTTTTCGATACAAAAAATCGACACTTTTACCTTTATATCGTCAATATATTAAATTAACTAGCATCAAAATGACAATTTTCGGTAACAGTCAGTACGTCTCGAAAGATTAACATCTTTTATAACGTTTAGCATATGTGACCCACAACAACACAATGGATGTACCTTTAACATAGACATAACACAGTCTTTTTCTTTAAAAGTCTGACAAAATATGTCGTTTAAAATTGCTGTTTACTTTAAACAAAATAGCATTACGACATGTTGTTGGGTTGAACAATATATGATATTGACAATTATTGAATACGTTTCATATAATATCTCCATGACATATGTCATGAAAACCAAGCAGCTCTAATGACCGTTTTATTTTTCATATAGTGAAACCTAGTCGTGCCATTTGTGTTATTTTGTGAATATATATGTGTATACACGACTTTTGTCTTGCATCCATTGTTTATCATTAGTATATAACACTCGCTCTCGCTCGGGTAATACAAAAATCACACTCGTTTTTTAAACAGTCACATGGCACACTTCCTATTTATCAGCAAACGAGTGTTTCGTCACTCTGAAATAGACTAAGGATATTATCTGATTATGTCAAATATCATTTTAAATTTTTTATAACTTATCATTTAAAAAATCTAGCAATTACATCTCAAACAATACTTTTAATCCATTATCAAATGCAATCGGTAAAATATGCTTTTTTGACACAAAACACATTTTATACAATAACCATGTGGTATATATCTTTGTGGGTCAGTCACAACAAAAAGTGTTATCGATCAACTATTCAGCTCTCGGCCGTTCTGACACGTAAACAACAGATGTTGAGTTCATTATTTCACGAGATGCATGTGATTGTACGCTCATCGTGTCACGTGACTGATCAGCTGATCGATGGACGAGATCTCGTGAGAACAGTGACCTCGTCAATTTTAAGTTTCAGAAAATGAAGCCATAAAAATGATTCTATATTCAATATTTCTGGTTTGACATCGTCATATCGTCAAACGGTGATTATTGACTAAAATTTTAATAACTATATTAATTTTGATAAATTACTATATTAAGGAGGTTTTGAATTAAGATCACGCCAAGCCTAGCTCGATATTTTCATGATACTCATTGACCAATGAATGGTTTTACAAACCAATAAATAGCCTAATTATAGTATAATTTTCATCATATAATCATTTGTTCAACATACCCAATTCATCTTTTTTTAAGTTCATTAATGCACGATTTATATAAGATTGTTTTAAATCATTTGAACATTCATCGTAGCATAACAATCAAATACCGTACAGCACTTACATTTGTTAAAAAAATTCCAAAAAAAAATCTTGGTCAAATTTGCCATATCGTCCTGCTATTTATACAGGCCCAACTCTAAAATGGTCTGAATTGCGATGGAATCAAAACAGATCGACATGGTTATTTTCAGGATTCCAACGAATTAATGATACCATATTTCATAACAGAATGAGTCAAAGTGCACCACAGCATTTCATTCAATCAATCAATCAGTTTATTATTCATAGGCACATATACAAGATAATTTGGTACATAAAATATTTACAATATGTAACATGCGTTACGATGAATCTCTTCTCAATAAATCATGTCCCGCTGTACAAGAATATCAGCAGCCAGGTTTCAAATCAGAAACTTGATCAACGTCACCCACTGGTTCCACTGCTCCATGTTATTCCAGCACCGCACTCCCAGAACTCTGTTTACCTAGTTCCTGTACTAACACAATGGACCAGGGGGGTTAATGAGATACGATGAGATGCGCCTGGAGAGTAAACAGTTGGACAGAGGTCTGGACCCGACTGGACGCTGGGTTGGAAATATCGCTGATGAAATACCAGCTAGACTGAATTGGGTCTTCTGGACGACGATAGAATATCACCAAAATAGACAAATGAGAAGAGTAGCCCTGTGCCCTGTGCCCTGTGCCATGTATACACTGTTGGAAGTCAGTGTTCTTCAGTGGCCATCCTCGTCGTCATATTGTTGTTGTTGTTGTTGGTGGTGGTGCTGTTGTTTCATTATCACGATGTGCACTTTGGACCCCCCCCCTTTTTTTTAACTGGTTGACCCCCCCCCCCCCCCCCCCCCCTTTCAAAATTCCTGAATCCGCCACTGTGTACAATACGTCAAACTCTTGAATGATTTAGTGTATAAGGCTAACTCCAAATATGAGGAAATAAGACATTGGTTAGGCGTGTAAACTGACAAAAATCCAGTCTAAATCCAGAGGAAAGGATATCGATTTTGTTTGTTTGAAATATTGCTGATGACAAAATATTTCTAATTCGTTTTCATGAAATATATTTTTGTCAACAGCTTGTATATGTTTTCTCCTAGACAACATGTTTATAAATACTAACAATCTACTGTTTACTGACTGTAATTATGAAAATCTAACTGATAAAATGTAGAGTTTCTGGAGTGACACGTCAATCACAGTTCCAGTTAATTAATTTACGGGAAGTAATTGGTAAATTAATCAATAATTCTGACTTGTTCTGACCAACGATGTCACTTGCTATCATCTACAAGCAGTGATTCGTCCAGAACAACATTAACAACAAGCGGACTTCACACTAACGAAACATTGCAGTGTGTAGAGCTTGCTCATAGCATCGTTTATCTATTTAAAAATATATGGTCATTCCGTAAGTGATCATTGTAAAGTTACATTGACGTTAAATTTGTATATATGCGACTTTGCCATATAACGGTACTGATATGTTTCGATGGATTGTGGTGAAATTAACAGTGTTTGAAGATACAATATATTTCTTGCGAAATAAACTGTTCTTTTTATCCTGTCTTAGTTTTTCTTCAGGGATATTTTGAAGACGTTGTCAACTTTCTTTTGGACAGCAGCATATACTTGTTTAACATAAAAATATGTTGTTATACTTATGAACATATATATTTGATAAATGTAATTTATTATGATATATTGCATTCCACGCAAGGAATCCAAAAATATTAGTAACATATTGCAATTTTATGTAAAACATAAACTGAAGTCACTTATACAATTCATAGGTATTCTAACATCATATACGAAAATAACAATATTGCTGTAACCTATATTATACAACATCAATCAATTGAAAGGACACGTAGGAATATATAGGTAATCTGCAAGTGCTAGGTCATATGATGTGACATATGTTAGTGTCAACACCTGACAGGGCAGTTAATTAATGCTGAGAGGTGTTCAATATATCAATGTATAACACTATACATATACGTAAATAATCAACATGCTCTGTTTATGTTTTTGACAGTAAAATTATTTGAATCATGACATGAGGCGCATCGTCATGAGAGTAAAATAACATGGACTGAACATATTTCGTGTTCAGGGCTCCGTTCCATAACAGCGAGCGCTTATAATCGCTCATTGATGCTCGATGTAGCGCTCATTCTCTCTTGAACGACACGGTGCAAATTCCTCGAAATTTGCTCGCCTTGCTACGTAGCGCTACATTGAGCAATCGCGTTCAAGAGAGGTTTAAAAGTAATCGCTACTTGAGAGATTACTTTGAAACCTCTCTTGAACACGGCCCTGGTCTTCGAAGGCATCTAGAAGTGGCACACATACGAACAGGAATATTTTCTGGATAACAATTTCTTTAATGTGAAAATAAACGACGTTTCGGAGTAAATACTCACTCCTTCATCAGGAGGTATTCCATAACCATAAGGAAAATTCCTAATAAGAATGGATATATGCAATAATAATCTCAGTAAACATAGAAATTCATTGTTGTTTAAGCATTATTGTTGAAATGCGCGAAAAACGTTTCAGATTAATAATATTCAGTCGATTAATGTAAACTGCCAGGCAAAAGAAAGTACGCACCTCATTTGGTTTCGATTTATTCAATATTTAAAAAGTTTGATTATGGCACGATACAACACCACTTATCTGCTGTTTGAATTAATGAGTTGATGATTGGTTATTTTTTTAGTTAAAATATTTTTGTTTAATGTAGACAGAGGTAAGAAATTAAATGTACACCAACACGACCCCTATCATGTTGTAAAATGTTGTAAGTGTGTACAGAATGAGGCACAATTCTTGATTTTCATATAGAATAGTTTAATTTTAAATTTCATTAAAAAAAAACGAAAAAAAAACGAGGTAGAGGTATTCTTTGACTGATGATTAAAGGCCTACACTTCAGTTTAGAGTACGAGGTCGAAAAGTCAAGCTATTTGAAAATCATACATCTGATGAAACCAACTAAGGTGTATACTTTCTTTTGCCTGGCAGTATAGTTGATATTAGACTGATATAGCCAGACAACTCCCTCAACCCGACCAGGACACTCAGAAACTGGTGAAAATATTAATCTTATTTAAGAGTTTGACCTTTGACATATTACGGTGGAAACTTGTTTAATTCCCATAAAATGCCTCATCACTCTAAAATAAACGTACGCGCATGTTATTTTCGTGCGTTATCGCGCCCCATATCGACAGAACAGGAAACGAGGGAGATAATGCTGGTTTTCTACCTAAATAAATACGCTCTTCCTTTCAAGTTGATATGTGGAAGTGGTAGGTGGTCGAATAGCCTGATCGTCAGTCTCGTTATTAGTATTAAAGGGGTTCTAGCACGTTTTTTGCCAAATTTATTTTTTCAAATTTCCCATTTATAATGTTTATGTCATTTAAATTTATTTTAGAGGGTAAACCATCTTATTACACAAACCAAGTTTCCGAAGTGGTAATAACGTTGTTGCGTATAAAGCAAAAATTACATGGCGGCCATTTTATTGTGAACACATTTTATTATTTCGAATTACAAAAACGATTCCCATGGCTATACCAAAACATGTAAACTAATTTTAACTTGATTTTTTGAAGAGTGAAGGTTGTTTTACTATTGGTGCCATTATTTTTCAAATACATTTCATCGACCTATTTCAGAACGTGCTACTGCCCCTTTAACGTCATATTATAATCGAGTTACGATTCTGTCAAACATGAGTACCAAACTCAACATTAAATACGCTATTGATTTAATGTGTTTCCTAAGAAACAATGCTTTAAATTGGAAACAATCTTCAAATTTAAATGCATAAATGAAATCACAATAATAATCAGACATATAAAAAGAATGGTATTTCAGATCTGATCCGTTTTCCAAGAAATGTTTACTTGTAAAGTATCCTTATGAAATGATTCTACAAATTTGTAAACATACATCTTGAAATGTCTTAGATTCAAGACGCCAACTCGTAATATGACACCTTTGACAGGATGTGGAGAGATAATTCATTATAACGATTCAATCAAATAAAATAACTATAACGTTGATCATGTAATCATAAGGGTGAAGGGTGTTTTACTATTGGTGCCACTATTTTTCAAATACATTTCATCGACTTATTTGAGCGAAAAAACATGTCTTTATTTTGTATTTACAAAACGTTACAGAGTATATGCTCACTCACTCATCAGGTGGAATGATAAGATCGATGTTTAAAATATATGTATCACTTACTCGATAACGATGTAACGGATAACGGTATCTAAACTTGAAACGTCGAAATCTTTCCAATAAAGAATTTTACTACCAATAGAACATAGTTTGCTTCTATATACTAATAAACACATGCTACATTCGTTTATTTCTACTCAATGGGTAAGAGCACGAAGATATGAAGTGGTTGCACACCCAGCTAGTGTTGTTAACGTGTATTTTGAGGAAATGTCTTTAAAATTATGCCTGAAGTCTCACATTGACTTAATGCTCGCAGACTGGGTATTCGGACAGTATTTCAACCTCAACTGTGACTGCATTTTTTGCTGTAGATATGTGTAAACTACAAGTTTTTCTCAAACATTTTTCTTGACATGAATAGCCTCTCTGTATGTGAGTTGGAATTTACGGAATTCAGATAATCTAGACTTTCGATGTTCTCTTCGTGCTAAGATTCATTTAACGTTTACTTATGCCTATCTTAGCGCGAAGAGATCTTAACAATCTAGCCCGGCATGGTAAATGGCCTGTCATGTTGAGACCCGCTGATTGGTCGAGTGAAGGGGATAATGTAGAAGGAGACCGATAGACAGGCTAGTGGTTGAACTAGACGTTTGAAGGATAGACGGGTTTTGGTGTATTCTAGACTGTTCTAGAACAATTATCTTAGCACTACCAGTAATTATCTGAAATATTTTTTCGGACAAAATGTAGAAATACTATATGCAAGAGACATAGGGACGACTTTAATTAATATCACTTAATTTTCAGATGCAAATCAATCTACAATTGCAGCATTTAAATAGTCTTAATTGTTTAGTGTTGCCTGAATAATAGATTGTATGCAGGTCTTTTGAACAAATCCTGATTTACCCCAGGTTTACTACATGTTTACTACAGGTTAACTACAGGTTTACTCAAGATTTACTACATATTTACTTCAGATTTACCCTATGTTTACTACAGGTTACTCCAGATTTAATCCAGATTTACTACATATTTACTACAGATTTGCTACAGATTTACTATAGATTTACTATAGATTTACTACATATTTACTATAGATTTACTATAGATTTACTACATATTTACTTCAGATTTACTACAGGTTAACTACAGGTATATTTCAGATTTACTTCAGATTTACTCCAGATTTACTATAGATTTACTTCATCGTTACTACAGATTCACTACAGGTTTACTTCAGATTTACTCGTTTCTGATACTGTGATACAGTTCGCCCCAACTGAGCTGGTAAAATTTGGTTATACAATGTTTAAACATATAGCTGAAACAGTTTATAGCTTCAACCAGCTTTAGTGATAACTTATGTAACATGTTTAATCAGCGAAAATGATTAATTTGGATGTATGTACTTTTAAAAAGATATTTCTTTACAATGTTATTATCATCATTTTGACTTCAACATTTGTAATATAATATATACCGACACGCTAAACACATGACAGGGATTGTGCAAGACAGCATTCTGGTTCCCGGAGTTTGTTGCGCTGCGTAACTGACTCCGGGAACCAGAATGACAAGACAGTACCAACTGGGTCATGTCACAAGCACGTCACACTACTTGGGGACCCGGATGCGCACGTGCCTCACATTTCTGACGTGGTAATGTGGCATTTAACAGACGAGGATTTGCCTTTGTTTGTATCGTATGATGTTGAATAATGATTTATTAGTAAGTAAGTTGCATACTGTAGATGAAAAGAAGTTTTTAATTTATGAACCATTTCCAGATTTAGTTAAATCTTGATTGAATAATGGAACAGTAAATACATTAAAATTAATAAATGAGACAATTTAGTAAAGTTCTTTTTAGAGTAAATTAAAACACAACAGTGTTATAAGTCTTTATATGGACCAATAAAAATAAAAGTATCGAACTATACATACTTCAATCTACAGTATAATTATTATTATAGAATAATAGTACTTTGATAATGTAGAATTGATAGAGGATATCTGTCCTACCTTGACAAATATCACATTTATTACAGGAATATGTATAGGTTAATCACCCTCACAAGGTGGTTGTTGAAATCAACTCTGCCCGGACTTTGCCCGAGCAGAGTTTATTTCAATAACTACCGCAGTGAGGGTGATTAAACGACTTACACCACTAAGGCGACTTACACCACTAAGGCAAGTTATGTCCCCCAACCATTTCTAAAAACTTGCCCTAGTGGTGTAAGCATGGTTGACCATCCCATCATTGTACCATATCTAAAACTTTCAGTCAGATCACATTAAAATGGCCGCTTGATTGGAAATGGGCTCGCATGGTTCAACCCGAACCATGTATATTCCTTTTAGAACTCTTTTTTATTGATTTAGGAGTATTATTTAGCCATTGGATTTATATTTTTTTTGAGAGCACTTTATTTCAGTTGGAAAATCGAGCTACGACGTCTTTAATACCTAATCAATTTAATTTACACTTCTCTACATCAACAGTATTATGCTGTTTAGATACATTACATCAATCAATGATCAAAACTCACGTACGCGTCATTAATGACTGTTTAATGCAAGCAAACAAATCAAACCCTTCTGTCGTAAATAGATAAAAAAATAAAAGTAATATCTTCTTCTATTAGTTTATACAGTGGGTGTATTTATCGACTATTATTACCTTGTAGTGTTATGAACGCGTAGGAGGGTAACCGCGTTATCAACGCATTAGATCATTTAACACGTCACTTCTGTAAATTGTTCCTTTGTTTTTAATGTTTGTTCTGCGAGGGTGTATCTGCATTGTTCCTGCAAATGCAACAGCCATGATTACTGATGTAGTATTTGTGATAACGTGGGCGTCTAGACTAACAGACATTATGTACAAGTGAAATCCTTTATTACATCTTTGGCATCGATTTTGAGCTATTCAATCAGAATCAATATTTCACCAAATAGGGAGTTATATATTCTTAATTTTGGGAGGAATATTACACTTGTCATCATTTCTACAGCTGATTGATATACTAAAAATTTAATAAATATAGACAACATTCTAATGATAGCCAGAGGATTCTCTTCGAGAGCGTGAGTGGAGTGAAGTATGACTTCAAGACATTATTGACATAACAAGAACATTTTGATATTGGTGGTTTAAACAGAACTGTGATATTTGTACTGACATTGGAGAAAAAGTTTTTAAATGTTTATTGTCCCAGGCTGTTAATGCTTATATTTTAATAGATTTTGAAAGACTATTTCGAAAAACTTGTATTTCATAGTGCTGACCTGTTTTATTGTTTTGCCAAAATATGCTTTTTAATTCTACAAAGAAGAACACACCTTTTATTTTCTTAAACTATTATTCCTTTTATGCTTTTATTAAAGCTGCGTAAAATATTACGAATTTTATATGTGAGTCTCTCATAACTTATATTGAGTGGTTCTGTACTTTTATCTGTGTTTTATGGCAACATGTATTTAATATTTTAATATTATTAATTAAGTATGTCCGTATTGGCCCAGTTACAGGTCCGAGGTCCGTTGTATTGGTCCGATACGAAGTCGAGGGCCAATACAACGGACCGAGGTCCTGTAACTCGGTCAATACGGAAATACTTAATTAATGACAATTTTTATTAATTAACTTCTTTTCATTCTATTAGCACAAGACTAGAAATCTCATTTATATTGAATTGATAATTATAAAAAAGATTGGTGAACAAATAGAACGGGTCAAAGTTATGAAGCGAAAGCTTCGGTCTTTCACCAAATGTGCAACTGCGCATGCTCAGACTCATATTGGCCAAGTTCGTCTCGTATTGGCCCAGTTTTCCCCGTATTGGCCCAGTTTCCCCGTATTGGCCCAGTTGTCGAATCATATGGTCTAGGCCGTAAATGCCGTATACGTGCCATAACATTGATAGTTAATTAATATTTTGCTGTAAAGAAGTGATACTTGAATAAACAAGTGTCTGTCTGTCTGTGGTAAACATATGACAGTATGGCAAAATGACTCTTTTAATAACCTCGAGCTCATTGTAGTGAGATGGTTACTGGTTAGTGTGTGAACAACCTTAGGATGCAGTCATTAGCGGGAGTGCGTGAAACAATACAAAGCGATCAAATGAAGAGATGAACCAAATTTATACTTTGTAGTTCTTATAAGGAAATGTCGAGGGAAACGAGCATTGGCAATTACTGAGGCATTTGATTCATCCGGGAATGCCATGGAGATAATTGTGTCACTTAATTGTTGATAAATTTGGTGTGTGAGTCATGCTTTTGTGTGACACTGTAATGTACATTGCTGGCATACCATAAACATCAGCGGTGTTGTCATTTGATTGTCATTAAAATGTTTAATTCTGTAAGTCAAAAGAAACATGTCAATTCGACATATTGAGAATGTAATGGTTGTTGTTGCTCATAATTCAACAGTATTACTTCGATTTCATAATTATACATAACTTTTATATACTCATGGTAATAATGGTTGACACCCCCTAAAAGTTCTAGGAATGAAATGTTATATAAACAATGAACGTGTCATTTTCGATTATTGTTTTGGTAAAATATGTTACTACTGGATGTCTTTTTGTGAAAAGTGTCCTTGAGCATTTGCTATTTCCCCACTTATAATTTAAAATACAAAAGAAAGAGGAATATAAGAAAAATGAAATTTATTCAAAAGAGTTCCTTCCTTGTGTCTTGAGATCTTGGCATTGGTATATTGTTACAGTGTTCGAGTGTTCTCATTGTGGTTCTAGTAAATAATAAAAAGTTGCATTTGGAAAAAAAAATCTACTGAACCAAAATATACACTTCGCACACAATACATACATGGCAAGTATTATTTACTTTACATCATGTGTTTGTGCCATATCATTTCGAAAATACCATAATATCGAATACTATTAATTGTCCAGCCATTTAATCTGCTACAATCCATATTCTGTTTAGGGGTGTCAACCATTTTTACCATGAATATATAAATGGCTCTTTTCACATTTACATTGCCTAAAGTACCATAAAAGCATAAACACATGTGCAACACACCAATACCTGCCAACATGTACCAGTATATATACCAGTTCATATAGGCATACATGTATATTATATTTACAATGGTGAAATACGGCATTAATTTGCTAAAATAAAATCCGTATATTTCACTGAGTGAAATAACATGTTATTCTAGTCCGTGATATAACACTTTCAATCATATGACGTCATGGTGACAAAATGATGACATCATAAGATGACCTTGATAAAGCAAGGCCATCTTCGATGCACCATTCATTAAATTAACGTCAATAACAAACTACGAAATATCTCTCATTTAATGCCATTTAAAATATAAATTATTTCATTTCGTGAACAATTAAAATCGTTTCTCTCTCCTTCCGGTTTCATTCATATTAACGGCCTCACTTCTGAAGAACGTTCCATAAAGACCATGTGATTGATATTGCCTCGTCTGGTTTCAGCGACTGGCGCAATTCCGGTATGTACGAATTACGTTGTTGACTCACACGCCGAATATAGACTAGAGCCAAACAATGCATCATTAACTTTAGACTTTAGGAATTGGGAAGTAATGTTAACACATGATCAAAGTACAATACTGAACATTACGTGGATCCACTCTGTACAGACATAGTGAACCACTCCACAACATATTATCAATGGAACCTGTATGTCATCAAGGAGTAGCTGAACTAAACTACCAGCCAAAAGAACGTTTATTACCCATATGGTTGAAAATAACCGAGTTAATATTATATTGATATGAGCACATGTGCACATATCACGTTTGCTTAGCAACGATGGTTTCACCGCGCCTTATCGTATTTTATCGTCTGTGACGTCATAAAACGATTGTTCGTGACGTCACTGTAGCTTGTCGTAGCAAGAGAAGTTGGCCGTGTCCTGACTATTTTTACAGAAATAAAAAAGGAATAGAGCGGGTAATAAAGAAATTATTACACTCGGAAGTGTGTCATATGACTTTTACGACACTCGTGCAAATTTCTGTATAGCCCTCGCTCTCGCTCGGGCAATACAAAAATTCACACTCGTGTCGTAAAAGTCATATGACACACTTCCTCGGGTAATAATCTCTATATACGCACTTCAAATTTTCGATGTCAAGCTCTAAAACTGATAACATGTTTTTTTAAGTTTAAAAAAATTAAATTTTAAATCAAAATTTAAAATTATTCAAAAATAATTTTGGATAAAACACAACTGTTCATCGACATCGACATCGACATATATATGTGAAAATTAATAAATGTGCCTAATTCTGTACACATTTACAACATTTTAAACATGGTAGGGGTCATGTTAGTGTAAATTTAATTTCGTACCCCTGTCTACATAAAACAAAGATAATTTAACTAATCACCAACTAATTTATTCAAACTACTGCAGAGAAATATATTGCAACGTGCCAAAGTCAAATGCATCTGATTTCTTTTAAACGAAACGATGCTTAAAATGCTAGATATTTTTACCCACGAGAGATATATACTACTGAAACATGTTGAAACATTATCTGTTCATGTTTCTGAAAAACAGGTTTTTTTTTATTTGAAATCTCATTGAGATTTTACTTGTTTTATGACATTCTACACGAACGATGCGTCATCGATTTAAAGTCAAAGATGGTATGCCAACATATTGTAGTAACATAATGTCCATATTTCATAAACGTTTACCTTCATACCAAACAATATGTCCCCCCATTGATGATTGGACAGATAATAAGTAGCATACTTTTATGAATTAAATTTTGTATATATATTATCGAGGTATCCTCATCTCATCAAAGACATTCACTAAGGAATGAACCACTATTACACATATTAAGGCTGTGATTAATAACTTCAGAGACATATTTCAAATATAAATTGTTCACAGATACCTCTTTCAACGTGTCATCTTATAACAGCTTTGTGATATCAAAAACTGCATGGCGGCCATTTAAATGTGAACACATTTTATTATTTAGAATTACAAAAACAATCCCCATGGCTTTACCAAACCACGTACACTCATTTTTAACTTGGCTTTTCGAAGAAAGGAGGGTGTTTAACTATCGGTGACATTATATTTCAAATATATTTCATCGACTGTTTTGAGCGAAAAAAACGGGCTACTGCCCCTTTAAGATTTGGAAGAATTCATCCCAATATTTTCGGTGATGTTATACGCAAATGAATGGAATTTTATTACCTTAAAACATTATAACTATGTTTACGCCATGTCAACTTTGCTGTGACGAGAGTCTAATTCAGGCTCACCAAAATCGCCAAGATCTGATGCAATATTGTGCAGTTAACAATGCGATGAAAATGATACATATTTCAGGCTGATGTAATCTCTACGTGTGAACAACAGTCAACTGACTTCGTGCAAGTCTCTCGCCTGGCTAAATTTAAATAAGTAAGTAAGTAAGTAAGTAGATAAGTATTATTGTATCGTGTCATAGTCAAATGCATCTGATTTCTTTTCAATATTGAATTAATCGAAACCAACTGAGGTGAGTACTTTCTTTTGCTCGGTAGTTTATGAAGTTCTTGACCATGTTCAAGAGAGGTTTAAAAGTAACCGCTCAAACCTCTCTTGAACGCTAAATATTGCTCAATGTAGCGCTACGTAGCAAAGCGAGCGAATCTCGAGGAAACGCACCGTGTAGTTCAGGAGAGACTTACGACTTCTGCTTTAAAAATACTTTAAACTATTTTAGGAATGTGATAACCGACTACATATAGTCTTTAAAAAATGGAGTATGACAAAGTCTGATTCACATCAACCATCACGTCAGCTACATGTGCACGTGATTGAGATAAAGGAGAAAACTGGGTCTAATTTCGATCGACTAACATCAGCCTCGAGTGTGATTTATCAGACTATATACGAACCAAACAAGTGAAAGCATCTATTACAGGCCCATTTGTAAATCCAATTTGCACTGTTAATAGCTTGAAGGGAGATATTATCTGGTCAGCTGATTACAGACCTGAATCATGTACGTGCAGCACGTACTGTTCAGGTGGTCAGGAATAATAAGTAATTGCATATTTGACCACTCTGTTATTTTAGAATTGGATTGACCAGAAATCTATGCGATCCTACTACAATTCGCTGTTCTCTGAGCCCTGTAGCTGTCGTTTTGCTGTAGGTTCGCTAATCATCAACAAATAACATAGCGCGTAATTTTTCAGCCAATGGCATGTCGTAATTTGAGCATCGACGATCGCGCTGTCATCTCATCCGGGTACTGCCTCTTTTGCTCGAAAGGAAGATCTTTTATTGGTTGATTATTTATAACCAGTACGGCGGTTTTAGGGCTCAGGGAATCAAGGGATTGTAGTAGCGAAGCAGATACAAATACACTGATGGAACAGGATGGGAATATGGTATTTTATGCAACCCACCATAGGTAGAAAGACTTACATCGGAGCTGTATTGGAACTATACAATTATACAATACAACAACTATACAATAATGGCTGACAAGAGAGTATAAACTCGATAAAAGTTAAAGAGGGGGGACTGTTGCAGATAGTTCGCCATCTTGCTATTTTTTTTTGAAAAGCGTGAAATTAAAAACGCTGTATTGTCACAAATATTTTTTAAATGGTTAATAATTTCTCTTGTTAAAAACAAATGTGTTGACAAGTGACATACCGCCTCGATATTGTTTTTGACTTTGTGAATGATAGTTTAATAATGAATAAAATATCAATTATGTAGTTTATCTTGCTTTTTTGCAAAACGTGAAACGCTGTCACTAATCTTATTTCTTAAAAAAATTATAAACATATGCGATGAATATGAATATTCACAAAGTAACACACTCGTAGCGACGATGAAAGGCTTCGCTTCTCATTGTTTTTATTTTTTAAAGAATGTGCGTTCAAATTTTCAAATATATAACATTACTCTCATCAGTAATATGCTTTAGCTGGATTGTGCAATTAACATGTATTAATACCATGTAAGAGTAAACAGTAATGTCCTCTCGATTTTGGTATCCTCTATCGAGAAATATGACACAACCAACTATATGCGGCTCATCAAAAGTAAAAGGCTTTCATTAAAACCTCATTTATGCCACCAAATGTGCACTGTTCATAGCTGACAGCATTCTCGGGCATATACTGTGGATTATCGAGGATGAGCTGGCAGGGACACAAAGTCACTCTGATAGTGATGATGAACCTAAATCGTTTATAGTCTGATCGTCAACTGATGTGACCAGAGACATCTAGGCAACATCGAGGATCGAGGAAACATCGGGGAAACATTGGGGAAACATCCAGCAAACATCAAGAAACATCGAGCAAACATCCAGGAAACATGAAACAACATATTTCATATCACCCATCACAACTAACAGCCAATCATTAATATCTCACATATGCCGTATAATTTACACTGTCTAATAGCTTGAAGGGAGATATTATATAATTTACACTGTTCAATAGCTTGAAGGGAGATAGTATATAATTTACACTGTTCAATAGCTTGAAGGGAGATAGTATATAATTTACACTGTTCAATAGCTTGAAGGGAGATAGTATCTAATTTACTGGTCAGCTGATTACCATCCTGGATCTGTTGCGACTAATTAGAATAGCTGGTCGATGATAAGACGTAATTACTGGTTTGACGAATCTTTTATTCTATATGTTGGTTTGGCCAGAACTGTGACTATTTGGAACATAACATAACCCGTTAAATGAAGTCACCCTATCTTAAAAAAATACAATTATGGATGAGTCTCTTGCGGGTCCGTATTTTCGAAGCTGTCTTAGTGCTAAGATAGTCGTAAGCCAATGTTAATGTATGACACTTTCGAAAATATGGGCCCAGGTCAGTTTCGATTTTGGTTTGTCACGACATATTACTCCATGGGACTACACCCTGTATTCCATCTACAAAAGGCCTTTTATCGCAACTCATTGTACTATGCAATTTGTGCTGTTTGCAGCTGTCATTGACACTGTATCTAATTTACAGTTCATTTAATTACACGCCAGGACCAGCTGTGTATTGCAGTGGTCAGAAGGTCAGTCATTGACCACGTCGACAGATCAATCTTCAACCAGATGAAGCAATTGATGGTTTGACCAATCTAAACCATACAGGCAGAAGCTTGGTTAAACCTCCTTGACATTAAAGATAAAAACTTTTGAGCAACGTCAGATATGACGTCGCTGAAGCGTCTCAACAACGTTGTATTTATCTAAACCATACAAGTAGAAGCTTGTTAAGCCTGCTTAACATATACATAAAAAGATTTTAAAAAAAACACAAAAACGTTTGGGCAACGTCGAATATACCGGGGTTTTCCGAAAGCAATCCCTCTGATTTAGAAGCCCATGGGCTACTCTTCAATTTCCAAAGTGTGTCCAATGAGAGTAGCCTCAATTTTCGTATAGAAGCCCTGGGCTTGCTTTCAGAAAACCCCGGTAACGTCGCGTCAGCGTCTCAACATCGGTGTGTGTAAGTAAATTAAGTGAGTAAGTTGTTGCACGAGAGACTATGGACGTCCTGGCAATGTCAGATACCTACGTTAGGACAACGTAAAGTGGACGTCCTGGCAATGTCAGATATCTACGTTAGGACAACGTAAAGTGGACGTCCTGGCAATGTCAGATACCTACGTTAGGACAACGTAAAGTGGACGTCCTGGCAATGTATGATATCTACGTTAGGACAACGTAAATTGGACGTTCTGGCAATGTCAGATACCTACGTTAGGACAACGTAAAGTGGACGTCCTGACAATGTCAGATATCTACGTTAGGACAACGT
This sequence comes from Gibbula magus, assembly GCA_936450465.1. Taxonomy (NCBI): domain Eukaryota; kingdom Metazoa; phylum Mollusca; class Gastropoda; order Trochida; family Trochidae; genus Gibbula; species Gibbula magus. The sequence goes on along the minus strand of OW388300.1, from coordinate 19,386,366 downwards.
AAAGTGGACGTCCTGGCAATGTCAGATACCTACGTTACGACAATGTAAAGTGGACGTCCTGGCAATGTCAGATATCTACGTCTGGACAAAGTACAGTGGACGTTCTGGCAATGTCAGATATCTACGTTAGGACAACGTACAGTGGACGTCCTGGCAATGTCAGATACCTACGTTAGGACAACGTAAAGTGGACGTCCTGGCAATGTCAGATACCTACGTTAGAACAACGTAAAGTGGACGTCCTGACAATGTCAGATATCTACGTTAGGACAACGTACAGTGGACGTCCTGGCAATGTCAGATACCTACGTTACGACAATGTAAAGTGGACGTCCTGGCAATGTCAGATATCTACGTCTGGACAAAGTACAGTGGACGTTCTGGCAATGTCAGATATCTACGTTAGGACAACGTAAAGTGGACGTCCTGGCAATGTCAGATACCTACGTCTGGACAAAGTACAGTGGACGTTCTGGCAATGTCAGATACCTACGTTAGGACAACGTAAAGTGGACGTCCTGGCAATGTATGATATCTACGTTAGGACAACGTAAATTGGACGTTCTGGCAATGTCAGATACCTACGTTAGGACAACGTAAAGTGGACGTCCTGGCAATGTCAGATACCTACGTTAGAACAACGTAAAGTGGACGTCCTGACAATGTCAGATATCTAAGTTAGGACAACGTAAAGTGGACGTCCTGGCAATGTCAGATACCTACGTCTGGACAAAGTACAGTGGACGTCCTGGCAATGTCAGATATATACGTTAGGACAACGTAAAGTGGACGTCCTGGCAATGTCAGATACCTACGTCTGGACAACGTAAAGTGGACGTCCTGGCAATGTCAGATATATACGTTAGGACAACGTAAAGTGGACGTTCTGGCAATGTCAGATACCTACGTTAGGACAACGGAAAGTGGACGTCCTGGCAATGTCAGATATATACGTTAGGACAACGTAAAGTGGACGTTCTGGCAATGTCAGATACCTACGTCTGGACAACGTAAAGTGGACGTCCTGGCAATGTCAGATACCTACGTTAGGACAACGTAAAGTGGACGTCCTGGCAATGTCAGATATCTACGTTAGGACAACGTAAAGTGGACGTCCAGGCAATGTCAGATACCTACGTTATGACAATGTAAAGTGGACGTCCTGGCAATGTCAGATACCTACGTCTGGACAAAGTACAGTGGACGTTCTGGCAATGTCAGATACCTACGTTAGGACAACGTAAAGTGGACGTCCTGGCAATGTCAGATACCTACGTTAGAACAACGTAAAGTGGACGTCCTGACAATGTCAGATATCTACGTTAGGACAACGTAAAGTGGACGTCCTGGCAATGTCAGATACCTACGTCTGGACAAAGTACAGTGGACGTCCTGGCAATGTCAGATACCTACGTTATGACAATGTAAAGTGGACGTCCTGGCAATGTCAGATACCTACGTCTGGACAACGGAAAGTGGACGTCCTGGCAATGTCAGATATCTACGTTAGGACAACGTAAAGTGGACGTCCTGGCAATGTCAGATACCTACGTTAGGACAACGTAAAGTGGACGTCCTGGCAATGTCAGATATCTACGTTAGGACAACGTAAAGTGGACGTCCTGGCAATGTCAGATACCTACGTTATGACAATGTAAAGTGGACGTCCTGGCAATGTCAGATACCTACGTCTGGACAAAGTACAGTGGACGTCCTGGCAATGTCAGATATATACGTTAGGACAACGTAAAGTGGACGTCCTGGCAATGTCAGATATCTACGTTAGGACAACGGAAAGTGGACGTCCTGGCAATGTCAGATATATACGTTAGGACAACGTAAAGTGGACGTTCTGGCAATGTCAGATACCTACGTCTGGACAACGTAAAGTGGACGTCCTGGCAATGTCAGATACCTACGTTAGGACAACGTAAAGTGAACGTTCTGGCAATGTCAGATACCTACGTCTGGACAACGTAAAGTGGACGTCCTGGCAATGTCAGATACCTACGTTAGGACAACGTAAAGTGGACGTCCTGGCAATGTCAGATACCTACGTTAGGACAACGGAAAGTGGACGTCCTGGCAATGTCAGATATATACGTTAGGACAACGTAAAGTGGACGTTCTGGCAATGTCAGATACCTACGTCTGGACAACGTAAAGTGGACGTCCTGGCAATGTCAGATATATACGTTATGACAACGTAAAGTGAACGTCCTGGCAATGTCAGATACCTACGTTATGACAACGTAAAGTGGACGTCCTGGCAATGTCAGATACCTACGTTAGAACAACGTAAAGTGGACGTCCTGACAATGTCAGATATCTACGTTAGGACAACGTAAAGTGGACGTCCTGGCAATGTCAGATACCTACGTCTGGACAAAGTACAGTGGACGTCCTGGCAATGTCAGATACCTACGTTAGGACAACGTAAAGTGGACGTCCTGGCAATGTCAGATACCTACGTCTGGACAAAGTACAGTGGACGTTCTGGCAATGTCAGATACCTACGTTAGGACAACGTAAAGTGAACGTCCTGGCAATGTCAGATACCTACGTTAGGACAACGTAAAGTGGACGTCCTGGCAATGTCAGATACCTACGTCTGGACAACGTAAAGTGGACGTCCTGACAATGTCAGATATATACGTTATGACAACGTAAAGTGGACGTCCTGGCAATGTCAGATACCTACGTCTGGACAACGTAAAGTGGACGTCCTGGCAATGTCAGATACCTACGTTAGAACAACGTAAAGTGGACGTCCTGACAATGTCAGATATCTACGTTAGGACAACGTAAAGTGGACGTCCTGGCAATGTCAGATACCTACGTTAGGACAACGTAAAGTGGACGTCCTGGCAATGTCAGATATATACGTTAGGACAATGTAAAGTGGACGTTCTGGCAATGTCAGATACCTACGTTAGGACAACGTAAAGTGGACGCCATGACAACATATATAATATATGTTAGTTGTTCTTTTAGTTGATATCCAGAATACATTGCATGAAATAAATGTGAAGAAAGTTTTGAAGAAATAATGTCAATCTAAAACAAAGATATCAAAATATCATCGTCCAAGGAGAAAACGTTACTAGGTTAATTGTTGACTGTCAATCACTGTCCTTTTTAAATATGGCATTTGTACTCATTTCTCGAAGTTCGTCACAGATTTAATATAATTGGAGATAACTGCTTTGGGATCTGACCAGCACATCAACACACATCACGTGATCTTATCTGACTGACCACATCAATATTGACCAAACTGACCGTTCTATCGACCAGCACTGACCTTGCAGATATTTATAGCGCCTGATGCAGCTGTCAGATGGACGAATGAGGAGTGAAGAGATGCTGAGATATGACGTGTTATTGCGCAGCACAGACACAGGACCACTTTCTGTTTATAGAATAGTGTTTCAGTAATCATTTTTGATCGACAATATCCATCAATTTAAATAAAACAATCGTTTGTTAAAAAACCTTTGGGAAGTGAATTCTAGAAGAAATGTTTAAGTGTTTGGACATTATCGTTATGCTACAGTTTTTGATCGTGAAATATTGTCTCAAAATGATTGGGACGACTCGTATGGTGTAGTTTATTTGAGTAAATGACGAGTAAATGTTTCATGATAATTGTCTCAATGAAACATAACAGGGATTTTAAAATTCAAACGTGTTTTAAAGAAACGGATGGTAAACTATAAAGTCACGTGTATTTGGAACATCCCGTTAAAAGTATGTCATTTCGCTTGAAAGCCACATATTACTATTTGCTGTTTATAAGATCATGGTGTTGTTTTAAAGAAAAGAAAGAATCGATGAATGTCGTTGCAACAAAACAAATGTAAACATGTACTGAAAAAACTTCAATGGGGAAATGAAAATACTTATATCACGATAATGCTCAGTAAAGGCACGCGACCCCTTTCTACATGTATACCATATTGCTGTACAAATTGATGAATTGATTATTGATGATACGCTCTGATGGGAACAGGTCCATTATTTATCTGAAAATTAAACGGTTCGTCACAACATAGAATACGACCCTCTGTTAAGGCAAATAGTCAATTCTACATTGTAAAACATGATGTCATCAGAACTAAGAGATTTGGAAACGTTATTGCATCGTTGCGGATCAAAGACATTGGGCAATTTATGATATCTGCCAGTGGTTTGAGAAATGATGATTTCTTGTTGCCCGGCAACAGGCCGTGACCAACGTTGTTTTAATGACAAATCCTTGAGCTCTGAGAGGTTAGGTCACTGATCACGTGACCACTTGGGCAAGAATTGGTCATCTGGTCACGTGACCTTGCGCACGAGGAACTATAATGACCAACCAAGCTTAGGTGTATGAGTAATACACAGAATGATGTAATGAAAGAACCTGTTAAAAAATGACATATATGATATTATATCGTCCTCATAAATAGACGGTAAATATGGTTAATACTTTCGATTTTTAAAATAAATGTCATTTAGAAGTGGCATGCATAAGAACAGGAAGATTTTCTTGATTTCTGATGAAGGAGCGAGTATGTACTCCAAAACGTCGTGTATTTGTTGTTATCCCCAAAATCTTCCTGTTTTTAAAATAAATGTGTTAACAATTGTCATAACTCCTCGATATTAATATTTACTTTGGGAATGTGTTATTAAACAGTTTAACAATGAACAAAATATCAATTATGCAGTGTTATTATCATGCTGAAGATGTCCGACTAATTGATGGTATTTATAAACGTAAATAAAGGTCAGGTTACCATTGGTAAACATAAAGCATTTAAAGGGGAAGAAGCACATTTTTTACAAATTTTATATTTATTCAAATTGTAATTTATGTCATTTATATTTACTGTAGAGGGTAAAACATCTTATTACACAAACCAATTATCCCTAGTGTTAATAACAGTGTTGCGTGTAAGGCAAAAATGGCATGGCGGCCATTTTATTGTGAACACATTTCATTAGTTTGAATGACAAAAACGGTTCCCATGGCTTTATGGAACCATGAACACTCATTTTTTAACTTGATTTTCGAAGTAATAAGGATATTTTATCATTGATGACATTATTTTTCAAATACATTTCATCGACTTATTTGAGCGAAAAAAATGCTACTGCCCCTTTAAACATAACACTGATTTTTATTACTTTATGTCAATCAATTGCCCTCTGTCAAGTGCTGCATAGTTTAACGATTTACGATTATTTCAAGTATTTAAAGGTTACAATGCTATGTTTACACCATTAGTCTTTCGCTGCTCGAAATGTCAATGTAGTGTCATGACAATCTTATGTCATGGTATGATATTCTGACATTACAAATATAAAACTGGAAATATTGAACAAAGAGAGTCAAATACCGAAATACGATAAGGCCTTTGCATTATCTAACATTTCTAGATTTGGAACACGAATATAGAAACTTAAAGGCGCTGTAGCAAGATTTTGTTACTGAAATAAAGTGCTCTCACAAATATATATATAAAAAAAGTGTTGCACGGTTACGCAAGTGTCTACACAATACTCCTGAATCAGTAAAAAAAAGTTCTAAAACAAATGTACATGGTTCGGTTAAGCCAAGCGAGTCCATTTCCCATCGAGCGGCCATTTTAATGTGTTCACATTAAAATCGCCGGTTCGAAGGTAGTTCAAGTGGTCTGACTGATGTAGCGATACCTAAATACTAACCTAAATGGAACACTCAAGAGTTCGACATCGCTTTATCCGTCGCACCATTTTCTTCGAATACCGATAACCGTTTTTATGGATACGTCCAAATGGGTCGTCTAATGAGAAGTTTTACCCATAAATGCAGCAATATATTGTATAAACTTAAATAATAGGCAAATTTGAGAAAACAAAATAAAGAAATATGTAAAAAAAAATGTGGTCAAACTTCAGTGTTGTCATTATTGGCTCAACTTCCCAATGCAAGGCATAACTCTTGCCAGTCTCCATTACTGGCTGATTTAGGCCTTGCAGTATTTCCTTAAGAAATCTGTGTTTAGAAATCAAGGCCCGCTGTGCATTTCCAGTGCAGCGATTCACTGCCTCGACACAAGAAAGCGAGGGAAATACCGCAAGGGTTAAATCAGCCAGTAATGCAGACTGGCAAAAGTGTTATGCCTTGCGTTTGGAAGTTGTTATTGGCTAAGCGAATCCTTAGTCTCAGGAGGCTTCGTGAAAGTGAGCCCTGGACGGGGTTCTTTTCACAAAAAAACTCAAGGTAACCTCAGTGAAGGAATGGGATTAATAAATAATCGGATAACTTTAGCAAACTTCGTTAAAGGAGCCTCAGGGGTCTTGATCAGCTAACACTTACTTATTCAAATTGAAAAGGTCTTTACAGAAATATCACCCACTCTTTGGAGACAACTTATTTATATATATCCGGTTTGGCAATGGCATTGTGACCTGCTAAAATATTTCCCAGAATTTATAAAACATATTTTAAAACATATTTGGGGGGTTAAACTTGTCTCAAGGACCTTGAACTATTTGGCCTATTATCTGTTTAAGAATCGTCACTTTTATCAAGTTAGTCTAGAATTTACAACGAGACAACACAACGACGTGAGGCTAGTTGAATTTTTTTAGTTACAAATCTGAAACATTCAAATTCACTCTTTGTCTTTTCATATTTAACAAATCACTCCAGGTCACAGTTCGGAAACGAATCGTGGGAAGGTTTTAAAATGACGTGATGTTCAAATTTGATTCCTTATGAAATCTACACTTAATTGCCACTAATGAAGTTTAATCTTGAGATCTGATATCCAATGAAATAAAGAATGTTAACTTGAGCGAAACTAAATTTAGTTTATCTCATAATATGAGTATCCCCTCGGGGAGGCGTAGCAGCGGAATGCAAGTCGAAGTCCATTAATTCGAAGCTGAAACTTTGAGTCATAAGAAATAAAATATCTGCTGCGTAGTTTGAATAATTTAATTCATGGAAGGGTCGTATTTACTGGAATCGTCTAGACGGACTCGTCAGAGATCGATACAGTGATAGCATGGGTAAATAAAATCAAAGTAAAAAAAATCAATTCCAGAAATATATTTTTTTAACCTGAAAAGGAGATTTTCTTGTCAAGATGTTCAGGAATGGCGGAGTTCTGGAATCCATATAAATTGTTCTAATTCTTCAGACACTCTTAAAGGCTCCTTTTCAATATTTGTTTCGATACTTTTTTCAGATATAAAAATTATTTTTTCAGATAAAGAATTTTTTTTCAGAGTCTAAGTGTTAGACAAGCCACACACTTCAATATAATGAGTAGACCTTTTATTCAAGCGGAGAATTTCAGCATTTTGATAAAAAGAACAAAATATGAAAAGTTGTTAGACACTGTTTATAATAAAGAGATAAATGACCACACTAAAATAATATGATATCATTAAGCTCAGAGAATTCGATACATCACTCGATAGATCACGAGATACATCACACGCGAAAGGCTTTCATTAGCAACTCATTTGTACCATCCAATTTGCACTGTTAATAGCTGACCGGGAAATAGTATCTAATTTACTGGTCTCTTGATGAGTAGCCTGGGTCAGTTCCCTTGCGTGTGGCAGTGGTCATTTGCACGAAATCATCAGGTGGTCAAGCGAACTGACTGTGGTCAGTTTGGCATGAAGATTGACTGAACTGACCTTTAGTTCCTGAAAGTCTATTTACCATGTATGAAATAGTGTCAGTAGTTTTTGAAGTTTCCTACGAAATAAATTTGTGAAAATCGATTCAAGTAGATAAAACATTAAAAAGAAATATTTCAATCTATTACGACCTCAGTGATTTAAAAAAGAAAGAAAATGAAGTTCACAGCCATGATCATAATTCACCTATTAGTAAGTTTTGGTTGTCAAACGAAACTTTAATCATTTTCGCAGGCTTCCTAATTCGAGTAACTAAATAACGCTTAATAACTCAACCACTGTGTATACGTTCTAACAGATCTCTCGTAGTACCCTGGAAGCCTCCTAGGTTTAGCTCGATAATTTGATTACCTCCCTTGGCTGGTTTCGTCTCCTCACATTAGCCAATCACAATCACCTCTACAACCGAGCTTTGCCTGTCAACATAGATGTCACTTGCAACCATGTAGCAGAGCAGTGAAAGGGCTTTTTAAGTTGGATAACTCACAGGTGAAGTCAGCGCAAATATGTTGCGCAACAGAGATGGATTATCATCTCTGTTGCGCAACTTTTTTTGCGCTAAATTTCACGTGCGGATAACTTGTGCTCAATCCTTTTCTTGACTGAATGAAATATATTTCAATCAAATCAATCAACAGTGAAATCGGAGATGGGTTTGGTGAGAAGACATTTGATTGGTTTACCAAATACATATATAGACCACTCATTGGATAATATTCAAGAAAGGGGAGGTAACGCTATTGTACATACATATTCATATTATAACACAAGAGTTATACTTAGCATGGTCAATAATAAATACGTAAAAAAAGATAAAGAAGATGATCTTTAGATTAGTGTAAAAGCGTTCAGTAAATACACATTATTCCGTTGAAGGTACGTTCAACAAGTTGATTATTTGCTTTCGAGCGTGGGTATGTGCGCGTTGTAAATATGCACGATTAAAGGAGCTGTTCCACGTTTTGTTCATATTATTTGTTCTTAAATTGACCATTTGTTATTAATGTTTAAAATATATTTGTTACGTAAGAGAGTAAAATATACCAAATAGGACGTAAGATATTTTGTATTGTATACTACCAAAGACTCTTTAAATGTAAGACGAATTTCCCACCTGGGATAATAAACTTTATCTTATCTTATCTTAGAAAACGGATATCATACCAGCATTGGAAGAAATGGTGCGACGTATAAAGCGACAATTTTGTGGAGCTCTTCAGCGTGAGAGGTAGATATGTAGATCTTATGCGATGTTACGAGTTCAGACAGCAAGATGGTTGACAACTCAATCATTGCTTCATATTTAAAACTCTACTCTGAGTGTTAAGGTATCTCTACATTAGTCAGATCACTTGAACTACCTTAGAGCGGCCATATTAATGTGAACACCTCAAATGGCCGCTCGATGGGAAAAGGACTCGGATGCCTTAACCAAACACTGTACATTCGTTTTAAAACTCTTTTTCAAGAGTATAATTTAGCACATTTATTTACCTTTTTTGTGATAAAACTTTATTTAGGTAAGAGCGGCGTGCTACAGCTCCTTTAATATAGTGGTTGATTTATTGAAACAAACTTTTAAATGTTTTCAGCATCAAATCTTCAGTTGTTGAGAAAATGTTCTTTTAACATTTAAAAAAATGAGAAAAAAAATTTCGTTGATTAACTCCACACATCATCTGACGATTCCTTACTTATACATATAATCAATACAAAGTTACCAGAAATAGCCGTTACGAGGAGCTTCTGGGGACCGTTACCGCTTTGACATTTCTTCACGACAACATAAATGTATTTATTACAGCCACAGGGAGCGTTGAGTCACAGTCGTATTTACGTAATATCTATATACTCGAACGGACAAAACGACCTGGCTTATTATCGTGGAAACGAAATCGAAAGTTAACTCGTGTATGTGTTCAATTTATGATATCCGGTCTGTCATTAACATAATAACACGCGGGTTGTTTCGGGTGGGCAGTGATTCACTATTAATTTCCAAATTTACCTGAGACTTAGTTATAGATATTATCAGTTTTCAGAATCGGTATGAATCACTTTTCAATTTTTATTTTCTTCTATAAAGCTTAAGAACAGGAAGATTTTCTGGATAACAACTTCTTTAATGTGAAAGTTGTTATCCAGAAAATCTTCCTGTTCTTATGTATACCACTTCTAAATGCCCTTCAAAGACCTGATTCTATAAAGCATCCAATAATTTAAACATTTTAAAAATTATTTCCTCTTAATTTACATCAGGGTACTTATGATGCATTTTTTTCTTTTCTAAATCAATCACCATGGAAACCTATTTTAAAATGAAAGAAATTTGAATTTTAAAATTTTGCCCCCTTCCATCTATTTCATTATGCCAAATTTCGAAAATTTGCACCACTGATCTGACAATTACATGATAATTCCGAGAATATTGTATTAACATTAATTAAGGATGAGTCTTTTTCATTGAAATTGATGATATTTGCATGGTTAGCCGTATGGCGGCCATTTTATTGTGAACACATTTTATTATTTTGAATGACAAAAACTATTCCCATGGCTTTATGGAACCATGTTCACTCATTTTTTAACTTGATTTTCGAAGTTTTAAGGATGTTTTATCATTGGTGACATTATTTTTCAAATACATTTCATCGACTTATTTGAGCGAAAAAAACGTGCTTCTGCCCCTTTAAACATAACACTGATTTTTATTACTTTATGTCAATCAATTGCCCTCTGTCAAGTGCTGCATAGTTTAACGATTTACGATTATTTCAAGTATTTAAAGGTTACAATGCTAGTTTTACACCATTAGTCTTTCGCTGCTCGAAATGTCAATGTAGTGTCATGACAATCTTATGTCATGGTATGATATTCTGACATTACAAATATAAAACTGGAAATATTGAACAAAGAGAGTCAAATACCGAAATACGATAAGGTCTTTGCATTATCTAACATTTCTAGATTTGGAACACGAATATAGAAACTTAAAGGCGCTGTAGCAAGATTTTGTTACTGAAATAAAGTGCTCTCACAAATATATATATAAAAAAAGTGTTGCACGGTTACGCAAGTGTCTACACAATACTCCTGAATCAATAAAACGTTCTAAAACAAATGTACATGGTTCGGTTAAGCCAAGCGAGTCGATTTCCCATCGAGCGGCCATTTTAATGTGTTCACATTAAAATCGCCGGTTCGAAGGTAGTTCAAGTGGTCTGACTGATGTAGCGATACCTAAACATTTACCTAAATGGAACACTCAAGAGTTCGACATCACTTTATCAGTCGCACCATTTTCTATGGATACGTCAAAATGGGCCGTGTAATGAGAAGTTTTACCCATAAATGCAGCAATATAGTGTATAAACTTAAATAATAAATAGCATATTTGAGAAAGCATAATAAAGAAATATGTAAAAAGAAAATTGCTGTCGCGCCTTTTAGCAATGTGGTCAAACATCAGTGTTATCATTATTGGCTTAGTCTCAGGGGGCTTCGTGAAAGTGAGTCTTGGACGGGGCTCCTTTCACAAAAAACCTCAAGGTAACCTCAGTGAAGGAATGGGAGTAATAAATAATTGGATAACTTTAGCAAAGTTCGTTAAAGGAGCCCCATGGGTCTTGATCAGCTAACACTTACTTATTCAAATTGAAAAAGACTTATATGTCACCCACTCTTTGGAGACAAACTTATTTATAAACATCCGGTTTGGCAATGACATTGTGACCTGCTAAAATATTTCCCAGAATTTATATAACATATTTTAAAACATATTTGGGGGGTTAAACTTGTCTCAAGGACCTTGAACTATTTGGCCTATTATCTGTTTAAGAATCGTCACTTTTATCAAGTTAGTCTAGAATTTACAACGAGACAACACAACGACGTGAGGCTAGTTGAATTTTTTTAATAACAAATCTGAAACATTCAAATTCACTCTTTGTCTTTTCATATTTAACAAATCACTCCAGGTCACAGTTCGGAAACGAATCGTGGGAAGGTTTTAAAATGACGTGATGTTCAAATTTGATTCCTTATGAAATCTACACTTAATTGCCACTAATGAAGTTCAATCTTGAGATCTGATATCCAATGAAATAAAGAATGTTAACTTGAGCGAAACTAAATTTAGTTTATCTCATAATATGAGTATCCCCTCGGGGAGGCGTAGCAGCGGAATGCAAGTCGAAGTCCATTAATTCGAAGCTGAAACTTTGAGTCATAAGAAATAAAATATCTGCTGCGTAGTTTGAATAATATAATTCCTGGAAGGGTCGTATTAACTGGAATCGTCTAGACGGACTCGTCAGAGATCGATACAGTGATAGCATGGGTAAATAAAATCAAAGTAAAAAAAAATCAATTCCAGAAATATTTTTATTTTTAACCTGAAAAGGAGATTTTTTTGTCAAGATATTCAGGAATGGCGGAGTTCTGGAATCCATAAAAAAAATTCCAATCCTTCAGACACTCTTAAAGGCTCCTTTTCAATATTTGTTTCGATATTTTTTTCAGATATAAAATTATTTTTTCAGATATAAAATTTTTTTTTTCAGATATAAAAATTGTTTTTTTCAGATATAGAAATTATTTTTTCAAAGTCTAAGTGTTAGACTTACAAGCCACACACTTCAATATAATGAGTAGGCCTTCAATTCAAGCGGAGAATTTCAGCATTTGTATATAAGGAACAACATATGAAAAGCTGATAGATAATGTTTATAATGAACAGATAAATGACCACACTAAAACTAATATGATATCATTAAGCTCCGAAAATTCGAAACATCACACGATACATCACACGCGAAAGGCTTTCATTAGCAACTCATTTGTACCATCCAATTTGCACTGTTAATAGCTGACCGGGAAATAGTATCTAATTTACTGGTCTCTTGATGAGTAGCCTGGGTCAGTTCCCTTGCGTGTGTGGCAGTGGTCATTTGCATGAAATCATCAGGTGGTCAAGCGAACTGACTGTGGTCAGTTTGGCATGAAGTTTGACTGAACTGACCTTTAGTTCCTGAATGGCTATTTACCATGTATGAAATAGTGACAGTAGTTTTTGGAAGATTCCTACGAAATAAATTTGTGAAAATCGATTCAAGTAGATAAAACATTAAAAAGAAATATTTCAATCTATTACGACCTCAGTGATTTAAAAAAAAAAGAAAATGAAGTTCACAGCCATGATTATAATTCACCTATTAGTAAGTATTGGTTGTCAAACGAAACTTTAATCATTTTCGCAGGCTTCCTAATTCGAGTAACTAAATAACGCTTAATAACTCAACCACTGTGTATACTTACGTTCTAACAGATCTCTCGTAGTACCCTGGAAGCATCCACGGTTTAGCTCGATAATTTTATTACCTCCCTTGGCTGGTTTCGTCTCCTCACAGTAGCCAATCAGAATCACCTCTACAACCGAGCTTTGCCTGTCAACATAGATATTGTTTGCAACCATGTAACAGAACAGTGAAAGGGCTTTTATAAGTTTGATAACTCACAGGTGAAGTTAGCGCAAATATGTTGCGCAACAGAGCTGAATGATCATCTGTGTTACGCAACTTTTTTTGCGCTAAATTTCACGTGTGGATAACTTGTGCTCAATCCTTTTCTTGACTGAATGAAAAATATTTCAATCAACTCAATCAACAGTGAAATCGGAGATGGGTTTGGTGAGAAGACATTTGATTGGTTTACCAACTACATATATAGACCACTCATTGGATAATATTCAAGAAATGGGAGGTAACGCTATTGTATATACATATTCATATTATAACAAAAGAGTTATACTTAGCATGGTCAATAATAAATACGTAAACAAAGATAAAGAAGATGATCGTTAGATGAGTGTAAAAGCGTTCAGTAAATACACATTATTCCGTTACGTTGAACAAGTTCATTATTTGCTTTCGAGCGTGGGTATGTGCGCGTTGTAAATATGCACGATTAAAGGAGCTGTTCCACGTTTTGATCATATTATTTGTTCTCAAATTGACCATGTGTTATTAATGTTTAAAACATATTTGTTACGTAAGAGAGTAAAATATACCAAATAGGACGTAAGATATTTTGCATTGTATACTACCAAAGACTCTTTAAATGTAAAACGAATTTCCCACCTGAGATAATAAACTTTATCTTATCTTATCTTAGAAAACGGATATCATACCAGCATTGGAAGAAATGGTGCGACGTATAAAGCGACAATTTTGTGGAGCTCTTCAGCGTGAGAGGTAGATATCTAGATCTTATGCGATGTTACGAGTTCAGACAGCAAGATGGTTGACAACTCAACCATTGCTTCATATTTATTTATAACTCTACTCTGAGTGTTAAGCTAGGTATCTCTACATTAGTCAGATCACTTGAACTACCTTAGAGCGGCCATTTTAATGTGAACACCTCAAAATGGCCGCTCGATGGGAAAAGGACTCGCATGCCTTAACCGAACACTGTACATTCGTTTTAGAACTCTTTTTAAAAATTGATTCAGGAGTATAATTTGGCACATTTATTTATCTTTTTGTGATAGCACTTTATTTAGGTAAGAGCGGCGTGCTACAGCTCCTTTAATATAGTGGTTGATTTATTGAAACAAACTTTTAAATGTTTTCAGCATAGATCTTTCAGTTGTTGAGAAAATATTAACATTTAAAAAAATGAGAAAAAAAAATTCGTTGATTAACTCCACACATCATCTGACGATTCCTTACTTATACATATAATCAATACAAAGTTACCAGAAATAGCCGTTACGGGGAGTTTCTGGGGTCCTTTACCGCTTTGACATTTCTTCACGACAATATAAATGTATTTATTACAGCCATAGGGAGCGTTGAGTCACAGGCGTATTTACGTAATATCTATATACTCGAACGGACAAAACGACCTGGCTTATTATCGTGGAAACGAAATCGAAAGTTAACTCGTGTGTGTTTAATTTATGATATCCGGTCTGCTCATTAAAGGGGCAGTAGGACGTTTTTTCGCTCAAATAAGTTGATGAAATGTATTTGAAAAATAATGTCACCAATAGTAAAACACCCTTCTCGCATCGGAAAATCAAGTTAAAAATGAATTTACATTGTTCAGTAAAGCCGTGGGAATCGTTTTTGTAATTCGATATAATAAATTGTGTTCACAATAAAAATGGCCGCCATGCAATTTTTGCTCTATACGCAACACCGTTATTAGCACTAAGGATACTTAGTTTGTGTAATAAGATGTTTTATTCTCTAAAGTTCATTTAAATGACACAAACTATCATTATAAATGGGAAATTTGAAAAAATAAAATTACAAAAAACGTGCTACTGCCCCTTTAACATAACAAGCGGGGTGTTTCGAGTAGGTAGTGTTTCACCATTAATTTCCAAATTTACCTGAGACTTAGTTATAGATATTATCAGTTTTCAGAATCGGTATGAATCACTTTTCCGGGTCAAACTTTCCAAAACTTCAATTTTTATTTTCTTCTATAAAGCATCCAATAATTTATAAATTTAAAAAATTATTTCCTCTTATTTTACATCAGGGTTCTTATGATGAATTTTTTTCTTTTCTCAATCAATCACCATGGGAATCTATTTTAAAATGAAAGAAATTTTAATATTAAAATGTTACCTTCCTTCTATTTTATTATGCCAAATTTCGAAAATTTGCACCACTGATCTGACAATTACATGGTAATTCCGAGAATATTGTATTAACATTAATTAAGGATGAGTCTTTTTCATTGAAATTGATAAATTGATGATATTTGCATGGTTAACGTAATAATGAAAGACAATTTACATGATATGTGCACTTAAATACAGCAGTAGGTGAACAAACTTTCGGGATGCATCAGTACGACGATCGTTAGTTTGATTGACTGTCCCCTGATTCAGTATATACCTTTCGATTCATTCTATACTTTGTTAGTTCGGTGTCAATTCTGGGGGATCATTCCAAAGTGGAATATTTGAGTTTTACGGAACCATGTATTTATCATTTTTAACTTCATTTTCCAAAAAGAGAAGGGTGTTTTACTATTGGTGACAATTTTGTTTCAAATACACATCATCGACTTATTTCAGGCCAAAAAACGTGCTACTGCCACTTTAAACCGTTTTATCAACCTACCAGCCATATAACGTGATACTTCAAACGACCTTTCTAAGCCGTATCACCCGGTACGAGGGACTAACGGCTTGAAAGATGACGGCTTGAAAGAAAAGATCTGAAGAAACTAACTTTGAACAAATTCTTAAATTTACGACAGAATATAAACAGCAAATGTTTTGCAGAAAGTGCATCTCGAACCCGTATCCACTATCACCTGTAGGAACTGAGTTAACGCCTTACTCTACTGCACCAACGAGGCAGACGAGATTTCGTGGTACAAAATAAACTCATATAGCGCGGCTGTTAACAGGCTGACATCACCCAGGGATCCTCAATATAACGCGATAACAAGTAAAAAGCCTGTTTTACACTTAAAAACGGTTGATAATATGGAGAAACCATTCAACCTCGGATATGGTAAGGTTGTAGACTCTGATAGTCAGGAAAAACCCTCGGATGCTTCGCATTCCTTCCTATCAGTGTCCACAACCTTACCATATCCTCGGTATCATGGTTTTTCTTTATAGTCAAAATTGCCAACGTTGGTACATATATTCGAAACAACATACACTCAACCGCAGTAGAAACATCACCACATTTTCAACAGTGTGAAAAACAAATACTGCTGCCGGAGAAAGTTTTGAAAGCTTTTTATAGGAACATGATTTATTGAGATGTGCCCATCATAGCATTATACTTTTATTTTCACGCCTGTTCACTTGGGGTGCTGAAATTGCTTTTCCAAATTGGTTTTTGGCCAGAATGTTTGGCATTTGACTTAAAAATTATAAAATGTAGAAATTGAATGAATAAATAGAGAATATTAAACGATGTCCCGTTTGATAACATGTTTATGAAATGAGTGAGTGGGTTGGTATTTTGACGAGCGAAAGCGAGTTAAATACCGATGCCATTCACGAGTTTCATAAACATGTTATCAAACGGGACCGACTTTAGTATTTTATTTATTACTCAATGATGTAAATAGCGCTAAATTGCAAGAAAATCGTTGTTAGTGACGCCCACTTGCAAATAGGTCAACCGCTAATGCAATCGCGCGGCTAACATTGTGACGTCAACCAAAAACGACTATTACGTCACGCCCCGATTATGACGTTACGGTTGCACACGGTGGTATCACACATGTGTGTAACCAACTCATTGGTATCTAATGAGTGATCTCACCACGGCTGAGTAATAAAAGATGTTATCAACATAATTAACCTTCTTGGACTTAAATTTGGTGACGCGTCTCACTGTATGACGTCACAAAACAAACCAGAAAAACCCTTTTTGACTCTCCTATCTCGTCTAGATTATGGAGATTCGAAAACGACAATTTTAAATGAGTGTTTTTCAGAAATATGAATGGTTAATGTTTTGAAATTTCAAATTTAGTTTAGTTGGCTTCTGAAGACATGTCGTATCTCTGTATCAGTCGTGATTATTACTCGTGGATTATTATCTTGTATTTTGTATGGTGACGTTACTTTTGTGGTTGAGTGTAGATTACATACCTGTATCTATACTTCCGGGACTCGTGTGCTGTAGACGCCGACAGCTTGGTGAACAACAGTCGTACAAGTTTGATGAAAAATATGAAATTTACCTTAAAAAAAAAGATAAACAGTTCGTAAGAAATCACGTTTCGTCTTTTAAAGTATGTTTCAGTCGTGTTTATCACTGGTGGATTAAATTTTCTTGTCTTTTGTATGGTCACGTTTCTTTTGCGGTTGAGTGTACCGTTTTATCTCTTCGAATACCATGTCTAACGTGATTGTTATTCCTCAAACTGACCAAGGAGAAATCCTATACATTAAATATCGTGATATTCATAAAACAAATTGTAGTCCAACATTTAGTCTCTTACATGATTTTCTCTCTCTAAAATTTCAAAATTTGAATAAATTAAAAAAAAAGGGAGCCCCTGAGATGTGTCAATTACTCTTTTTTCTTTCTCTCCCCTTTTCAAGATTTGAAACAATGACCTCATGTCTTATCAAACACGGGTCGATACAAACTCGCAGGATATTGTGAAGGTATATTCACGGACTTAAAAGGAGAGATCTATTGGGGTATTTTTTGTTGAAACGAAATTTGAGGGGATATTCCTGTTAACACATGTGTTATTAATACATGATTAAAACACAGTCAAATTGAAAGATACTAATGGGGGTAATATTTTGAAGATTTCATATTTCATTATTTGATAAACACAAGCGCAAATATGTTGAAAAATAAAAACAATGAGAACTGAAGCCATTCATCGACGCTGCGAGTGGGGAAAACTTCGCTACAGCATTACAGCAAATTGTTTATTAGTTTTATTACATGTTATGTGTTACTGTTTGAATACTCTTTCAGTGTATATCTTTAGTGATTAAAAAGTTGTAAACTTAGATACAATATTGCGTGTTTCCATTTCACGCAATGCAAAACATCCAATGTGGCGACAGAACCATCCCTTTAAATTACTAATTTAAGTATACAGTATATATAAGAGACAAAAACAAAGTCAGTGAAAATAAGTAGTGGTGTGTATAGTATAAAACCTTTATGTAATGGAGCTGGACGCATACGGTAGCTGACCGTATCACGGAGGTAACCACTATCTCAGATACTTACACAATCGCATTTGCTTTACCGGATACGTAACTAAATAATTTAGCTCCGTAACGCAGGGTCAAGGCGACCTTTCGGTCAATAGACAATCGCCCAGTCAGTGAGATGGTTACATGCGTGTGTGGGGCCTGTAAACAATCCCCTCCAACTCATTCATGCCAAAATAGCCGATAACACCCACTCCGTTGCAGCTAAATTAAATTGTAATGAGGTTTACCAAGATTGATGAGCATAAACACGTCTTCACAATTCGGTAATGCATTACGATGTGTTCATAAAGGATACTAGACGAGTGTCCGCGTAATACCATTTGTTTGGATTTAATTAGTTTTTGTTTCAAACTATTAATTCATAGTAAGAGAACGGTTGCTTCCTTGAACTTCAACACACCGATATATTTCCCCCGAGAAATCATAAAGGAGATGGTTTATTTCTATTTTTGAATAATTCAATATAAATAGTTTAAGTACATTTTTCGGAGACTAACTTTTCTCTCTGTAGTTGTAGGGGGTGTGTTTGAAAAATAGCCGATAACTCCATATCTCGTTGAACCTGGGCGTGCCTTCCGCTTGTTATGCGCTATAAACAACTGCGATTAATGCATCCAGTCTCTATCGATCAGAGATTAACTTAAACCTAAAGATACATCGTACATACGGTGTATCGTATTATATGTTTATACGCCCAAGCTTGTAATCTTATAATCGTGTAAGCTTGTAAGCTTGTAAGCTTGTAAGATTTCCGACATCAGACAGCGTATTAGTAAGATGAGTTTCTGATCCTAAATGTCTAAATGTCTAAATGTCTAAATATGAAGGTATAATCACTTGTTGATGGCGAGGTGTAACTTGATGTTGTTTATTGGTAGGCTGCTGTCTGGAGTCCTTAACTTATCTACTGTACCTTGTATTCGAGAAGGCGATCCATTATTGCTAAGCTAAAACAATTCATTAGATTTTAAGCAAGTATAGGTGCACACGCATTAAAATCAACGAAGAGTACAACGGCGATTTGAAACATGGATTTACTGGATGGACAAACGGGACCAAACTATCAAAGAACAAATCATGTTTGTGAACTTAATACGCAAATCAAAACGACAAAATCATACCTTGGAAACCAAGATTTGTTATTTGAGCTCATAGACATTTGAAATTCGTTTGTCCACTGGTTAAAAACCAAGGACTATTTTCTTATGAATGCAACAGGTAAATCATTCTCTTCCAACAGATGTTACTCCCATCAGATAAGGATCGGGAATCTTAACGAAGTAGCCTCTGTGGGAAGAGAATGCAGGTTAAAATTAAAAGAATTTCCAATGTTTACTTTGGTGGATGATGAAAGAAAATTATTAAACGATGCAACATACTATATTAATTTCAACAGATAGTATATGAGAAATGGAATTTAAAAAATCCGAAATAAAAAAGTTCAATGATAAATTGGACATTAGAAGTAAGGCATTCACAAAGCTTCATCTTGTGTTAGAAGGCTGACAATTATAAAGAAAATCGGTATTTGATGTTCTCTCGCCACTCGTTCATACATATTCAGATAGAAATGACCTGAGGCTGACCTTATGATTTTTCTTTGAAGCAAGATGAAGGAGATAAGCATATGTTGAAGACGAACTTCAAAGAGAGGCTGCAGAGCGGATAGCTATTGAAGAATGATCGTCTCAGAAGCTGAAATAGACTAACAATTAGTTTATGGAATTATTATAATTACATGTACCTTCATCCTCATAATTATATTTTGTAATACATAGAGGATATTTAGACAATAACGAGTGAGGGGGAATGACAGATTATCTTTCCCGAGTTATATCATTTGCGTAATTCTCGAGCCTTGGCGAAATAAATACACTATTACTACTTCACGAGATGAGATATGTGTATATTCAGTTTATCTAGACTTGTTGAATAAGGATCTTCCGGACCTCAAATTGCAGGTAAGTAAAGGCACTCGGCAACAGGGTCAATGCCTATGGGGAACATTGAGAAGATCAGTCTTATGTCACCGGAAGTGATATTTTAAACATTGGTATTACGAAAGTTTATAGAAGAATTATAAACTGCCTACTGAAACACCTCCTTCATTTTATATCATGACATCTAAATAAGGAAAGAGGAAGAAAGAGAGGGATTAATTAAGAAATACGAGGTCTGTACACACAAGAGGATCAAATGCGGTTCACATTCTTCCGAAATAAACACTGAGGTAGAACGCTGCCTTGTCTTATGCCACATAAACTGGTTATCTGAGCTCTTATTTACGAGTTACTTGTCTTCGTACCTTTATTGGAATGTGGGACAGGTTAATGAGAAAATGTAGATACCTGAAAGAAGGGGAGAGGCCTATAATAACACACATAAGGGAACAAGAGATAAAGAACAAAAAATAGGATATAAGGCCCCAAAAAGAAAGAGTTTGTTTCTGGTTTCCGCCTGCGTCAGTTTCAAACCCACGCCTCAGGTCTTTATTTTCTTGGTTCTAACACAAAACTCTAATTCTTTAGCCTCAGAAAACATTGGGCATTGAAAATGTCACTCGTTTCTGTTGATATGGTATGTAGGGGGTGAAATTATTGATTGTTTGAAATAGTAACACATATTTTACTTAAGAGGGTTTGGCCTTTATGTATATAAATAATTGTGTAAAATTGTTTTTTAACCGGTGAGAAGTCTGTATAGAATTGAAATTATCTCTTCATTGGAAAAAAAATAACGTAAATAAAAAAGAAATCGCGTCATCGCATCATTTTTGTCAGCCTGTAAAGACCAGAAACATTTTTATTAACATTTTGGGGACTAATATTTAAATTTAAGATTAAAAATAAGAAAGACAAAACGGCCAATGAAGAGGCAAACCAGAGAATTACAATGAATAGCTGTAGGAAAGTAAAACAACAATTAAGTAAATAATATGAGTTACATAAAAATAAGACAAGATAAGAGGAACAGACACCTCTGTCGAGTGTTTGAACACAAGAACAGACAGAAAAAAAAAAACCAGTGAGTAATGAGTAACACAAAATAAACCCGAAAGAAAACGATAAAAGAACAAGAAGAAGATCTACCCAGAAACTGACAGACGAAGATTTTTCTTCAGGATCTATTCCCAGTGGAAACTTTCTTGCGGTTTACCTCCTTCCATTAAATATTGACGATAGAAGCTCCATTGTCTCCTTCCTGTGTGAATCTACTGAAGCGACGCATCTCACATTCATCTACATAACTGAAGATATGAACTGCGTGTTTGAATCCTTATTCACTCGTTACGAGATTTTAAATAGTGACATTATTGAAATTGGAGACAGTTATACAAACGCCGCATCAATTATTTACAAGACTTCAACATTGTCTGGTTCAAAAGCATGTCATGATACGTTATGTTCTACACTGTAAAAATCGTGTTTAGCATATAAACATAATACTAAGCGCGTATCTTGTCCTGTTTTTTTTACACGTTTAGACCCATAAACACGTTTAGCTACCTGAATGTGTTTAGGAATGTGTTTAGCAACTAATCACGTTTAGCTACTTAAACACGTTTATTAATGTGCTTAGTAACTAAACACATTCCTAAACACAATAAGGTATCGAAACGTGTTTAGGGGTATAAACGCGTAAAAAAAACAGGACAAGATACGCGCTTAGTATTATGTTTAGCTTTTCAACACAAAACCACACTCTCAAGCACCCCTGAAAATAAAAGCATTGCAACTGTACATAATATTTACTCAATAAATGAAGACCAATGTTATATCTTGTAGTTCAATCTTACACACGGTCATCGCCAAAAATTTAAAGCGCTTACTAAAGCTTATATAAGAGCATTTAAAATATAAGTGTATGATACAAGAAATAACTTTGGTCTGCATCAGCTTTTTTAAGAAAGTAATGACACAAAATCAGGAATTTCTCGAAAAGGTTTATTTAAAATTATTTATAAAATAACCATATACACCAATACAGTCATCGATTTCACCAAATACTTAATTTATAAAATAATCATTATTCTCATAATATACATGGTAAAGAAGGTGTCTACAGATAATATAGTTATGCCTGAACAATGTTCATTTGGCAGTTAAATTTTTCAGACACAAATATTTTAAAAGTGGTTTTAGAATCAAGGCAATTTAGCAACATTCTAATCCTTATTACTAATGTTTAACATTAATGAGTTTCTGCATATGAAGTAATAACTAAATAAATCCTTTGAAATAAGTTTGGGTGTTTTCAACATAATATCTTCACAGCATAAGAATCCTTTTTTTTTTTTTAAAAAGAAAAAAGGTTAATGCTCATACCCTTTGTTCTGGAGAAAACTTGTTATAGTTATATATATGTGTGTTTACAAAGCTTTTGCAGTTTCCTCCCTTTAAACGATATGTATAAGTCAAAGGATTTGGAAAAGTAGTTGAGATTCAGGATGGTCTTTTGTAAACTGCATTTTATGTCCTTTGGCATCCTTCACCTGAAACATGAATGAAGAAAATTTTAGTTTACCATCGAAATGCCACATGACAAAAATAACACATTAGATGAACATATCCAGTCTCCTGAAAACACTTAACAAATGAAGTAAAGTGTAACATGTTATGGAATAAATCAATTGAGTATATACAAAAGGTTGTTGTGAAAAATTAACTGACATAAAATTAAGTGATCAATCAGTAAAAACTGTCATTATTTTAGTGGGACTTCAACGTTTTGTAATCACTGATCCTGTCAGTTCTGGTTTCCTACTAAAAGGGCAAAAATAAGTCACAAAAGAGTCAAAAATTAAATGGCAGATACAATAATTTTTGTTACCAAAATATATTCATACAATAGTTGTGTATGTGTGATAGTCTTTAAATATAAAGGAATTTGGTTCAATATTTACTCACCACAATGCTAACAGTTTCTTGTATTTCTTCATCACAGCATCTTTCTTGTCAAGGCAGACTGTCATCAGGAAAATTCCTTCTCCAACTGCATAACATAGATACATCTAAATATACTGGTCTGGTCCTTAATGAGCTATATGAGCATCAACCAAGTATTTAATGAACATATTGTCATATGCTTCTTTCAGGACTTATTTTAGCAAATACAATTGTTAAACATCTACACCCTTATTACACATCTTAATTCATGTAATTCAACACAACCAGTTACACTAATAAAAACCTCACTACAATGGAATTCGATAGTAACATGTGGTTTATGGATATTACTTCATGTTAGATCTATAAACCTTTTCAGATCTCTCATAGATTCTCATTTATATAAATAACAAATATTACTAAAATATATATGTACTGTTGGTGCTCAGCATATACTATACGTACGTTAAATGACTCATTACAAACTCCTGTGACAAATGAAAACAACATAGAAAGCAATCGGACGACGTTGTGAAATCTCAAATGAACTTACCTTTCAAAGTCTTGATTGGAACCATGATTGTGTCGTTCAGGGAACATAGATAAATATATTCGCAGTAGCATCAACTCTTGGCTTCATGTGCACTTCGAATGACCAGAAACGTGTGCATCAACAACGTGTAAATAGACAAAGAGGATGCTGGCGAAATATGGCGGCCACAGGGATACACATCTGTTCTTAATTAACTCTCCCGCCCAAAATGACCAATGTAACCCGACCCATTGGGAAAATTCTGAAACATGTTTAGGAAAGTGTTTAGCCACTGGTGTAATGTCTGTCTAAACACGTTTAGAAATGTGTTTAAAAGCTATTCATGTTTAAATAACAGATGTAATATCGTTCTTGTGTTTAGCCATTAAGCACTATCCTAAACATGTGGAGCATTAAACATGTAACGGTGGTGTTTAATTGCTAAACACGATTTTTACAGTGTACCTAACATAACGACGGAAGGTTTGTTCTATGCCTGTAATTGATCTGTGGTGACGTTGAAAGTGTTATTTATTTATTTTTGAACACAATTACAAATGCATAGTTAATTAACAAATGGATAGTTACACTTGTTGTGGTTGCAGAGTCGATACAGACCTAATCAGTAATCGCATCTGATGAGTTATTGCAGTAACAACCACTCAATATAGTCGATCTTCGTGTTACAAATATTGAAGTATAACTTCTTTGAAAGGCATTTGTAATCGATTGTTGAAATACAGAAATTACACAACTTTTCAATATTTTGATAACGCCTTTTTTAGGGACTAGAAGTATTAAAATGCTATATTTACAAACCACTGGGCGGTTTAACCTAATTAAAAAAAAAAATTAAATATTAAACGATATGATCGATAATGTTTAATAAACACAGAACGAAATAACAACAAAACTTAATTTTTTGCAACTTTATTTATTAAACAAATTATGAAAAATATCCATAAAAAACACCATTTTTACATTACAACTCGTTAAACATCAACCAGTACCGGTCGATTGTTAACATCGCAAAGTACTTTTTAAAAAAGGCCACATAGTTAAGATTATTGCATGCAGAATTAATAAAAAGATCGGGCGATGATCTCATAATTTTTTAAATTCAAATATGTGAATTCGAAGATTCATATCATTTGAATTTGATAAAAAGAATTCAAGCTGATATTTTGATTTATGAATGGAGATCACAAGTAATCACAGTGTGACGGAATTCCCATTAAACATGCCTTTATCTGATAAACTGCGGAATTCGATTTTTTCGTAGCGGTTTCATGTAACATTTTGACGCCTTTTTCAAATTAAACGGCCGTATTTGATGAAAATTCGGTGTTTTATCTTTTCTTCCGGATTGTTTTCCTCTAAGTCATTTATGAAATTCAATATCAGTGAATTCCATCAGCGCATTAAAATGTCGATACACGTGCAAAAGAACTCCCTCGTTGTTACGCCTTCTGTTACAATGTGGTCGATAGTATCAAGGCGTTGTCGCGATTACGCCATATATCGAAATTCGCCGGTAGACAAAAAAACACCGCACCGCGTCATCTTGACATTACTACGTCGCCCGTGAACAATTTCACGTAGAAATCGATTAACGGACATTGAATGAGAATCTTATTACGTGAAAATCGATATAGGTCCTCATTCAGGGAAGAGACAGTTTACTCTGAAGCCCTGATCGAGACTATTCACCAGTAAAACGTCATTCCATGCACGTTGAAAGCATGTTGAATGTTCGCTTTTGAAACTGGTTCGGTACTCAAGGGTAAAATATGTGTGCTAAATTTCAACTTGGCCTATTTGAAAGCGGTCGAATGCGGATTTCAGTTTACCAAATATGGAATAGGATGGCGTTAGCACACACAAATCGTGCAGATCCATTCTGATTTGTCATTACAATCAGTCATCGGATATAAAGCTTGTCGGTTTATAGAAATCTAGCGAAATGAATTGAAGCCACAATTTCCTGACACGTTTCGGTCGAGATGGACTTATTTAGCATACGAATGTATTCATCGGAATGAATAATGCAGCATAATAGAACAGACTCTTATCCTAGTGCATATTAACTATAAACTATTAAATTATATGACCTAACCCTACTCGTTAAAGTTTTACTTTAGAAAAACTCAACTTCGGATCTTAAACTGCGCATTAGATTTTGAGATGTCCATGTTTTGATTTTTTGCAACTATAATAGATTATTGACATGGTATTAAAGTATAATGTAAACTTTAAACCCGCCCGCCGATACAATGTTTGAGAAATTTAGGAGAATGTGAATATTAAGAGAATGGGCACATACGTGTGACATTATACGCCATGAACACATGTGACACCATAGAACGGACACACATATGCCACCATCACCATCATGATCAACATCGTCACCATCATCACCACCATCACCATATTCATGATCAACATCATCGTCACCATCACCATCACCTCATTCATCATCAACATCATCACCATTCATCATCATCGCCGTCTGTTATCATCGTCATTAGTCATCATCACCAGTAAACCAATACCATACTCATCTCTTCTTAACACATATACAATTTATTGATGAAGACATAACTGTTCTTCCTTCCCATATTCAACACGACTCCTTCCTTCCCACATTCAACACTCCTTCTTCCTTCTCACATTTAACACACCTTCTTCCTTCCAACATTCAACACATCTCCTTCCTTCCAACATTCAACACACCTTCTTCCTTCCAACATTCAACATACCTTCTTCCTTCCAACATTCAACACACCTTCCTTCCCACATTCATCACACCTCCTTCCTTCCCACATTCAACACTCCTTCTTCCTTCTCACATTCAACACACCTTCTTCCTTCCAACATTCAACACATCTCCTTCCTTCCAACATTCAACATACCTTCTTCCTTCCAACATTCAACACACCTTCCTTCCCACATTCATCACACCTCCTTCCTTCCCACATTCAACACATCTCCTTCCTTCTCACATTTAACACACCCCCTTCCTTCCAACATTCAACATACCTTCTTCCTTCCCACATTCAACACACCTCCTTCCTTCCAACAATCAACACACCTTCTTCCTTTCCACATTCAACACACCTTAATTCTTCCTTCCCACATTCAACATACCATCTTCCTTCCAACATTCAACACACCTCCTTCCTTCCAACATTCAACACACCTTCTTCCTTCCATCATTCAACACACCTTTATCTCATGAAAAAACCTAAACCACCATCTTTATACAGCAAATTATACGCGAACGTTGCGACATTACATACAAGGAATGCGGCGACATTTTTCGATTATCTGATCAATAATAATACAGTCTGCTTCGGAGATAGCCAAGTTCAACCGTCTAACTCTTCAACCAGAAATCGAACGTGCTCTATTTTCGCACGACGGAAAAATTTCCGCTCTCCGCCCCATGAAAATTGCCTCAACGTTAGCAACGCACGCGCATGTCCTTGCCGGCTGTATGAGTTGTAGACGGTTGTACGTTGCCCGGCAGAATGTTGGCACCGAGCCAGCTTTTCTACACGTGGGCGGGCGGAAGTATCGATTCTTGGAATGGCGGGAAAAACGCGGGTTTCTCTGGCACTATGGTCTGTTTCATAGATTGTGCAATGAACAACGATGCCGACTTCAAAATTCAATGTTTAAACTTCCCATGGTATTAAACTTAAATGAGTGTCTGAAGGCATTGTTCTTTTAAAATCTTTGGATCTTTGGCCCAGAAGTGTATCAAGTTGAAACAGATATTTTATTCGATTTGGATTAAATACCAGATTTTAGTTTCCATGACCAAATTATTTCTATGCAAATCAGTTGTTTTATTTTCTCTCTCGTAAGGGTGTTTGCTAGATTCATATTGATTAGGCCGATTATGTAGGTATAATATTGATGAGAGAAGGGTCACAGATAAAGCTTTGACATGGCGCAAGGTTTGAACCAGGTGTTTTAAAGTATAAATACGGAGTACAGATATTTGTATTAACAGAATAAATTTTTTTCAACCCCAAAAACTTCAAAACTCAGTTCAACCTGGTGATTTTGTCCTGCCCCATTCGAGATTTTGTTCATTGGAGATTTTGTCCTCTGGGGATTTTGAGGTAGGGAGATGATGTACTTATAAAGATGTTGTCCACTGGCGATTTTGTCTTAGCAGATTATGAGATTTTATCCTTTGGGCTTTTGTCCAGTGGATATCTGTCCGAACCACCGGTAGGCCTATACATGCTTGCTTAGACTACGAGTAGTTGGAGCTTGTGACTACGGGTATTTTCGTACACTTTTTGGAATATGATATTAATGTACAAACTATGTCTTACTGGTTTAAACATGACGTAAGGGAGATTACACCCCTCTTTGGCTCGTTGCCATGGGATACCTTTGTTCTTTCAGTAGATGTGTCAGATTATACACTCATACTTTTTTTCGTACTTTACCAATACACTTAGATACCTTTCTTAATACATCTCCACTTTTTTAAATACACCTACACTTTCCTCAATATACCTTCACAGTCACACATAGCTAATATATTTTACAAAGAATAAAGTGTTTTGTCTTTAATCTTAAAACGGTCTTAAAACATCTCAAATATAGCTGAATTTTTTTATGAAAGAGTCGGGAATCCAACACTTCGTTTATAATCGTAGCGATTTTATCCATTAGGCTACCAAAGGTTGTTAGAATCTCTAAGATTGTTTGTCAGTAAGAACGCTGCTTTCTCCATTTGGCGGGAACATCGTGAAACGCCAATGGGAATCGTGCTGACAACCAAACAACGTGCGTGAATGCTTAGAAATGCACGAGAATAACATAACCACGCATTGCACGTGCGTCTACCAAGGTGTCACACTTGAAATGTACAATGATCAAATCGCGTAGCATGATAGATGGGGCCCAGCCAAGGTTTTGAAAACAACCCATCGTCAAGAATGAAAACGTTGGAAAAGTATTCAGTGGTTTATACAAGCTATCTCTTACGTGAAACTATGTCCTACGTAGGAGATACTTTGTCCTACATGTACGTAGGAGATACTTTTTTCTACGTAGGTGATACTATGTCCTACGTAGGAGATACTTTGTCCTGGATTGGTGAGTCTTTGTGCTACTAGAATATACTATGTCCTACGTGAGATATACTATGTCATACGTAGGAGATACTATGTCTTACGTAAGATATACTATGTCCTACGTTGGAAAATATTTGACACATTTTTTATCATGAGATAAATACAGTTCTGTATTGATGTAATGTTATGTGATGTAATTTAATGTAAGTAATATAATGTAATGTGACTTTACAAAACCCGAAATGTGTGTATAACACTTGATGTCGCTCGAGTAATTCAAACATTAACACTCGTTTCGAAGTTAAGTTATTTGACACACTCGCTCGGGGATTACTCTGTATACGTCTTACCTTTAGCATTATATATGATTACCAACTACATAATCATCCATTTAATGTTTGCATGCTTGAATTTGATAAGATATCACATCATAATTATTAGGCCTACAAAGAAATATCACTTTTACTTATGTTTGTCATTCTCTTCCTACAGAGGTTACTCCCTTCATATTTCCCATCTTCCCACACATAGCCAGTTGGAGACTGGCGCTAGTTAGGCCTTGCGTGGGAAGATGCACATTTCCTATCCTAACCTCTGTTCTACATCGCCTGAATCCGAAGGCCTCAATCAAAACCCCCTAGCGTGGAAACGGGAACCTCAAATTGTATCGTTGCTTCTTAGCCAATGACAACTCATCTCTCAGCGACCATGTCGACCGATTGACTTAAAAGATCTAGACATTGAACTCTTAAGGGTCTTGCTAATTAGCATATGTCCTTCGAAGATGTCTGATGTAAATAACACAAATGAACTATTTTTGGTATTTGTCTCTGATTTGCTCTTCTTTATTTATCAGCATGTTGTGGTCGATTGTTTTCACAAAAGCATATTTCGAGGAAAACCCATTAATAGAGAAAACGTTCATCTTAAATTTATTTTATCATTATGACGTGTCATTGGCAAATGCCACTTTTACAACGGCGTCGCTGATTGCGCAACTGGATTCAATTGTATCCAATCAAGACACTCCATTCATGCTCTCGGATTCAGGCGATGTAGAACAGAGGTTAAGATCGGAAACCTGAAGGGAGTAACCTCTGTGGGAAGAGAATGCTGTTTGTAGCCTATACAGTAATTATGTTTTGAATTGTTTGTCCTTTAGATCCGCACCACAGTAAGTCTATAGAAAGTATCGATGTTTAGTCGAAATGAAGGACTCCATGAGGCACATTATATAAACCATTACTTTTCTTTGATTGACATGTCGACACTTCTTTGCGAAATTCGTTTCAGTGACGAAACTGCAGACCTGTGGTACGTGCTATCGTTCTGTGGTCCAAGGGAAATAACTCTTCCAATAAGTTCCCCAGTCTGTGCTTGTACCAGCCATTCACTCCATAAATTGTAGGTTTGAATATTGCTCCAATTTTCGTATTGCGATAGATTGCAATACATACAACTTGTATTATTATTGAGTGAACTCTACAGTCAACTTTTATGCCTCTGTTAGCACTTTAAACATTACACATTAAGTAAACAGCCTTTCAAACCTTTCGAAAAATAGACCAATAGTCAAAATGATCAGATAATTTTGAAAACATTTGTACCACGGTTCAACATATTCTTGCACCCAAAATTAATTGTGTAACACGTTAAGCTGTAACTATGCCTAAAAACAAGATACCGTATTTCCTCTAATAGGGGCCGGGCCTCTAATAGCGGTCGGGCCTCTAATAGCGGCCGGGGGTAAAGGTACCTAAACATGAATAAGAGCCGGGCCTCTAATAGGGGCCGGGTCTCCAATAGGGGCCGGGTCTAGTTTTTAATACCACTCATATAACTATAACAAGCGTGTCATGTATACCGGGAAACTTTGTTTCAAACATTAGAATACATGTCTCAAGTTGACTTTGGAAAACCTATTATCATAATAAGGGCCGGGCCTCCAATAAGGGCCGGGGGGTAAGACCCCCTAATTGTTAATAAGGGCCGGGGTCCCTATAAGAGGAAATACGGTATATGAATAAATTTCACTAATCATTTGTTGGTGCAATATATTGCGATATGTAAAATCGTATTGCAATACTTGTATTGCACATCGAATGAGATGTTATATAAACAACGTAACGTGTCAGTTTCGATTGTTTTTTTTGTAAAACATGTTACAACTGGATGTCTTTTTGTGAATAGTGTCATTTGCTATTTCTCCAATTGTACTTTAAAATACCAAATAAAGAGAAACATAAGAAAAATGAAATTTATTCAAAAGAGTTCATTCTTGTGTCTTGAGATCTTGGCATTGGTATATTGTTACAGTGTTTGAGTGTTCTCATTTTGGTTCTAATAAATAATGAAAAGTTGCATTTGAAAAAGAATCTATAATGAATCCAAATATACACAAAATCTTTCATGGAGTCTCATTCGCACACAGTACATACATGGCAAGTATTATATAGTTTACATCACGTGTTTGTGCCATTTAATTGAGAAAATACCATATTATCGAACAATATTAATTGTCAATGCATTTAATTTGCTAAAATCCATTTTCTGTTTAGGGGTGTCAACCATTTTTACCATGAGTATATTAGTACGGCGGTTATTAGAGGCCCGGCGGTTATTAGAGGAAATACGGCGGTTCAAACAAAGACAAGAATTATTCACTTTCTCTTATTCCAACCTGAACCTGATGACGTAGATTTAAATCTAAATCTATGGAATAATTAAAAAATGATTACTGAGCTGTTGACTTTGAAAAGTGTCCTTCCCCTAAAACATATATTGAGATTACAGATCTTATTTGACAGTTTTGGATTCTGAAACTTGACATGTAGATGCTGAGAACACCTGAGAGCTAAATTATACCATTTCCATGGCCCTGTGGTTTGAATATAAATACATACTTACTCAAATCCGAGAGCACATCTCGTGTGTTGGTGAAAGCTGCACAGCACTAACACTGCCAATTTGAGTACACATGAATAAATACTGAAAATAGCAAGTACACCGCTCCTACGCTGTGAATTTGCACTGTGTCGTTTAAGAGAGAAGAAGCGCTCATTGAGCGCTACATTGAGCGATCAATGAGCGCTACGAAGCGCTTCATTTTGTTGAACCGCCGGCAGGACATGTCTGAAAAGGAAGCGCTCGTAAAATATGTCTTGCTTCCACAACGGGGAAATATTAGGGCTGGTCTATATATATATATAACTGCGCGATGTCAGAAAGACATTGATAATTTATTCAGCATTTTATAATTCAATTGAATGATACTAATTTTAACCCATTACTGCTCATATACGCGATTCTACTCTTCTGCCCTTTACTGTTTATACGCGATCCTTCTACTTTTCAAACTATCCGAGAAAATGATTCACTGTAAAATTACCCTGGAGAAATATTCAAAATTTGTGCATTAAATGGATACTTCAGAATACATGAACTAATTCACGTACATTTCAAATTTGAAACAAACGCAATGAAAAAGGGGTGGCGACATGACGCTCTTGCAAGTAGTAAAGAGTTAATAAAAATTAAAACAATGACAAATATTTCACATCCTTCTGAAACAAATATTTATCTTGCTTCTTATTTTATAAACATGTATTCCATTTGTGTGTGTTGTTATCCAAAACCTGGGCTTGTTGGTGCCCTGAAACAGATGAAAATTAAAGTGTCAGATATATTGACATGACATGGCATGTTATAAAACACTAATACACATTATTGAATGTACATTTACGAAATGATTTCATTGAAGGGCTTGAACTCACAACCTCCAATACAAAATATGGCAAAATTTCAAGTATTTTATTAGATTCTGAATTTCTCCTTAAATATATTACAGCGCCTCTATGGATGTTTATTTATACTATTATTTAAATACCTATCTGTTGACTAGACCTACTTTGCCTTACCTCCTAAGGGTAATGCTATTTCAACCTTAATACAGACGAACTTGAAGAGTGGAGAAGGGGTGCGTAAAATCCCTTATCCAAGGGCCGGTAAGTCTAGGTGGTCTCGTGACGTCACTACCTGTTCATATCACTCTCCTAAAAGTTGCAGAGCAAGGCAGACGTGTTTTGTTCTGTGACTGGGGTTTTAGCGGCTTGTGTTGCTAACTTGCTATTATTCTCTTGTTAGTTCAAGAGATACCCTCAACTTTATTCTTCGATAGTGCAGGTTGTGTTTGCAATCTGTTTTCAAGTAGGTGTTAGTTTTCAAGGGGCCTTGTTGACATGTGCTAGCTAGCGACCACCCGGAGTAGGTGGATTGCATGCGCCGCACGTGCAGCTCGTGATTCTTTGTTTTCTCTCACCTGACTGTTGGGTGTTTGACTTGCGTAGGGTAAAGGAGCAGTGGTATCTCTCCTACGCGTGTGACTCGCTTCGCTTGTCATCCGCTTTCGCTTGTCATTCGCCATTCGTTCCGAGTGCTAACTGTTAGGTGTTTGTCTTGCGTATGGTAGAGGAGTAGTGGCATCTCTCCTAATCGTTTGACTTGCTTCGCTGGCCATTCGCTTTCGCTTGTCATGCGCTTTTCGGTCTGTACTCTAGTGCTAACTGTGGGTTGTTGACTTGTGTACGGTAAAGGAGCTAGTGGAATCACTCCTAATTCGCTTGTCGTACTCTAGTGCTAACTGTTAGGTGTTTGTCTTGCGTATGGTAGAGGAGTAGTGGTATCTCTCCTATTTCGTTTGGCTTGCTTCGTTTGTCATTCGCTTTCGCTTGTCATACGCTTATCGGTCTGTACTTTAGGGAACTGTGGGTTTGACTTGCGTAGGGTAAAGGAGCAGTGGAATCTCTCCTACGCGGTTGGCTTGCTTCGCTTGTCATTCGCTTGTCGCTTGTCATACGCCTGCGGTCCGTACTCTAGTGCTAACTGTTAGGTTTTGTCTTGCGTATGGTAGAGGAGTAGTGGCATCTCTCCTAATCGTTTGACTTGCTTCGCTGGCCATTCGCTTTCGCTTGTCATGCGCTTTTCGATCCGTACTCTAGTGCTAACTGTGGGTTGTTGACTTGCGTACGGTAAAGGAGCAGTGGAATCACTCCTAATTCGCTTGTCATACGCCTGTCGGTCCGTACTCTAGTGCTAACTGTTAGGTGTTTGTCTTGCGTATGGTAGAGGAGTAGTGGTATCTCTCCTAATCGTTTGGCTTGCCTCGTTTGTCATTCGCTTTCGCTTGTCATACGCCTTTCGGTCTGTACTCTAGGGAACTGTGGGTTGTTGACTTGCGTAGGGTAAAGGAGCAGTGGAATCTCTCCTACGCGTTTGGCTTGCTTCGCTTGTCATTCGCTTTCGCTTGTCATACGCCTGCGGTCCGTACTCAAGTGCTTCGCGTCTCGCTTGGCTTCTCGCCTCGCTTGGCTTCTCGCCTCGCCTGTCACTGGCTTCGCTAGTTGTTCGCCTAAGGTGGGTGACTAGCTTGGTTAAGGAGCAGTGGATACACTCCTCGTCAGTGACACGCGTTGCCCGTTGCTAGCTTTCGCCTACCATTCGCCTTTGGCATCGCCTTAGGTCGAATCTACGCGACTCATCCTTAGGGTGAATCACTTTGGTTCAAGTGACTCGCTACGCCAGTCACTTACGGTTTGGTACACGCACGAGTGTTATGTGAAATAAGATTGAATTATCTTGTAAGTGTTTAGCCTAGTTTTTGTCTGGCTTGTTCGTCTTTGTTTAGCTTGGCGGGTCGTTACTTGATTTTGACTTTGTGCTCTTCGAGTTCAGAGTTTTTGGTTCAACTCTCTTGATTGCATATCGTCAGAGTTGTTGTGCTTTTGTGAAATAAGATTGAATTATCTTGTAAGTGTTTAGCCTAGTTTTTGTCTGGCTTATTCGTCTTTGTTTACCTTGGCGGGTCGTTACTTGATTTTGACTTTGTGCTCTTCGAGTTCAGAGTTTTTGGTTCAACTCTCTTGATTGCATATCGTCAGAGTTGTTGTGCTTTTGCTCCGCCGCTTGGGTGTTTCACGTGTGTGACTCACCTCGTCTACGCTACGCTACTTAGGTGTCTTTCTGTAGGGATTCACCTCGTCTACGCTACGCGAGCGAGTGTCTCGCGTTTCGCCACGCCGCGTAGGTGACTCGACTGTCTTTTCCTTCGCTTACGTTACGCGTCTTATCGTTTCGTCCGCCATGTACTCCGCCTTTTGCACGAATTGCGGAGGCAGTAAGTCCGCCTCTAAGGATCCGCACTTGTTATGTAGGAAGTGTAAGGACCTTTGCGAAGAGGAGTACCGTTGCAACGAGTGCGCTCCTCTCTCCGAATACGTTTCCGCCATACGCAAGTCTGTGGCCGATAGGGCTTCGCTTCAGAAGCGTGCGTCGTCAGCTCAACGTAGGGAGATGTCTCCCATTCGTCACCGGAGGAGGACGTAGACATTGTCCTCACGGAACGGGCGGATGAATTCGACAGGGAATCGTCGGTCCTGTCCGAACCCGCTAGGGGGTCGAAGGATTCGCGCACCCCCCCTCCGCCGTCGTGTTCCAGTTCTCGTCCGCGGACTCGCCCGTTGTCCCTTCCTTCGCCAGACAAGCGGTTGTCTCCGCTTAGGCTTAAGGTTGGCGGACCCACTACGCCCTGAGCAAAAAGAAGAAGTCCAAGAAGGCTAGGTTTGACAAGGTCAATCCGTCCCTCCTTCTGGCATCCGTCAAGGATATGGTCTCTTCCTTGCTCGACGCGCGTCTGGGTCCGCGGACCTTACCCACTCACACTATGACTACGCTACCGTGTGAACCCAATGCGGATGTCGTACCTCAGGGTTCGCGTTCTACGTCCGCTAGGGCCTCCGCATCCGCGACCCCATCGCGTACCCGTCACACCCTACGCGTCGTGTCACGGTGGTGTCACCCCCACGTGATTTGTTGTGTCTTACGCTACGCTACTTAGGTAGTCAGTGATTCGCCGGTTATTCACCTCGTCTACATTCACGTGTGAGTATCTCGTCTATCGCTCACCTGCGTAAGGGAACGGACTGTCACTCACCTGTCTCTCGCCTTAGGCTCGATTCTACTTGACTCGCTTCGGCTAGCAAGTGAATCGCTTCGCCAGGCACTCGCGTAGCCAGTCATTCGCCTTTAGGTTGTCAATTTGTTTTGGCTCTCTTTCGTCAGTGGCTCGTCTCACTCGCCTTGCCTGTCACTCGCCTTCACCTACGACTCGACTTGATTGTCTCGTGTCGTCTGTGACTCGTGTCGCCAGTGACTCGTTTCGCCAGTGTCTCGCTTCGTCAGTCTTTGGACTTCGCACCCTTCGGGTTCGGAGCCTCTGCCTTCAACACTTTCGATAGTCTCTCTCGTCTCGCCTTGCGTGTTTTCACTTAAGCGTTTTCGTTCTACGTTTTCGTGAGTTTACACTCTGGGTGTTTTTGGAGTAATTAGCTATCAAAAGGGTTGTTTTCTTCCTATGTCAGAACTTCGTTCTTACACTACTCTACTTTGCGTTTCGCGTCGTGAATCGACTGTCATTCACCACGCGCCTGTCAGTAAGTGACCTAACTGTCACTCACCTCGCCCACGTTAGTGTTAACTGATTGAGGGTCAATCTCCTGTCACTCACTTCATCAGCTTACGCGCGTGGGTCAGTGATTGACTATCACTCACGTTGTTACTTATGTTATGTACTCTGCCTTCTGCACGATTGCGGAGGTAGGAAGTCCACTATCAAGGATCCTCACTTGCTCTTTAGGAAGTGTAAGGACTTGTGTGAGAAGGATTTTCGTTGCGACGAGTGCGTGTTGGTATTTTTGGAGTAATTAAGCTATCGGAAGTGTTGCTTCTTAGTGTCAGGAATTAGTTCTTACACTACCTTATGTAGGTGTTTCGCGTCAGTGACTCGTGTGTCATTCAGGGGCGGGATATCGCAGTGGTTAGCACGTTCGGCTTCGGATCAAAAGGTCTGGGGTTCGAATCACGCCAGGGGCACGGCAACTTTGTCTGCAGTAGAGAACTGTTCTACACGCAGTTAGGTTTGGCTGCAATGCTACTCTGATTTTCAGCGTAATACCAACCATGGTTCGCTAGTTCCAGCCGCTGCTCGCAGGTTTCACCGCAGTGCATAGCCACATGGCGTTGCGGGCTTTCTCATTGCCATAATACTAGCAGCCGCGATATAAGTGAAATACTCTTGGAAGCGGCGTTAAACCCCAACTCACTCACTCACTCGTGTGTCATTCACCTCGTCTAGTTTACGCAAGTTAGTGACGCGCCTGTCTCTCACCTACTAAGTGACTCGGCTGTATCTCCTGTCACTCACATCGTCCAGCTTACTCGTGTCAGTGGCTCGTCTGTCACTCACCTGTTAAGTGATTTGAGTTTCACTCACCTCCCCTAGCTTACATGCGTCAGTGACTCGTTGTCAATCACCTGGTAGTGTCTCGAGGGTCTCGTCAGTGACTCGGCTATCAGTCACCTAGTTACTCTACTACCTCGGTGTTTGCGTCACTACGTACTCTGCATTTTGTACATTTGCGGAGGTAGGAAGTCTGTTGGTCTTGCCTTGTATGAAGTGCAAGGACCTGTGTAACGAGGGTGTCATTCTTTCGTCTTCAGACTTCCTAGAGTATGTTTCGGCCATTCGTAGGTCTGGTACTTCTTCCTGGAAGCGCAGTGGCAACGGAACGTGGCAGTCTTCAGGGGGTTGTGTCTCCTGTTCGGTACCCCTCTGAATCTTTGCATTCTTTCAGTTTGTTATTTAAGAACTGGTTCATCGTCCCATGTTTTGGATTTTGCAACAAGTCTGGAACTGTTACAAAACCAGGCAGCTGTTGAGGCTGGTCTTGCCTCACTCGCCTAGGAGAGCCCAAGGGCTAGATAAGCGAGTGTTGGGGGTGTACCTGAGGTCATTGATGCGTACAAGGCCGCTGACCTGCCTCCTCCTTCGCGTTCCAACCCGCATGAGATCCGTGCAGTGTCAGCCACGATGGCTTACCACTGTAACATCGCGGTCTCGGGCTAGCTCAGTCGGTAGAGCACGAGACTCCTAGTCTCGCGGTCGTGGGCTCGAGCCATCAATCAATCAATCTTTATTTGCACTTAAGGAGGCCACAGGCCTATAGTACATACATGTATATACAAGCCTTTTTAGGCAGAAGAGAGTGTATTTTTTCTGAGAATAAAGGCATGGTACAGGAACATTGACAGGTTTTCAACATGCCTTTTGCTAGAGCTGCTGATTAAAGATATGAATTTATAAATATTATGATTCGTAAAGTAATATTTTTTTATATACTTATATCTTAAATCAAGGTAGGCTGGACAGACACAAAGAAAATGGTACTCATCTTCGATTACATTTAAATTACACATTTTACATAATCTATGTTCTCTTTCTAAGCCAACATATCTACCAGTTTCAATTAACAATTCATGTGATGAGCAGCGAAATCTTGTGAGTGAAATTCTGAATTTCCTAACATTCAAAGTAGATAAATAGATTTCATTGCATATAGACTGTTTGAACATTCTGTAATAGAAACATTTATTTGATAAAGATACTTTATGGAGCCAATCTTGTTGATAAATATCTTGCAACCTTTGTTTAAAGGATATAAGGAACTGTGTGTGAGAGTGTATACATTGATCAAACCATACATAACCAAAACCGGTCGAACATAACAAATCTTTAACATCTGTGGCCCAATTATTTTTTCCATTTTTGTCATACAACATCATCATATTATAACATTTTTTGGGTAATCTATGAGATGGCATTCCTAATATTTTCAACCAGTATTTTATAGCTTTTACCTTTGAGTCCACATATAATGGAAATCTGCCACATTCACCGTAGATCATTATGTTAGAAGTAGTAGATTTCACGCCAAGGAAATTTTTCATTGCAAATAAATGTACTTTTTCTATGATATCAAATGTATTAAACCCCCAAACCTCGGCACCGTAAAGGAGTATTGGATTAATCTTAGCATCAAATATCCTAAAGAAAGCTTTATAAGGCAAATCACCCAAAATATGTATATATCTCATTATTCCTATTAATATTTTCTTTGCTTGCGTCGATGCGTTCCTGGCATGCAAAGACCATGAAAGGTGGTTTGTGAAATAAACTCCTATATATTTATATGATGTGGTTGTTTCAATGGTCTCGCCTTTATAGTACCACTTTTCGTTTGCAGCAAGTTTACCTCCATTCTTGAACACAATTATCTTAGTTTTAGCTCTATTAACAGTTAGTTTCCAATCCTTACAGTATTTTTCCAATTCATTTATTTCTGATTGTAATCCCCGTACCGTGCTTGAGAAGAGAATGATGTCATCGGCAAACAATAGGAGAAATAACTGTACTATATCTGGGTGTAATTGGATACCATTAGAGCAGTTATCGTGAATCTGTATTGCTAATTCATTAATGAAAAAAGAAAATAGGAATGGGCTCAATATACAACCTTGTCTTACTCCTATCTGGCTTTCAAAAGTTTCAGATATGTCATTGTTGTTTCTCACGCACATCTTTACGTTATCGTAAATACTTCTTAAAAGTTTACTCATTTTGCTACTTAATGAATGATTATCAAGAAGAGTCCATAATTTGTCTCTGTGTACAGAATCGAAGGCTTTTGCAAAATCTACAAACAAAACATAAAATTTAGAACCTTTTGTATTCAAGTATCTCTGAATAAGTGAGTATAGAATAAATATGTTGTCAGTCGTTGTGTATCCTTTCCTAAAACCAGCTTGACATTCTGTTATCTTATCAAAGGATTCTGCCCAGAATACCAAACGTTTATTTATAATTCCAGTGAATATTTTACTGAATACACTAAGAAGAGTAATGCCTCTATAATTTTCAGTTTGATTTTTATCACCCTGTTTATGGATAGGTATAATAATGCCAACCGACCATGAATGTGGAAACACACCTTTATCAAGAATAACATTAAATAACAATTCAAGATGCGGCAGTAAAATATCTGAGGAGTGTAAGAAAAATTCAGGGATAGTGTTATCTACTCCAGATGATTTGTTCAGTTTAAGATGCTTGATACTATTAAGTATTTCTTCTCGTGTTATTGGTGCATCAAGAATGTCAGTAGTCATCAAATCATCCCTATTTTCAGCAATATTCTCAGTTTGGTTACATGGATATATCACCTCATCAGTTTCAGATGTAGAAAACAAATTCTTAAAATAAGAATACCATTCATTTATGTCAATGTCATTTCCATTCTTTACTTTACTGTCCAAATTTTTCAGAGACACCAACATGTCTGCTATCCTGTCTGTCCTCAGGAAGAGATCGCCAGGGTTGGATGTGTCGGTCCTCAAGGACCTCATTAAAACTTTCCGTTTGGTTGACGGCAGGTCCAGGCTTCGTCCACCTGAGTGGGACTTGGCCATTGTGCTCAACCACCTTCGCTCCGATACGTGAACCCACGGACTATGGCCTCCGCAGCGCGGATTTCGGAAATCCATGCGTTGCAGGCGGACCTTCTACGTTATGAGGTCAGGGAGGGGGGGATCGACCTCTCTTGAGTTGGCTCCCGACTTTGTCTGTAAGGACCAGGCAGCTTATGAAGCTGACCGTACGTTCTCTATCACGGTTCTGGGTTCTGACTCAGGAGATCTCTCTCTGTGTCCGGTGAGAGCCTTTGAGGGTGTACACGCAGCGTACCCGCAGGCTGAGGGATGGCAGGCGTCGTCTGTTTCTTGCCTCACTCACCGAGGAGCACCAAGGAGCTTGATAAGCGAGCGTTGGGGGTGTATCTAAGGTCGGCAGTCATTGATGCGTACAAGGCCGCTGACCTGCCTCCGCCTTCGCGTTCCATCCCTCATGAGATCCGAGCAGTTTCAGCCACAATGGCTTATCACTGCAACATCGCGTTTTCGGATGTCATGGCAGGGTGTTTTTGGCGTTCATCAGAGGTTTTCGCCTACCATTACCTACGAGATGTCTCCACAGCAGATCTTGAAGGCATCTCTAGACTGGGTCCACAGGTCTTCGCGCAGACGAAGGTGGTCCCCCCAACCAGACCAAGAAGGGGTCATCCTTCTTAGACGCTTTTGAGACTTATTGTAAATAAACATGGTTTACATTACTAGCTCTCGTGTCTGTTGGTTTTTTCTTTAACTTCGCTTTAACACCCCTCCTCCCTGTTGGGGTTTGGGGGGCGGTGTGTTGATCGGAAGTTGAGTGGCAGGGTTGTCTCTTCGATC
The DNA here is from genome assembly GCA_936450465.1 of Gibbula magus. NCBI lineage: Eukaryota > Metazoa > Mollusca > Gastropoda > Trochida > Trochidae > Gibbula > Gibbula magus. The sequence continues at coordinate 19,345,254 of OW388300.1, read as the reverse complement.
CGCTTAGCGGTAGAGATGGTATCTCCCGGGCTGTGCCTTGTCCTCACCACAGGGTGGAAGACTGGTAGGTTAGCTTACACTCAGGGCTAGTCGCTGGTCTCGTCACTACCATGTATCTACTGACCCGCCTCCTTGCGTTGGGATTCTAGGCAAAGTAGGTCTAGTCAACAGATAGGTATTTAAATAATAGTACGTTTTTGATTAAACGTAATTATGTATACTTACCTGTTGACTAGACCTACGCTCTAGGCCCTCCCATCCTCCCCACTTGGTCTGTCTTGCCTTTGGGACTTTCGGAGAGTGATATGAACAGGTAGTGACGTCACGAGACCACCTAGACTTACCGGCCCTTGGATAAGGGATTTTACGCACCCCTTCTCCACTCTTCAAGTTCGTCTGTATTAAGGTTGAAATAGCATTACCCTTAGGAGGTAAGGCAAAGTAGGTCTAGTCAACAGGTAAGTATAAATAATTACGTTTAATCAAAAACGTACTATTTTATAACATATGGTAAGATAAGTACATTCGCTAAGCTCCATCACAACGTCATGCCACAAACTGAAATTTTCAATTATATTTCTATATTTTTAAGAATAAAGTCAATGTTTGTTTTTAACACTTTATTATTGACAGTTGTTCGCTATTACATAGTCTCAAGTCCGATATATGCGTCATAACAAATGTTTAGTCTGCTAGATCAGTTATGTACTTTGTCATTAAATTTGTAAAAGAAAATGAATCCATGGCTGGGAAAAGACATTCTTCTTGCTGCGAGCAAACTCACAAGTTGTGTTTCTAAGACTGTCACGGTAATTGTGTATTACGTGTGAAAATTTAGCTGTAATGTGGACAGTGAAATTGACGGGACTAACTTTTCATCAATCACTCGTATTTTTTAATATATAAATGTGGTATAACGCTACGCCCTTGTCGCGTGTTGCCGAACGAAGTGATTTCTTGATGGTCATTATCATAAATTCTGAAGGCTGTCATTGTGTCCTTTAAGTAATGGAGAATGCATGAGGAGCTATGGATTCGTTAAAAATAATCAACGAGCCCCGAAGAGACAAGTTGATTATTTTTAACGAATCCACTGCTCCGAATGCATTCTCCATCTTAATCCACGTATGACGTCACGAAACATGCATATGTGATCATTTTACATTTGAAACATAAATTTCAATTATGGGACACCAATATCAATTATTTTGCAAATTTCGGTGATCATTCATCGGATATGGTACAAGTAGCTGCGGCCCTAATGAAATGGATTCTCCCACGCACGTGCAGCGCAAAGCTTCCACGCGAAGCTAAAAATCTGCCTTTTCATACCTTCCGTGCATTGAATAGAACGCGGGATTCTTATAATTACTGACAAACAATCCTAACGTTTCTAACAGCGTCTTGTGGCCTAGTGGTTAGAAGCACTGACTACCAAGCGAAAGGTTGCATGCTCGATTCCAGGTTCATGCATTACAAAAATTAATTTGTCTATAGTTGTCTAGATACTTTAAGATCCTATCCTATACACCAAGACAAAATACATCAGTCTCGAAAAATGTACCATTACTGAAAATGTCTTAACCTAAAACCCCTCCTGACTGGGACAGTCAATGACCAGTAGATTCCTAAATAATAATCAACTGATAACGCAATAGAGTGACGTCATGACCATGGATTAAGCGCTAGTTACTGTTCTCACACTGTTGCAAATGCATTGTATAATGGGCCTGTGGCCTCTTTACGGAATAAACTCATTCACTAGTTATCAAACATTTCATTCGTTTTATAAAACGGCATTACCTAAGATCGAGTTTAGCACTATCTCTATACGTACATGTACTTGCAGATGTACTTGAACTTCCAGCTACAATTCTCGTCCCTCCAGGTGTACAGCGCCTCCTGTCCACGATACATGTCCAGACAGTTCTCATTGTCATTGTAGTTATTGGGTTCCCCGATGTTCCAGTCGGTGTAGTTGAAGTAGGAGTCGTCCCCAACCCAACGCCACTCCCCCTCCGTGTCTAAATCGTTCCCTCCCAGCCAGACTGAGTCATCTTCGTATTTCTCTGTCTCTTGAGAACAAAATGGCGACCTTGACGTAAAACTAAGGGGGATAACTCTCAAACATAATTGACAACCTGATAATATATATAATTATCTTTGTAAGACGGAGTTGTTTTCAAATTTCTCTCTTTCTGAGAATAAAATGGCGACCTTGACGTAAGACTAAGGGGGATAACTCTCAAACATAATTGACAACCTGATAACATATATAATTATCTTTGTAAGACGGAGTTGTTTTCAAATTTCTCTCTTTCTGAGAATAAAATGGCGACCTTGACGTAAGACTAAGGGGGATAACTCTCAAACATAATTTACCTTCTGGTTACCTAATTGTCTTTGACAGACGCTGTTGTCTTCGCATAGCTTCATATTATATTAGAACCGAATAAACGAAGTTTTAACTTTAGAAGGCTCAGACTCCTTAATTCACAATTTTGTAACAAAAAGTCCCTCTTCCTTACGTAGTACATAACTTACCATTGTAATCATGAATTAATCCTTTCAGAAAATTACTTTCATCGTCCGACGTCACATCCGCCAAGTAAGCATCTTCCGCTTCGCATTCGTTCTGAAAATATTTCATTTGGTTATAGAATAATAATACTGATTTATATATTTTATATATATTTCACTGAAATAACTAGAAAATAAATTAGGAATGAACTTGCAATTGGTTTTATTTTAATATAACAAATAAATACCCACAACAATGTCATCATTGACTTTTGGATTTTGCTTTTAACCCTTGTTTATCCAATTGGACGTTATTTGTCGATTCATTTGGCCGCGATAATAACGTAATTTTTCTCCAAATGTCTAACTCCAATTATAAGTTAGTAAGCAGTTCATATGTGAAATGGGTGGCAGATTTAAAGGTACATCCATTGTGTTGTTGGGGGTCAAATATGCCAAACGTTATAAATGGTCTTACTTTATCGAGAAGTCCCAACTGGTACCGAAAACTACCATTTTTATGATACTCGACTTAGTATATTGACGATATGAAGGTAAAAGTGTCGATTTCTGATCGAAAACCGGACAATGCACCGCGTGTGGCGCGCGCCAATGAGTCAAACGTAATTTTGGAATCATATAAACCAGATAATATAAAACCTTTGGGTTGATAATGTTTAATAGGTCATATAACTACTGTGCGTGTAAATAGGGCATGCACTTTCGGTTTCTGCACATGTATAATGATATTACTCGATTTTAATTGGAAACTAGTAATTATGATATATTTGGCGATTGGGGGTGAATATGCAAGCTTAGTGAATTTGTTTGTATTGTAAACAGAACATATGGTGTGTTCGAACGTATTAAAGCCAAATCAAATTTTACGAAACACAATGGATGCACCTTTAATGGCCGTCTAGAATCCGTACACATATACTAGTATACTACAAATGTGCTACTGGAACACTGAACCAACAGCAGTGTTTAGTGAGATTAGTGTATCTAAACAGCTCTCATGGTCGCCAACACCAAACTTCCCCCACAAGTCACCTCGCGCCCGTCTCCATCACTGGCTATATAAGCCTTGCTTCATTTCGTTAATTATTATGATCCATCGTAGCAGCGTGCACTTTGAACTTCAGGTGCACCGCGTTGTTAACGAAAGGCAGCAAGGCTTAAATTAGCAACTGTGAGTTATGGCTTAAAGGGGCAGTAACACGTTTTTTGCAAATTACATTTTTGGAAATTTCCCATATATAATAGTTTATGTCATTTATATTTACTTTAGAGTGTTAAACATATCATTACACAATCCAATTATCCGTAGTGGTAATACTGATGTTACGTTTTAAGCAAAAAATGCACGGCAGCCATTTTAGTGTGAACACATTTTATTATTTCGAATGATAATAACAATTCCCATGGCTTAACGGAACCATGTATACACTCTTTTTTTAACTTGATTTTCCGAAGAGAGAAGGGTGTTTTACTATTGGTGACATTATTTTTCAAATACATTACATCGACTTATTTGAGCGAAAAAACGTGCTACTGCCCCTTTAAGGGGAAGTTGACCAACACCTGTCTATAAATAGTTTGGTGTAATCACATTGCTGCCCCAGAACAAGGCATTTATAGGAAAAGCAATTTCAAAAGACATCCAGGATGTTGAACTGATAACCAAAGTAAACTGGGTGGACATTACCCATTACCATCCCTATCTCCTTTGAATAACTATGTTTAAATCGATTATTCATTCAATCAACAACTATTTATAGATATACCCACAACTGCCTCTTGCCAGGTGAGGGGGTCTCCGAAGAGGGCGTAGCAGTGATCTTGGAATATATGCCAGGGAGTGGGGCAGTCTGCTCGAACTGAAATTATTTGAATACGAAACTATGGCTTTAGTTACATATTGTTTGTTACAGAAACAATAACATGCATAATAATAATTTATAAAACACCTTACATTTTAATCGTAAATTTGTCATTCAAAAGAATGTTATGAATTTCCTAAAACTTTCAATTTTCAAAATAAATGTAGTGTTTCAAAGACGTTAAAGCTATCAACATTTCTTGTCAAATTCCTCATCGACTGATATTGAAATCATATGTTTAGTATATGTATCTCACATGTTATAAGACTGTTGTACACATTACAGTTTATTCTCTAAAGTCAAGTAAATAGATGTTTATTGCATGAAAGGCCCCCGGCCCATATACAGAAGAGTTAAGTAGTATATCAACAATGTTTTGTATTTATATAGGGTATACAGTTTGTTTGATAAGACTGTCTCTTTGTGCTAATGCATGCTTCACATATAAAGACAACTGGACAATAACATTTTCATGTTTAGTTTGCAACATAGATACATAAGCACCCCTTGATTATTTTCATAGAAAAAGAGGTGGTATATATTTTTGTCGTAATTGGACATAGCAAGGATTTAACAATGTGAACTTAATTACATTTTCTATATCAAGCTTACATAAAGAATGAACATACTTAGTTTTCGACGAAACATCTCGAAAGATGTATGAATTATATTATCAAAATAATGCATGACGTCATGTCGTTTAACTGGGTAGAAAACGACGTTATGTTAATCTGTATATATACAGATCAAAAAGTTATTTGGTTCCTGGTTTCATACAAATATTTCTCAAAATAAACGCCAGCCAATGTTGATATTAACGCACCCTATGATATACACTATAATCAAAGATATATACATAAATGTGTTCAAAAACTCGTCTAGGAACTAAAATTAATCGTTAGTGCAAAACATGCTACCTTTTACGTGCGGTTGCTTCAATTTTATGCACCCTTTAGTATACACTATTATCAAAGATATATACATAAATGTGTTTAAAAAACTAGTCTAGGAACTAAAATTGTTAGTGCAAAACATGCTACCTTTTACGTGCGCTTCCTTCAATTTTATGTACCCTTGAGTATACACTATTATCAAAGATATATGCATAAATGTGTTCAAAAACGAGTCTAGGAACTAAAATTAATTGTTAGTGCAAAACGTGTTACCTTTTTCGTGCCTTTCCGCTTCATAACGAACAACATGTCTGTCATTCTCTTCCAACATAGGTTACTCCATTCAGGTTAGGATCGGAAATCTGAAGGGAGAAACCTCTGTTGGTAGAGAATGCATGTCTGTCTGTCTTTTATAAACATTATTAAACACTTTAGACCACTCAAAGTTGCACATGATTGCTGGTGTCATTTCACAGCTGAAGGACAACCTTCCCCAATTCATAAAAACAAGTTTCAGTTATTGGGTGAAGAATATCAACAACAAAAAAACCAAAACCAACCAACGCAAGGTAAAGCACTCTCATTCGTTAATCGAAATGGTTTTGGGTTTAAATCCTGGAACCATGTATGCAACTTATTCTGTTAGTTGAAATGGTTTTGAGTTAAAATCCTGGAACCATATATGACACCTTATTCTGTAAGTCGAAATTGTTTTGAGTTTAAATCCTAGAACCATATATGCAACTTATTCTGTTAGTCGAAATGGTTTTGAGTTTAGATCCTGGAACCATATATGACACCTTATACTGTAAGTCGAAATTGTTTTGAGTTTAAATCCTAGAACCATATATGCCACCTTATTCTGTAAGTCGAAATGGTTTTGAGTTTTAATCCTGGAACCATATATGACACCTTATTCTGTTAGTCGAAATTGTTTTGAGTTTTAATCCTGGAACCATATATGACACCTTATTCTGTAAGTCGAAATTGTTTTGAATTTAAATCCTAGAACCATATATGCAACTTATTCTGTAAGTCGAAATGGTTTTTAGTTTAAATCCTGGAACCATATATGGCATTCTTCCATGGGAACAGAAATATCGTGGAGTGGGTTCACAAACTGATAAGCATTAAATATTATAAGGTTCTAGTTTCGAAAGTATGGTACTAATCTGAACTTTACCATTTTAAGTGAGTAATGTTTCCAGCATACATATGAAGATATACATATGTATATAATAGTAACACTATTACATACATTTGTTTATATTTTATAAGAAAAATCCTTGATTTTTAAAACAACACCTGCACAGTTCCAGAACATCAGTCAGATAAGTTGAACTACCTTAACTTCGAGCAGCCATTTTAATGTGAACAAATTAAAATGGCCACTCTAAGAAAATGGACTCGCATGATTTAACCGAACCATGTATATTCGTTTTAGAACTTTGTTTATGATTTAGGAGTATTATCTGGTCATTGGTGACACTTATATACCTTTCGTGAGATCACGTGATTTCAGTAAGAACGGTGTGCTTTAGCGCCTTTAAAACAACACATATACAGTTCCACAACCACATTGATTTTAACATTTCAGATGTACAGTTACATGAACGATGAATACTTACTGCCCAGAGTGTTGACATATAAAACCACACAAATAATATTCAGATATCCTGCCATTGTTCCATTATCTTCCTTATCAGACCAAGCCACAAGATGAAATAGAACAAGTACAGTGCTCGTCAAAAGTAAGTAAACTCATCGGCATTATAAACCTATGTCGGATTCTGTCTGTTGTTTTGTAGGTATCTTCTTTTCTTGGAATAACCTCTAATGAGGTCTTACTTCCGAGAATAACCCGGTATGAGGTTTTACTTTTGAAAGAAAGACCTGAACCTAAGGTTTTTTTTAAAGTAAGACCTGGAAATGCACTTAGAATAATTTTTCAGACTTGCAACGCAATAGCCAACAAGCAGCAATTATTATCTAAAATTATACAAAGTTAAAAAAGTCCAAGTTGAATTGATAGCTGGATTCGAACCTGGCACCCTTCGCCCTCTAAACTGGCGCATTAGACCGCTCGGCTATGCAGACCGAGATGATAAGTGGAGTTGAATTACTCCATTTATAGTCATACCTTCTTTGCCTCGATATAACGCAACCGAGGGCGACATACCCTTTATAAAAACACGATTTGGGAATCGAAAATTATAAAATGTAATTTTTTACATTTGACGTTTATAAATAGGAAGAAAACATTCCTCCTTCGTCTTCTGCTTTTAAAATTGTCTAAGCGGGGGAATAAGGCCCTTTGAGCGTCCGAAACTATAACTCGTAAATTTTGTTTATAGTTGACGGTTTATAAGCTGGAGAAAACACTCCTCCTCGGTCTTCTGCTCTGAGAATAACCTCAAGGTCGGGATAGCCCCTCGGGCTAACGCCCTCGGGGCTTTATCCCTCCCTTCAGGTTATTCTCAGAGCAGAAGACCTCGGAGTCATGTTTTCTCCTTAACAAATAAACTTATCACCTCAGTTGATTTTATCATATGTATGATTTTCAACTGCAAATATCTGAAGTTTTCGAAATGATAAGTACCAATCAAATGCGCGTTTACAAATCACGCACAGACACGTTGGGTGAACGTTTCTTCTCTCTAAAACTGAAAAGTACAGGTGTTTAGTCAGCAGTCAAAGAATACTTCTACATGTCTTTTTAATTAAAAAACAATGAAATTGTAAATTTTAAACTTCTTCAAAAATTAGTTTTGTTGATACACAATTATTCATTGACATATAAGAGATATTCTATGTGAAAATTGATAACTGATTCTGCACACATTTACAACATTTTCAACATGGTAGGGATCATGTTGGTGGAAATTTCATTTCTTACCCCTGTCTTCATTAATTTAAACAAAGACATTGTAACTAAAATGTAACCACAGTCACCAATTAATTCATCCAAACTACTGCAGATAAGTATTATTGTATCTTGTCACAGTCAAATGCATCTGATTTCTTTTAAATATTGCAATAATCAAAACCAACTGAGGTGATACATTTCTTTTGCCGATAAGTTTATGTATGCGGAGACGCATTCTCGAAAGAGGTTATTAAAGCGTATCTTCTCCCCCTCAACCTCTGGTTTATGAATACCTACTGCTCAGAGTGTTGACATATATAACCACGCAAATAATATTCAGATATCCTGCCATTGTTCCATTATCTTCCCTATCGCACCAAGCCACAAGGTGAACTAGGACAAGTACAGTGCTCGTCAAAAGTAAGTATGTGTGTCGAGACGCATTCTCCAAAAGTACAGTGCTCGTCAAAAGTAAGTATGTGTGGCGAGACGCATTCTCCAAAAGTACAGTGCTCGTCAAAAGTAAGTATGTGTGGCGAGACGCATTCTCCAAAAGTACAGTGCTCATCAAAAGTAATATAAGTAAATGTGGCGAGACGCATTCTCCAAAAGAGATTACTAAAGTGTATCTTCTTCCCCTTAACCCCTGGTTTACATTAAAAAAACCTAGGCATGTGGTTCTGTCTCAAACAGGAGCAAACGTGTATTGTTATAAAGTCACAAAATTTCATTCAGAGCTTCTTTTGTTGATTTCTTTCATGATCATAGTAATGTAAAATTTAAAAGTGATTTCTGTAACGTGTATGTTGTGTTTTGTCATTAACCATTTATGTTAAAAATACAATATCAACAATGGATTCTGCAGAAATTACTTCAAAAGTCCTTTTCAATAATAAATTTTACTGAAAAATAATTCAAACATGATAAATATTGTAGAAAACCTACTGTTGGATAATAAATAATAATTATCTTATGTCATGGACCTATTTTCTGAGTCATTTGATGCTGAAGTTCAAAATCTATGAAAAACTATTTGCAAAGTGAGATAACTCTTCATTGGAACAATTCTTTTCTAGAGACATTTTATTATATCATTCATTTATAGCTTTTAAAGCAAATATGTCTTTAACATAAATATAAACCATTTCACACGTCACACGTACATTGCCGGCTTATTAGTAATCAAAGATAATTTGATACTTAATGTTTCTCCCAACGTACTGTTAATGAAAAATGGACTAAATCTATAAGGTAAAATCTTACAATTATAGGTGTGCATGGACATTTGGAAGGAACTTCTTCAAATGAACTCATAGCTACACCTGTTGACACAGCGCCTTTCCTTAAATTGCATTTGTGATTCGTGTATTTTCTTATATGTCGTTATAATGTCAGTGCAAGAAAGATTGAAATGAAATGCACGTACGATTGTTTTTATCCACGCGTTTAAAGGGGACAGTAGCACGTTTTTTTCGCTTAAATAAATCGATGAAATGTATTTGAAAAATAATGTCACTAATAGTAAAACACCCTGCTCTCTTCGGAAAATCAAGTTAAAATATGAGTGTACATTGTTCGGTAAAGCCATGGCAATCGTTTTTGTAATTCGAAATAATAAAATGTGTTCACATTAAAATGGCCGCCCTGCAATTTTTGCTTTACTCGCTACACCGTTTTTTACCACTTCAGGAAATTGGTTTGTGTAATAAGATAGTTAACCCTCTAAAGTAAAATGAAATGACATAAACTATCAATTTAAATGGGAAATTTGAAATAATAAAATTTTCAAAAAACTTGCTACTGCCCCTTTAAAGAAAAATAAAATTTGAACAAACGTGCTACAGCCCCTTTAAATCCACACAGCTCATCATAACCCCAGTCAAACAACCGGCACAAACAACCTTTGCAATCATTGTAACCATTGCCATCTTTAAAAATTTAAAAGGCGTCTCACCATTGAAATAATTCTACTATGTGTCGCCATAAGCTGATAGGGACCGCATATTTTTCATAACTTTCGTTCTTGCCACACTTAGAAATTTTCACAATATGCAATATTTGTTTCTTATTTTTGATCCAAATTAAAAAAGTATCCATTATGAAGACAGTATCAATGAAATAAAATGCTTTTCCATGTTGATGAACATGTTTTAAAAACAAAAAAAGTATGTATGCTATAGAATGTCTCTGGGATGTTCTTTATTATAGTTAGCGCGTTCGGCTTCGGATCAAGAGGTCCGGTGTTCGAATCCCGCCAGGGGCACGGCAACTTTCTCTGCAGTAGAGAACTGTTCTACACGCAGTAAGGTTTGGTAGCAATGCTACACTGAATGTCAGCGTAGTACCATGGTTCGCTAGTTCCAGCCGATGCTCGCAGGTTTCACCGCAATGCAAAACCACATGGTGTTGCGGGCTTTCTCCCTGCCATAATACTAGCAGCCGCGATATAAGTGAAATACTCTTGAAAGCGGCGTTAAACCTTAACTCACCTCACCTCACCTCTTTATTATATCTCTATTAAATTTGTAAGAATATCATTGTCCAGTTCACAACACGTGATCGAAACATATATGTGTAGATTGACCTCCGATTCCAGTGATGAGGTCAGTTTTGTGACAGAAATTTCTGCCACTGACCTGAGATATTGACTCGTCACGTGATTTGTCACGTGACTGTTTGTTTTGACGTTCGCTTTCAAGATGGCGTCAGCTGATTGGTTCGATTTGACAAATAAGAACATAATACTATAGTCTGAAGAAGAAAACAAACAATTTCGGTATAATAAAACACTTAATTACTCATGGTGAGGTCATTATGTGAAATACAAGGACTCTCGGACCTGACTCCCTCGGCGGTCTGACCTGACCTCGACCTGCGGTCTCGGTCACGTCAGACCTCCTCGGCAGTCAAGTCTCAAGGCCTTTTATTTCACAGAATGACCTCACCATGAGTAATTAAGTGTATAATATATACCCCTGTAAGGAAGTTTACCTGAGAAATGAATAACCCCCCAAACAACACAGATACGACACCTATATATGGATAAATGTTCGAGATCCGAGTTGTATTCGAGTCCAAGGTTTTATTCTAGTCCAAGGTTATATTCGAGTCCAAGGTTATATTCTAGTCCAATGTTATATTCGAGTCCAAGGTTATATTCGAGTCCAATGCGAAATTCAATGTTTTATTCGAGTCCAAGGTTTTATTCGAGTCCAAGGTTATATTCTAGTCAAAGGATATTCTAGTCCAAGGTTATATTCTAATCAAAGTTTATATTCTAGTCCAAGGTTATATTCTAGTCCAAGGTTATATTCTAGTCCAAGGTTATATTCGAGTCCAAGATTATATTCGAATCCAAGGTTATATTCGAGTCCAAGGTTATATTCTAGTCCAAGGTTATATTCTAGTCCAAGGTTATATTCTAGTCCAAGGTTTTATTCGAGTCCAAGGTTTTATTCGAGTCCAAGGTTATATTCTAGTCAAAGGATATTCTAGTCCAAGGTTATATTCTAATCAAAGTTTATATTCTAGTCCAAGGTTATATTCTAGTCCAAGGTTATATTCTAGTCCAAGGTTATATTCGAGTCCAAGATTATATTCGAATCCAAGGTTATATTCGAGTCCAAGGTTATATTCTAGTCCAAGGTTATATTCGAGTCCAAGGTTATATTCTAGTCCAAGGTTATATTCTAGTCCAAGGTTATATTCTAGTCCAAGGTTATATTCTAGTCCAAGGTTATATTCTAGTCCAAGGTTATATTCTAGTCCAAGGTTATATTCTAGTTCAAGGTTATATTCTAGTTCAAGGTTATATTCGGGGAATTAAGGCAGTCCATATTACCAGTGTAGTATAGTAGCCCCTTGACGACGCAGTGCGCATTTATAAAGTGCTATGGGGACGGATTGTCATTATTTAACCAACTTCCACAGCAAGTTGTAACGGGCTAATGAAACCCTTGCTAAATTTCGTCCCTTTTCGTTACATTTCGTTACATTTCGTTACATTTCGTTACATTTCGTTACATTTTCTGTGCAAACTATGAAGTTCAGAGTGCAGCGCGCTGCTACGCTTGCATAGAAAAAGTAAAGGAAATGCAGCAACAGTGACGAAGACTGGCCAGCACGAGCTCGAGTCATGACTTGCGGGTGTAGTTGTAACTAACATACAAAATACAAACAAATAATATTGTACAATATTTGTTTATTGACAAGTAGTAACATGTGTAACTGTGAAAGTTTTTAAAGGGGCGTGTTTGTAGTTTGGTCAGTTCGTAATAAAGTTGTAAAGGGGCGTGTTAGCAGTGATACCCTGACCGTATAAGGTTGTAAAGAGATGCGTTAAAAGCGAAACTATGACCGTATAAGGTTGTAAAGGAGTACGTAAATAGCGAGACCATGACCGTATAAGGTTATGTTGTAAAGGGATGTGTTAGTAGCGTGCCCATGACCGTATAAGCTTGTAATGGGGCGTGTTAGTAGTGTGACCAGGTCCTTATAAGGTTGTAAAGGGAAGTTCCGGGACAGTCGGTGCTTCCCATGTCACGGTGACCCCGCAGAATGTAGTCGGATTTGATCTTGCCATTGCTTACTCCACAGGCGATCATGTTCCGGACAGTGTTGATGGCGGCTTGGTTAGGAACGTGGTTCATGAAGTTTCCGATCATGCAGAAACCTGAAATCAGAAATAATAAGATGATAAGAAATAAAATAAAAAACCTGTTAAAATTTTGTAAAAGAAATCATTTATCAACTATTTTTTTCTGGACTATCATTTTTTTGCAAATGAGCGTAGCCTTTTATTCCTTTCTACGCAAGCCTGTTACCGCCACATTCGAAAGGGAAAATAATATACTGATGGAAATGAATTAGGGAACGCTTAAACTGCGGAATTAACACCATCTTAACCATTCCACAATTTCTGGAACTAGTGCTTGTCAATTATTTCTCAAATTGTTGAGTCTCTTGAACATTTTTACAACAAAATATTTAATATATTTCATAATGTGTTTCTTCACTGGCTTATAAACGGTTTGAAAAGTGCAAGTTAAACTGGTATAAATGCCGGAGCTTGTCGACGGTTTTTATACAACAGTTTAACTTGAACTTTCAAATCGTTTATAAGCCAGTGAACATACACATTATGAAAATCAATATAATATTATAAATTCAAACTTTGCAATATAAAGGATGTTAATCAGTTAATAAAATTAAAAAATTGAAATAAGTTGCGAAACATGTACAGTGCATGTTCAAACAAGTTTTGTCTTAGATCATGCGCTAAGCCCCGCCCTCAATAACGCCGCATCACTCATGTGTCACTACGCGCAAAATGTAGTTCACAGTAAAGTTAACTAAAGTATTTAAATTTTGGTTCTGACGTGATCTATTAATCTTGATTTTTGACCAAACTACAAATAGAATTCTCATTTGAAGGTTTTTATATTAGAAAACAGCATGTGACGACAGTGTCATAATTGCGCAATGATAGAGATAAGTAGTTCTGAAAATTATTTTGTATAAGCTTCAAAGTATGAAGGTTATCCTTTTCAGCTGTCATTTTTGTTCTTATGAGAATGTTTACCAGTCACATGACATTGTTTTACCCAATCAGCGGAAAGCAGATCGCTTAAATTTCAAAATCTAACTTCATATTCTGTTACCCTAGTTTACATTTCCCTTACCGAGTCCAACACTATTGTAGCCCTGGGTATGCGCGCCGATTCTGTCCCATCCTCGACCCTCATAGGCATTTCCGTCCTCGCCTACCAGGAAACTATACCCGATATCACTCCAGCCTGAAAGTGGTTAACTTTGTTATATATGTCAATTTGTAGTTATTTTGATTCAGTGTTTAACAGTGGGTAATGATCGAATGGCTACTACACTCAACCGCAATATAAACGTCACCACATTTTAAACAGTGTAAGAAACGAAGTACTACTGCCGGAGAAAGTCGATTTTAATGCTTTATATACGGCATGATTTTTCATTAGGTTAAAGCAATTTCACTATTGTTTACATATGTTCAAGTACACTTGTGGTGTTGAAATCGCTTTTTCAAAATGGTTATTGGTCAGAATTATTTTTATTTTACTTAAATATTTAAAAATGTAGAAATTTAATTAATAAAATTTGCTGTCGACATAAATAAACTTCTTGGACATTGTTTACGCGTCTTTTCTGTAGTGCGTCAAAAGTTAAAAATGCCCTTTGAGCTCTCCGATCTCGTCCAGTTAAGGAGATCACGAAAACAACGATTTCTAGAATTCTTAAAACGTGTGTTCTGAACAGATAATATTTTGAAATTTCAAATTTAGTTTAGAGGAATCATGTCGATTCACAGGCACCAGACCCTATGATATATAAGTATACCTACCTTACTATATAACATATAAAGAAGGTAGGGCACGGTAGATCCTGGCATAGGACCGGAAATGGTTAAACTAGATTTCTGGCTCAAATACGCTTGGACTGGTCCAAGTTTCCATTTCCGGTCCTATGACAGAATCCACCGTGTCAAATCTTCTTTATATGACATATAATAACATTGTTATATACCGGTAGATAGATAGGTATACATATATTTATATCAGGGTCTGGCGCCTGTGTCGATTTTATAGGCTTTCGCAATACTAAACTGAATTTCTATCAATTTCCCTTGCATGAAGAACCCTGTGGAACCAAGTCGGGATCCACGATTGGTTTCAATGACGGATTATACCTTATAGGCACCCAACTAGTCTAACATTTAGGCTCTGAAATGAATATTTTGTAAAATTTCAAACTTTGAAAAAAAAAAAAATAATTAAAAGGAGAGTCTGAGATGTATTCATTTTCAGATAAACTGAACTCTGTAGTCTTGTTGTAGATTTGCCTAGGCTGTTTAAAAGTTAAGGGGTCTGTGTGTCAGACCACAGGTGAAGTTTAGCGCAACTATGTTGCGCAACAGAGATGAACGACCAGTTTTCCATATGTGCGAACACTTCGTTCGCACATATGGAAAACTGGTCGTTCATCTCTGTTGCGCAACATATTTGCGCTAAACTTCACCTGTGATTTAACAAGTTTAGCGCAAATATGTTGCGCAACAGAGATGAACGACCAGTTTTCCATATGTGCGAACACTTCGTTCGCACATATGGAAAACTGGTCGTTCATCTCTGTTGCGCAACATATTTGCGCTAAACTTCACCTGTGGTCTGACTAGCACCGACCGTGTGTGTCCATGTGGTAGTTCTGGTAGCTCCGGACTATGGCTGAGCACGAGCTAATTGAGTTGCAGTGCCCACTCTCCCCGTGGTGGATGAAGGCGTATTTAACGTTGTTGGAGTTGATGTGCGAGATGCTGGAGGGAGACCGAGCATTCCACTGGGCTCGAGACACGATGTTGGGACAGCCACTTGACGTGAAACCTCCTACAATAATGGATCATCATGATTAATTCATTATTATAGAATATATACATAATGGAATTGGAATCACTCTCACAGATATTCTTTATATTTATTGAAGCTGTGTATATAGTCTATACTACAGTGAGACTCCGTTCATCCGCACGATTTAGTTACAGTTGAAAACCTTCCGGATAGCAGGTCGTGCGGTTAAATGAATCAGTATTTGCATAGAAATGCATAGAGAAGATTTAAAATACTACCGTGCTTATGGTTGAGTTCCATATTACACGGGGTCTGGATAAACGAGGTTTTACTGTATACTACTATATACATATACTATATATAATAAAATGCCAAACATTTTGGTGATTGAGCGAGATAAAATGTAGGAAATATTTTTTTAAATCAGTTGTCCAGAAAAAAAGGAGTGTATGACACTACAGCGCTGTTCATGCGAGTAAGTAGGCCTACTTGACAATTGCCTGCGACGTTCTCAGCCTATAGAAGCCTCGCTTTCATATCGTGACAAGACCAGCATAATCGTTACTTTTGTCACTGAGTATATGAACCAATGTTCATATCTACGGAAGCCTATTAGGGCCACGCTACGCTATTTTTCAGCAACTTCCTATCTTGAAAATTCAACTTAGTATCTTGAAAATTCAACTTAGTATCTTGAAAATTCAACTGAGTATCTTGAAAATTGCTGAAAAAAGCGTAGCATGGCCTTAATAGGCTTCCGTATATCTTTAGGGGATACCTGTACTAGATCCGGATCCTCCGCAAGTCTGAATGTTTACGTAGTTATGAGACACCCAGCCGCTCTGAAGAAGAAACGTTCATCGAGTGTCGAGAGACAGAAGAGGAAACAAATGCGGTTAAAAGAAATATTTCAATTAAATAGTAATAAAATAGTACCAGTAATAATTGTTACATAATTTGGCAAAATCAGTGATGGGCTGATTGGTAGCTTTTTTCCTTTTCAGAAATCGGATTAAAAATCCTTGAAAGCGAAAATATGACAAAAGGCAAGACTTTGTACAACGAAAGTCAAGAGCACATTTTAGTCTATCATATTAAGACGTTACTAGTATTGATGTACATCGGGAATATCCCCTAAAATTTCGTTTCCACAAAAATATATACCTTTTGTCTGTTCTTAATCACACGGGCGTGTATCGCTTAGAAATAGCGTTAGAATGACATATATCTACATTTGTAAAGAGACCCTACTCTATTACTATCCTTTTATTTAAGCAATAGAAGATGAGTTGGCGTGCTTTATCGTAATATAAAACATAGCAGGTAAGCATAAAACACGAGGGACGTAGCCCTGAGTGTTTTTTGCTCTCTGCTATGTTTTATTCTACGATAAAGCACAACAACGAGTCTTCTATTTCTTATATGAGATGCCCTTAAACCATTTCTCGCTTTTATATAAAAAAAAGACTTCGAGATATTATATTATTTGTATAAACTTTATTTTGAAAATATTAATGCCTCCCGTCATAGAACACATTTACTGGCAATTGAACAATCAAAGTGACGTAAAATATGACGCCATTTGCAAAGCGACGCTTTGAATGACGTCTCAAATCACGAGCATGTTTATTGTCTCATACAGCACGCTTACGGTCCCATTGATCGCTTGTGTTTTATTGCCGTGGGTATCTTATATATAGTAATAGAGGAGGGTCTATATAGGTAGGTGTCTTTCTAACGCTTTTTCTAACCGATACACGCCTCTGTCCTTAAAGATCCGAATGTAAACATTTGGAAAATGAGTATGATGTTAACACTCACCTGGCCATGGTAGTCTACATGCGCCCAACCAGAACTCTGGTCACCTTTATAAGGTAGGCAGCTTCCTGCTGAGAGCGTGGTCAGTATTGAATGACTGGTTCCTACACCAGACCGGATATGAACACCTGTGGTAGCGCATGCGCACTGTGCACAATCTGCTCCACGTAAAATGGCGACAAGAAGGCAAATGGCGAGAATAACGGAATTCATCTTTCCGGTTCTGTGTAATCGAAAAAAAACCCATAATGAAACCGATTTTGTGTTGATTTTGTTATCTCAATGTAATGAACTAACATCATTTAAAGAGACAGATTACGTATTGTAGTCCGAATGCCAGAATGGCCATCTATCAACATTTTTGACAACGAAAGGGGATGTAGGCAGGGCGATCCAATCTCCCAATACTTTTTATTCATTGCTAGGATTGCTACTAGGAAACATAATAAAAAAATAATGAAAATATAAAGGGTATTGTCCTCAACATTATTAGTCAATATGTTGACGGCACTGGACTATTCCTAGATGTTTCGGAAGCCTCTCTTAATGAAGCTATGAACACACTGTTGAAATTTTACAAAATGTCAGGTCTGAAAATCAATATGGATAAAACCAGAGCAGTTTATTTTGGAACAATTTGTTGTAACACTGTATCGCGATTTAAAACTAGATTGACATAACTAATACTTCGATGTGTTGGGAATATTAAAAAATGCAGATTTAGAAAACAAAATCACAAAAATAAAAAAAACTGTAAGAAATGAAACTTTACTTTGATAGGAAAAATAACGGTTATTAAAAACTGCGCGTTATATATACTATTGTTCGTGTTCTCTCCTCCCTTCCAAATCCCCTGAAATATTTTTTAACAGATTAGAACAATATGTTTTTAAAATGCATATGGAATGACAAGAGGGACAAAATAAAACGTGCAAATTTAATGCGAAACTACCAAGATGGCGGCCTAAGAATGATTGTTGTCAAAATCTTCATTGATTCACTAAAAATCTCTTGCTGAAAGAGATATGTTTCAAAACCAAAAAGGAATAGTCCAGCAGGTTCCCTGTTAAGCATATCCTTCTATATACATTATCGGTGGCCGGACTATCGCAGCTTGACTGTATTAAGTGCGAATATTACAATATATAAACATATAAACCCATTTTGGAAGGACACCTTGGATGCCTGGCATAGATATATTACAGGTTATGTTAAAATGATTCAAATATTAATTAAATACTTATGCAACCCCTTTGGTTAAATCACCAAAGTTCTAATCCAGATCTGATAATCAATAACTGGCTCAAACAAGGTATAAACAATGTGAAAGACATTTTCAAAAATAATGAATTTTTAACTTTTACATAAGTTTAAGCAAATTACGATAATAAAGGAACAGTACTCGACCTACATCGTGTCATCCTTAGTATACCTAACATGGAAAAAATCTCACTGCTCAAGCATATGACATAATTATGCCAACCAATTTTCCCTAGACAGATATGATAAAATCTGCAAAATAATCTCGACTATTCTACAATAATCTTATATCGCAAACTTCGGATAATTCTTCAAAAGTCTGTAATAAATGGGTAAATGAAACCAACTATGACGTTATAAATTGGAGCTCTGTATTTTTTAGATGTAGACAATGTATCAAAGATACAATATATATACTTTCTTAATATATATATTTACTTTAGAGGGTAAAACATCTTATCACTCAAACCAATTATCCGTAGTGGTAATAACGGTGTGCGTATAAAGCAAAAATTGCATGGTGGCCATTGTATTGTGAGCACATTTTATTATTTTGAATGACAAAAACTATACCCACGGCTTTACGGAACTATGTACACAGATTTTTTAACTTGATTTTCTGAGAGAGAGAGAGAAGGATGTTTTACTATTAATGACATTATTTATTCCAAAAAATTTCATCAACTTATTTCAGCAAAAACGTGCTACATCCCCTTTAAGTGATGCATTTGCACTAACACACGACGTTTTGGGGTATGTTCTTTTTTCTTCATCAGGTGGAATGAAGGAGTAAGCAATTGCTCCCAAACGTCGTTTATGTTCACAATAAAGACGTTGTTTTCTAGAAATTCATGCTTTTTTTTATGCATCCCACTTCTAAATTTAATTCAAAGATTTGACCTTTCTGTTAGAAATACATGCCATTTAGATAGTGAACAAATAGTGACATTATTTTTTCCAAAACATTTCATCAACTTATTTGAGGCAAAAACGTGCTACTGCTCCTTTAAACAAACCGTCTTTCTAATTATTCGCACATATGCTAAAGTTTGGCAATGAAAAATACATCGCCAGAAGAAATGATAACATTAATATTCTTTTGAGAAAAAACGGAAAGTACTTGAAAATGTAATTTAATTTCTGTCAATCATTGGTTTAACACTCAATAATAAGTTTCTCTACGAAGATGTAGAAATGTTTTCTCCCAATCTTTGAACGAAACAATTATGCCTTCTGTCATGCTGTATCAAGACATATGTATACATTTCATGCGATGTATTTTTATGTTATTGTATCCTTTTAAAATGAATAAAAAAATTCAAAAAAGTTATTAAAAAATGAAGTTAAAATGTATACAACTTGATCACAGAAAAGCAATTTATTAAGATAAACTTCATTTAAGAGCAATGATCTGGATAAATCAAAATAAATATCCAATTACATTTTTGAAAAATTGCATTCCAATCAATTGTTTGTAATACAAAAGGATACTGTGGTTCCTTTATAGGCGAAATGAGACCATATTTGACGATAGAGCATATGTATGGACTTCATTCGTGCTTTGCGATTAATCAACAATTTTTATCCATGTATACATGAAATATCTTTGATAGGCATTTAAAGGGACAGAAGCACATTTTTTTTGCTGAAATAAGTCGATGAAATGTCTCTGAAAAATAATGTCACCAATAGAAAAACACCCTACTCTCTTCGGGAAATCAAGTTAAAAATGAGTGTTCATGGTTCCGTAAAGCCATGAGAATTGTTTTGTCATTCGAAATAATAAAATGTGTTCACAATAAAATGGCCGCCATGCAATTTTTGCTTTATACGCAACACCGTTATTAACACTACGGAAATATTTTTGGAACAAGATGTTTTACCCTCTAAAGGAAGTATGAATGACATAAACTATCATTATAAAGGAGAAATTTGCAAAAGTAAACTTTGCAAAAAACGTGCTGCTGCCCCTTTAAGAAGCATATGAAGCATAACGAAGTTCTATGGATAGTCACCGTCTTTTCTACAAATGATTGATACCTGTTCGCTGAAACGTGTCATCCATAGCCAAGAAGTTGACTTTCCATAGAACATATTTTCACTTCAATGGAATAACTAATATTATTTATCTTAATTCATCATTTAAGAGTATGATTATTTTCATTCAATTCCAACATAGGTAAGAAATTGACTTGAGTGACATATGTGGTGACAGAATGGAAGATTTTGAATAATATTACTTTTAGTTTATCATGATATCACGTTGCTTGAAGACCTACCTGGCAGTTCTAGAGAGACTTATCTAAACAAAGTCCTATCCCTGAAGTTACGCTATCTGCTTGTCCTGTTACTAGATATTGACCATGGTAAACAGCATATGTTATTGACAAATTTAGTACTATTAACCACGTTTTTCCTACAGAAGTTTGACTTATGATGGCCGAGAGGGGACATGGTTCTTTCGTCCTCTGGTATCAACGCGATAAAGCGATAACGCGATAACGCGATATAGCAACAAGACAAAGCAACATGGTTACATGACAAACCGATACCGCCGCACGACACACTTTGTCTCCTGACCACATCGCGTTATCGCCTGACAATATCGCGTTATCGCATGACCATATCGCTTTATCGCCGGACCATACCGCGTTATTATCTGACCATATCGCTTTATTGCCTGACCAAAGAGCTTTATCACCTGAACTCACCACTTTATCGCCTGACCATATCGCTTTATAGCCTGACCATATCGCTTTATCGCCTGACCATATCGCTTTATCGTCTGATCATATCACATTCTCGCCTGATCATATAACTTTATCGCCTGACCATATCACTTTACTGCCTGACCATATCACTTTATCGTCTGACCATATCACATTCTCGCCTGATCATATCGCTTTATCCCCTGACCATATCACTTTATTGCCTGACCATATCACTTTATTGCCTGACCATATCGCTTTATCGTCTGATCATATCACAATCTCGCCTGATCATATAACTTTATCGCCTGACCATATCACTTTATCGCCTGACCATATCACTTTATCGCCTGACCATATCACTTTATCGCCTGACCATATCAATTTATTGCCTGACCATATTGCTTTATTGCCCGACCACATTGCTTTATTGCTTTCGCATAGATAGCGAAGGACATCTATGTGAAGTACACTAAAACGATGTCCCCTCTCGGCCATCATAGTTAACCTTGATAAAGCCCATTTAGTATTGGTCTGTGTGTCCACTGTCCTGTATGATGATGTTTCTACACTCATGGCCGCTAATATTAAAGATACATAAATTGATTTGTGCTGATTTCAGTATAATAATTTTACTCAACTTGCATATTCATCACCAATATCCAAATATATCATAATTACTAGTTTCTAATTAAAATCGAGGAACATCAACATACATGTACAGAAACCTAAACTACACGTCCGATCAACATACACAGTAGTTATAAGACCTATTAATTTAACATTATGAACCTAAAAGTGTATGTTTGTTTGGTCTAAATAAGTTTCCAAAATTACAGTTGACTAATTGACGCGCGCCACACGCGGTGCATTGTCCGGTTTTCGATCAGAAATCAATACTTTTACCTTTATATCGTCACTATACTGAGTCGACTATCATCAAAATGGCAATTTTCGGCAACACTCAGTACTTCTCGAAAGATTAACATCATTTATAACGTTTGGCATATGTGTCCCACAACAACACAATGGTTGCCCCTTTAAGACCGCACTGCATTCGCTACCAGCAAAACATGTCCAGAATAAACAACAGCATTACCAAACAGACCAAAAGCAAAAACAGTCTCCACCATCACAAAATGAAAAATATAGACCCTTTTTTATTGGTACCCGCATTTTCATACATCGGGATATAATGCTTTTATCTGTTCAAGTACATTTTTGGTGTTTAAATCACTTTTACAAAATGTTTTTTATCCAGAATGTTTGTGATCGAACTTAGAAATTCAGAAAAAGTAAAAAATTAATTATTAAAGGATACTATGGACATAAATGACCTTCTTGAACTTAAATTTGATGACCCGTCTTAACTGTAGGACGTAATAAAAGAAGCCAAAATGTCCGTTTTGATTATCCTATCTCGTCAAGTTAAGGAGATACGAAAACGATGATTTCTAGAATACTTTAAACGTGTTTCTCAGAAATATGACCAGATAATTTCAAATTTAATTTATTTGGCCTCTGAAGACATGATTTATCTCTGTTTCAGTCGTGTTCACTCGTGGATTGTACTTTGTACTTCGTATGGTGACGTTTCTTCTGCTGTTGAATTTACAAGACGATATGTTTAAAAGCCAAACAAACGGAAACAGTTTTTAAGTTAGATATTAGACATAACAACATATGTTCAAATTCCACGTTGGTCTTATTTCCCTCTTATCACTCTAGTTCAGACAATACGATTACCAGAATTCAGTCAGGTTAGATTTAACACAAACTCTTTTCTGTTCTAAATATATTAAGCTATATGTTTACCTATGTCGTTTGAACTGCTAAATATTGACACGGATATGCTTAGCTATACCTTTGTTCACCCCTTTGAATTCCTATGCAAAACAGATACTTTGACGCAAACAGCTTTCTTTCATAATTCAAATTGAAATAATAATTCTCTAATATTGTTCTAATATCTAAACATATTTATCAATAAATTTATATGTTTTTAAATATACAGATATGGCTATGTTAGCAGTTCTTTTTTCAACCGTCATATTCGTCTCGACCCTGCAACACGTGAGTGCTAACTGCGCATGCGCAACAACAAGCGTGCACATCCGGTCTGGAGCCGGAACTAGTCACTCTCAACTCGGTACGACGTATCCCGGATTCTGTTTCGTTTACAAGGGAAACAAGGCATCCGCAAATGGATATACCTGGGCAGAAATTGATTATAACGGACAGGTAAGTACAGTAGATGTTATCCAGAAAGGCCAATACCACATGACCACCGGCCCTCGACCGTCGTGTGGTAAGCTGCTGGTACGGTCAGTGCTGGCGATAATTGACTCACTCTGAGAGTGTGGGTTCGAATCCCGCAAGGGACTCGGCCCGAAAAAAGAATTTGTCATATTGAAGGTAGTGTTATCCCAAATATAACCATGTTAAATTTGTACACCATCTAAATGGCATGTATATGACAGAAAGGTCAAGTCGTTGAATTAAATTTAGAAGTGGGATGCATAAAAAAGCAAGACTTTCTGGAAAACAACTTCTTTATTGTGAACATAAACAACGTTTGGAAGCAATTGCTTACTCCTTCATTCCACAAGATGAAGAAAAAAGAAACATACTCCAAAACGTCGTGTGTTAGTGCAAATAAGTTGAGAAAATAATTATATTAATTGGTACTCACGTCACGCCTGTTGTCCCGTGTCATAAAATGGAACTGTTGTACCATGAGAACAGGACTCCGTTCCATAACAGCGAGCGCTTATAATCGCTCATTGATCGCTCAAGGTAGCGCTCAATGTAGCGCTCAGTGTAGCGCATTCTCTCCTGAACGACACGCAGCGATTCCTCGAAGTTTGCTCGCCTTGCTACGTAGCGCTACATTGAGCAATCGCGTTCAAGAGTGGTTTAAAAGTAATCGCTCATTGAGCGATTACTTTTAAACCTCTCTTGAACATGGCCCAAGTACATACTCGTCGTTTCGAAGATGTTAATCCGTAACACTGTCTGAATTACTGATATTTCTCTCTCCTTTGTTCGTAATACGTTCACAATTATCGACGTTTTGTTTAGAGCCTCAAAACAATGAATTTGTCTAAAGAAATAACATCACCATAAATTATTAACACAAGTTCATTAACGTAAAAACTGTATTAAAGGAAAGTACTTAAAGTAATAGAACAATTGCCCACAGAAGATGACACACTCGACATTATTGCCATGCTTTTCTCTCTCTAAGAATGGGTGGATAGCAGAAAACTTCGTGCAATTCAAGACCTGCCCATCTTCAGTTCACACCGGAACCGGTTCGAGTCAAACTGGATCCGGTTCAAGTCACACCGGAACCATTCTTGGCGGAAGTAAGTCTCTATTCAGTCATGAAATTGCTTTTTAACAAAAATGACAAACCGAAATTCTGGAAGTTGGGAATTCCTTTTTTTTATTAGAACACACACATTTTGTTTTAATGCGCTAGGAAGTTTTAGTGTATCACTGAAGAGTCTCTCAAAATACACGTTAACCATGTTGTTAAATTGAAACGGTAAATAGAGTTTGGCAAATAATCAATTGTAAATGACATTTAAAATAAATATTATTGTTTTACATGGCATACTGATTGGCATGGCATAACTATTGTAATTAACGATTTTGTTCCACATCAAAGTACCGCATGCATTTTCAAGAAAATAGGAAACATTTCTTTGTTGAAATCGAAATCTTTTATCTTGCATCTGGTTGAACCATCTCGCTATGGGAGTGATCTCCCTTTATTGCTAATGAAAATGGCTGCCTTTACAGAAACAACATAGAGTGAGCAAGTTGATGTAAATTCTCTGTTCCCAACTTAACATTTCTAAACGAATCTTATTGACATACAGACAGACAAACAGACAGACAGACAGACAGACAAAAGAACACATTGAAAAGGGACATTAGCTAAATATGGAAAGATAGATTTATGAACATGGAAAATGTTTGTTTGATAATGAAGACAACTTCAAAATTGGCATTTATGTTAACAAAACCAAGGCTGTTGTGTTGTAGTTTGATGAATCCTGTCGTTTTAACCATTGTCGTTCATCAAGACCTGAATGTTCCGACGTTCTACACGTATCACCCCCGGGGGTTTTCTTGAGGAAAAGTTGACTTCAAGCTTTCCAATTGTATTGATAACAGCCCCAGATTATATGATTTCAATACCAATCAATCAAGTCAAACTCTGTCATTGGCTACAGTTCTCATAACAAATCTCAAGGTCTGCTAATTTGATAACAGATGTTCTTGATGAAAAGTCCCGGGCTGATATGTAAAGAGGATCAGCGATATTTCTGAAATTCGAATTATTGAGGCATGTGACTGCATCATTTCTTCCAAAATAAGTTCAGACTCTTTATCTAAGTGACCTGTATTATTGTATCTGCATGACTCAACTATATGTACCCCTAAGAACATAGCCCTTAGCTTTCTCCTGTCGAGAACACTATCCATTGATGATATAGCTTAAAAAATTACCAGTGACCCTTCACATGTTTTACATGACTGTTTTTAATTGTTACCCTCCGACCGTCGGTAATTTAGAGGTGCGCAAGATAACCGGTTTACCGGTATTAACCGGTATTAACCGGTTCAAAGATGAAATCGATACGTATTGCGATATGCTTATTGAAAACCGGTTTTTACAATATATTTAGAACACATTGTAACATTCGGAAATCTTCTGATATATTTCCCTTTTTCCCCATCGAATGTCATGCTTTCTCGTAAAATGGTGATTGTAGACGATACACATTTACTGGCATGCTATATACTATAGTCAGGCTTATTGTGTCGCAGTTTTCTTCAGTTATCAACGTAAATGTACGATTGGGACTGATGTAAGACTACACCTTTTGTAATGAGTGCATAAACGTTAATTAAGTCATGTAAACGATGAACGATTACACGGATTATAACTTGGTAGCGGCGTCTATATGACTGAGAAGTTAGAAAATGATGTCTGCTTAACATTTTGATGTTTTTCTTTTTGGAAATAGTTCTCACAAAGTCCCTCATCAGGTGGAATAGAATCTCCCCTGATGAAGGAGTTGTTATCCCGAAAATATTGTTTTCTTATGCATTTCTTATGGTTTTATATATTCGCATTCACCTTCTCTTTAATATAAGATACACGTGTATCTATTGCAAATCACAAACAGGCTACGAAGTAATTATAATGTCATTTGAAATTAAATGTTGCTCTGTAATTTACAGCAAAACCTCTTTTTCACCGCTTGCTTTTTTCTATCTTCTCTACTTTAAATTGTTAATGACATCGGGCCTGTAATTGTCCATTTGAGATCAAATCTATCCTCACAAATGTCAGATAATCAGAAACATTATATAGAGAACTTTAAAATAATTACCATAATTAATTGTTGTTGAAACGGTGAACGACAACTTCTGAGTCTCAATAGTTGCTGTGACTTTCTGACTCATGTGATCATTTTATATAAATTATAATGCCTTCCAGTTTCATTTAATAAAGTCATATCAATTTAAGATATGACCCAAAGGTCTATAGACTATTTAGTATAAGAACTAAATACTCAATAAAATGTTTGTTCAATTCACACGAACGAATATTTGACAATAACTTAACCGTTATGGTATTATATTAAATATTGGCTTCAGGTGTCAGGCAATTACTGTACAGCCCTGTAACATATGTTCCCAACATCTATAGTATATGAATAGACACTCAATGAAATTTTCTTTCAATTCATACTGACGTACTGACGTACTGACGTACTGACGTACTGACGTAATGGTCTTATTTTATCGAGAAGTACCAACTGCTGCCGAAAACTATCATTTTGATGATACTCGATTTAGTATATTGACGATATGAAGGTAAAAGTATCAATTTCTGATCGAAAACCGGACAATGCACCGCGTGTGGCGCGCGCCAATGAGTCAAACGTAATTTTGGAATCTTATTTAAACCAGACAAAATAACAAATTAGGGTTGATTATATATGTTCAATAGGTCATATAACTACTGTGCATGTAAAAAGGACGTGCACTTTCAGTTTCTGCACATGCATAATGACGTTATTCGATTTTAATTGGAAACTAGTAATTATGATATGTTTGGCGATTGGGGATGAATATGCAAGCTGAGTGAATTTGTTTGTGTTGTAAACAGCACATATGGTGTGTTGGAACGTATTAAAGCCAAATAAAATTTTATGAAACACAATGGATGCACCTTTAACCAAACAGAAATTGTTTTTTTTATAACAATATATATACACGGTAATATGTGATCATGTACTCGGTAACATCTCGTTTTTGTCATAATGATATACTATTTCTTATATAATTATTTCCGTATTTGGACTATTGGACTGACCAGTCCAGTTGACTAAAATGAAGTTTTGTCTCGATTATAATTTCTTTAGAGAAACTAGACTATAGTACATTTTCATTCATGCCAAATCCAAAATTACGCGCTTATTTTCAATAATTAGTCATCTATTCTGGTTTTATTCAAGATTTATTAACCAAGGATGTTACTTTCATTATCTCTCAATCAAGCAATAACTAAACCAAGTTATTTATTCTTAAAGAAATGTCTTGCAATATATTGCAATATATATCGCAATACATGAGTTAAAATCACAATATGAAAAATCTTAGCAATACCCACCTCTAGTCGGTATAATGTACCTACGTGCAAAGCAAAAGTTATTAAATGCCTTTTGCACAAAAGTAAAAGGTTTCTATTGAATAAGCGTTAAAGGGATGGTTCTGTCGCCATTTTTTGCATTGCGTGAAATGAAAACACGCTATATTGCACCTATATAATTTTACTTTGTAATCATTAAAGGCATACGCTGATAGAGTATTTATACAGTAACATATAACATGTCATAAAACTAATAAAAACTTTTATGCTGTAGCGACGTTTTCCCCACTCGCTGCGTCGATGATCAAAGACTTCAGTTCTCATTGTTTTATTTTTCAACAAATGTACGCTTGTGTTAATCAAGTTGTGAAATAAAATATATCAAAATATTACCTTCATTACTTTATTTCAATTTGATTGTGTTTTAATCTTGTATTGATAACCTATATGTGTAAACAGAAATATCCTCTCTATTTCGTTTCCACAAAAATACCCCGATAGAACCCTCATTTTAATGTTCCCATCACAACAATCTTTGTACATGTTATATAATCTTGTTTTCATGTATTTATTATAAATGAATGTGTACAGTTGTGTATCAATTCTCACTCAGACATGAATCAAATTCCCTAACGGGAAATAAGTCCCACTGTCCCCCCACTTTTCAACAGCCTGAAATTTTTTTGGGGGACCAAAATCGAGATGTAAACGCAAATCCAGATATTTAAAGATAATAGAATCTCTCTGTTTTTTTCTCTGGCAATTATTTTATTCATATAGACAATACTTTCAACTAAACAAAACACATAAGATTATTTCTAAGCGTCAACTACTTACTAAGATATGGCCATTCAAAGTGAATAAAATTGGCCAGCTGATTATCCCAATCTTCAAACAGTCTGCCGGGCCGCCGTTAGCTTTCGTTAGCGATGTGACGTCATACACAGGAGTTGCTTAATGAAATCCTTAGGCGATTTCTCGATTTTTGTCGATAATTCGTTTAATACATAATAAGAACGTTTCGACATTACAAGTTTCCGATAGAATGGGTATCTGTGCGTCCGTTGGGAGTAATTTCTGAGTTTTTGGAGTATTTTTCGATATTCAATCGCTGATTTTAGATTTGTTCTTTTCCCAATCGGGTGGAGTGTTAGGTTATCTTATAGGCTACAATAGGTTTTGAAATGAATAACTGACAATTCAAAAATAAAAAAAATACCATGCAATTTTTAAAATTATAACGTCATTATTAAATTTAGTTAATTTTTTTGTTGTGCTTGATTTTGTGTTTGAAGAGGCGTATCGTTTCAAATCTACTGCATCATTATTTCTCATGGTGACTTTATATTGCTAATAGAAAAGTTGCATTATAACTAAGAAAATCATATCATTTTCATCATTGTTACTGGTTTACACATTTTTTAGATATAAATATTCGGGCTATCTTTAAATCTATAGTCGAGTACATTTACAATTACTTAGATTCGGTGTAATACCACTGACCTAACATAAACATTCATTAGATTATAGCAGTGCATGAGCTTTACTAAAAATCATCAGACTTTCTCATTTTCCTAGCATGATATAAAACAGGCCTTGCATTGTATATTGCATGTATTGTTTGGTGGTCAATTCATGTGGGTTTTTTTAAATACAATAATGTTTAAATCACATCGGATAAAAATATGGAAAATGAATCTTTCCCATTTTCAAATGAAAGAATTGGAACTTTAGAACTTGGATCAACTCTCCAAGGCCTTGTGTTGTTTGGTTTGCAATTTAAAAAATATTACTCAGGCTATAGTTCAGTCGTGTAAATTTCCCCTCTTATTTAATGTGTAGTTAGTTATTTAAGTTAAGAGTGTCAATAGCGCAACTACATCACTTATTACATATCGTCACATTGATAAACAAAAATATGGAAAATATATTTTGTTATTTCGCAAATGGACGAATGTGAAAATAAAAATTATTCAACATACCCATGAGTCAATGAATGAGGCGTGTTAACATCGTTATAATTTGTATGAAATGTGTAATATATCTCTGTGACGTTTGAACATCTTCATCATCTGACATGCGTGCCGCCGCCATATTGGGCAATGATAAGAGTTGTTTCAAAACACATTGCAGAATTACGGTCCAGCAATGAATGATCGCATCACGTATTAAACAGTGTTGACATCTGCTGCAATTTGTAGTACGTTTTACGGGGCGTGTATATGTGCAATTTTGTTGTATAAGGACAACGGTAAATATGTTATTTAAGCAGTTATGTAAGGCTAATTCTAGAGGATTCTGTCAATAGACGCCAAGCGACTCCTGTGTATTACGTCACAAGGCTTAGCACGCAGCATTCTCCCCCCCCCCCCCCCCCCCTCCCCCGGTGATATAATTCAAAATCTTACGCCTATGTTATCTTATCTTATCTTAAATATCCCTGTCAGGTGGCTGTCCACGGATCTTGTCTGAGCACGAATGGGGAGCACGAAAACCAAGTCATACTCTATACCGATTGGCTGGACCTGTGAAATACGTCATTATACATCACGGAGCGAGCCAATCATGCCACACTCAAGCTGCTTGTACCTCATTGGCTAGAATATACCAGGCGGATCACATGGATTCTCGCGGTAGGTCACGAGAGTTACCTTCACCTTCACCGGTTGCATCTTGTTTGTTTTTCGTGAGTGAATGAGTGTATGAATGAAACGCAGACTATCTGTGATGATATCAGATATTATCAACTTTCACATAAATTGTCACTCCAACTTCTAGAATGACAATAACAGAAGAAGTTGAATTGTGATTGGCCAATAACCAATTCGTACGAAACTGTGTTGGCGGACTTGCAAGTATGGGTACGTTACAGTTAACACCGCCAATCATCGTGTCGTGCGGTTAAGCGAATCGTCGTTTTGCATAGCAATGCATAGAGATTATTTTAAATACTAATGTGCGGATGACCGGGTTTCCGGATATATACGACGTCCGGGTAAACGAGGTCGGTATCTTAATACAGCTCAATACATCTAGTACTGTATAATGTTTATTCAGTCAACTTTAGTATCGGTCTGCGTGACGAGGGATGTATTTTGTAGCATGAACTTTGGAAAATGAAAACCGGTAAAACGTTTGACAAAATCACTCTTCGTCATGTCGTACATTGATGTTCTGAACATCAATGTACGACATGACGACAGGGATCACTTTAGGCAGGGATTTGGGGATCAACAATTGGATTACTCATTGATGTACCAAGATATCCCATAATAAATACTGACGAGGGGAGAAAATCACATTGCAAAAATGTAAAATGATTGTTATTATTTAGAAATATCCCATTACTTTATCTGAAAATCCCATTGTGTAAGGCAAAGGGGAGATGATTCTCCCTTTGACACTCTGCTCCAGGGTGATCACTGTACAGTTCATTGTGTACCAACCTTTCCCGTCTCTGGCGGTTGAACAATCTGTTATCTCAAACTTTTACGTTTCCAAGAACCTTTCATTTAACTGATTGGTTGAATGAATGAGTTGATCTTGTCTAATAATGACGTCGTGTTACACTTTCATTTGCGTTGCTTTCAGTCTCTATGACTATGTCTCCATGACTATGTCTCTATGACTATGTCTCCATGACTATGTCTCCATGACTATGTTTCTATAACTATGTTTCTATGACTATGTGTCTATGACTATGTGTCTATGACTATGTGTCTATGACTATGTGTCTATGGCTATGTCTCTATGACTATGTCTCTATGACTATGTCTCTATGACATCAACATTTTGCTTTTTGAAGCTCTCTTGAAAGCGATTTAGGACAATAACCATAGGCGTAAATGCTTAAGGAGTGATGGGACCCAGAAATCGAACTCGCTTACGGTAACATTTTGCGACAACAAATTATTGTAGTGAATAAGTCTAAAAATATATGGATTACGTTGTTTGAGGTAAACGCTGTTCCATACACTAACGGAAAGTGCTTAAAATTTCCGTAACGCCTTTTTAACGGTCATTTTACGACATGCCGCATAACGTTATCGTCACCTTTATTCGCGGTAAATATGTTACTGTGTGTGTTATTCGAATTACCAACGTATCATTAGTTTCTGACGTATTTAAATCGCCTGGTATAATCAACTGATAGTTATTCTTCCATCATGCACTCTTAGATTGATAATATGTTCAATAATGATTACACGGTAGGCCGTCAAAGTTACACTTGAAACCATCAAAATTGCCGTGACGTTAGGTTTTTACGTTTATGAAGGTAATTTAAAAAATGACGTTAAGTGATGAAAAACCTCCGGTGACCCCCTATTTTTATTTCTGAATTCGTTTGTTTATTCAAATATTCACATGATATTGAATTTTCAGCAATATCTAAAAGATTTGTGTCAGTGAGAAATCCTGTTCAATATGCGAAAAACGATGAGAAAAATGCCGTTTTTAATTAAAAAGTGCTTCATTAAATTTTATTTCTCTTTCCAGTGTCATTAATTTTCAAATTGTAGACGTGCTATGCATCCTTGTATATAACTGAAATGTATTTGAAAGGATTCTGAGGTTATTCATTGAAAGCGAGCGCTTCATCTAAATACATCAAATCAGTCAAAAATGGCGTAATTTTCCGACGGGAGTATTATAATTAATGCCGATAACTCTTTAAATCATTCGGTGACCCCCACATTTTCTTACAGTTTTTTTTTATGAAAGACCCAATAAACCTGCTATTTTGAAAAATTAAACGAATTCTAAAATATTTTGTTTCATCGTCCCATCTCACCTTAAACTATCAACGCTGGTTTGTTTCCAGGTTATGGTGACGTCGGATACAGTTTTCTGATTGGAGAAGACGGCAATGTGTACGAAGGAAGAGGCTGGGACACGGTGGGCGCGCACACTCTCAACTACAACCACCATGGGCTTGGTGAGAGTCTAATTAAGAAATAGAAGACGAGTTGGCGTGCTTTAACGTTGAAGAAAACATAGCAGGGAGCATAAAACACGAAGGGCGCAACCCTGAGTGTTTTATGCTCTCTGCTATGTATCATTCCACGATAAAGCACAACGACGAGTCTTCTATTTCTTATATGAGATGCCATTAAATACTTACTCGCTTTTATATAAAAAAAACCGTGAAGATATAGAGGATATCTGTCTTTTCTTGACTAATACCATGTTTATCTCATCGAGTGAGGTAGAAAGGTTATATTTTCACGAGTGAAAATATATAACTATTCTACCTCACGAGATGAGATAAACATGGTATTTGTCAAGAATTGACGGATATTCTATTTATTATATGATATTATCCATGTAATTAAGTCCGAAAAGGGTCATTTTCACGCCGAGCGGCCGCTTGGAACAGTCCGTCACCACAGTAACACTGTGACGTCATAAGCCAAATTCGCCGCGTGAGACCATTGTTTTATGACGTCAAATGATATCAGTCACCGTTCGCAGTGAAAATATAAGTTATTTTCACTGTAGCTTGATAGACAGTTTATTTCACTGATAAATCCCAGTATTTCATCGCTCGCCATATAATAAATTATGTTATTCGTATACTATATTTTGAAAATATTAACGTCTCCCGTCGTAGAACACATTCTCTAGTACTGAACAATTAAAGTGACGTAAAATATGACGTCTTTTGCTAAGCGACGCTCTAACTGACGTGTAAATTCACGAGCATGTTTTATTGTCTCATAAAGCACTCTGTCGGTCCCATTGACCGCCTGTGTTTTATTGCCGTGGGTATCTTATATTAATACATAAAGGATGTTCACGATACGAGTGCCTGAATATTAGCATTTCTCGAGCGAGAACGATGGATATTTAGAGATTATTACCCGAGAAAGTGTGTCATATGACTTTGACGAAACTAGTGTCAATTTTTGTATTGCCCGAGCGAGAGCGAGTGTTATACATAACTTTGCACGAGTTTCGTAAAAGTAATAATGTTCATATATATAATGTAAATTCTTTACCACCCATTCTATTCCAAAAATGGTCAGGGAACGGCCCACTTCTCTTGCGACGGCAAGCTACAGTGACGTCACGAACAATCATTTTATGACGTCACAGATGATGAAATAGGGAAAGTTGCGGTGACACAATGGTTGCTAGGCAAACGTTATATGTGTACATGTGCACATATCAATAATATTAACTCGGTCATTTCAACCATTTGGCTAATAAACCGATATTTAGGCACGAGTTTCGTAAATATAGCACACTAAATATAGACAAAGACATAGACAAGAATCTAATATTTTGTTTATAACTGAAGTCGTGAAATTAATGAAAACACGCTAAAATCGACTTTTAATCATATGCTGTCATTTTGAAAGCAACGTCATAGACGAAGTGTGACGTCGTAGCTATATTGTTTATGACGTCATATCACCGTGACAAGTGATATTTTGCCTGAGGGCATCGTATGAAAAATAAGAACTCCGATATGATTGCCCTCGTAGGAAATATATCAAGCATTTCGTGTTTTGTTAGAATCTAACCTTGTTTTACAGATAATAACAGAATATCATCAAGCTTTATTGTCTCTCCTATTATAATTAATATAAGTTGTATATACTGATTATTTTGTGTTCATGTAATAATTCAATGTACTCAGACAATATTATAGAAAAAAAGATAGTTTTATTGATGGCACTCTAATGGAGTTCTTCTTAATTTGCACAAAACATTCATTTTAAATGCCCGCAGTAAACCCTTTATACGTGATATTTTCATTCAAATAACCCCTCTTGCACAACTTCAGGATTCTGTATGATGGGAAACTTTATGGAGAGACTGCCGGACTCGAAGGCTCTGACCGCGGTCAAGAAGCTGATCGCCTGTGGGGTCAGCAAGGGGAAGATACAGACCAACTATATCCTGAAGGGGCATCGAGACGTAGGGTCAACTGCTTGTCCGGGGAACAAACTCTATGACGTCGTTAAACACTGGCCCCATTATTGAGTATATTCGCATTGGTGGCAATAAAGCGTTGAAACGTGTATGTTTCGATTCATAACAGCGAACCCCCTCCCTCCCTTCCCTCCCCCATCCGCCACTGGGCCCAATGCAGTCTGATTAAAATCGACCCTGTTCCGAGGAATTCAATCCGCAAAATAGTTTATATCGGGATATGAACTGGTTCTATAGACTCCTCGCCACAAGGTCTGAGGTGTTCCTTATCAGTTTAGCTGACCAATCACATCATAGCTTTTGTTTGAGGTCATGTGATTGGTTAACTGAATTGCGTTAGAACATGCAAGCACACGGGCTGTTATCAGATTGTTTGGCGAGGACATGAGTTCGTATTATATTCGTGTTCTATTTTGCAACATTTATTCGTCGGAAAACATTCAATTTTAATGAGACTGGGCCCAATGCTGCATCCCCCTCCATATGTTAAAATTGATTTACGTTATGTATACGTTAGCACCCTCCTCAAGGGCGATACCACGTGGGCACCGAACCGAATGGACTCGTCCATCACGTGTTGACATTTCTATTTTCGGAACAGGTGCACGCGTTTTCTACTTAAAACGTAACAAGCACGTGCATCCCATGCATCTTCATGGTTACACGAGGTTTTGGAGACGGGATTCATAGTAGGAGATGATTTCAAAGGAATCGGACGACAAACGGTCGCGCGTTACAAGAAGTGACAGACACTGAGACAGGTGTTGGTAAGTGTTAAAGATTGTTGGTTTTAAATATATATTTTAGCAAAGTTTAGAAGTGATTTAGTTTTGCATTTCCCAAAATCTATGTGCGAATATAGCAAATCTATTGTGATCTTCGTTCGCTGCTCGAAACCATAGTGATTTAATACTTTAGAACATCCAATATATCTTACAGTTTTTATGCCCCCGAATCGGAGATTCCGTGGGTATATTGTTTTTCACCTGTCCGTCTGTCTGTCCGTGTGTTTGTCCACAAAAACTTTAACCTTGGCCATAACTTTGGATTGCTCAGAGCTAGGGCTTTCATACTTGGCATGTGATGGCTGATGATAGCATATATCCGGGGGCATCCGTGTTTAACAAACACATCTTGTTCATATCTATCGGGTCTTAACAACGCAGCTCATTTCATCTTGTTTCAGTAAGTGATTCAGAAAACAAAATTAGAAAAGGTCAAAAACAAATTGACTAATGTACTAAAACTAAATGTAAAGTTTAAGAAATATGCCTTGTGTTTAGCTTATTTAGCATTGCATTTCCCATAACCTCTAAAACTACAAACTCTATATTGTCTTGAAGGAACAGCAGACAAACGATGGGCTACAACACACTCCCGAAGATCGTTCCGATGTGTGTCAGAAGGCAGCTGGTGTCAAGGGATACAAGACAACCACTCACGCAACGAGATTCTATCATTGATACTGGAGCTTTGAACACGGGAGGTGTGTTGTATATCCTACAAACATCCCTTTAATCTTATTGCTTTCTAATATTAAAAAACACATTAGACCATGTCGATGTACGTACAGACAGATACAGTGCGGCAACAATAATTCAAGAATGCACTACTTCAATTGTCTAACTTATGACGTCACGCTATATATGTATTCCGACCCATCCTATCATTTAAACTTTTAAAATGCGACCAGTTTGTGTAATTCAAGTTGCACAATATACAAATCTTCCTTCTGTGTATATATATACTTAATTCAATAGAAGTTTACCAAAACCAATTTTATGTTGAAAAACAGGTGTGTGCAGTTACACCAGAACAAACAAAGAGCAGAAAGCCATGGTCATCGTCATGTTGAATGAGGAACAAGCCGAAGAGCAGGAGACTGTATCGACAACTCAGACACCTCTGCATCTACTTCCGTCACAGTCACGCTGTCATCACCAGATACTGGCAACACGATTCGCATTGCAAACTGCGTTGTAAATTCATGATATAAAGAGAATTTGACTTGACCTATTTATTGAACATTCGTTGACATTTGGAGAGTTAGTTTATTTTCAGTCCCTTTTTGACATATTTACGGAGGTAATTTTCAAATATTGTTTCCATATATGTTCAAAATTCCGTGGGGAGATAAGTCAAAGACCGAGGCGAAGTCGAGGTCGGACTTATCTACCCAAGGTTAGGTTAGTAAATATTCGAAATTCAGACGCCAAATAGCATACCAGGGTATTATCCAGATATCAACCTCTGCCGTCTGATAACAAGGTTGTTACATAGAAAATCAACCAGTCAGAATAATGGACATAACATACCCTAGTGGTGTAATTGCAAGTAGTGACACGTGGTCCTGTGGATAACTCAGTTGACCGCTATCAGTGACGTTCGGCAACAATGGGCCTGGCTCGCCGCATGGGTGGGTGACCGGCTACATGTCAGTCCCTGCTCCATGCTGAGGCATGAGTTGAGAGACTTGTGGTGCCACTCTGGGTGAATAACTTAGTGCCTCGGTCGACCCCGTAGTAAATTGGGTACCTGGTATGATACTATAGTAGTTTGGATGAACCTCGAGCGCCTGACAGACGATCGATTGTATTCTCCTCAGGGAGTGTTCTGTGTTTTTTGACCGGGGGTAAAATGTGTTTGAGCATGCAACGTCCTCAATGGATATGTGCGCTATATATAAATGGAATATTTGACATAGACTTGAAACTTTTTAAAAAAGATGGACAATAATAGTGCAAGCAAAAAAGTAAATCATTACGAATTCGTAGGTCATGGGGTTTTCTTGTAAATTTGATTTGAAATGATTTTTTTTTCCAGTTTTGTTTGTACATTATGAGATGTTAGACATAGAAGTTTTCTTAGATACATTATCAGTGACATTCTTCGATCAAACATGGAGGTGAAGCTCAAGCAGAAGTTTTGAAGACCTAAGTATTGACGCGTCAATCCTAGTTTCATTGAAAAACAACGATGCAAGATTGGTGGACGCACACTTTATTTTATTGCCAGAAGTGTGATATACAGAACAGTTAAATGCCAAACGGCAATAGTGAATGAAAACAAATTATCCCCAAAAATAGACTCTAACAAACTGGTGTTGTACAAAAATGAAAATAATTTTATGTTAATCAATTAATAAAGTATTAATTAATGTATTAATATTAAAGATCTGATGAAATGCATTTTTCTCAACAATGACAGATGATAACCTCTACGTATATTGTACATCGGAATCAATTGAGCATACAATCGAGACAATATACACTTTGCAATTGATAATTAAAACGATCTTAATTCACCCATTTTAACACTAGCGCAATCAGTTGAACAGTTCATTTTGTAAATGCTCACTGAGGCGTGACTGTGATAAGCGACAGACGGGGTCGGTTAGACAGGTACTCCGCCGCGTCTCGTTAATTAATTAATGATGATTATCACTGCCGCTAAATGAATTTATGAGGTGTATTACATCGCCAAAAAGACATGTTTATGTAATAATTGTGTAATTGTCATCTGCGGAATTTCCTAGTTGGATATCTAAACATTCGATATATGGGAAGACTTATATTAAGATTTCTTTGTGAAATTAACAATCAAAATGTTGCGAAATTACGTTGAATTATGTCTATCGCCGATTCAGATTCCTCCTGATACGTCACAGAAGTCATCCCTTCAGGGACCACATCCCCGCAGACTTTCATTCTGATCGCCGGAGCTAAACAAGGCGGTTTTTTAAAAAGCCGTATTTAAGTAATTTATGGACCGATTTCAGAAATGTAAAATCGAGCAATTGTCAAATTGACATCCCATTTTAATGAATCCGATTTTGACCATATGTCATTTCATCTATCCTTTTATACAAACAAGAGAAGTTCCAAGTATCACCAAGTACGAGTGTTCATGTCGCCCATTGATTGAATGGAAAATATGACCCTTGCTGGGGCTCTGTGTACATTCTCTTCAACTTAACGTTCTAGCATGTGCTTTAAAGGGGAAGTAGCACGTTTTTTCGCCCAAATAAGTTGATGAAATGTATTTGAAAAATAGTTGAAGTTAAAAATGAGTGTAGATTGTTCGGTAAAGCCATGAGAATCGTTTTTGTAATTCGAAATAATAAAATGTGTTCACATTAAAATGGCCACCATGCAATTTTTGCTTTATACGCAACACCATTATTACCACTACGGATAATTGGTTTGTGGAATAAGATGTTTTACCCTACAAAGTAAATATATATGACATAAACTATCATTATGAATAGGAAATTTGAAAACATAAAATTTGTAAAACAAAACGTGCTACAGCGCCTTTAAATAATTGGAGCAATGTCAGCTTAGAAACATAATCGAGTAAGATAAAACCAAAGCTAGAATATAATATCCTCAAACCAATTGTCCTAACCATATACATTGAACAGTAGACTGAAGGTATATGACTTCATCAATGTCTTTTAGCAATATCACACCAAAAGGGTGAAGTTATAAAACAACTGTTCAACAACGTTTTAAGCAGCAGAACAGGTCATTGGCACAAGTATCAATATTTACATTATATACAAATCATGAGGACGCAAACCAGCTTTGAGCACGAAGCAAAACAATCCAACCACCTGGTGAACCATCCAATTCTTTGATGACAATGGTTTATTCAGATAAACGGTCCACCATTCATTTGTATAAAACATGTATACGTGGTTTGAGCACCACAGAAAGTAACAATCCTCAATTTACAACAGATGTTTTGGAGGATAAAAATATAAATTTGCCTAAACTTATCAAAATAACACGGTTTGTTGAGGAAAACATCTGGACACACTTTCTTTCTGATGGGTTGTTCCAGAAATGCTTAGGTAAAATATTTTGTCGAAGATCTTTATAGAATGTGCGAAACGTGAAATTCTATCTCTACTATCTCGGAATATACTTTCTGCCTTATGATATCATTTCATTCTAGCGACAGGAGCACCTTCCATATAACCAGGGCTCCGTTCCATAACAGCGACCGCTTAAATTGCTCATTGATCGCTCAATATAGCGCTCAAGTAGTGCTAAATCTCTCTTTAACGACACAGTGCAAATTTCTCGAAGTTTCTCGCCTTGCTACGTAGCGCTACATTGAGCAATCGCGTTCAAGAGAGGTTTAAAAGTAATCGCTCATTGAGCGATTACTTTTAAACCTCTAATGAACGATTTCTTTTAAACCTCTCTTGAACACGGCCCCGTTCTCCTGCTTCGTCACATCACATTCTACAACATTGCTCGACGAAGTTGCAATGTCATCAACACCGTATTCAAGGCATATATTCTACAATACATTGTTAATGGATGTACATGTGTACGCATTGGTTACATAGAGAATCTCACTCAAGCGCCTTCTGATATCATATCTATCAACACGAGTTGATTAAAGTTACAAATATCCGAGGCTTTCTGCAATTCATAGAGAAGAGAGTTCCAATATATGGCGGCGGAGAATGCAAAGGAACGTTGTCAAAACGATGACGTCATGACTAAGATGATCACTGTGTACTCACATTTGAAAGTATTATGTTACGCCTGTTCACTGCATTGAATGTCCATACATGGCCTTTCATTGTCAATACATAGTATAAATAGAGGATACTAAACGACCTTCTATTTAATACCATTTTTATTAAACGAGTTAATGATTTTGTATAAAACGAGCGAAAGCGAGTTTGATACCAATCATTCACGAGTTTATTAAAAATGGTATTAAATAGAAGGAAGTTTAGTATTCTGTTTATTACTCGCCCACCAATAATCCAGCAAAATAGCCGACATGGCTCTCAAAACTATGATTCCCGCAAGCCCGATACCATTGTGACGACGTTACTCTCATTGTGACGTCATAACCGCAAACTATTGTGACGTCATATGTGCGGCGGTATTACACTAGTTAAATATTGCCGTATAAATATTACACTGCAGTATCTTACATGGGCGAGTGATAATAGTAATTATTACTAGCATCGGTTATCCCAATGGCGTCAATCTCTACTGGTCCGTTTAGAAATTCGGTGCTTACTCCCACGTAGACTTCTTGTGATGCGTAGTCACGATTCTGTTAAACAGACAGGTTTGATGAAAGCATATTTCTAGAAAATCGTTCTGGTCAAAAGCTGATCACACAGAGTACGCAAAATGGCTTCACCCCACGTCGAACCAAGGGCTTAATTGACTGAATGAAAATAGATGATTTTAATTCTTACCAAACGAATGACAATCGATCATTTAACATTGCTAATTATCAGCAATCTCACTTAAATCAGCTCGAATGTTACATTCGTACCTCGTTCATCGATCTGAGTACTACCCCACTAAGGTCATGTCAGTGACCTTCATTCTCAAATTCAATAAATTCAGCCAATCAGAGACCTTGTTATACCCCGCCTTACAGCGTCCTTCTGTCCGTCCGTCACACAACTTTGTGCAGGGCATATTTCTCAAACTATACATGCTAGCTTCACCAAACTTGCTACACATTTTAGCCATGATCTCTAGTTGTGCCTTTTGAGGGTTAGACCGATTTCGGATTTTATATTTTGCGGTTTCCATAGAAACACGACTCTGTAACGAAGTCATTATGTGCGGAACTGATATGTCAACCATGGTGCCTAGATTTCTGACGGTTAGACCCATTCTGAATTTTATTTTGTTGCGGTATCCATGGAAACATGGCTTAACAGTTCTCTCTGGAACTGTACATTCCATATTCATTCAACTTTACACACAAGTTAGTCATTCCCATACATGTAGATGTGCCTTTCCTATTTTCAGTTATGTCAAACTGTATTTGGAGGCGGGGGTGGATGGAGTGTAAGATCACCTGACATAACCTCTATGGTGCAGTCCTCAGATACAAAAACGCAGCCAGTACGAGTATTCCGCTTGATCAGATTAAATGAAATGTATATGCTAGCAACATACAAGACTGCTAAATAGAAGTGAAATGTTGAAAACTGAAACTTGACATGGGATTGCTCTACATGAATACACAGAGAGGAAAAGAAAGGATACCCATTTTTCAACAGAGCAAAACACAAAAGTATTTCTAAAACTATAAAATTTTATTCATGAGAGTATGATAGTTAATGCTTCAGTTCAAACACACAGGGGGTTCTGAAATGGACTGTTTGGGTATTTAAGGTTAAATTTTTATGAATGATGGGAACAAGATGTAGTCGGCATTATATACCTTCTTGGACTTTGAATCGATGACGCGCAGTTGCTGTCGGATGTCATAAAACACGCCAGAAACACATATGTTACTTTCCTATCTCGCCTGTTTTTTTTTTTTTTTTTTTTTTTTTTTTTTTTTTTTTTTTTTTTTTTTTTTTATTTTATTTTTTTTTTTTTTATTATTCCATTTCACTTCACATATGTATACAGCATACAAGCATACAAAGGCATTGAACATATTCAGTTAAGATAATAGTTGTAACAGTGTTGACATTGTAAAGTAAAGATGCAAGGACAATGAGAAATAAATTATTTCATGGGTGCTTCATACAGTGAATAGAATCATTGGTAACTATTTCCATTTTCTTAAAAAGACATGTAAAATTGTATATGGTAAAGCTACAAGGACAATGAAAGAAAATTATTTTATGGGTGCTTCATACAGTGTCTAGTATCACTGGTAACTGTTTCCATTTTTTTAAAAAAGACCCTAACCTGTTATTCTTCCTAGCTATAAATCTTTCAATTGAGCATGTCATCTTTAGATTTTTAAAGAATCCCTCAGAAGAAAGTACAAGTTGTTTAATACTTGAGATGTAGATAAATCTTTTTGCTAGAAGTATGATATGATTGAGTATTTTATTGTCAAAGGAAAATCCAAACATAATATGCCATTTTGTAAGTGTTATATTACCTTTTAGGTGTTGGTTAATAAAGAGTTCCAAATTCATCCAAAAATTCTGAACAAATTCACATTCAAAGTACACATGTAAAATATCTTCTGAGGTATGTTTACAAAAAGAGCATTTATCATTATCAACAAGCTTCATCTTCATTAGTTCTTTTTTTGTATATACAATTCTAAAAATGAACTTGTATTGGAAATCTAGGAGTTTGCAATCATTTGTGCATTTCTTATAAAATCTAAACACATCATCCCAAATTATATCATGCTGGAAAACAGTGTTCCAATATTCAAGTACCTTTGGTACAGTGTTATTTTTAATCAATTTGTCATAAAAT
Source organism: Gibbula magus (assembly GCA_936450465.1). NCBI lineage: Eukaryota > Metazoa > Mollusca > Gastropoda > Trochida > Trochidae > Gibbula > Gibbula magus. Next base: position 19,302,087 of record OW388300.1, on the reverse strand, counting down.
ATTCTTGACCCTTTACTGTTAGAGATCATGTCATGATGGACAGTATTAATGGTGAGATGATTCAAGCATACAGTTCTGCTATCGAGCTGCTGTCTCAAAATCAATGGGATGTTGTTTAACAAATGTTTATAGTCTAGAAATGTTCCTTTTATTTTGAACTTCTCTTTTAGATTTTCAAAGTTGAGAAAACCATTTTCAGAATATATATCTCTGATATAGTGTATACCTTGATCATACCAATTTCTTATAATATAAGAAGACTTAAATAAATGATTTAACCAAAGTGGCTGAGCCAAGATTTGGTCTATGTCATGAAAGTCAAATGAATGTTTTTTATAAAATATTCTCCAGGCTGATAAAACATCTCTCCAGTAAGGATTAGCATTATTAGATAAGCATTCAATAGCATTAGAGCCTAGAGTATATAAGTGGTCTAAGGGAAAGATGTTAATAAAACTGGAATTTTTCTTCAAGTGACATTTCAGTGATTTCAATTTCAAAGCATTGATAAAACACTCTATATCAATCATTCTAAGCCCTCCATCTTCATACAACCTGTTGATATTTGATCTTTTAATTTTATCATTTTTGTTATTCCAAAGGAATTTATAAATAATTTTATTAAGATCATCAATAAATGATTTAGGGGGGTTAGGAAGAGCAGAGAAAATATGTACTAAGGTTGAGATTGCTAGGGTTTTGATAACTGTGATTTTTCCAATTAGAGTTAAGTTTCTTCTTCGCCAGCTAGAAAGTAATCTATTAATGTGTTCTAGGCGTTTTCTTGTGTTGATTACCCACAAGTCCTGAAGAGAAGCATTCAAAGTTATTCCAAGAATTTCAAAGTCCCCATTGTGCCAGTCTAAATACAAGTCATTAGCTAAATTTATAGAACTACCTGTCATTGAACCAATCCATATAGCTTTTGTTTTAGTAATGTTCATTTTGAGCCCTGACATTTCATAGAATTTATTGAGAGTTTGTATTGCTGCATTAAGGCTTTTTTCAGATCCATCTAAGAATAGTTGTGTATCATCAGCATATTGGCCTAGTTTTTGTTCTATGTCATTAACTGTTATGCCCTTAATATCAGGATTTGATCTTATCATAATTCCTAGTATTTCAACTGCAAGGATAAAAAGATATGGTGAAATTGGGTCACCCTGTCTGCATCCCCTACCTTGGTGGAAAAAGGTTGAAATGTGTCCATTTTGAATTACTGCAGCTGTATTATTACCAGTTAAGATTTTAATCCATTTGATGATATTAGGCCCATATCCAAATGCTTTCATAGCTTCAAAGATAAATGGTTTAGAAATTGTATCAAAGGCTTTTTCGAAGTCAATTAGCAATAAAAGGCCGGGTTTGTTTAACCTTTTTGTTTCAAATATCATATCATAGAGTAATCTTATATTTTCACTTATACATCTCCCTGGTATGAATCCTGTTTGATTGTCATGAATGATAGTTTCTAATGTTAGCTTAATCCTGTTTGCTATGCAGGTACTGATAATCTTATAAAGTGAATTTAGTAATGATATTGGGCGCCAGTTTTTCAACAATTTTCTGTCTTTATTTTGTTTAGGTAAACAAGTAATAATGCCTCTGTTCATTGTAATTGTTAATTCATTATTTGCAAATGTTTCTTGTATAAACCTATGCACCCATGGGCCTAGATCTCTCCAAAAGAACTTAAAAAACTCAATTGGGTAGCCGTCAATACCTGGGCTCTTATCATTTTTCATGGAAAACACCGCCTTACTAATTTCTTCTAGACTTACTTCCTTTTCAAGCTTATCATAATTTTCCTTACTTATTTTTGGAATGTTCAAGCCATCTTCTATTATTTCTTCATGGTGGTGTATATCAGTATATAATTTACTGTAAAATTGTTTAAGTTCTTCTAAGATACCACTGCCATCTGTAATCAACTCCCCATTGTCTTTTATAATGCTATTTATAAGCTTACTGGTATAGTTTCTATTTTCCAGGTGACAGAAATAACTTGTTGGTTTTTCACCTTCTTCATACAAAGAAAAAGCAACTTGAACAACTGAATGAAGAAGATATAAAACAGTTGCTATCTCGCCTGGTTAAAGGAGAATATTTGTAAAGATTTATATTTTGTTATAGTAAAATATACTTTAAAAAACATATTCCCCCGAAAATAATATGGAAAGCCGTGTTTAATTACTAATTACGCGATATAACAACCGCGCCTACTGTTGCCTGTGCGCGTATGCATATTTGCCGGTAGCCTTCGGCAGGTTTAGGCTGTGACGTCAGAGATGCTCTACGGCCCGCTTTGGGTCCTTAGCGCAGTGAAAGGGAAGGCATTAGAGTAGATGAAGAATCGGTTGAATACGTAGAATTCGGGTAGTTTCGGACTTGATATGGTATATTGTGCAGCGTTGGTGTGCAGTAATTCATCAAAGTCTGGACAGAAGTTTACATATTTTTTATGTTCAAGTGAAAATACGGATGCAGCGCGGCGAAAGGTTTGGATAGTGTCAAAGAGGAAAGAAGGACCGAAAACCGTCGGAATCTGTCTCACTATGTTCGGAGCATTTTGATCCGTTATATTAAAACAGTTTTATAAATAAGTGATTGTTAGTCTTAGAGTACTCGTAATTAACAGTCCTTTATAAGGATATAACGTGTAATGCCTTCTTATGGGATGCATTTCGGTGAGCATCTTATTTTAGATTTTTTAAAGGCTATACACCTTATTGACAAATTGAAAATTTTAACTTTTCATTATGCTTTTATTCAACTTGTGATAATATGCTGATGTTTTTGCGGCCATCATGCCGTGTTCTGTTTTTCAATTGCAATTTCCTTTTTTAAATTAGGCAAATAAATTAAATATCTCGCCGCTAATGGCTGCAATACTGCCGAAGCGGCGTTAGACAATAACTCACTCACTCACTTATGGGATGTGTCATCCTCGGTTACCCATAGTTTTATATATGCTCCTGCGGAAAGTAACGGAGCATATATAAAACCCTGGGTACCACCGAGGATGGGGATGTGTAGGCCTTAAAACTTAGTACACAGTTGTATAATTATTTGTCATTGGCTAATAACTGTATTAGATTAATTTCAATTTAATATGGCCAACGTGGCAGCTCAAATGGCATTGTCAGACACACACACAATATTTCCTGGTTATAAATCATTTGAAAACTATAGTGATATTCAACGCTAAAATGATATCTGTCGCCTATATTACACCCCCACCACCCCACTAACTAAATTTTAAATCTTGCCCCAACTTTTGAACCCTTCCTACGTCTATGTTTGATCCTGTTTTTTTTAAATATATTTACTAAAAATGCATTTCCACTGATTGTATATGTTCACAATATCATAACAAATGATTATTGCAAAAATAATAAGTTTCCGTGTTCAATCCTTGTGGGTGCTTGGTTTGTGTACTTGTGATAGGAGAACACGTAACTGTCTAGCAACTCAAATTCAAATTATTACTTGAGAAAATATATTAGAGAACTTTAGAAATTCTTAATATTGTTTTTCAAATTCTCTTTATAGGATAATCTCCTTCTTGCACGCGATGAACTTCGAAATCTATCTGACTTTTCGATTTTCATTATAATTAGGGCGACAAAGTCAAACCAATGTTGTCAGATTTAAAGTAATGTCATTTATTTAGTTTACATCTATTACATATTAATTGACATATTTTAGAAATTCTTTATTCATATATTAAAAGAGTTGGAATCCAATTTTCTTAGGCAGAAATTAAACACGCATGAACGCATAGTAATTTTACTTTTACTAACATTTGTATATTACTACCATAAGCAATATTGCATATGTGCACTGCAAAGTTCGCCGTATAAACAGGGCTTTACACTACATTATTACAGGCTTCTAATATCGCGAGTTCCTTATTATCGTGTTAGTCCGGTTTTCGTGACTACCAAATCTCTCACATAGCTATGTATAGATCTTAGTGTCTATCTTACTTGATTAGGATTGAACAGTTGTTTGTACGTTTGATCTAAATAATAATAATATTTAATATCAATACGTTTTTAAAGCAAACATGATTTGAATAATCGAGAATCAATATGGTTCATTTTGTCCTATGCAACTGGTTACTTCAGCGGTACAGTATATATACGAATAAAGCAGTATAATTTGTAGTAACATATTTTAATTAACTACATATAAGTTGTTGACACCCATGTTATCTACATATAGACAATAACTATTTAATGTACGGCATAATCCACTTATTGTGAAATTGTAACGTTAGAGTTTGCCAGTCCCTACGTAACGAATCTGTATTTCCAACTCTCTCAGTGTTTACTTCTGAAAGCTCATCCTCACTTGATTCCTAGTGTTCAACTCAATGTTGATTCACAATATGTTCATACTGATAAGGACGGATGTTATTTATGTCAGATGGCTGAAAATCAACGCTGCCATCGCTATCCGAGAAAGCCATAACAACACTACGAACGTAGAAAATACACTGGCTCAGCGCGGGAGAACATCTTTGACGTCATATCACGTGACTGCTGCCACCCTGATTAACTCTCGGGGATTTCCGGAAAACGACTCGCACCGAAAACGTTTTTTCAACGTTTCTACATAAAATGTCGCATTTTAATAAATTTTTTGACACACTTTGTCTTAAACAATACTGTTAAACATGTTAAAACAAAGTTTTTCTCTAATATTCTCCTTTAAGGAGATTTAATAACCGACGACTTTAATTTTATCTAACAGGTCAAAGTTAAACGGTATGAGTGAGGTCCGGGCGAACGTACGCTGCCGAATACCATATGGCCGCGCTACGAGAATAATACAATCTATGGATGTCAAATTACTCACCGACACAAAGACTTCCGCTACCACTTTGTTCAAGGAAAATAGATCGTTAGTATCGGTGATGTACGAAAGCCAGTCCCATGAACCACTCGGCGTCCTGATCCCGACCTTCGTCACCCCTCCATCGTTGTAGCTTTGGTGGACGTGAATTTCTGTTATAACAATTGCCACCGCGAACCTCACCTTTGAAAAACGATACGATTTTAACATGGAAGTAAATAACAAAGTGTTATACAGCTTTTAAATAATACTCACGCTTTACTAAGGTTCAATTAAAGTTTCAACTTAAGCTAAAATAAGAACTCTTCACACTTGACTAAGATTTAACGATATTTAAAACTTGAGGTAAAATAAATACTTCTCACACTTGACTAAGATTTAATGATTGTTAAAACTTGAGGTAAAATAAATACTTCTCACACTTTACTATCATTTAATGATTGTTAAAACTTGAGGTAGAATAAATACTACTCACACTTTACTATCATTTAATGATATTTAAAACTTGAGGTAAAATAAATACTTCTCACACTTGACTAAGATTAAATGATTGTTAAAACTTGAGGTAAAATAAATACTTCTCACACTTTACTATCATTTAATGATTGTTAAAACTTGAGGTAGAATAAATACTACTCACACTTTACTATCATTTAATGATATTTAAAACTTGAGGTAAAATAAATACTACTTGCACTTTACTATCATTTAATGATAGTTAAAACTTGAGGTAAAATAAATACTACTTGCACTTAACTTACAGTTAATGATAGTTAAAACTTGAGGTAAAATAAAAACTACTCACACTTAAATATCATTCAATGATAGTTAAAACTTGATATAAAATAAATACTATTTGCACTTTACTTACATTTAATGATAGTTAAAACTTGAGGAAAAATAAATACTACTCACACTTAAATATAATTTAATGATAGTTAAAACTTGAGGTAAAATAATTACTCCTCACACTTTACTAAGATTTAATAACAATTAAAACTTGAGGTAAAATAAATACTACTTGCACTTTACTTACATTTAATGATAGTTAAAACTTGAGGTAACAAAACAAACTACTCACACTTAAATATCATTTAATGATAGTTAAAACTTGAGATAGAATAAATACTATTTGCACTTTTCTTACATTTAATGATAGTTAAAACTAGAGGTAAAATAAATACTCCTTTCACTTTACTATCATTAAATGATAGTTAAAACTTGAGGTGAAATAAATACTACACTTTACTTAGGTTTAATGACAGTTACAACTTAAGCTAAAATAAACGTATATGTAAAGTTCTCGGGAAATAGAAATTATACATTTATGCTCGTGGCAAGGCCACACGTAAAAAAGAAATTACACTTCACTAGATGAGACATACATGGTGTCCAACGAGTAATGTCAAATGCACTATTTATCAGATTTAATTAATAAGGGATCGATATTTCGTAATTACGTTAATTGGAGCATTGAGCCTTGATTGATCGGGGTCATCTTATGACGTCATCCTATTGTTACGACGACGTCATATGATTGAAAGTGCTATTTCACTGAGTAGAAAAAAATATGTTATTTCACATTTAATTTCATGTTATTTTAACCGACATATGCCGTATTTTAAAAGTGAAAATATAAATAGAGGATATTTAACGACCGGCTAGTTGGTACTAGTTGTATTAAACGAGTTAATGATTTGGTATTAAAGGAGCGAACTCATTCAAGAGTTTAATAAAATGGTATTGTTGTATAAATATTATACCGCAGTATGTTCAACGGACGAGTATTACATAGAAATAATGATCACATCAATCAAAAGCTTTATTGCATGAAAGGCCATAGGCCCATAAACAGCCAAGTTACATATATACAATATATCAAGACTTGTTTATTTACCTACACGGTCACTGAATTCGTACACATTTTCCAAATCTTAACTTAGGGAAGATCGTTTGCAATATCTAGAGGTGTACATAATCTGTCCATTATTTATATTTTAAAACAATTGGCGTGCAACAGTGCCTTTAAGAACAGGTTATGATGGAGACCAAATTATTGAACAATGCCATGGAAAATTCAGGATGCATTACACAGCATAGCTTATTGAAATACATGTACCACGACATATTCTGGAGTTCCGTAATAAGGCGACTCCTGTGACCAGGCATAGGGACTGGGTCCATAGGTTGTTACATCTGGGGGTCCAAGTAATTGGTTCACTGATGTTCTGAAACATGCATAAAGCCAGTATTTAATGAACTGTAACATAGTATACTTGATATACAGAGTGATGTGACCATGGATCAATATCTGTACATCTGTAGCCCCCCCCCCCCCCCCCCCCCCCCCCCCTCCAAAAAAAAAGAAAGAATTCGTTTCATGTTTCCGCCCGCATCAGTTTCAAACCCACGCCTCAGGTCTTTTTTTCTAGGTTTTCAAAAGTAAGGGGCAGATAACTGTAATTTTTTAGCCTCTTATAAACCTAGGTCGGATTCTGTCTGTTGTTTTGTAGGTATCTTCTTTTCTTGGAATAACCTCTAATGAGGTATTACTTCCGAGAATAACCCGGTATGAGGTTTTACTTTTGAAAGTAAGACCTGAACCTAAGGTTTTTTTGGAAAGTAAGACCTGGTAATGCACTTAGAATAATTTTTCAGACTTGCAACGCAATAGCCAACAAGCAGCAATTATTATCGAAAATTATACACAGTTAAAAATTTCCAAGTTGAAATAGCTGGATTCGAACCCTTCGCTCTCTAAACTGGCGCCTTAGACCGCTCGGCTATGCAGACCGAGATGATGAGTGGAGTTTAATCACTCCATTTATAGTCATACCGTCTTTGCCTCGATATAACGCAACCGAGGGCGACATACCCTTTATACAAACACGATTTGGGAATCAAAAATTATAAAATGTAAATTTTTACATTTGATAAATAGGAAGAAAACATTCCTCCTTCGTCTTCTGCTTTTAAAATGGTCTAAGCGGAGGAATTAGGCCCTTTGAGCGTCCGAAACTATACCTCGTAAATTTTGATAGTTGACGGTTTATAAGCTAGAGAAAACACTCCTCCTCGGTCTTCTGCTCTGAGAATAACCTCAAGGTCGGGATAGCCCCTCGGGCTAACGCCCTCGGGGCTTTATCCCTCCCTTCAGGTTATTCTCAGAGCAGAAGACCTCGGAGTCATGTTTTCTCCTTAACAGAAAACATTGGACATAGAAAATGTCGTTCGTTTCTGTTGAGATGGAGTGTAGAGGTGAGATTATAGACTATTTGGAATAAAAACACATATTTAAGAGGCTTTGTGCTTTATTTATATAAATAATTGTATCAACTGTGTTTGTTTAACTGTTCACCCTCTCTTGACATAGATCATTTACGGCACATAGTATGTCAATCAAGTTAAACATAATAAGATTCTAATCTAAATCATTTTCTCATGCATTGTGAATCTTTGCTAGTTGATTGACAAGTTCCCGTTTCAACACAAAGTCTATTGTATCACTGCTCTTTTTATTATCATTATATTGATTTAAAGTATGCAGGTTTTTAGTAATATCCTTATCGTTAAACATACACTCTCGGTCAAAAGGACTGCCTACCAGATATCCTAGCAGATTTCATAAAAAAACTATAATGAGAAATTTGACAATATTATAGCATTGTGAAGTTGCACAATTTCTGCATAACGTATTTAAATTTCAGAAGTTGTCATGTCACAAAAGAATGGCGATTGTTGAAATGAGACAAATGAATTGATCAGTTTTCGATCAGTATTTTGAAAAACATTTGAAAAAGATTTTCACACAACAACGAGCAACAGGTCAGGCATGCATTTGCATTAAAGTGGTTGTGACGCTAGAGGTGTACATGGGTATGGTGCGCAAGTGAATCAATCGGAAATAACGGTCTTTATTTGGCGTGGTTTTTCATGTATGTTATTGACTCGAATCACAGTTTTTCCACGATTTCAATGGACTTTCATAGCATTTTTTTCACAATAACGTGGAGATCACCATCGATTATATTTCAGAAAGTATTTCATCTTTCATTTTGGGCGTTTTTTTTGGCCGACAGTGTATATGTTATGATCTTATGTTTTTGTTAATTTTTTTTTATTTATGTGACATAGTCAGGAAGTTGGTGATTTCAATTGACTTTCAAAGCAATTTGTTTGATTTGATTAATAATCTTTCATTTTAAGGAAAATCAAGTAGGCGTTTCTTTTGGCCGACAGCGTAGCTAGGCTTCCTAATGCATGTGAATATGGTAAATATGCAGCAAAGTAACAGGACATGTGACAGCCTCAATGCATCGCAAGATCAAATTGGAGATCCATTGTTATTCGACAAACTTTAAACCCTATCACCATGAAAGGTATTTAGTTATTTTAAAAGAAATTGTCTATGTGGAAAAAGAAATTGCAACTAAAAGTAATAAACTTCATATTTATGATAACAAATGGACTTGTATATTCCCATTTCTTTAATAAACGTCCCACCTTGGAAACCTATTGTCCAAATGTGACTGATTATACTATGAATGATGTACTCTTAGGAACAATATAAATACTTTTGAACAAAAAACATGTACACCTGTTTGGGAATATTGTTCCAAAATAGTATGTTTTTGATTAAACATCATTATTTATACTCACCGTCGATAGTTAACAATATGCCCGATTATCCTAATCTGTCTAATTCCGACAACCTTCACACAGAGTAAAGATAGAGTTATCGCCGCTCTACCCTGTACCAAAACTCGCCACCAGGTGGTCAACCCTACGTCATCATTGCTTCTTCTGACGGTCAGAGAGAAAAGCCGATCGTACAGAGGGGAGGCCGGATGGGAGCTAACGATTGTTAACTATCGACGGTGAGTATAAATAATGATGTTTAATCAAAAACATACTATTATTTAATATACTCTCCTCGATAGTTAACAATATTCCCGAATCCCACTGCCGGAGGTGGGTGCGAGAGGCTAAGGCGATAAAGCTCTATCTCTTACAGGCAGAGAGTTGGTGACCCAAGGCCGAACTAGAGTGACCCCCCATGGGGGGCCACTAGTCAATCAGACAAGTCCTGGCCCAACCCCGCCATGCGAGGAGGCCCGCAACCGAAGTCGCCAACTGATATAAAGGACAAGAGACACACAAATAGAATCAACCTCGGGTTTATTAAGAGGAGAAACATTAGTGAGCAAGAGGGTGACTCCTGCGATGAGGGCCCGAAGGAACTCGCTGTTGGGCGTACACCTGCGCCCCCAGCCGGTTGATTCCCTCCAAGTCCTCGTTGGAGATGTCTCGCAGATAGTGGTTGGCGAACACCAGGCCTGACTTCCAGAAACAGCCAGCCATGATGTCCGCCACCGCCAAGTTGCTATGGAGGGCCATCGTCGCTGAGATGGCCTTTATCTCGTGCGGATTGGCCCTCGCTGGAGGGTCTAGACCCGCTGCCTTGTACGCGTCTAGCACCGCCGAACGGAGGTAGACGCTTAATTGTCTCTTGTCTAATTCCCGTACGCTGGTCTGGGAATGAGGGTTGAAGAGTCTTCTCCTCCCCTGACGCAGCGTCCGGGTCCTCTCGGTGTAGATCCGAAGTGCTCGGACTGGACAGAGGAGGCGGTTCTCCTCGTCCGTCGGATCTATGTTACCGGAAATGGACGGTAGGGAAAAAGTCCTACCCCTTTCGTCGGCGGCTTGGTTCTTACAACCAAAATCCGGCGCCAACCCCAGAGTGGCCGAACCCCCGTCCCCCACCTCAAAACGCAGGAGATCCGCTTGGAGAGCGTGAAGCTCTGAGATCCTGGCTGCGGACCCCATGGCGACCAAAAAGGCCGTTTTGATGGTGAGGCGAAGGACGGACCACCGCCAAGTCCCACTCTTGAGGCCTGAGTTTCCTTCGCCCATCCACGTTCCGGTAAGTTTTAACGAGGTCCTTAAGAACCGAGATGTCCACCTCGGGGTCCTGCTTCCGAAGAACGGACATAATCGCCGCCAGGTTGGTGTTGATGGACGAAGCCTTCAGATTCCTCGTATCCCGCAGGTAAACCAGATATTCTGCAACCTGAGGGACCGTTACTGCCTGCCTAGTCGACGGTCTTTGGGAGGTCGCCACCGCCTCGGCAACGGATTTGGAGAACCCTGGAGGAGGGATTGGGTCTAGGAGGCACGCCCTCCGGAGGGGAACGTACCAGGCCCTGGCTGGCCACAGCGGCGCTATCGGGAGTAGCTTGAGCACCCGCGTCCCCTGTATCTTCGCCACCACGAGGTTCAGTATGGCGGGAGGGGGATAGGCGTAGGCGACCATCCCCTCCCATTCTAACGCGAGCGCATCGAGAGCCCATGCGGACGGGTCCGGTACAGGAGACACGTAAGTCGGCAGCTGGTGGTTGAGTCGAGTCGCGAAGAGGTCTATGTGAGGCTTGCCGAACCTCAGGCATAGACTCTCGAACACTCTCGGATGCAACATCCACTCCGTGGATGGAGGCTTGTCCGGGCGAGACAAGGCGTCCGCAAGGACGTTCTTGGCTCCCGGGATGTGCACCGCACGGAGAGAGAGTCCAAGACTGTCCACTAGGCGAAACAGCACCATCACCAGCTGCAGGAGAGAGTCTGCTTTGGTCGACCCCTGTTTGTTGATGGCCCAGGCCGCCGCTGAGCTGTCCGTATGAACACACAGGACCTGCCCCCGCAGCTGACCTGACCAATGGTTGATTGCCAATCGAATGGCGTCCAGTTCCAGTACGTTGATGTGGCGTCTCACTTGGGTCGACGACCACACCCCCGCTGTTTGCTCCGCATCGAGATGAGCTCCCCAGCCTTGGGAGGAGACGTCCACGAATAGGTGACGTGTTGCTGGCGGTTCCCTGAGAGGAACCCCGCCCAACACATTGGACTCCTGCTGCCACCAGGAGAGGTGCGGTCTGAGTTCCAGAGGAATGGAAAACACGTGCCGACACGGCTTCTCCCGGACATGTACGTTTACCAAGATCTGTAGGGGCCTGAGCTGCAACCTTCCCCTTCGGGTGAAGTGTTGAGTCGCGCTCAGAAAGCCTAGCAGCCTCTGCCACTGGCGTAGTGGCAGAGGCCCCCGAAGTGCCAGCTCCAGGATATCTCGGTAACGTTCCATCCGTTCCGTGGTAACAAAGGCCTTGTAGATAGCGGTGTCCAGGCGGGCGCCCAGGAACACCAAGGACGTCGAGGGCTGCAGGTCTGCCTTCCCCAGATTGACCAGCCACCCCAACCGCCTGAACAACGCTATCACAAAGTCCCGTTGAGCCTCCAGAACAGACGGGGACCTGTTGTGACCAAACCCGTCGTCCAAATTCATTGCGAATTGAACGTCCACCGTGTGGAGGTATTGGACGATGGGTTGGGTCACGCAAGTGAACAGCCACGGAGCCGATGAAATCCCGAACGGAAGAACGTTCCACTGAAAGTGGCGACCTGCTAAGACGAAATGTAGGTACCTGCGATCCCCGTGATAGATGGGAATGTGCAGGTACGAATCCTGCAGGTAGAGGGATATCATCGAGTCCAAGGGCTCCTGCAATCGCATCACTGACGGCACTGTCAAGAGTCGAAAATATGGCGGCGGATCTAGGAAGGAGTGGTTGAATTCCTTCAAGTCGTGGATCAGCCGCCATTTCCCCGGCTCCCGCTTCGGTCGGACGAACACCGGAGAGTAGTAGCCTGGAGAAAGGTATTGGAGCGGGATTTTCTCCACCGCCCGTTTGGAAATTAGAGTCTCCACCTGTTCCAAGGTCAGCACGAGCTGATCTGGGTCCAGCGCGCGCTCTACAGGGGAACAGGTCAGCGGGGGGCGGCGTGCCACACGAATACGAAAACCCCGTTCCAACACCTTGCAAACGAAAGGATCGAGATCCAACTGTCTCCAGTTGGGGACGTAGCGTGAGAGACGGCCTCCCACAGGACCATCCAGGGTCGTGACCGCCTGCAGTGGAAGGTCCGGAGGTGTCCAGTCACTGCCTGTTGGGGGGAGCTCCGTAGGCGAGACCCCTCCCACGTTGGATGCCCTTCTTGGGGGTGCGTTTTGGAGAGGGGCCGGCACCGAAGCCGCGAAAGGACACGCCTCCAGTCTTCGAGGTAGAGGAGGGCGCGCCCCCTCCCCTCCCCTCTCCTTCTTGGGCATCGTCCCCTGGGGCGATGCTCTGCGTCCGCCAGAGGCCAAACGATTGGTCAGCTCTTGCTGCTGGCATTCCTGGCGCTGTCTGAGCGTTTCCGCGACTTGACCGTCAAATAAGGTGGAGGAGCCTGCCGGGGCAGACCTCAGGCGGTTCCAGAGCTCCGCCGGAAGGTTGGTCCGCGCCAGAAACCCATCACGCCTGAGATTAGTCACCCCCGCTGAGATGCAAGTGGAGGACAGCATCATCTGCGCTAGGTTCCCAGCGACAGAGCCGAGCCCACGGTAGAGAGCCTTGGCCCCCTGCTACATGCCCGCCTCCTTGGCTTAAGCCGCCATCGCCTGGCAAGTGATTAGCCAGACCGAGGATGCTCCTTGCCTCTTTGTCCAGGTGCGACAAATGAGTGTCTGAAACTTGGTGAGGTACTTGGTGGACGAAGGTTCCTCTTCCAGCTCTTGGATGTCCACCTGACACCAATCCGCGATTGCTGTCAGACGCTCCTTGAGATCGGGCGCGTCCACAGGGCCTGTCAGTGGAGTGGCAGGCGCTTGGGGAGCCCCATCCCCCAAGTCAGACGCCCCCCCCTCTCGGTCACTAACAGCCGTAGACTCGTGGTCTGAGGGGGTGGCGCCCGGGGAAATCACCACCACACGCCTCCTCTTGGGAGTGGAGGGCGCCACAGTGGAGGTCGGAGAACAAACATCCTCCTCCTCAACCCTGGCATGAGCTCGTTCTCTTGCCACGAACATAGACGAAACCAGATCCTTCACTGAGGACATGATGTCGTCCGTCAGTTTCCTCTGGTCGAAAATAGGGGGAGAGGAGATCCTCGACCTCTTCTTCTTCTTGTGTTTCCTTTTCTCCTTCTTCCTGACGGCCCTCCGACGGTTCGTTGAGGAAGCAGTGTCAGTAGAGGATCTCAAGCCAGGAGATCGGTCCACCCCGCTCGATAAATCCCTGTCGGACCTCACACCTGGATCCGAGAGGTCAAACTCGGTCACATCCTCCGAAATGACCAAGTCGGAGCCCAGGGAGGCGTCATCAGCGGTGCCCGCGGTGACGGTAGCGGAAGCCTGGCGACCCTCAACTTGTGCTGCGTCTCAGATTTCTTCACCGCCGCGCGGTAATCACGGTGTTCCGTGGGCGAGAGGTGTTCACACTCTCTGCACCTGTCCGACTCGCCGCACAAATTGCGACACAGGCGACAGAGCGAGTGTGGGTCGAAGCGCGCTGACTTCCTGGACCCACACCCACCACAGAAACCTGAGTAAGGATCCGACATCCCCGTAACACCCGCCGAGAATGCTGTCCAAACCCCAAATGCTTCCAAAGGACGCCGCTAGAGTGAGGCGGTAGAACGCCTGAAGCTACAGGCGCCAGGCGCTGCCAAGCACCAGGCGTTGTCCAACGACAGGCGCTCCCAATCAGGCCGCCTAGTGAGCCGCCGCGCCTTACCGTAGGCAAGCGCTGTCCAAAGCAAGCGCACACGGCCAGGCGGTGGACGGGAGGTCTACCGAAAGCCCAGCAGAGCTAACCAGCCTAAGCGAACCGGCACGAAAAGCACGTGCGGCCTGGGCAGGCTGAAACAGACAACAGTAGACAGAGTCACTGCAGTCAAGCACAAAACACAAGTACCCGACGAAGAGAGACGCTAACTGCCTCGACAGAACTAGTTAGGTCCCGCAACGACACGAAAACGCAAGGGAAAGCAGTAATACGTAAGTAAAAAGGTTTATTTATATCGAAATTCAGAGCCACCAAAGTGTACTTGATGGCCGACAGAAAAGCAATGATGACGTAGGGTTGACCACCTGGTGGCGAGTTTCGGTACAGGGTAGAGCGGCGATAACTCTATCTTTACTCTGTGTGAAGGTTGTCGGAATTAGACAGATTAGGATAATCGGGCATATTGGGAACTATCGAGGAGAGTATATTAAATAATACCTTTATTCAGTATAAGGCCATCATCTTCCGCCATACATTGTATATGCACTTTGAGAACATGCATTTCGAGTTGTCGCAATGGTCAATATGCATTTTCTAAAAGAGCATATATGACCCGATGCGTGCGGAAGATGAAGGCGCCAAAAATACATAATTAACATGAATGAGAATACATGCCTTTCATCATCAGCATGCGTTTGGTAAATAGTTGTTAAAAAAGGGAATTTCACTGTCAACTGAGACCATAAAATGTTGGTCTCTGTTGCCAAGAAGGATTAATAAGGGGGAGTAGATCGTCATTTTACTTTATCTAAGGTATCTTAACCTAGTTAATGAATCTAATTTTTCTTTCGAAAATAGTTTTCTTTCGGATACGTTACTATGACTTAGAATTATGAATATTCCAACATGAAAATGGTATTTGTAGAATATGTTTAAGTTCTTGGGTCTTGACTGCATGTAAGCACGTGTTCCATATACAAACACCACACACTGTGAGTCTGACACACTCTGACTGAAGTTATTTCCATCAGGCCGATGCGCATGCGCCGGATTCATTGAAATGCGAATTGCTATGTGAAATGCGGATCGCAATTTGATTGAATATCATTGTACAAACACTACAATATTTATGTCTTAAAGGGGCAGTAGCACGTTTTTTCGCTCAAATGAGTTGATGAAATGTATTTGAAAATTATTTCACCAATAGTAAAACATCCTTCTCTCTTGGGAAAATAAAGTTTAAAATGAGTGTACATGTTTCCGTAAAGCCATGGGAATCGTTTTTGTAATACAAAATAATAAATTGTGTTCACAATAAAATGGCCGCCATGCAATTTTTGCTTTATACACAACATTGTTTTTACCACTACAGATAATTGGTTTGTGTAATAAGTTGTTTTACCCTCTAAAGTTAGTTTAAATGACATAAACTATCATTATAAATGGGAAATTTAAAAAAACAAATTTTGCAAAAAACGTGCTACTGCCCCTTTAAGATGGATCATGGTTCAATTCCAGCATGAAAAGATATACATGTACTGTAGTCAAAATCATAACAATCAACTACTTCTTGATGTTTTAGTTGGGTTAAAGGCGCTGTTTCACATCGTTATTTGCTTCCAATTCGGAAAATAGTTGTCAATAGAAACGGTTTATCGGGTCATGTAAAGACATTTTTCAAACAAGCGAGTTACACTAATTTGAATATTCTTATTCAATGCGACGATTTGTATTCAAATCTTTTAACTTTGTTTGAACGAGGGTATTTCTCATTTGCATATGAACTATAAATATCTCTGTTATAAATTCAACAAACAACAAATAGTGCTTCCTGGCTCGAAATGGTCTTCTTTCTTAATTAGCATGTTTATGATAATATATCTTCATGAATTCAAAGACTAAACGACAAGTATTGCAATGTACAAGAAGAAACGTTTACCTAACGTATGTTTCTAAAAATAGCAATTATACGTTGAAAGTTTGAAGCTGAGTCCTGTCTATTAGTAAATTGCATTGTGGAGTAGGGGAATGCTTTGCGAATGATAACTCCATAGGTTTCGCTTGGACTCATGTTTGTGCAACAGAGGGAGCCAGTGTCGATTTAATACAACGTTGCATTAATTCATTTGAACTTTTTAATTTGATACGGTGGTCTTATTACGTGCTTATATTATATTGTGGTTATATTTACACGGAGGCTTCTTTGATTATTGGTTTTGAGTATTCTTGACATAATAACGCTATTTAAACTATTTAAAATTATTAGAAAAAGAGTGATGTGACATAGTGCCTTTAAAATAATATTACAGATATATATGTAAGATAAGACAATTGAACATCTGGCAAAATTGGGGGTGGGCTATAACCTGAGAATAACCAACCTCCTAATCCATTACTCCATTACTGGCTGATTTAGTCCTTGCAGTATTTCCTGAAGAAATCTGTGCTTAGAAACCCAGGCCTACTATGCATTTCTAGTGCAGCGATTCACTATCTAGGCACAACAAAGGGAAATACCGCAAGGGTTAAATCAGCCAGTAATGCAGACTGGCAAGAGTTATGCCTTGCGTTTGGAAGTTGGAAAATAACCTCAACCAGGACAACGTCTGAAAAGTGGGGATGGTCTTACGCCTGAGTATGAGAAAATGAAAAAAAATTCTATATATTTTCTGCATTGAAATGTTTCACTTACCCGCCGGACGAGTATTCTAGTACTTCAGATGCATACTTTACAGAACCTGCAAGAGAAGGACATCATACTTATCAGATTAAGTAACACTCACGCCTCGCTTCCTTTCGCTCTGATTACTCATCTGCAGGGGCATATCTAGTGATATTTCATCCAACCAATCAAACGTGTAAAGACGCTGGATAGCGTAGTGGTTAGCGCGTTAGGCTTCGGATTAAGAGGTCCGTGTTTCGAATTCTGCCAGGGGCATGGAAACTGTTCTACACGCAGTTAGGTTTGGGTGCAATGCTACACTGAATGTCAGTACAGTACCACCCATGGTTCGCTAGTTCCAGTCGATGCTCGCAGGTTTCAACGCAATACATATCCTTGCGGGCTTTCTCCCTGCCATAATATTAGCAGACGTGATATAAGTGAAACACTCTTGAAAACGGCATTAAACCCCATCTCGCCTCATTCATATCGAATCAAGTTGACAATTTATTCGTCGCTGATTGGATGGATCGAAAAGTCACGTGTGGAGCAGTACTCATTTTGCAACGAAGGAAATATTTACCAATTTTGAAGACTAAATAGACGATTTTATTTGTTTTTAATAAATATTTTAACTTTTCATTTCAACTCATTTATTCATCTCGTTTATTTTCAGTTTAAGTTTCTTTGACTGACATGTTCACAACACATACTCTTTGCTAGGCATTGGTTAAGTGCATATATATGTATCCCATCGTTTATACCCGACATTCCAAATTTGAAAAACGTTAATCCATGTTTTCCAGAAATAAGTAGCCTTCAAATATTTTGTATAATACAGATAGGAAAAAAAGTAAATTGAGAAATTGCGGACTTACCTCCAGATGTTGCGGCTGCTGTGGTAGTCGTAGTGGTGGTGGTGGTAGTGGTTGTGGTGGTAGTAGTCGTAGTGGTGGTGGTGGTAGGAGTGGTGGTGGTGGTAGTGGTCGTGGTAGTGGTAGGGGCTGTGGTAGTAGGAGTGGTGGTGGTGGTGGTGGTAGTGGTCGGGGTTGGTGTAGTGGTAGGGGTTGTGGTAGGGGTGGTGGTAGTAGTGGTAGTCGTAGTAGTGGTAGTGGTAGGGGTTGTTGTAGTGGTAGGGGTTGTGGTTGTGGTAGGGGTGGTGGTAGGGGTAGTGGTAGTAGTGGTAGTTGTAGTAGTGGTAGTCGTAGTAGTGGTAGTGGTAGGGGTTGTTGTAGTGGTAGTGGTAGTAGTGGTAGTGGTAGTTGTGGTAGTGGTAGTTGTGGTAGTGGTAGGGGTTGTTGTAGTGGTAGGGGTGGTGGTAGGGGTAGTGGTAGTAGTGGTAGTGGTAGTAGTGGTAGTGGTAGTTGTGGTAGTGGTAGGGGTTGTTGTAGTGGTAGGGGTTGTGGTTGTGGTAGGGGTGGTGGTAGGGGTAGTGGTAGTAGTGGTAGTGGTAGTAGTGGTAGTGGTAGGGGTTGTTGTAGTGGTAGGGGTTGTGGTAGGGGTGGTGGTAGTAGTGGTAGTCGTAGTAGTGGTAGTGGTAGGGGTTGTTGTAGTGGTAGGGGTTGTGGTTGTGGTAGGGGTGGTGGTAGGGGTAGTGGTAGTAGTGGTAGTGGTAGTAGTGGTAGTGGTAGGGGTTGTTGTAGTGGTAGGGGTGGTGGTAGGGTTAGTGGTAGTAGTGGTAGTCGTAGTAGTGGTAGTGGTAGGGGTTGTTGTAGTGGTAGGGGTTGTGGTTGTGGTAGGGGTAGGGGTAGTGGTAGTTGTGGTAGTCGTAGTAGTGATAGGTGTAGGGGTTGTTGTAGTGGTAGGGGTTGTGGTTGCGGTAGGGGTGGTGGTAGGGGTAGTGGTAGTAGTGGTAGTCGTAGTAGTGGTAGTGGTAGGGGGTGTTGTAGTGGTAGGGGTTGTGGTTGTGGTAGGGGTGGTGGTAGGGGTATTGGTAGTAGTGGTAGTGGTAGGGGTTGTGGTTGTGGTTGTGGTTGTGGTTGTGGTAGGGTTAGTGGTAGTAGTGATAGTCGTAGATGTGGTGGTGGTAGGGGTTGTTGTAGAGGTAGTTGTAGAGACGGTAGTGATGGTGGTAGTCGAAGAGGTGTTGATGGTAGTGGTAGGGGTAGTGGCAGGGGTAGTGGTTGAAGTGGTAGTCGAAGAGGTGGTAGTGGTGGTGGTAGGGATATTGGTTGTAGTGGTAGTCGTAGATATGCTGGTGGTAGTGGTAGGGGTAGTAGTTGTAGTGGTAGTCGTAGAGATGATGGTGGTGGTAGTGGTAGGGGTAGTAGTTGTAGTGGTAGTCGTAGAGATGATGGTGGTGGTGGTAGGGGTAGTAGTTGTAGTGGTAGTCGTAGAGATGGTGGTGGTGGTAGTGGTTGTAGTGGTAGTCGTAGGGGTGGTGGTAGTAGTAGTGGAAGGGGTGGTGGTAGGGGTAATGGTTGTGGTAATAGTGGTAGAGATTGTGATAGAGGTGGTAGTAGGGGTAGGGAGAGCGGCAATAGTGGTAGTGGTTGTAGTGGTAGTAGTAGTAGTAGGAACAATAGTATCAGTTGTAGTTGTTGTCATTGGAACGGTACCTTTGAATGAATGAATAAATTTAACCTTGATATTGTCAGAAAATCAACATGAACCTACATGAACACGATATTTCAAGGGACATAACTGCAACTTATTACGGTCTGGTTTCAATGAGACTGTACAAATCAATTTGTGTTTTAAGAATCATCCTTTAAAGGGGCAGTAGTGCGTTTTTTGCAAATTTCATATTTTCAAATTTCTCTTTCATAATGATAGTTTATGTCATTTATATTTACTTTAGCGGGTAAAACATCTTATTACACAAACCAGTTATCCATAATGGTAATAATGGTGTTGCGTACAAAAATTGCATGGCGGCCATATTTTAATATTTCCAATGACAAAAACGATTCCCATGTCTTTACGGAACCATGTACACTCATTTAAAACTTTATTTTCCGAAGAGAGAAGGGTGTTTTACTATTGTAACATTATTTTTCAAATATATACTCATTTAACACAAAAAAAACGTGCTACTGCCCCTTTAATCTTACAGTTTTTCCCAAAATCTCACAAGCCCTACAATGTGTCGATGTAAGCATAAATTTACAGATTGGAGGGGTTCATGAAATTTTGATGCTGAGAAAAAAAAGTATAGTAAAAAACAAGAAGTTACAAAAAAAGAGCAATTACAGGCAACATTCCTTCAACATATCTTGTTATGAAGCCTTCTACAGTTTATACCGTTAAACTCGAATTTTCCCATGTACACTGATTAAAACATCTAGATTCATTGGTTTAGATAACACCATTAATGAACGGAGCAAGCGCTCAAAATCTGCTTCACCTACGATTGAGCCACGTGTCAATAAGTTTAGAACACCCAATTTTGTAATATGCTGAAATATCGACTTGAGGGAAAAGAGAACCCTGTCGTTCCTTGCTTCAGTTGTTATGATCTACCTGTCAAATCTTCTTGTACTAATGATTACTTTATATATTATTACTTATGAAGTTTATTATACACAAGAATGTCTAACAGTAAAGTAGCAATTCACAAAAACAAACGAAAACAATTGCTTTAGTCATTTCTACAAGAAGATACCCAATTCAAGTTGAAGTGGTGTTAAGGCCTCCCCACACCAACACAGCGCGCCAGCAGCGCAGCGCAGCGCGCCCGCAGCAAAAAAATCGCTCATTGGCTATGCTTGATTCGGGACCCGGCGCATTACCCGGCGTACGCCGCCGGAAGCGGCGTAACCGGCATATCACTTGATTGGAACCCGGCGCACGCCTTAGGCGTACTCCGGATGCGCCGGTTTGAAATGACCGGCGAAGGCGGCGTATAATGGCGGACAAATGTTACCCTTGCGACATTCAATAACCATTTTGTTTATGAAGTTGCGTTGGACAGTTGAATAGTTGACTGATTTATTTTTAAATGTCACTGCTTAATTAAAACAATGCATTATACGCTAATAAAATCTTAATCAATGTTTTGAAATAATTTTCAAAAAATACTTATATAATATAAATGACATGTTTATTGAAGCTAGTTTGAGGGATGATGACGTCTTCCTGTCTGTACGCCGATACACTTGTTTCAACTGAGCCTGGTCCAGGAACGGCGTACGCCGGACACGTGACTGGAGTATACGCCGCCAAAACGAATCAAGCATAGCCATATTGATTTGTGATTGTTAACCCACACCAACGCAGCGCGCCAGCAGCAAAATTTCTGAATCGCAAAAAAAGTGATTTTTGCTGCGTGGCGCGTCGATGCTTCGGGGAATCCCCTACTTCTGACGTCATTTTCGTTCGTCATCAGAAACTCGTGTTGGATAAAATTCTTTGCTACAATGCCCAAAATACATATCAATGAAGAGTTACTAATCGTTGAAGTACAAAAACAACCATGGCTATTTGACATAGACTCACCCAACTACAAAGATGTTGAGATGGCGAATAATTCATTGACACAAATAGCCACAAAAAAAAAAAAAATGAAGCAAGTGGTAAGAACATTTATTGATCAAACTACAAAATTAGTAATGTTAATGTGACAGTCGTTCTCTGGTCACTCAGCCTTTGTCACATCCATACGCGAGAACGATTATAATTTTAAAACAAGATCTCATTTGTCACTTGTTCCAACTCGCTTTATTGACGCGCATTGACGTGCTGCGCTAGTCTTGGGTAAAAAAACGCGTGCTACGCGCTGCGCTGAGCTGAGCTGCGTTGCTGGCGCGCTGTGTTGGTGTGGGGAGGCCTTTATTATATTATATATTAGCATTGATTTTGTATTAAACAATTATTTCCCAAACGAAAATACGTGATCACCTTCGTAACACTGTCCATAGGAAATCATCGATTATCCAGTCAGTCACAACCACTTTCAAATTAACACAAAGATGCACAATATTGGTTATGCGTGCCTGGAATATTAAAAAAATTGAAAATGTGGTATTATGTAGCTCAGTTGCTAGAGTGTCCGCTCATCACCCGGAGTTCGATTCCCGGTCGCGTCATACAAAAAGACGTTAAAATATGGCAGATGCTGCTTCCTTGCTTGACACTCCGCATTATAAGGACAGAGCAACGCTGCATTATGGCTCCCGGGTGCGGAAAGCACAAAATGAATTTCCGATGTTCAATGTATTGAGGACAATAAAGAGTTTTTATAAAATCATAATCAAGCTAAACCCAAGGTTGGAACCAGAACCGCCTTTGAAACCTATTTAAACCTCCTTCTTCAGCAATAGAGACCTAATAATTAAATTCGTATGCACAGATTCTTTGACCAATGAGGAGTAAAAATTATAAGTTTGGTAACTCTGTTAATCCATGTAAGGGCCAAATGTGCTTTATTCTAAAAACAAATAGTGTCTTCTTCTCAAAACTAAATGCACAAGAAAGCTGAAATATTGACAGGAACTTGGCGGATGGGGATTATGAATTGTATGTTTGATTACTCAGTGGCTATACTCTTGAAACCTATTTCAATTTTCTTTTTAATGATTGAAGCCTTTAAAAGCTGAAAGCAGATACGTTGACCAATGTGGATTATAAATTGCAGTTTGTAAACTCTAAAATATGATGAACTACAGAGCCAATGGCTTAGTTTTAAATAACTCAACGGCGGTGTCGATGATATGTCATACAAGGAAATATTATCGGGGAGTTTTCACATGAGAGAAAAACACAGTATTTAATCTTACCCAGACGATAGTAGACATTGCTGTCCAGTTGTGAGACGAGGGTCAAGGTCGATGCCAACTGACTGTGCAGGACGCAGTGTCCTGTGACTTCGGAGAAGGTGAAGGTCACACAGTCGAACTCATGACACTTGACCACACATTCTCGTCTGTTTGTCAAGGTCATATTTTTGATGACGTGGTCACTTCCGGACTGGTCAGTGTTGGTCAGGACAAACCTCTCATCCACACACAGATTTTCATTAACAAGATTTCCACCAGCAGGTGTTATTTTCAACCAAATAAGTGCAACAAGAGGAAGAAAGAATAACATGTTTCGTCTGTATGTATATATCTTGAAATGTGCTTCAGACACGTTTCAAGTTGTATATATTCAATTGTCATATCTTGCTTGTGTGTACGACTGTGAATTCGCGAAGTCTAAATTAAGGAAATGAAAGACAATCAATAAAGTCCTCCGACATGAACTAATTGATTGTAAGTGTTAATTAAGATAACACCTAGAAGGCGTATTTTTTAAACTGAAAATGTATTTGTTGATTGCTACTTTAACTTTGTATTCTGATGTTCAATGTTCTTAGTCTCTATTTAGTAGGTTGGGTAAGAAAAATGTAAACCATTGTTAATGGAAGTAGTTTTACTTTTGCAATATACTTAAACACAACATTTCCACGGACCTAGCTACATGTACCTGTTCCGCCCCTCCCTTTATCTTTTTACTTTTATTTTTTTAGAAAATAGATTTAGTAAGCGTGTATGTCATTTTCTCAGGATGCTATGATGTATGGCGTTAATGAGTGAATCTGACAAATGCCAGTATAATGTTTCTATACAAGATTGGGTTTTGCACCTACATAGCGATTTCACCCAAACATTTCTCAACTTTAAATTGGGACGAAATGGCACTTTGTGTTCCGACCCACTCACATAAGGGTGCCATATTCACTAGAGTCGTATAACGAACGGTGCTATATTCCCTAGAATCTTAGAAAGACTTCTTCGATAGGACTTTTCAAAGGACACGTGCAAATAAGAGCGTGACAGGCACCCGACCATTCTTTTTATATCTCTCTAGCAATCATTATTGTTCAAGTTAAAATTTTAAATATCATTCTTGTTTAGGAAGACTAAGATTTTCAACTTTCATTGTGATACTCCAATTACATTCAGACGTGGAAGAGGTAATGCTAAACATGCTGTAAATAGTTTTATTACTTAAGTTTTACTTATGTTTTTACAGCGATTTGATTGGTCGAGAGGCGATCACGTGACCGTCGCCAGAAAAGCATATTGACTCCAGCCCGAATCGGACCAAAAGCCGTATTGACATGAGTGACGTCAAACGATTGTTGCATGACGTCAAACGATTGTTGCATGACGTCAAACAATTGTTGCATGACGACATTCTATTGTTATCATGACGTCATTTGATCGTAGTCCCAGCTGTACTTACCAAATTACAGTTTTGACTATATTTCATTGTTTTCCTTTCTTTTCTGTATTGCATACATAAAAAACAATTATGGACTGGTGATTTCGGTCAATATCTGTTTTTATGGACCCGAGAAAACAATTTTGGCCTCGGACTTCGTTCTTGGTCAATATTGTTTTCTCGGGTCCATAAAGACAGGTATTGGTCTTATCACCAGTCTATAATTGTATAATATTGGACTGCTAGCTTAAGTCAGAAGTACAAATAATAAGTGAAATACTAGGACTGCCGAGGCAGTACTTAGGTCTTCATACTTCCGCTTTGACCTTCACCTCCATGTTTGACTGAAGAATGTCATTGATACTGTACTGTCAATTCTACATATGTTACATAAATCTCTCATGCCAACAGAAGTGTGAAAGTTCAGGAATTTCAATGTAAATCAAAATGGCGGGAAACCACGAGACCTACGAGTTGGTCATGATTGACTTTTTTCCTTGCATTGTTATTATGTATCTTCTAAAAAAAGATTCAAGTCTCTATGTCAACGTTGAAAATTTTCCCCATGTAAAACTTTGAAATCATGATTTTCTGTCATTTTTCAGCCTTAATTGTGACCGGAAATGACTGTACGCAAGCGATGATATAATCGATTTGTAAAGACACTATATTATTCTAGTAACCCTGAAAATTTCATGCAATTGTGAGATCGGGAAGTTGGAGTAATGTCCCCTTGTAGTAGGTCCCATGTAACAAGTCGCCTAACTTTGAAAGGTCATTGTGCAAAAAGTATTAATAGTACGCTCTTGAAAAACAACACCATGTATTCACCAATGCCTCAGCTGCATACATGAACAAGTTTAAGCTTCGTGGTGCAAATATCTTCAGAGGAGAAGATTGTCAAAGGTACATGGGGTCGGACAATTTAAAAAAGTGACAAAATTCAAAATGGCGTCTAAACCACGTGCGAAATCGGCATGGTTTACTTTTTTGCTCGCATTGTCATTGCGCATGTTTTTAAACAAATTGCAAGTGTCTAAGTGCATTTAGAAAATAAATTCCCACTGGCCCTTTTGTGATGACAAAAATCAAAATCCTGCCACAACACAAGTCAAGATCTTGATGAATTCTACCGTCCCTGTAAATTTCATAAAAATCGGTATAGCCGTTAGTTCAGAATCTGTTACACAAAAAAAGTACAAATAATAATAATAACAAGAATCTCGACAATGACAATAGGTCTTTCAGACTATGTCTGAAGACCTAATAACAGTACATACATATCCTTTATATGTTCTTCACTTGAACCATTGAAGGTAGGAATCTTCTACCTAGGATCGAGATCAAAGTTTGTACATTTGGTACTGACCCCCATGAAATTCGGGCGTCACATACAATATCCCTAATGTACAACCCGCGCATATTTTTGAAAATAGGTACCTAGAGGATCAAAGTTAATATTCGATATGGGCATGACGGACAATATTCCTAAAACCTTAAAACAACCTCCACTCAGAAGCGAGTTGGCATAGGAAGCTCGAAGCTAAACGTTTCAGATTAACGTCGTTTGTTCGTTTGGTCTTAGCTCCCTCAAATCTTTGCATGCAAGGCTTACTTATTGGTTACAATAGCATGACGTCATGCAACAATCATTTGACGTCACTAAAGTAAATATTGCTTTTGGTCGGTCTCGGGCTGGAGTCAATATGCTTTTCTGTCGACTCAATAGGATAAGACGGAAATGTCACAAGTGAAGAATGACGTCATAGTCGCTTGCCTTTCACGGTTGTTACGAACCCGAGCGGTAATTGTCAAGGGAGATAACCGGTGACGGATGGCTAACAAAAGGACCTCGCATGCTTTGCAACGAAGTGATATAATTTGTCATTTGTTCGCAGGTCCAAGCTGCGTATCAGTTTGATTGTCTCACGCCGGACAAGGGCGGGTAATTTGAGTACAGATTTCGCTGACAGAGTTTCCATGGGTGATATAGTGGAGAGTAACGGAGCATATATAAAACCATGGGTAACCGAGGAGGCCGGATCCCATTTCAGTGAAATAAATAACATGATGAATAAACTTTTTATTTCAGTGTCACAAGTAGATGTATATTACAGTAAAACATGTCAACTGTTTATTAAAGAACAAACAATTATCATCAAAATTACACCCCGTTTCCCAATTTACAAGGAAGCCTCAAACGAGGTATTTTCAATATACAAATATTACCCTTCAAAAATCAAAATTGTTGCCTTCGAAACAGAAAAAGAGAATTTTATAAAATCTACATTGCAGTGTTCTGGTGTTCTGTGGATCAATAGAGCAACGCTGATCGTAATGCCAACTCTCACGAAAACTCCCCCCCCCCCCCTCTTTGATCTCACCCTGCCACAAATATACAGTTGTATTGCAGTCCTTCATTTATTTATTCTACTTTATACTAGTTTACAGCCTTGGTACTTTTAGCTGTCGAC
Organism: Gibbula magus; assembly: GCA_936450465.1. Lineage (NCBI taxonomy): Eukaryota > Metazoa > Mollusca > Gastropoda > Trochida > Trochidae > Gibbula > Gibbula magus. Next base: position 19,275,349 of record OW388300.1, on the reverse strand, counting down.
GGTTAACATAAGGTTTCAATCTGTTGGGCATCAATCGGCAGGACCATCGGTAAATTCTCCATTTCGTGCTTCGTCATGTGTAGTTATGTTTCTGTTAACATGAAGGTTTTATGAAAGCATATTTTACAATGATATTTTTGGTCAAAAGCTGATCGCATAACTGTTGACAAAAATTCTAACTGATTTCACCCTGAACCATAACCTTTGTTGACTTAATTCAACATTCCTAGCTGTCTGTGGCTACTAAATTGGATTGTGATGTTGTCAGAATAAACGTAATCTGCGACATTCTCGCCCGTGTTGTGTTACAATATAACATAACATTATATCGGAAAGTAAGAACAAATGTGTTGTAACCTACACTGGCTCAATGCTGAATGGATGTAATCAAACCATTGGCACAAAAGTTAGTCAGGAAGATGAAGAGTTGGAAGATTCTTGATAATACTCACCAACTCAACGACTAAAGTTGTTAAATTGTCAAAGACAGTTAAGGACCACTGGCTTCTTGTTCCCTGCACACCTGGGTGTTCAAGGAGCGTTGGTGAGTGTAAATCTCTAGCATCTGCCTCCTTGAGCAGGATCTTTGGAAAACAGATCTTAGTGATTATGGTTAGTGTATACTGCTGTTAACAAATACATGTCCTTACACATCGCCTACGTTTGAAAACACTTACCATTTCAGCTCAAAATAATAATAATAATATATTTATGATGCGAACATATCCATCCTCAATGCATGCTCAAGGCGCTACACAATTATTACCCTGAAGGAATCCTACTTTCGGTGTCGCCTACGAAGCGCGACGTATAATCCATACACACCCTTGTTCAGGTATAAAATGCTATTATATTTGTAATTTAATACGATCAAAGTTGGATACATAACATTAACCTCCTCGACTCGAAATCATTTAGGTTTGTTTGGGATAGCAATGAATTACAAACATTTAGAGATAATCTCTTTTCTGATTCTGTTCAAGAACTACTCACAAATCTATGGATTGTGCCATGTTTAATATTGATACGAGTGTAAGTTTGTTAACAGATGCGTTATGTTTAGCTGCCTCAAGTATGAAAAAACAAAATGGAAAATATAAATACGATGCGAGCAAGGGGAATACATGTAAATGGTTTGATGCCGAATGCGATCGTTTGAAAAAAGAAAGATGTCGATATTAAAATCACTTTAGGAAAAATAAAACGATTGAGAACCTTCGTGAATACCATATAGCTAGAAACAAGTATAGTGAAACTTGCAAACGAAAGCAACAGAAATATTCAAATGATAGACAACATGACTTAGAGAAAAGCATTAATAATTCTAAACAATTCTGGTCCGAACTAAGAAGTCTGGACAACCAAGTAATTCAAACGAGATTGATATCAGTGACTGGCATGATTACTTCAAAGATCTATTCGCCTCTTCTATAGATATTAGGAATGATACTCTATTTGATACAGACGTTCATGGCAGTCAAGCTTCATTACAAACAGACTCTGAATTACAGTTTGCTAATGATATTTTAGATTAACCTATTAGAATAGAAGAAATTCTCGATAGTAGTCGCCATCTGAAGTGTAATAAAGCTCCGGGAATAGACTGCCGGAATTCTTAAAAAAAACTCGACAGATATTTTGCTACCTTATTTAGAATTACTTTTTAATGTGATATTAGAAAATGGAAAATTTCCTGAATCATAGTCTCTTGGAGGTATTGTCCCGATACATAAACAAGGTAATACAAGACATGAATAAGTACAGAGGTATCACTCTTTTAAGCATCCTCGGGAAGGTATTCACCTATATTATTAACAAGAGACTAGTTTTCTGGGCAGATACCCTGGATAAAATAAGCGAATAGCAAGCAGGATTTAGAGAGGGATATTCAACAATCGATACTATTTTCACTTTACAAACTCTCATAGAGAGATATTTAAATGCTAAAGGGGGTAAATTTTATATATTTTTTGTTGACTTTGCCAAAGCATTTGACTCAGTTGAAAGAAACAAATTATGGAACTTATTAAAATCACACAGTTCGAGTATGAAAATGAGCAAATTATTTTGCAACATTTACGAGAATGTCAAAGTATGTGTTCGGAATAACAACGATATATCCGATATTTTCAAAAGCCATTTGGGAGTTAGACAGGGTTGCGTTTTGAGCCCGTTTTTATTCACCATTTTCATTAATGAATTAGCCATTCGAATTAGAAAAAACTGTGCCCATGGTATACAGCTACACCCAGACATTATTGAGTTGTTCTTGCTCTTATTTGAGGATGACATTGTCTTATTTTCGTTAACTATTATTGGCTTACAAAGACAAATCAATGAATTAGAGAAGTATTCGGATGAATGGAATCTAAAAGTGAACAGATCTAAATCGAAAATTATTGTATTTAAAAATGGCGGGTCACTAGCAAAAGCAGAACAATGGTATTTTAAAAAGGAACTACTGGATACAAATGTCATTTTTTAATAAATATTTGGGTGTATATTTTAGCAGAAACTTCTCGTGGCACAAACATTTCAATCAGACAGCAACTCAAGCTAAAAATAAGTGTTCATCGGTATCTGGAGGCAGGCACGTATCTTAGGCGATCTCACACACCAGATCTTTCTCAAAATCGTTGATGCTAAAAAATAAAACCAATATTATTGTATGGCTCAGAAGTATGGGGTTTGCAAAATACGGAGGTAATTGAAAAAGTTCACTTATATGCATGTAAGAAATTTCTAGGAGTAAAATCAACTACACCCAGTGTTATGGTTTATGGTGAACTTGCATTGGGAGGTTTCCACTTTATATTTCCACTACCGTAAATGCAGTAAAATATTGGTTAAGACTTCTAGCTATGCCTTCTTATAGAATACCGAAAAAATGTGATAATATGATGCTGTTGAACGATAATAATGGTCAAAGAAATTGGGCATCCCGTGTCAGAAGCCTACTGTTCTCTATCGGCTTCGGGAATGCTTGGAATTCACAATATGTAGAATCTCATAAGTTATTCAAGGCTAAAAGATATGTATTTTCAAACATGGTGTGATAAAATTACCCTGTCAAAAAATGTTTCTATTATGCAATATTTAAAGAGGATCTGTTAAAAGAAGCTTACTTATTATGTGTTGATATACAAAGTACAGACGATCATTAGCAAGTTTTGGATGTTCATCCCATGATTTATTTATTGAAAATGGCAGGTATAGAAATATTAAAAGAGAAGACAGAATATGTACACTTTGTAATTTAAACGAAATTTAAGATGAATACCACTTTCTTTTCACCTGTTCACTATATAACTCATTACGTTGTAAGTATATTCAACAATATTACAATGTCCATCCAAGTATCACTAAATTCTCTAGTTTAATGAGCAGTACAAATCAAAGAACGTTACAAAATCTTGCTATGTATATTAATAAAGTTATGATTTGTAGAAAAAATGCCATAGCGAACTAATGTACACTATTTATTTATGTATATATTCACATGACTTATGCAAATGTACTATAGGCCTGAGGCCTCTTCAGTACGAAATAAAGATTGAATAAAGATTGACTGTGCCTCTATGTATGCTCTTCTCACATATAAGGTAAGCTATTGATAATCAAAACTGGTTTTATGGAACCAATCCATCGGCTATCAAATCAAGGACAGATTCACAGACGTGCACTTGTCAATAACAGGTATTCGTGTATCTACATTTTACATCCAAGCTGATTGTATTGAATTTTTGTTTCGCTTTGGTTTCTGAATCCAGTGACAATAGAGAAATCCAAAATGTATACATTTCAAATAAACTGATTTTTAAGATACAATTTTTGGGCCCGATTTCACTAACAGATAACTGAAGATGAGTTGAAATATAGTAAATTTTAAAGGCGCTGTAACACATTTATTTGAATATTTTTGTCATTTAGTTTAAACAAAATTTGTTTACGTTTGCGGGTAAAACATCTTGTGATACGAGCCATTAAGCAATATCAATATAATAGGTTATCCTTATTGGTATGCGTCGTATAAAACTCTTCAGTGTGAGAGGTAGATTTGTAAGTCTCATGCTTTTTTGAGACTTCAGACACCAAGATAGTTGACCTGTCCATCATTGTACGATATTCAAAACCCTTCTCTGAGTGTTAAGGGATTGCTACATCAGTCATATCACTTAAAGTACCTTCAAGCGGCCATATTAATGTGATCACATAAAAATGGTCGCTAAACGGACTCGCATGGCTTAACCAAAACGTGTATTTTCGTTTTAGACCTATTTTTATTGAGTCATTGGTAACACGTATTTACCTTTTGTGAGAACACTTTCAGTAAGAACGGGAAGCTACAACCCCTTTAAAGGATGGATTTGCGATGTTCGGAACGATCCCATGGGGATCTGCATCTTTTATTAACATACCTTGACATATTCTGTGATCTGCAATGGAGAATCCTGAGAACATTCAAGGTGACTTGGTCCTTACATTAGTACATCTGGAAGTCCAAGTACTAGGTTGACTGGTGCACTAAAACATAAGTTAAACCATCAAAGTAAGTGTATAGTGTTCAGACTGCAACATGAATATGGGCAGGACATATGGAGGTCCAAGTTTTTGGTCTAATGATGCACCTACACTTAAATTAACTCATAACAAAACTTATATATCACACTTTTTGCCATAGTGCGACAAGTAAAATTGACACTTGACTTAGGAGATATCCAGAATTTTTAAAAAAGGCAGAAACCGTTCACTGCCATCTTTGCCTGAGTGCATCATTTGAAAGATCATTAATTGTTACACTACTCAGGAACACACATAATCTAAGACAACATTTTCAAGGCACTTTATAAATGTTGAATCTTATAAAGTCACTTTATTATATTTTTCGATGATTAGATGATATTTAAAGAAATATATTTGCGATAAAGTTTGAAGCTTTCGCTCTCATTTATGTTAATTTATCAGTTGATTAAATATCATATTATCAAAATTCATTAACTGATTAAATTGTTTTGATAACATTAAATATACTATAATCAGATAATAGCTTCTGTGAATGTATACAGTTTGAATTTGTATTTTAATGTGCAAATAGCAAAAGTATCAAATACTTGGAACATATTATAGATACTGAGAGAATATGAAAAGTGACATACATTCAACCATTAGATATTTTGTAATATATTTATGGTATATAAGACAATAACTTTGTATGTATATGACCGTACCTTCTGCTGATGTTATTGGTCTTGTTGCCGTTGTTGATGCAGGGATGATGATGATGATGGTGGTGGTGGCGGTGGTGATGGCGGTGGTGATGGCGGTGGTGATGGCTGTTGTTGTTGTTGTGGTGGCGGTGGTGATGGCTATTGTTGTTGATGTTGTGGTGGTGGCGGTGGTGATGGTGGTGGTGACGGCTGTTGTTGTTGTGGTGGCGGTGGTGATGGTGATGGTGGTGGTGATGGCTGTTGTTGTTGTTGTTGTGGTGGCGGTGGTGATGGCTATTGTTGTTGTTGTTGTTGTTGTGGTGGTGGTGGTGACGGCTGTTGTTGTTGTTGTGGTGGCGGTGGTGATGGCTATTGTTGTTGTTGTTGTTGTTGTGGTGGTGGTGGTGGTGGTGATGGTCGTAGTGGTAGTAGCTTCAGTAGAGTTTGTAATTATAGTAGTAGTTGCGATGTTAGTGGTAATAGTAGAATTAGTTGTAGTAGTTAATAACTTAGTAGTTGAAGTAACAGCATCAGTTGAAGTAGTAGTATATTAGTTTTAGTATTTGTAGCAGTTACAGTTGTAGTAGTAGATGAAATGTTAGTGGTAGTATACAACCATAATGTTAATAACATAGTAATGGAAGTAATAGCAGCAGCAGTAGAAAAATCAGTATAGTAGTTGTAGTATGTGTAGTAATTGGAATGACAGTGGTAGTATATAACAATAAAGATAATAAATTGTATGTGGGGTAGGGAAAGTAAAAGCAGACGTAGAAGTAGTAGTATAGTAATAGTAATAGTTGACAATAGTAATAATTGATATGTTAACAGTAGTAGTAGAGGTAGCAACGGCAGAAGTAGTAGTAGTAATAGCAATAATTGCACAAGTACAATGTAGGAGTAGACTGTAAAAGTAGAAGTTGTAGTTGTTTGGAATCTTATCGATAGTAGGGTCATTCTACAGAAATTGACAATTTCATGTCCTGACTAATATTCTTTTTTTTGGAGAGGATTTTAATGTCAATATTAGACTCGGCTGTTTCCAATAGTAGGGGTGAATAAGATTAGTTCGTTCAACATGATATGATGGGCACTGCAACATGAAGATTCCCTGAACCTTTTGTACGTTTAAACAATATTTACAAAATCGTCCACACTTTGGGATATTTAAATACCTTCCAATTTCAATTTGCATTTGATGACTCGATGTTATAATAATAACCTCTATCAGCCCGTCGTCAAATGACTTGAACCCTAGGTGGTAATGTACAAGGCAAATAGATCAAAGTTGCGAAGAATTTAGAGTAGTCACGCTTTGCAAAACAAACGTTCAACATGGCGGGCAGACCGTATTTGTGAGCTTGACACCATCATTTAATCAACAGTTGTGTTGAAAATGAGGTAAACTTTAAAGCAATCGAAATGCATACAGAGAAAATGCGAAATCCAAATACCGTAAAAAAAAACCCAAACCAAGTGACATGAGAACATTTTCTGAGTAAGTTATGAATTAATTGCGGAATTTAAGTTTATGAATGTTTAACTTAATTGGGTTGCTTTTAGGTGTTTATGATAAACATAGTATGATATGGGTGTTTTCATATCAGATCTCCTAATACCCGGTATAAGCTAAAGCTCTCGGCGATAACATAAGCAATTCCATGAAGAATTAACATAATATATTCGTACGTTTTTAATGCAGCTACAGGGTACCTTGAGGTGGACATGATTTGACAGGGTTTTATACAGGGTCTCACAATGTCACTACCACAGGGGCGGGTATCGCTTAGAAATATCGTTTGAAAGACATATACCGATATAGAGCCTATTAAAAGGAGGGGATGTAAACCACCCATGCTCATTCAAAGTCAAATTTCGCATCAAAATTTTGTTGGCACAGTTAATGCCTACGATACGAAAGCTAAATGATTTCCTTACACAGTGAGCTATAAATGGCCACAATCTGATCATTATTTCAAATTGTATGCGACCAGACAGTATGTTAATCGCTACCTCCTAACTTTCAAGCCAATATCGCCGCTCACGAAAATCAGCGAAAACTCACCTTTTAAAATCGTTAATTAATTTCAGCAATGTTGGCAGCATTTGTGAATCGGTTGATTCTAACCCCAGAGTGAAACTACAGATGTAAAAAAAATATTACAACACCTACATATCAAGTCATCGCCAATGCTGTCGACTTGTTAGCCATACATGATCTTGACATTCATTTGACCTGGAGTATTCCACATCCTGATTACCGGGCCTTCGTTCTCGCGAGAATAGAAGAGTACTTGGTGTCGAAATCTTATAACTTTGCAAAATATATCAAAGATCAAACACACTAGCTACTTTCGCAAAATTTCACTCAGCTCGTGCGAATTCTACATCTGTTTATTTTTCAAAAGCTTCGCTGTCACAGCAAGTTTACCCGAGTATTTCCGCTTGAATAAATATTTGAAACCAAAATCACCTGATGTGATTCAATGCATTTATATCTTAATAACGTATATTTAATAAAAAGTAAACACTTCTGTGTACCATTGACTAATAGTGAAATGGATGTATACTTACTGTTAGCTTCAATTTCCTGCGTTCAAAATGAATCTTCATAGAATGTGATCTACCGACGGCTGTACTAAGCAAGGACAGGCGCTGATAGGCAACGTTCTATCGAGATTAGAAGTTAATTAACTTAGTAGGTTTGTTCATAGGTAAGGCAACTACCGCAAGCACTGACTGTACCAACAACTTACCACACGACCGCCGGGGCCTCGTCGAGGCGATAGTTGCCTTACTGCACAGGGGACGCAACTTTCCAATGCAAGGCATAACTCTTGCCAGTCTCCATTACTGGCTGATTTAGGCCTTGCAGTATTTCCTTAACAAATCTGTGCTTCGAAATCCAGGCCCGCTATGCATTTCTGGTGCAGCGATTCACTATCTAGGCACACCAAAGCGAGGGAAATACCGCAAGGCTTAAATCAGCCAGTAATGGAGACTGGCAAGGGTTATGCCTTGCGTTTGGAAGTTGCAGGGGACTCGGAAAAAGTACAAGAATGTGTACTATTGACGGAAGTGTTATCCCAAATATGACCATGTTATAAAGCAAATAAACCCACATCGCAATAATTACAGTGTTTAGTCTGAGAAATTCAACTCTTCAGCAAGACGAATTTATCCAGCAACACAGCGGCTTCAAAAATTAAAACTAGAAATTACTTCGCTTGCTCTAGCTGCGTGACAAAGCGATTTGTGAGTTTTTCAAGATTCATTTGGTATTTTTGAACTGATTTTAAAAAATATTCCTAATGAACAATTCCTAATAATCTAGTATCATAATTTTTTTAAAAAGGGTCGCATACACCATTTTAAAAATGCTTAATAAAGGTCTCTTTCCAGACATTTCACAATGAAAAAGTTAGTTAATTCTCTTATCATAAGCTCTTTCTTAACAAAGACATGATACGATTGTTAACCTAGTGTCTTTCCGTATCATTAATATCTTAAATTTGGAATTGGTTTTTAATGTAGTATGCCCTGAGTTAATTTGAGCATTTACTTGGGGTCTGTTGCAAAATGTTATATTAAATCATAAAGAATATACTTTTAAGGGCACTGGTTAATGAGCTGTCACTTAGTTGACACTTAACACATATTTTCCTAAGTTGTACAGCTATGATTAATTTTGCAGGTTGCAAATTTCTAAAGAATGACCCAGTGATAAGAATAGTAATAGATGGAAAGTTAGTAGTAATAGTAGTAACCATTATAATAATTACCATAATAATAATAATAATAATAGTAATATTCATCAGTGGTAGTTGGGATCTGAGTCGTAGTAGTAGAAGTAATAGTTGTAGTAGTAAGAGGAGTAGTAGTAGTTGTGATAGGAGTAGTAGTTGTAGTAGAAGTAGTAGTAGTGGTAGTAGTAGGAGTAGTAGTTGTAGTAGAAGTAGTAGTAGTGGTAGTAGTAGGAGTAGTAGTTGTAGTAGGAGGAGTAGTAGTTGTAGTAGTGGAAATAGTTGTAGTAGGAGTAGTTGTAGTAGTAGGAGGGTTAGTAGTAGTTGTAGTAGGAGTAGTGGTGGTAGTAGTAGGAGTAGTAGTTGTAGTAGTAAGAGGAGTAGTAGTAGTTGTGATAGGAGTAGTAGTTGTAGTAGAAGTAGTAGTAGTGGTAGTAGTAGAAGTAATAGTTGTAGTAGTAAGAGGATTAGTAGTAGTTGTGATAGGAGTAGTAGTTGTAGTAGGAGTAGTGGTGGTAGTAGTAGGAGTAATAGTTGTAGTAGTAAGAGGAGTAGTAGTAGTTGTGATAGGAGTAGTAGTTGTAGTAGAAGTAGTAGTAGTGGTAGTAGTAGAAGTAATAGTGGTAGTAGTAGGAGTAGTAGTTGTAGTAGAAGTAGAAGTAGTTGTAGTAGAAGTAGTAGTAGTGGTAGTAGTAGGAGTAGTAGTGGTAGTAGTAGGAGTAGTAGTTGTAGTAGAAGTAGTAGTAGTGGTAGTAGTAGGAGTAGTAGTTGTAGTAGAAGTAGTAGTAGTGATAGTAGTAGGAGTAGTAGTGGTAGTAGTAGGAGTAGTAGTTGTAGTAGAAGTAGTAGTAGTGGTAGTAGTAGGAGTAGTAGTGGTAGTAGTAGGAGTAGTAGTGGTAGTAGTAGGAGTAGTAGTTGTAGTAGAAGTAGTAGTAGTGGTAGTAGTAGGAGTAGTAGTGGTAGTAGTAGGAGTAGTAGTTGTAGTAGAAGTAGTAGTAGTGGTAGTAGTAGGAGTAGTAGTTGTAGTAGAAGTAGAAGTAGTGGTAGTAGTAGGAGTAGTAGTTGTAGTAGAAGTAGTAATAGTGGTAGTAGTAGGAGTAGTAGTGGTAGTAGAAGTAGTAGTAGTTGTAGTAGTAGGAGTAGTAGTGGTAGTAGTGGAAGTAGTTGTAGTAGGAGTAGTTGTAGTAGTAGGAGGGTTAGTAGTAGTTGTAGTAGGAGTAGTGGTGGTAGTAGTAGGAGTAGTAGTAGTGGTAGTAGTAGTAGGTGTAGTAGTAGTAGTAGTAGTTGTAGTAGTAGAAGTAGTAGGTGTAGTAGGATGAGTAGTAGGAGTAGTAGTTGCAGTAGTAGTAGTAGGTGTAGTAGTAGTAGTAGTAGTAGTTGTAGTAGTAGAAGTAGTAGGTGTAGTAGTAGTTGTAGAAGCTGTAGAAGTAGTTGTAGTGGTAGTAGTAGCACTAGTAGCAGTAGTGGTAGTAGTAGTTGTAGTAGGAGAGGTTGTAGTTGTAGAAGTTGTAGTAGTAGAAGTAGTAGTTGTAGTAGTAGTAGCTGTAGATATAGTAGTAGTGGTAGAAGTTGTAGTAGGAGGAGTAGTAGTTGTAGTAGGAGTAGTAGTTGTAGGAGTTGTAGTAGTAGTTGTAGTTGTAGCTGTAGTAGAAGAAGTAGTTATAGTTGTTGTAGTGAAAATAGTTGTGGTAGTAGTTGTCAATGTAGTCGAAGGGGTAGTAGTTGTAGTCATTGGAACGGCACCTGTTAAACCATAAATTAACAACGTTGTTAAAAGTTTGTTAAGATTTAATCAGTATTAATAACTATAACTAATAAATAACATCAATACATTCACATTAACACAAGGGTTCACTGTTCATTAGGTGAACAATTAGTCATATTTGCTCATTGTTGTTTACACCCCCAGTTTCATTACTTAGTGTTTGTGGTTTTTTTTTATCAAATTATCAACATGTAATGGCTTTGTTGAAATGCAATTATTAGTTAATATTCTTAATTCAACATTGTTAAACATGTTCCGTTCTGTAGCGAACCAATACAGTGCCAATACGAAGGACTCCTGCTGTTGCGTTTGTGTGCTATTCTGGACTTTCCTATTCTCGATAATCCAGGGTATAGCTCCGATAAATCTTCTCTATATACTCTGGACGCATGCAGGGCTCTGCCCGATAACTCTATTACCTTTCTTGGCTCACCGGCCTTTTTTCCCCAGCCAACGGGGTGCGTCTTTCAAAGTGATTGACAGCTTGTCAACTCGCTGTGCAAGAAGCATATTTAGGAAGGGAATCGTGTAGACAGATTGGCATTTGGCATGAAATGTTCGAACTTCTGAAATTTATTTTGATTGAGCGAACCCCGACAAAGGGATCCGAAGTGCCAACATTGAAGATAATTAAGAAAACAAATGATAGTCAAAACTACAATGCAAGACGAAACTCGCATTTGGAAGCTGACCCGGTTCATTACACAATCGGGTACAAAATAAATAATTTAAAAAAATCTTATTTATGATATACCGTTGATCATTGACAGGCTTCATGGCACTTCGCAACACACCATTCAGTCGAATGAGCTTACATGTAAACAACCCCGTCGGTAAATATAAATGTTCCGGCCGAATCGATGACGCACTTTTCTGTATCTTGGTAGCAAATATATTTTCAAAGTTTAATGAACAAGTAAACGTCCGTCACTTCAAAGTGCTTTCAGTGTTACTGTAATTGCATAAACATCCAACCAGAGTCGTTCCATCTGTTTAACGGAGGTGTGTCGTTTTAGCAGTCTTTTGATTGGTACGCTCAACTTCCCAGCGTAGACCGCTGATTGGATGAAATACCAGTCAAGGGAGGTAGTAACGTTATCGGGCCGAGCCGTGGATGTATATAGAGAAGATTTATCGGAGCGTATACTTTGGATTATCGAGAATGGGACTTTCCTAGCCAATGCAGAATTGTTGCTGCATACTTATATGGCATTTGGGGGCTAATGGTTTCCTAAAATACCTTTCAACGTTATTTAAAGGCGCTGTAATGTGATATTTATTATCGTGTATACAATATGTTGTTATGTTAGAGGGTAAAACATCTCATTACATGACCCGTTAAATCGTATCAATAGAAAACGGTTATCCGTATTAAAAGAAAATAGTGCGACGTATAAAGGGACAGTGGTGTGGAACTCTTCAGTGCGAGAGGTATTGTAGGTCTCACAGTTCATACAGAAAGATGGTTGACCATTTTATCATGGTACCATATTTAAATCTCTACTTTGAGTATTTAGGTATCGCTACATCAGTCAGATCCATGAAACACATTCGTGGGGCCATTTTAATGTAGGTCTCTCTGTCATATGGACTGTTAGAAGTAGTTGAAGGACAGTCCTCTTGCTCTGTCCCTCGCGTCCCTCAGCCTCATATGGACTGTTAGAAGTAGTTGAAGGACAGTCCTCTTGCTCTGTCCCTCGTGTCCCTCAGCCTCATATGGACTGTTAGAAGTAGTTGAAGGACAGTCCTCTTGCTCTGTCCCTCGCGTCCCTCAGCCTCATATGGAGTGTTAGAAGTAGTTGAAGGACAGTCCTCTTGCTCTGTCCCTCGCGTCCCTCAGCCTCATATGGACTGTTAGAAGTAGTTGAAGGACAGTCCTCTTGCTCTGTCCCTCGCGTCCCTCAGCCTCATATGGACTGTTAGAAGTAGTTGTAGGACAGTCCTCTTGCTCTGTCCCTCGCGTCCCTCAGCCTCATATGGACTGTTAGAAGTAGTTGAAGGACAGTCCTCTTGCTCTGTCCCTCGGGTCCCTCAGCCTCATATGGAGTGTTAGAAGTAGTTGAAGGACAGTCCTCTTGCTCTGTCCCTCGCGTCCCTCAGCATCATATGGACTGTTAGAAGTAGTTGAAGGACAGTCCTCTTGCTCTGTCCCTCGCGTCCCTCAGCCTCATATGGACTGTTAGAAGTAGTTGAAGGACAGTCCTCTTGCTCTGTCCCTCGGGTCCCTCAGCCTCATATGGACTGTTAGAAGTAGTTGAAGGACAGTCCTCTTGCTCTGTCCCTCACGTCCCTCAGCCTCATATGGACTGTTAGAAGTAGTTGAAGGACAGTCCTCTTGCTCTGTCCCTCGCGTCCCTCAGCCTCATATGGACTGTTAGAAGTAGTTGAAGGACAGTCCTCTTGCTCTGTCCCTCGCGTCCCTCAGCCTCATATGGACTGTTAGAAGTAGTTGAAGGACAGTCCTCTTGCTCTGTCCCTCGCGTCCCTCAGCCTCATATGGACTGTTAGAAGTAGTTGTAGGACAGTCCTCTTGCTATGTCCCTCGCGTCCCTCAGTCTCATATGGACTGTAAGAAGTAGTTGTAGGACAGGTATTTTGCCCTCTATGTACACGGTCGCCCCCTGAGCCTCCGATTAAATGCTGGAATCTGATAGAAGGGCTATTGCTCCTTACGCCGTCCACCCAGCCTCCGATTGCACTGTATACCTTTCATATTACTTGGATACCTCATCTTTCGCATATACCACCATTCATGTAATGAATGCAAATTTGAACGGTTTGAACGGTTCAACATAATGCTGTAACAAGTTTCAATAGAATCCACGAGACTGGTTTAGACACACATTAACATACAACACAATTGGATGTTTCTGAAATATTGCATAATAAACACAAAATCATGGGTGACAACCATTATAAATAATAATTATATAATAACACTTTATTGCCCTAATTTCAATGTAAGTTTTGGAAAGTTGGTTTGTGCCAATGGCACCCGGCAACCTCTGTGCAGGGCCTGTGCAATCGTTGTATTATCCTTATAATGCTGAGCGCCAAGCAAGGAAGCAACAACTCCGATCTTTTAACTTCTTTTGGTATGACACAGCCGGGAATCGAACCCCAACTTTCTGGGTGATGAGCGGACACTGAGCTACATCCCCGGTTTTAAGACCGTATATTATTGTGCATTTTGCACCCGGCAGCCGCAGTGCAGCGCCAGTTCAAGTGTTGTTCTGTTCTTATAATGCTGAGTGTCAAGCAACTCCAATCTTTTTACGTCTTTTGGTATGACGCGACCCGGAATCGAACCCCGACCTTCTGGGTGATGAGGGAACACTCTACAAACTGAGCTACATCCCCGGTTATACGAACGAGTATAATAGTCTAATCCCAAAGAAATTCAATTGCAAATGGAATTAATGTGATGTTATTTTTTAAAAATGAATATTAGAGCCATTAGCTACAGAGTCAATAACAAGTGTAGAAGGATCAAGGGCATAAAGATAGTTGGATCCCTCTGTGGTTTTGATGAGCTAAAAATCCTCAGGTCGACTAATTAGGATATCTAAGATTATCTGAGAAACACACCTCACTATAGGATCAAGGCTTATCATGTTGACAACATGTCAATAACGATTTAATAGACCAAATTTTGCTGTAACATAATTCAAGAGACTATTCTAAATGTGTACAACGTACATGTACCCTTGTCATAAAATTAAAAAACATTTCACACTCAGACAAACAGTTTAATCTTACCCAGACGATAGTAGACATTGCTGTCCGGTTGTGAGACGAGGGTCAAGGTCGATGACAACTGACTGTGCAGGACACAATGTCCTGTGACCTCGGAGAAGGTGAAGGTCACACAGTCGACCTCATGACACGTGACCACACATTCCTGTCTGTTTGTCAAGGTAATATTTTTTATGACATGGTCACTTCCGGACTGGTCAGTGTTGGTCAGGACAAACCTCTCATCAACACAGAGAAGTTCATTAACAAGGTTTCCACCAGCAGGTGTTATTTTCAACCAAATAAATGCAACAAGAGGAAGAAAGAACAACATGTTTCGTCTGTATGTCTCTATCCGGACATGTGCTTCTTAGATACAAATTTCGAGATGTAAATTTTCTTTTGTAATATCTCTCCCTTCCCTACATCTCTGAATTCACAAAGTAATCACCTAATTTAAGGAAATCAATAATAATCAATAAAGACAACTGGCATTCCTCTTTTCTTTTTAAGTGTTGTCTCATTAAAGAAAACACGCGATGGGAGTTATATTTTACTGAACTAAATAATATTGCGAAACTACATGTTTGAGTCTCAAGAGATATGTAGACTATGGTGTGTCTTATGTTAATTACTCCTTTGACGCCACAGTCTTAATGCCAATCTCCTAATGATTCAGTGTCGGT
Organism: Gibbula magus; assembly: GCA_936450465.1. Classification (NCBI taxonomy): domain Eukaryota; kingdom Metazoa; phylum Mollusca; class Gastropoda; order Trochida; family Trochidae; genus Gibbula; species Gibbula magus. Next base: position 19,260,213 of record OW388300.1, on the reverse strand, counting down.
ATGGTTGGATAAGTGAGAAGAATATACACGTACTGTGTTTTGTAATTTTAGGAAAGTGGAGTACTTGCAGAATTACTTATTTGACTTCTGTATTGAATATGACTAGACAATAACGTTCGCTCTTCAGGAAACTTAAGCAACCACAAACACTATTTCTCGGATTGTTTGCATGTAATAAAGAGAATTACATTTTAAAATATGTTCTTATTGTCATGAGAACGCAGTTTCTTTTGATTAATATCGAATAACTAAGTTTACTTGCTGTAGGGTCACAAAAGGTTCAGTAAGTAACACTTAGATTCGAACTCTCATTCAGTGAAAGAACTGAAAATAAGTTGATTTACTTTTTAGTTTTGAGTTGCAGCCTTTTGAAATCTAATTTATTAATCAATTCGGATTTCAGCATCTATCAGTACCTCATCGAAGACACTCTCTCCATTTTAAAAACGTTCCATTCTAAATACATCTTCAAGATCCAAGCCCTTGATGACTAAAGATAAATTAGTAACTATCAGTATAGTTCTTAACCGACTGTATTTCATCGATAGCTTAATAGCTTATCAGTTGAAGTGTGTGTTTTTATTCAATTTACTAATGAATAATTTCAGACTTGTTCAGAATCAGATCTGTTTTCATTTGCTGGTTTTCCCTTGGGAACTTCATCTTGTAATGTACTAATTGTACAGAACGTCTTTAATCCTTCTTTATTGTAGGCACAATAAAGGTATGAAACACATTTTCTAAAAACACAATCTACATTCTCAATGTGTAACAAGAAAAAGATATTTTCTATTCATATTCATACAGTTCTCCAAACAATAGAGTAACCTCATCTCGAAAACTATTCATCTGAGCAAAACGTGCTCATTCCCCGAGAGTCCTTATTGTTCGACAATAATGAACAACAATTGTAACAATTGAACGGCTTTTAGTCACTGGATGTCATTCATCACCTAAGGCGTGTTCAGAACCACGAGTACTCGCGAGTACCCGTTTCTGAACGACAATGAGTTCGCGCGTACTCGCATATACACATGTGACCACTTTGTATCAGTCTCGCCAAGCGAGGATTTACGGTCCAAAATGGAGTCGCTAGTCATGAAATTTGATTACCTCATTTTTCTTTCTTTTATTACCCACTCATTTGAAATTTGGTCAATTGCTATATGCAAGGCTCCTGTTTTTGTCCGAAATGGTGATGATATTCTTAAATTATCTTGGGAAGTACTCGCGAAATACTCTGTTCAGGAGCCGTTCGCGTGTACGCGTGTACACGCCAAGCGAGTACTCGCGGTCCTGAACACGCTTAGGAACAGCGTTAGGAAGACAAATACCTATATATACCCTACCCTATAACTATATATTACTATATAGGGTAGGGTATATATAGGTATATATCTTGCCTAGCGCTATATCTAAGTGGTCCTGAAAACGCTTCAGTTGTTGGTTCGTTCTAAACAGTCTAATTAAAGAAAATTTGAATTTTTCAGTCAACATTTGCAACGTAGCTATTTAAATCCCTAAGGCAGGCTTGTTAGATGCATTCTCTTGGAATGTACATTTCCGCAATCGTTGCTTCATTTACTGACTCTTCTGGTTAAGGGTCTGAAGCTACCCCTCAAAGATAATACTTTAAGTTTTGCAGAACATCGTCCTATATCCCTAGTACACCTGGCTGGATCTAATAACAGAGAGCAATGCCCTCTCATGATGCAATATATACGCTCGTAGCTTGAATTTCTTGAAAACAAGTTCAGTCTCCAACGTCCAATCATCAAATTTAATGACCAAATATTGTACTGTAGCAGGGTGAAACGAAATTGTTCCTACTGGCTTCGATTCCCACTGGAGGTGATCTCACAATCATTTCTACTACAGTACATTGCACCCCTTGGAGAACTTGAATCAAACAAGACATCAAGGATAGATATCGCTTCGTTTTGATCCTTCGCCTCACAATCTCATTACAATCAGACCGAATGTAACCAGGTTATTGATCGCATTATTGTTCTTTAGGGTTTATGTCTCGTGACCTATCACTCCAGCTAATTAGAAAAAAAGGCTTGAAAGTAGTCGCCCCCTGATTCAATAACTATTCAGGGTTGTGATTTTATAGATAAAAAACAAGTAAAAGGTCACCGTCAATGTCACATGACAACTGCCAGCAGTACTCACATGAAGAACACAACTCATCATCTTCCCACGGCAAGGTGACAATGTATCGAGATCTCCATTTTTTACCTTGCCTTCAACCTAGGCAGAAGTGGTGAAACGAATCCGCGACACCTATCGTGATCACGACTTACATCCCTTACCATCTGCTAACATACAGCCGTTTACATTCGGAACCAATTCAAAATAGCGACGATCGACACAGTCACAGGGGCAATGCAACTGTCTTATCCGATTAGCCTGCAGTACGTTAAAATCTTAGCACTGAAAATGCGAGGGTTGAGGTCAAGGGCGGAAGGAGAAGATATTGAAATCTTTTCGTTACGCCTGTGATGTTGTGAAGATGACAACTCATATGAAGTGCCACTTTAAAGAACACATCAAACCTTTAACCAAGTAGGATTCGTAGTGGTGCAAGTAGTGGTGCTAGTAGTGGTGCAAGTAGTGGTGCAAGTAGTGGTGCTAGTAGTGGTGCAATATAATATGTAAGAACCTACACTCAACTGAAACGTCACTATCCATAATATCAGCTAATTCAATCCACGAGTGATAAACACGAGTAAAACAGATACACATTATGTCCCCAGAAGCCAACTAAGCTAAATTTTAAATTTTAAAACATAATCTGTTCTTATGTCTGAGATACACACGTTTTGAGATATTGTCGTTTCGAACCAGATGAGATAGGATAGTTTAAATTGGCTTTTGGGGCTTGTTTAATGAAGTCCTACAGTCAGGAAGCATCAACGAAGTAAAAATATAGTCACAAGTGACGATGATAGGATTCAGCGCATAAATCAATTGAATTTAATGAATGAAGCCATCCTTCTAATGTAATTGTGAAGCTGTTAAAAAAGTTGCATGTCTCTAGCATGTCTGTCGGATTATTGAGACCCAAATTTCAAAGTTAAAAGCTGCATATTTCGGACTCTTGGAAAAAAGTCCAAAATTGTGACGTAACTATAACTGAAATTGTTAAGCAAATATCGTGAATAAATTTCAATAAATATCACTGACATTGATTTATTTTTGACAGAGGTATGTCCCTTTGAGCTAAAAACGAACATTTAAAAAGGTACCGTATTCAAGTGCAAATAATTCAAGTTCTATGACAAAATTCTAAATTTTGACTCTTCACTGTCTTAAGGCCCCTTTACACAGAGCCGCGTCCTTCGTACGACCATTGAGCGACCAAAAAAATGGACAGGACGCTAAATGGTCGGCTGATTTCGCGAAATCCCGTTTCTGTGTAAATGCTCCTGCGATCTTCGTGCGTCCTTTGTACGACCTAAAATGCAAATAATGGTAATTTCCATGACGATTTTGGAACAACCTGCACGTTCACGGAGCCTCCACCCTGCCTTCGCTGGGCGTTCACTGTGCAACCCTAACAACATTTGAGCATCAAGGGCGATCCCCGTACAACCCGTCAGCCACCTCTGTGCCTCCTCTGTGCCTTCGCTGTGCCTCCATTGACGATTAAGGCGACAGCTGGCCGACCATGCAGCAACACTTCTGCCTCCTCTGCGATGCCTGAACAATCGTTCAGTGATCACTGGGAACATTAGGCAACCTGGATAGACTAGGGTCTATAATAAGCTGCATTAGTCTTAATTGTTTCAGTCCCATTCCAAAAGTCAAAAACGACCAACCAATTAGCTTTTGCAGCTGCAATAAATAAAAATAAAAGTGTCTTTTTTTGCAGAAGAATATGATTAAAAAAACTAAAGAAGTAAATATAAAAAAATACATGAAATTATTAAATCCACTGGTAAACATACGAATGAAACAGGGCTTCATCATTCAAATGGGTTAAATTTAAGTTTATGAAACATTATCTGTTAATACTTCTGAAAATCATGCCTTGTAAAAACTGGTAAAAACTCTTTTTTAAATTTTCTTAACGGGGAGATAAAAAAGTAAACAGAGTAAAAAGGGGATTTTTGGCTTGTTTTACGATGTCCTAGTTTCGGTATTTCGTAATTTTGTAAAAAAAATTACACAAAATTCTGGACCAAAAAAAGCTATTCCAATAATAAATGAATGAATAAAGATCATGATATAAGTATCAACCTCGAATGAATGAAATTGTGAGTACCTCTTTACAAAACTTGTTTTATTATCAAAGACATTTAAAATCGACTCTATCCGACAGCAGCATTCCGTTCTTATTGTTAAATATGTGATGTCGTTTCTTTACAAGTGAGTTCATACATCTTTATTTGCTTGACTTTTCTGTTTTCTTGTTCCTTTTTGGTGCCATAGTCTTATCAAAGATTTGCCAACAGAAACAAGGAAACATGTGAGAATCGATCATCTATTTTTTGGAGAATTAACGAGGACGCTCACAGAAGGCTGAGTGAATGCAGAAAGAAGGCACAACACTCGCCATGGTCGCACAAAGGTTGCTGTGGTCGCTGAATGAACGCAGAACGGTCGTGATATAAACGGCTCTGATTGCACAGAGGACGCAGTAGGAAGGCACAAGGGAGGCAGAGGCATCGCCCAACGTTAGCGAATTTCTTACATGGCGATCATTGAGCGTCCTTTGTGACCTTAGAACGTCCATTGTACGACCTTTCTGTATCATGGGAGCAACCCTTGAGCGACCAGAATCGTCGGCGACCCCTCTGCTGAAGTTTGAGCATGTTCAAAATTTGTTGGCGTCCTCCGCGTTCTTGGCGATCAATCGCGATGTCTCAATATCCCTTGTGCCACCTCCTCACGAGCAACCATTCTGCCTCCCTTGAGCGTCCAACGGCGATCTGTTATGTTTTTTGGTCGCACAGAGGACGCACAACGGTCATTATGTCTGTGTAAAGGGGCCTTTAGCAACCATTCTGTCTCCCTTGAGCGTCAAACGGCGATCTGTTATGTTTTTTGGTCGCACAGAGGACGCACAACGGTCTTTATGTCTGTGTAAAGGGGCCTTTAACCATTTATTCATCTTTAAAATGAGCTATCCCTACATATAGCCGTTAGTGAGGAGAAGATTTTTCAAAGAAGCACACCCTTTAAAATTGCGAAATTTCGGTACATTTTCAGTTTTTGTCAAACTGTGACAAAGAATGACTGTTCGTGAGCGATTTTATTTTGTGTTTATAACGACTATAGTGTTTTCTTACTCTCCCGAAAAAATAATCAAATTCGACGAGTAGGTTTTTGAGTTATGTCCCTTTGAAGTTTGTGTTTTTTAAAAAAGCACTAACTTTGAGTGTTCACTGTGAGAAAAGTATTATGAGTTCACTTCTGAAATATGCATATTTCAATTCTTCAATGCTTTAGCTATAAAATGAGTCTTCAATATGATTATCTTCAGAGAACAATGAGCTTCAAATATGCATAGGGTCGGAAAATGTGACTTACGATTTCGCCATGATTTACTTTCTTGTTTGCCTTGTTATTGCGCATCTTTTGAAAAGTATTGCAAGCTGCTTTTTGAAAATGTTGTCAATGTTAAAAACCGAAATTTAGATTCGAACTGGACCTTTAACGGCTGGGCCGATTGGGCCCAAAAGAAGCGGCATGAAACTACATAGTAAGGGTTATCATCCTGCAAAGTGTGGTTGCATTAGCTGCATTCCTTCTTCTAGAAGTACTGGGGACAAAATCGTTTGAAGAATTATAATAAAACATGCCAATATCAATGAGGATTCAGCACTTTAGACAACTGACTGTGCAGGACGCAGTGACCTGTGACCTCGGAGAAGGTCAAGGTCATATTTTTGATGACGTGGTCACTTCCGGACTGGTCGGTGTTTGTCAGGACAAACTTTCATTCACACATTGAAGGTAACTCGAGTTTAGAGGTGTTAAATTCAACCAAATAAGTGCATCTTGTTTCGTCTGTGTGTCTATCCCCTAAAATATTCTTTACATTTGAGACACTAGTTTCCATATGCATATTTTCTTTTGTGTACATCTCTGAATTAGAAAAGTAATCACCTAATTTAAGGAAATCAATTGCAATCAATAAAGTCAGCTAACGTCCCTATTGTTTTTGAGTGCTGGCTCATTAAAGAAAACACCCGATAGGCGTTATAAGAAATAAAACTAAATAATATCGGGAAGATACATGTTCGAGTCCCCAGAGATATGTAAACGATGGGATCTCATAATGTTAATTACTCCTTTGACGCCATAGTCTAATTGACAATCTCCTAATGGTGCAGTGTCAATACGGTTGGGTTAGCGAGAAGAATGTAAACATACAGTGAAAGTAGATCAGTTATGCGCCTATTCATTATCTCTGCACTATATATATATATATATATATATATATATATATATATATATATATATATATATATATATATATATATATATATATATATATATATATATATATCCATTATATCTTATACTATTCGGGGGCACGTTAAGCAACCATCAATAGTGTATCGAAGAAATGATACAAATTATCAAGCCAAAAGTAACTTAGATATTATAACAAATAATTATTGTTACAAAATACAACACCTAAACAAAATTCAAAGGAATGTTCTTAAAATCTCTTCGAAAGTCTCACTCAAATAAAAAAATACCTCTAATTCCAACACTTAATCCATTTTCAAATGATTGTGGCCATATGACACGAGAAATTACGTAAAATTTAGGTATGACATGGGGCCAAGGATACATTCAGTGTTCACATCTAGGAAACATGGTTGTGGGAGAGAACCAGTCTGATTTAAATCAACCTAATTCTGAGGAATAAAATTTGCAAAATAATGCATCTACCGGATACGAACTTGTTCTGTAGATTCCTCGCCACAAGGTCTGAGAACATCCCGTATAGGCGTGAGTTCCGAAACTGTTTAGCGTAGACGAAGCCCAGTCAAATAGCTGACCAATCGCATCATAGTTTTTGAACGGTCACCGTTTTGAAAGCATTCGCGATCGGAACAGACGAAATGATAGCTGTTTCGAGTTCTCTGCCCTAGCTACCAAAAGCTTTTGGTGGAGGTCTTGTTAACTGAATTGCGTCAGAACATGCAAGCGTTACTGTTATTAGACGAATGATATGAGATGAGTTCGTATCCCGGTAGATGCACTATTTTGTAATTTTTTATTCCTTGGCAATCGGGAGAGGGTTAAATCAAGCAAAGTCTGGTTACCTTCAGAGCCAATAGGTTGTTGTATGTGATATTTTCAGGTGTAAAGAAGATTCTTTACGAGGTTAGTTATCTTGAGAGTTAAAATAGTGGTTGATTCAAAGATGATTAGAACATGCAGCACTCAGTAGTTTCAACCTCTGAGCGATCTCCTGATGTGTTGTATCTAAACTGATGGGCAAAAGAAAGTATAACACTCACTTGTCTTCGATTAATTCAATATTTTAAAGAAATGATTATGGCAAGATACAATAACACCTTTCGGCAGTAGTTTGAATGACTTAATTGGTGACTGTTTTATTTTTTGACTAAAATATCATTATTTAAAGTAGACAGGGGTAAGAAATGAAATGTACACCAACATGACCCCTACCATGTTCAAAATGTTGTAAATGTGTGCAGGATGAAGCACATTTATTGATTTTCACACAGAGTATGTGTTATATAAATGTCGATGTGTTTTATCAAAATTAATTTGGGGAAATTCAAAATTAATTTGGGGAAATTCAAAATTTAAATTAAAAAATCTCGCAGAGGTATTCTTTGACTGATTTAATGTTTTTGACTAATTTCACAAACTACATGTAGTCCGTTTTTGAATACGACGTCGAAAATTCGAGATATTTGACTTTGAAAATTTTACACATGATAAATACAATTCATCCATATACTTTCTTTTGCCCATCAGTGTATTATTATTATCTAAGTTCTGCAATAGAATCTCATGATTATATACGTTACATTCATACTTCACAAGTCCATTGTTTTCTTGTGAAATCATGCGTTTTCAAAATCTAGAGTGACCCTGCATAGTGATTTCATACCAGACCTATTGGCACCATTCTCTTCCCACAGAGTTTAGTCCCTACAGTTTTCCGGTTCTACCCTCTGTTACATTACGCTTGAAATCGAGAGCAGAACCAAAGTCCCCTAGCGGTGTAAAGAGAAATCTCATACCGTATCCCTGGTTCTTAACCAATGAAAACTCATTTTTGATTGGCCATGTCGACAGGGTAACTTAATAGATCGAGGCATTTTACTCTGAAGGGTCTTGCTCATTAGCATATGTCATTCGAATATGTCTGATGTAAATAACGCAAATGAAATGATTTTGGTATTTGTCTCTGATTTGGTCTTCTTTATTTATAATTATGTTTATGATCAATAATTTTCACAAAATCAAATAGCATAGTTCGAGGAAAACACAGAAAACACAGGAAAACGAGAAAACGTTGCCCTTACGTTTATTGTATCATTATGACGTGTCATTGGCAAATGTCACTTTTACAACGGCCCCGCTGATTGCACAACTAGATTCAATTGCAACCAATCAGAACACTACCTTCCCGCCCACATTATCGAGCGTAATGTAACAGAGGGTAGAACCGGAAAACTGTAGGGACTAAACTCTGTGGGAAGAGAATGATTGGCACGGAAGGAAAGCATATCAAAACCTTACACAATTACAACATGACATATGATAAATAATGTTCATATCACGACAATGTAATGCATTTGGTTTCCAAGAGAAGTACTCCTACGAGCAACGCGCGTCAATGATATCCGACGTCATATAAACATAATTCCCCTTAGAAAGACAAATATATATTTATGGATGTTCAACTTCTTTATTTCACAATCGTGACGTTTCAGTATATATCCCAATACCGTTGTCAAGCATATGGAAGAGATGGTGAAACGGTAGGTTATATACAGGATAACAAATACAACAAGATGAAATAACAATGACATAAAAGGTTGAATAAGTGAAGTTGTAATAAGCACTAATTTGTGGATTAAGCAGTTGTAAGCTGATGAGATGAAATAGCCTTGATCCATATGGGACATTCAATTTATACAAAATCAATTCTGGCAACCTTGCTTTTCGAGGAGATAGAGCATATTGAACTCTAAAATCTTTCTTCCATGATAAAGGAATATGTTTATACCATGAAACTTTCGCAAAACATACAGTTGGTAATGTGCGATCATAAATGTTGGATTACCAAGGACTTAATTAGATTATTGCTGAAAAATGTTACTATGTTGAAAAAGATGTAGTCCTTAAAGCAAATCTTAACATCGATGTGGTGACAAAAATCGTCGGAAGACATCTGAAAAGAGAATGGAAATACAGAAAAGGTCTTACATATGCTTTAAATATAATCTTGATGTTAGCCCGTATATACAATATGTATGGAAACGAGAAGAAAGAAGTGTTTTCGCAGATTTTAAAGGGGCAGTAGCACATTTTTTCGCTCAAATAAGTTGATGAAATATATTTGAAAAATAATTTCACCAATAGTAAAACATCCTTCTCTCTTCGGAAAATAAAGTTTAAAATGAGTGTACATGTTTCGGTAAAGCCATGGGAATCGTTTTTGTAATACAAAATAATAAATTGTGTTCACAATAAAATGGCCGCCATGCATTTTTTGCTTTATACGCAACATAGTTGTTACCACTACAGATAATTGGTTTGTGTAATAAGATGTTTTACCCTCTTAAGTTATTTTAAATGACATAAACTATCATTATAAATGGGAAATTTGAAAAAATAAATTTTGACGTGGTACTGCCCCTTTAAGGATTAGTTGCCTCCCTTTAGCTTAAGAATCTGGTATGTTTGTCTAACAGCTTATTCTGGTGGAAAACAGGGCTCTGTTCCATAACAGCGATCGCTTATAATCTCTCATTGATTACTCAATGTAGTGTTCAAGTAGCACTCGAGTAGTGTTCAAGTAGCGCTCATTCTCTCTTGAACGACACGGTGCAAATTCCTCGAAGTTTGCTCGTCTTGCTACGTAGTGCTACATTGGGCAATCACGTTCAAGAGAGGTTTAAAAGTAATCGCTCATTGAGCGATTACTTTGAAACCTCTCTTGAACATGGCCCTGAACTCGTAGGACATTTTCTGATTGGATGTGATTTTTTCGCAATCTGACAACTCTCCATAGTATTGTGCAACTATATTGAAATTCACAAGAATACAACCGTGGGACTTCAACTGTTGGGGCTAAATGGGATCCCCAATTATCCCTATGGCATCTATCTCTGCAGGTCCGCCAGCAAACCTGGCGTCCACTTCCACGTAGATTTGTCTTGATGCGTAGATATAATTCTATTCAAAAATAGAAAGAAAACATTATTTAAAGTCTGTCCATACAAATGACAAACAAGAGCATAAGAGGCAAGACTGTCAGGGAATTTCAGACTGCTTGATGGCGTTAATTGGGATTGATGTTGTCAAACTAAAGGTAACATGTGACATTCTCAACTGCTCAGAAGTGTGTCGCCAAATATTATTTATAGATCGGAACATTAGAACAACTGTGCATTCTATGAAACCATTTAGTAGCATTCAAATTATATTATTATTTGTTGGTATTCAGAAGCTTGGTAAACTATTACTTTCTCTATGAAATATTGTAACAAACTTGTTGAAATCACAATCCTGGACGAACATTACATGCAGTATAGCAATGATAAATGTGTGTGTACCTGTAACCCTGTTTGTCAATCCCCATTTCCATGTATCATCTTGAAATACATGCCGTTTAAGTAATATATACGCGTTATTACATTTACATTTAATCCCGTATGTGAAGTTTTAATGTAGAAGTAAATTCCGAAATATTGTATCAACAACCTGTCAAATAATTTCGAGTTGAAAATATTTCTATTAATTTCATTTCAAGATGTTATATAGTCAGTACTAATAATATCAATAGAATTTTTTAACTCTTCAAATACGACATCAGAAGCGTGAAAAACTCGGGACAAGGTCTACATGTCGGTGTGCAGTGAGATGAAACAGCCAATCAGCGATCGCGTGTCAAAAGGGGAAATTCCCCGCTTAGACATTGACGAGCTCCCCGGCAGAAGCCCAGTTTGATTCACGTGACCGGTATACCCATTAAATCAATTACGTAACGGGCTCGTTAGCGGTGGTCCATTTGGGATGACACTCGTGCGACTTGTCCCCCTTTAAAAGAAGGGTTCTATCAGGGTATTTTTTGTGGAAATGAAATTCGAAAATGATATTCCCGTTTACACATATATGTTTTTAATACATGATTAAACACAGCCAACTTGAAAGATATTAATGAAGTTAATATTTTGATGACTTTATATTTCGTAACTTGATATTATAAAGACAAGCGCACATTTGTCAAAAAATAAAACCAATGAGAACTGAAGCCATTCATCGGCGCTGCGAGTGAGGAAAACTTCCCTTCGGTCTAACAGCACATTGTTTATTAGTTTTATTATATGTTATGTGTTACATTATGAATATTCTATCATTGTGTATATTATATCATTAAGCATATGTAAAACTGGGTTAAATATAGCATGTTTTCATTTCTCGTTATACCAAGACACCAAGATGGCGGTTGCTGCCGACAGATCGGTGACAGTATTTTCCCTTTAAGGTATGATAAATGTATGGATGATATATGATAACTCTGATTTTCAGAGCATCATCATTTGCAGAAGCCAAATGTCCATTTCTCACAAGCTCACAAGGGATGCTTTCATGATAATTCCAACCATTTTAGTTATTATACTCACCAACTCAACAACAAAGGTCCTTAAGCTGTTTAGGACAGTTAAAGAGTTGCTGTTGGAGATCTCAAAAGGATAATCCCATGCTCCTGGGCCACCAGGGGCCTTCACCCCCACATACGTCGTTAGTCCAGTATTGTAGCTTTCGTAAATGTGAATCTCTCTTATAATAACTGCCTCGGGGAAGAGGACCTTTGAATAACAAGATAAGAGATGTAAGTAAGTATATTAAGTTTGATAGTATTTTTAAGTTAAAACTACTTTCAGTAGTGTATGGTGAACAGTAAAGTATAACAATGCGATGGCGTAATCATGATTTATTACCCATATGGTTGAAAATTGCCGAGTTAATATTTTTTATATGAGCTCATGTGCACATATCACGTTTGCCTAGCAACGATTGTTTCACCGCGGCTTCCCCTATTACGTCGCCTGTGACGTCATAAAACGATTGTTCGTGACGTCACTATAGTTTGCCGTCTCAAGGGAAGTGGGCCGTTTCCTGACTATTTGAACTCTAATCAAATGGAATAAACTGGGTAATACAAAAATTATTACAATCGAAAGTGTACCATATGACTTTCACTGAACTCGTGCAAATTTATGTATAACCCTCGCTCTCGCTCGGGCAATACAAAAATTCACACTCGTTTTGTAAAAGTCACACTTCCTCGGGTAATAATCTCCATATAATGATTCGTGTCTCCAAGTGCCAAAGCAAAGACCACTGATCGAATCCAACATTTTTTCTTATAAGAGGCACATAAGACAGATACCTCTTCTTTTGAGCTGAATGTTTTGACATATTCTAATATAACAATACAATGATGTTATTATGACCTAATCTATTGTTGTACTCTAGTGCCGATTGCATAACCTTGTCACCTGGTTAACTACTACAGCTGCATAACTACATGTGTATCTTTGTGCAAAAATTATGTACATTGACCTTCATCGTAACGTCAATAAAATTACATCACATGCAATGACGATCATGTATACATTAATAAAACAATCATTCTCAAACGTATGCTGTGATCATCAAGTAAGAGGTGGATGTTTGGCAGAATGAAATACACAGAAGAGTTCAAATTCAAAAAATGTCATTGATTTTCAAATAAAGTTTTCATATGACTTAACGAGAACAAATTCCCCACATATACATTGAATGAGTATAAGAGCATATATATGATGTATGTTGATGTATGTCAGACCAAATCGATCATTTTATGAATGTTTTACAGAAGAAAATAAAAAACTGTAATTTTGAAAAGATTGACCACAGGTCACTTCAAAAGTTTAACTGTTTACTATGAGATATCAAATTAAATTATGTTATGCAAAACTTAAATGTCTTCTTATAATGCAAATATGCATACTGTTTGGTCAGTGTTCGAGTTGATACAATGCTTAAAATACGTGCCAAATAACATGATACATATATGATATATGATACACTAAAATAAACAAGTAGGTGAACAAACCTTCCTTACGCAGTTGTATAGTGTATTTGACTATATTGTATTGTGAAATATACCACCACTATGTCTAGGTAAATATGGCCTATACAAATGATGTGTTGTATTATTACTATACTTATAATATTATGCAAATCAACATTTTCAACATCAAGAATTCGATAGTGTGATTATGTTGATCTGGTTACCCTTAAAGGTGCATCCATTGTGTTTCATATAAAATCATTTGGCTTTAATATGCTCCAACTCACCATATGTGATGTTTACAATACAAAAAAATTCACTCAGCTTGCATATTCTTCCCCAATCGCCAAATATATCAGAATTACTAGTTTCCAATTGAAATCGAGTAACATCAATATGCATGTGCAGAAACCGAAACTGCACGTTCCATTTACATGCACAGTAGTTATATAACCTTTCAACATTATCAACCCAAATTTGTTATTGTGTGTGGTTTAAATAAGATTCCAAATTACGTTTGACTCATTGGCGGGTGCCACATGCAGTGCATTGTCCGGTTTTCGATCAGAAATCACTACTTTTATCTTCATATCGTCAATATACTAAGAAGAATATCAGCAAAAATGGTAGTTTTCGGTCACAATCGGTACTTTTCAATAAAGTAGCACCATTTATAACTTTTGATATGTGACCCCAAACATGGACCTTTAATGTGTAAGAAGGTAAACATGAAGGTAAGTGACACCTCTATTTCGTAATTAACTACAAAATCATACAACCTACCAAACTCATCAATCTATTTTTATGTATGTACCCAATAGGAATCTTAATCATATGAGAGCAGTGTGTCAGCAATGTGATGTCATGATATTGAAGGGTCGATGCTAACAATCGCTGTTAATATTTGACTAAAAAGATAGCCCTTGATCTCAGATGTCTTGTGGAGACAGTATTGCTTTTTGAAAAATCCAATATTCGCCAAAGAAATACGGTTTAAATGTCTACTTACCAACTTATGTTAACAACCTTTAGCTTGCAAATACTAAATTAAAATTACCACAACATATTCCATCCCCTGCAACGGAAACGCCTGAGACCAAGCCAAAGGACTTTGACCATAGCCTGTTACATCTGGAGGTCCAAGTATTTGGTTGACTGATGCCCTGAAACATAAAAAGACAAAAGTGTTCAGACTGCACCACAGCTATGGACAGGGCAACTGGAGGTCCAAGTCTTTGGGACACTGAAACATAACTCATAATAACACTTACATTCTTCATATATTGGATCATTTCATTTTAGACATTTCTCCATACCATCTAATCCAGTCAAAATACAATCATTACAAACATCTTCTTCAAAGTTTATTTGTTATATCAGGTATTTCAGGCGATTCATGAACCGTGCCTACAGCTTCCTTTCTACAGTAGGGGTGACTATTGACCCAAAGAGACTATTGAGATAGCGATTGTCTATTGCCAGTTACTATTGCGATAGCGATAGACTATTGCAATTCACTATTGCAATAACTATAACTATCAGCTAGATTTCTTATAGGTTTTAGTAGAAATGTTTAATTACTGTAAGGACTATGGTACAAAAATTAGTAAAGAATTCATTAAATGAAAAGACTTTTTATCATTATGCTTTTTCCTATCTCTAGCTCTTCCCTTTTGACATTCTAAAATGAAAAATCTTGAATTAAATGCACTGAGGCTTTTGTAAATCATTCATAATTAAGGGAAATTTAATAGTTTCGATAGTAACGATAGTTTACCTGACTATTGCGATAGCGATAGTATTTTTGTATATACTATCGATATAGTACTATTGCCAAGCCAACTATTGCGATGCATCGATAGTTTGATGTATTGTTACACTGCTATTCTACAGACATCAACAAAGTGTTGAAAAACAATGTTCTTACAGTTCTTTTTTACTCTGAAAATGAATAATATAGTCCTCACGGAAGAAGCAATATTGGATCTTTCTGAGTAGTCTCTTTGCCTGCTTTAGGACAAATTCTTTGAACTGTTGGTGTATAGAGTTTCATTTGGCTTCTGTGTGGCAAGTTCAAAATTTTGCATAAAGTAATCACCATTTGAGGTCTGGATTATTTATTGGTCCTCATGATGGTTCAACAACAATGATAATGAGAGTTTCGTCTGTGGTTGTGCCTTCGCTGAAATATGATTATTTGTGTATGGCGATTGCAGAGAGGAGGCTTCAATGAAGAGAGCCTTCTGTAAACTGTTCTTAGGATCTTTAATGGACTTGGACATGATCATCCATTACAATGAAATTGTTCACTCGCGGTACAAACCTGGTGGACTATCTTGAACAAACTTTAGGATACATAGTTTGGATAATATTAACATAGACTGCCAGGGAAGATACAGCACAGGACAAAAAGTGGTGGAATCCATTTGCCGGATCCTTCCGGATTCTCCCTAATATTGGCGGATAATGAAGAATCCGGAAAAATCCGGCAGAAATCCGGCAAGCGGATTCCACAACTTTTTGTCCTGTGCAGCCACAACAATGTATAGGGTCAGATTTTTATTTTGAGACTTTCCAAATAAATAATAAATTGAATAAGACAATATACCAATATCATTTTAAATAGACAGAGGTGGTGACTGCTGTAGCAGCGCTGGTATTTATCCTGTGAATTTTATCTTGGAAACCGTGTCTGACCAACTGAACATGGTAGTTCCATTGCTACTCTAAATCACATGACAAGCCCTTAACGACTATGCCTATTTTTATGCTATTGATAAATTCTTGGGATGTTAATCTCTGTTTTAGTTTGTCTTGATTGTTCTTTTATGTGTTGTTTATTAATCATGTTTCCAGTTATATATTACTACTTTGCACACATGTACGAAATCATGCCACGATTGACAAGTGGAGAAAGTTCTCTGGGGATGTTGCAGATGGGGTCGACCAACAACTATGTATCCAATGCCTTTGGATGTCACCGTATGACAATTATACGACTTCGCCAGCGCTATCTTCAGAATGGAATCACCGCTGATAGGCCTGATAGGCCTGATGATGGTCGTACAGTTACATCCAAACGCATTGGCAACATCATCGCCCATCTTAAACACCCCCAGAGCTCTTTCTCTTTCTCCACTTGTCAATCGCGGCATGATTACGTACATGTATGCCATATCATGCAAAGTAGGCACCTTTTATACCCTGTAGAAGCATTCAGTTCATGCAAATGCTGCTTGAATTTTGCTACATGTGAGTGAGAATTCGTTTGGATGATAAACAAAAAATTAAAAGTTTTCATTTTCAAGCAAAAATGTTCACATAAATATTCGTCTGTGTTCCTAAATACTGTTTGACAACACAGTAAACTCGTTTTCACTAAGGTAAATTATGAGAAAAGATCTTTAATGACTAGTAAATATATTTAATAAATTTCACACTTAAACTTTCCCAATAACAGTATTTTTCATCGTTTAGGAGTTATGATGTAAAGCATACAACCGTTTTGTCTAGTCATAAAAGTAAAAGTTTACTTTCATCTTCTTCTGGACATCTACATCACATGTTTTGGTTACTACCAGCCTGGTCGAAAACCGGACAATTTTAATCTTCTTTAGCAAGCTGCATTTTGCCACAATATGAATCCATTAGGAAATTTAAACGTGTTATAAGCATAAAGCTACGTTATTCATCTTTCTTTTGAACCATTCATTTCTCAAATATCCCTGATACTTAAACATTTATAAAAAAAGAAGTGGGTAACGTTTCTTTTGGCGTTTAGTGTATACACCTACTTTTGAAAAATCAAGTCATCAAGATGAATGATATAATTACAATCAAAGCTCATGAAAGTTTCAAATATGAAGTCATGAAAACATGATCCTTAATAGTATGCTTCACATGGGTTGTCGAATAAACATGAATTAATCCCATTTATGGGTAAACAGCAATGTCCTCTCGAATTTCGTTTCCACAAAAAATACTCGAGTGAAACCTCACGAAATATTACTTTTCTGACACTATTCACGTGCCGCCATGAGGAAAAGTAAGGTTTTTATGTCACTTCATCCTATTATCTCATTCCATCCTCCCGTCCTCGTATACTTTCATATGCAATTATACTGCCTTTTTACACTTTCAACGTATGAAAGTAATTTCATAAAATAAAGTTTATAGGCTTATATACTTTAATATACGAAACAAATATAATAAAATTAGGTATCGGGCCATTATAAACTTTCATATACGAAACTTATGACATAAAAATACAGTATCCAGACCCTCTATGCTTTTTAGTACGAAATTGATAATCGTAAAATAAAGTATCCTGCTCTCCTATGATTTCATATACAATATAATATTATAAAGATAAATTATCTCACCCTTATAACCCTTCAAATAATAATAACATACTAATGGTAACAGAAATAAATTAAGACGTATATTTGATAGATTTCTTCTCTGAATATATAACTTACCCGCCAGATGAATAGTCGATTACTTCTGATACAAACTGTTCAGTGACTGTAAAAGAAAGACGAACGTTTGAGAAATAGAATTGTTAAAGCTACTACCACAGAGTCAATTCAGTCATAAACTGAGGTACAAAAGAGATAACACAATTCAGTTGGTTTTATCATTATGTATGATTTACAAATTACAAATAACTTTAGTTGTCGACGTCGTACTCTAAAACTGAAAAGTGCAGGCATTTAGTCATCAGCCAAGGAATACTTCTTCGTGTTTTTTTAAAATTTCTTTGAAAAAAAGACATTTTGAGTTTATAAACTTTTCAAAGATTATTTTGAATAAAACAAAACTATTCATCGACATTTTAAGCATCTTATTTGTGGAAATCAACAAATGAGCCTCGTTCTGCACACATTTACAACATTTTAAACATGGTAGGGGTAATATTGGTTTAAATTTCATGTCTTGCCCCTGTCTACATTAAACAAAGATATTCCAACAAAAAACCAGTCAACGATGACATTCATTCAAACTACTGCAACAATGGGTTATTGGGCATAATCAAATGCATTTAAAGGGGCAGTAGCACGTTTTTTGCAAAATTTATTTTTTCAACTTTGCCATTTATAATGATAGTTTATGTCATTTATATTAACTTAAGAGGGTAAAACATATTATTACACAAACCAATTATCCGGGATCCGTAGTGGTAATAACGGTGTTGCGAATAAAGCAAATATTGCATGGCGGCCATTTTAATGTGAACACATTTGATCATTTTGAATTACAAAAACGATTCCCATGGCTTTACCGAATCATGTAAACACATTTTTAACTTGATTTTCTGAAAAGAGAAGGGTGTTTTACTGTTGGTGACATTATTTTTCAAATACATTTCATCGACTTATTTGAGCGAAAAAACGTAATACTGCACCTTTAAGAAACATTTAATATTGAATTAATCGAAACCAACTGAGGTGTGTACTTTCTTATATACCTCAGTCTATAATAGTCACTGCCAGAAGTAACATGAATAAAACTGTAAGTGAATCAGTCGTTCACTATCATCTATTTACGAATTGTGGAGAAAACTTATTTTCCATTCTCACTATAACATACTTGAAGTATTCTAATTTCAAAGCAAAAGTTATCAAGAAACATTACTTTTCTAACACTATATATATATATATATATTCTCGCTGTGCCTGGTGATAAAGTATTATGTCATTTGCCTAACATAATACCAATATCCTATCCGCTCTATGCAGTCTATCTATCTATTTTATTTTGCATTAATTTTGTAAGGTTTTTAGTGACAAAAAATAGAATTAGAAAATAACATTCAAGATACAGCAATCATTTTTACATGCCTATCATAAGTTTGTTATGAAGTTGCATTTTCAATTTTGAAAAAAATCCAGCTGAAATTTTAAAATCTTTATTTAATCTTTACCACAATAGTATGAATGTCAAGGAAATATAAAAAAAAGTTACACTCATTAGATGATTAAGTGCAATTCAAATATTTGAGAGATAAACGAAAATTCTGTATACACTAAATACTGTACCTCCTGTTGTAGTAGTTGGTTTCGTTGTTGTTGTGGTGGTAGTAGTGGAGGTGGTGGTGGTGGTGGTTGTGGTTGTGGTAGTAGTTGTGGTGGGTGTGGTTGTAGTGGTGATGGTGGTTGTAGTGGTGGTGGTGGTTGTAGGTGTTGTTGTTGTAGTTGTGGTGGTTGTAGTAGTTGTGGTGGGTGTGGTTGTAGTGGTGGTGGTGGTTGTAGGTGTTGTTGTTGTAGTTGTGGTGGTTGTAGTAGTTGTGGTGGGTGTGGTTGTAGTGGTGGTGGTGGTTGTAGGTGTTGTTGTTATAGTTGTGGTGGTTGTAGTAGTTGTGGTGGGTGTGGTTGTAGTGGTGAGGGTGGGTGTAGTTGTGATGGTGGGTGTAGTGGTGATGGTGGTTGTAGTGGTGGTGGTGGTGGGTGTGGTTGTAGTTGTGAGGGTGGTTGTAGGGCTTGTGGTGGTTGATGTGGTAACAGCAGTAGTGGATGTAGTGGTCATAGTGATGGTAGCAGTAGTTGTAGTAGTAGTTGGTGTTGTAGTTGTTGTCGTGGTTGTTGTGGTTGTAGTAGTGGTAGCAGCAGTAGTTGTTGTAGTGGTAGTTTTAGTAGTAGTTGCTGTAGTTGAAGTCATTGGAACGGCACCTGTTTTACCATGATAACAAAATTAATAATTGATATTATGAACTTAATAAGAATCTGAAACCAGATATGAACACAACATCAGACATGTGCACGGGGTATTTTAGGAAATAAAGTGAACCTTGAATTTGCTTATGAATAAGCTAGCTTTATTCAATACATAATGTGTTGCATATTTGAATTGGTTGCCTCATTTTGACAGATTGGTAAGACAGACATCTTTACATCAGACGCAAATGTAGCATGACTTACATCATCTATCCCTTCTGATATGACAATAACTCTCTGGCTTATGTGTATTGCCTCTCAGTGATTCGATCTTTCAAATGGGTTCTTCATTAAACTTGGGACATAAAGCAAATGGAATAACACAAGGATGGAAAACAAGGAACAGGCAACTCTTAGAAAAAGAAAATATTTAAAAAGATTAATTCGAGGGGCTAATATATTGTACCTTTGTATCTTTATAACAATAAATGTATCTTTATAGTTATGGAAGGTCATCATTCGCTGACCCAGTCGATGTCGTGACGGTTGCAGGGAGACAACTCATATGCGCAGCCGATGTATGTGACTGTACAGTTTAGGATAGGACGAGCGCATTCGGCTTTGTCGTGTTTTCATATATAATATCCCAGGTTGTGCTCAGTTTGTGTTCCTACGAATTTTATTAATTTATTTACTTATGAATGGAAAAAGTAGTCCAGGCCTCGTGACCTCAGGTCATCACCATCACCACTCAGATGCGTCAGTCGCAGTATCTAACATACGTTAACCAACTTTAACCATTTTATGTACAATTCTTTTAAAGACAATTAGTCTCTCGTAACCCTATTGTTAGGGTGGCTCATTATTTTATATTGTATATTATATTTTATGTAAATGAGGTGAGACTGAATAAACCATATGTCTGTCTGTCTGTCTGTCTGTCTGTCTGTCTGTCTGTCTGTCTGTCTTCGTTGGATACCAAAAATATCTCTAAGTGTTCTCACTCACATGTGTGTAATAAAATATTTTACAATATCCATTTGAAGAAAGGCTATCAGAAAACTTAAATTTGGTGGAATGATTTGGAGCTTGATTAATGTTATTTACATCAGACATATTCATAGGATGTATGCTAATGAGCAAGACCCTTAAAGAAATCATTATTCCTTTTTCGATGTTAATTCGTTTATTCATATAGACAATACTTTCAAGTAAATAAAACACAAAGGTCACAAGTGTCACCTGCTTACCAAGATATTGGTGTTCAAAATGAATGAAAATGCCTGCTAATTATCTCAATCTGAAACAATCTGGCGGCCCCGTTAGCCTTCGTTGGCGATGTGATGTCTTACACAGGAGTTGCTTACAATGAAATCCTTAGGCGATTTGTTGATTTTCGTCCGTAATTGTTTAAAAACATAATAACAACTTCTGACATTGCAAATTTCCGACAGAATGGGTATATGTGCGTCTGTAGGGTAATTTCGGAGTTTCGGAGCATTTTTCGATATCCAATCGCTGATTTTAGATTTGTTTTTTTCCCAATCAAGTGGAATGTGAGTTATTTTATAGGGTACAAAGCCGCTTTGACAAACCTTAGGATTGTTTATCAGTAAGAATCCCGCGTTATATTTAAGACTGATAACACCCGGGGACGGCATGGAAAGACAGAGTTTTAGCTGTCAATCAAATCGCTTTTCATGGAAGAGTTGTGCTGCACGTGCGTGGAAGAATCCATTTCATGAGGGTCGCAGCTACTTGTACCATATCCGTTGAATGTGCACCGAAATTTGCAAAATGATTGATTTTGGTGTCCCATAATTAACAGTTATTGTTTCAAATGTAAAATAATCACGTATGCATGTTTCGTGACGTCATACATGGATTAAGATGGAGAATGTATTCAGGGCTCGTTGATTATTTTTAACGACTCCACACCTCCCCGGTCCTAATGCATTCTCCATTACGTTATTTACAAAAAGGAAAAAACATTAAAAAATTGTTATATCTAACAGTCTCAAAACTAGTTAACATTTACCACGAAACTTAGATTTTCAGGAAAACGATAGCATCACTTCATCATTACATGTAACAATGTTTTATGGAGAATCATTGCTGATCCATTTTCCTTACATGTTATATTGCATGACATTGTTGGTGGTCAATTCATGTGGGTATTTTTAATAAAATACTGAAAATCACATCGATTAAAATATGAAATATTTATCATATAATGGAGGGTGTTATCGATGCAATAAAGCAATCTGATAAACTTGGTATCCAAATCTGATAAATATGCAAAACAGGTCAAAGGTCAAACGAACTACTTTCGCAGAATTCAACTCTTTTCATGCGAATCCTAAAATTGATTACGAATCATTGAAAAGCATAACCGGGAGTTTACCCGAGTATTTCCGCTTGATATTCGAAAACACAAAATCATCTGATATGGTACACTATGTGCATTTATAGTGTTAACGAAGTCAAGATAGTTGTTGATTTGTTATAAAAATTAATCAAAACTTCAGTGCGCTATTGACCAAGAGCATCAACAAGTAGCTGCAGTGTCCTGTGTACAAAATGAACCTCGATGTGTCGGTGTATGACCTACAGACTCGCCGAGTCAATCGCATTAGCATTTTGGTTGTTCTTGAGGGATGAGTACACGGTATTAGGTACATTAATAGGTACTAATTGTCATAAACAAAGGAAACAACCCCACCTCACAAATAATTACCGTTAAAGTGCGAAAGATACTGGTTTTGCAGCAATCCGAATCAACCGAATCAACGCAACTTCCAAAACGTTGAAACTAGAGTTACTTCCCATGATCAAATTATTTATTTATGTGTGCTTTAGATAGAAGCTTATGAACTGATTGAAAATATCTCCATGAACAAAAAAAACAGAAACCAATGGTTAATTTTTTAAAGAATCGCGCACATGTGTTTTTAAATTGTTTTAATTAAGAACTATTTTTAACACAGCCGATGTCGTGACCATCACTTTGATGTACCGTCTGTGATATTACTCCGCTAAAACTAGGTCAATTCTCTTTCCACTTTTACCACAAAAAAACGCTTATTTTAATAATGACATATATGCTAAAGAGATTATTAACCTTGTGTGTTTCCGTATCATTTATATCATATATTTGGAATAAAAAATAATGTATTATGCTCGCCAGAGGCTCGCATAATACAATTTTTATTCAAAACATATGATATTAATGATACGGAAACACACTTGGTTAATCATCTCTATGTATCTTTTCATTTTCAAATGGAATTGGAACTATAGAACTTTGAACTCGCCATGACCTTGTGCGTCCGTTTAACACCGGTAGGCTTCGAATGTGCATTATGGGTATGGAGTTTATGATGATGGTGTGTGGTAGGACGTTGTTACAAACCACATATAGGGCCTATGGTTTGACGAAATGGCAATCCGTTGATGTCATGAGCACGGTGACACGGTTGATGTTGTTTTAATGAAATAAAACTGAATTGGTAGGTTAATCCATTGTTTGCTCTGTGTCAAACATTAGAGAGCTTATCATGTATTGGTCAAAGCAAACAGCCAATGAAATTTCCAAAATGCAGAAAGTCCATAGAAGTAAGTCACGGATATGTCCATAATAATAAATGACAACGGATTAGTTCATGTCAATTGTTAAATAATGGAATAGATAAACGTGACACATAAAGAGATGTGTTTGTGCTATTCCGATCGGTACATCTGCTTGTTCTTCTTCAGGGTTATTTTGAGGACGTTGTCAACTTTCTTTTGGACAACAGTATATAATGAAATTATTTCTTTAGTATCATATTGACATTATTAGCGTGACTGAACATAAGTTACTTTCAATTTGACAATTGTACGTTGATAATGATTTTAAAACATATAGAACCTTTACCATTAGAATTGAGTGTCAACGCAAAATCTTGAAATTGCGAAATAACAAAAATGGTAAATAGCGATTCCACAAAATTGTTACTCAAGGCATAACAAAATCTAAGAAGATTCTCCCAAGTGCCAGGATCTACCCGGGTATACTTTGAAGGGGGTATAACCTGGGAGCTTACACCGGTATCATCATTTTGTATTTCGATTTCAATTAGATTAAGCTATTTCTTATTTTGCTTTCAACATAATTTGCAATATCGAGACTTTATTTCACAAGTTCACATTCAAACAAACAGTATTTAATCTTACCTTGACGATAGTAGACATTGCTGTCCGGTTGTGAGACGAGGGTCAAGGTCGATGACAACTGACTGTGCAGGAGGCAGTGACCTGTGACCTCGTAGAAGGTGAAGGTCACACAATCGACCTCATGACACTTGACCACACATTCCCGTCTGTTTGTCAAGGTCATATTTTTTATGACGTGGTCACTTCCGGACTGGTCAGTGCTGGTCAAGACAAACCTCTCATCCACACAGAGAAGATTACCCGTGAAACCTTTTAAGACAAGTTGTGAGTTTAGAAGTGTTATTTTCAACCAAATAAGTGCAGCGATAAAAGGAAAGAACATCGCGTTTCCTCTGTATGTCTAGTCACTCAAAGGTTCTTCTTATTAAGATATACGTTTCAAAATGGATATTTTTCCTCTTTTATGTACAACTCGAGTTAAATAATTAAGTAATGATCTAATTTGACGAAACGAATAATAATCAATAAAATCATCTGACAGTATCTAACGATTTGAGTGATATTGAATTGAATTGAATGAAGAAACATCTACTTTTTGTTATTTTTCACTTACCCTAATAACATTTGGAAGTTGAGTATCTTTTCGATTCCCACGAGATGTAAATGTTGTTCCTCAGCTGTGTTTATTAATTCTTTGACTCCATACGGATAACTGTAACAGTGTTTTATAATTGATACGTTTCTCCTTTGACAGTAAATAGTCAGTATGGATCTGTCGGTGAGATATTTCTCGTTGCTACCCCAACTGTAGATAATCATGGCTTTGATGAAATTCGTACTTATTATTTCAATTGTAATATTGATTTTTAACAAATCGACTTTGACTTTTTATCAAGTTAATAGGAAATAGAGTTCTTGCAATGTAGATCTTGTAAAGAAACGATACTTTGCAAAAATAACTTTGAATGAATTGTTGATTAAAACATGATCTTGAAAAGAAATGACTTTGAGGGAAAATATATATGTTAAATAGAATTGACTTGGAATTTTAAATGAATTCGTTTTGGACTTTGATGAAAATAATGACATCAATAGAATATATAGGAATTGTTTTAATTGTCGAGGCGAAATGGTCGTGCGGTAAGCTGCAACAGTCAATGCTGGCGATAGTTGCCTTACTCTGAGGGCGTGGGTTCGAATCCCGCATGGGATTCGGCCCGAAAAAGTACAAGAATTTGTACTATTGAAGGTAGTGTTATCCAAAATATAACCTTGTTATATTTTAAGGAAGTATTGACGTTGTCGATATTCAGACTCTAAAAAGTATTGACATTGATGAAAAAATACTGAAAATAAGATTAAATACTTATTGAAACAATCTAGTTTAATTAACCAATAAGATGAACGTCCCGTTTGTCAGATGTAATGGCGGGAAATATTACATTACAGCTAATTTTAACTAAATTGTAAATGATATTGATGAAAAGAAACAATTGAAAAGTAAATAGTAATTTTAACTTAACTTAAATTGCAACAAGTACAATCATACAAAATACATACAAAACATAACGTTTCAGCCATGCGAGTCCATTTCCGATCGAGAGGCCATTTTAATGTGAACACATTAAATGGCCGCTCAAAGGTAGTTCAAGTGATCTGACCGACATAGCGATAGCGAAACATTCAGAATAGAGTTTTAAGTATGGTACAGTGATGTTTTACCATACCAATACCAATATGTTGTTTAAACTTTAAAAATAAATGGCAAATTTGAGAAAACATAAGCTCAGCTACAGCTCCCGCTGTATCATATTCCTAACCCCTTTGGGAATGGTTCCATGTTACGAATGAAACATTTGTCTTCCTGGTTTTCTATTCAATATTTACTTGTTAACATATTTACTCCAGCTATATCAACACCGTCACAGCTGGAAACGTAATCGGCTTGGACACGTTGCTTCGGGCCAGATGGCATGTTGATAACCAACGTCTACCGCAAGGCAAAACTTGTGTCAGTAGCTATCACTCGCCACCTTGCTGCACCTTGTCGCCTTTTCCGTGCCAGAGGTGTCTGATTGCACGGGGGCGGGATAGCGCAATGGTTAGCGCGTTCGGCTTCGGATCAAGATGCCCGTGGTTCAAATCCTGCCAGGGCCACGGAAACTTTGCCCGCAGTAGAGAACAGTTATACACGCAGTAACGTTTGGGTGCAATGCTACACTGAATTTCACTGCAGTACCACCCATGGTTCCCTAGTTCCAGCCGTTGCTCGCAGGTTTCACCGCAATACATAACGACATGACGTTGCGGGCTTTCTCACTGCAATAATACTAGCGGTCGTGATATAAGTGAAACACTCTTGAAACCGGCGTTAAACCCCATATCACCTCACCTCACCTCACCTCACCTCACCTCACCTCACCTCACCTCACCTCACCTCACCTCGCCTCACCTCACCTCAACCCACCTCACCTCTGATTGCACAACCAAGTCAAGGTGCAACACGCTGGCACAGTAAAGGTGACGAAATGAATTAGTCAGTGATAGAGGATGGCGCAATTTATGTGGGCTCATTATAGTTCGGCCTTGTAGTTATTACTTTTCATCATAATCATGCGAAATCAACGACAAATTCATTTAAGATATTTTCAAAACGTGGTTTATTTAATATTTTAACAGTGGTCATATCGTTGGCCTGATATTGAACTTAATGTATTTCCTTTTTAACAAAGAGTCATAGAGAAGCAGGTGTGACATCAGACCAGGAAACCATTACACAGTGTCAGTACACTAACAATATCCGGGAGGACAGATGTAGAGACGCATTTACATAGTAATGTATAAACATATAAATCAATTAAGCGACTCCAGATTTGTTCGATTTGTCCAGCTGCTGAGTCAGGAATGAATCTGATACTCTGTCATGAGTTCAGGCTGAACATATTCAGTAAGGGATAACACGCAATAGTCATGGGTGATAACATTTGTATCGTAGGCCTACTTTCTTCACAACGTGGGTACATGTGTCATAGAAAACTACGACTCAACAGTATTGATGAACGTGCATTTCCACTGTAAAAACATCATTTAAAAGCATGGAAACAGACGCATTTGCACCGTAGATAAGACTATTTAACATTGACACAGACGCGTTATACAGTAGAAAAGATAATATGTGTATAACAGTATTGACATCAATACATTTGCACCATAGTAAAAGATATAGTAAAGATAATTAAAAAAAACAGCTTGAACACAGACGCATTTACATCGTTAACATAAATCAAAAACATTAAAACAGACGCATACGTGCTGACGAAGGGATCTAGCATCGACACCGACGCATTTGAGATGAAAACAAGAAAACATAACACTTAAAAATGTATTTACACTGAAACGATCATGTAACACGATCGAAACAGAAAAAATACACCGTCTAACCTTGTGTATTTTTTTTGTTATTAAGTTATGAACACATAACATGTAGTTGATTAAGGTTACATTAGAAGAAAGATGAATTTATTGGGTGGAAACATTAAAGGAAAATATCAACTACATTTTTGAGCGACGCAAGTTTTCAGAATTTATCTTCTAGCAGGCAACTGACATTTCGGGTTTGTGAAGCACTTTCTCCAGTACTCCCTCTGTTTTTTGACGAAGTCCGCGGGCTCACAGGTGCTCGGGGGACAGCACACTCCGGTCATAGGGCGGTAACACAGCAAACCTGGGGAGAGGGGAGGAGAATATCAGATAACATGTGTACACTTAACAATTATGTATATATCGCAAAAAGTGTAAATTTCAAGGAGAGAAATTCCACACAATATTTGCTCTCACTTCTAAAGATTTTTTGTAAAAAATAACAAAATACATCTTCAAGTTGACAAATGTGAAATATGCATGCTTAATCTTGCTTAATTATTGCTCAATTAACGATTATAGTTATAATTGGTTGTGACCATGTCAGTTCTGTTACCAATATTTTTAGATTTTTTTAAAATAAAAAATATCATTTTATTCACTAGATCAGATTGTATAGTGAAACATGCATATTCATTGGGGTAGCAGCTTCAAATAGGAAAACCTTTACAAAATATGTCATAAAACAGTGCCTGAACAAAATCAGAAGTCTATTATTTGCTTTATGTTAATTAACTGCTGAAGCAAAATTGTGTGTTCTCCTTATACATCTTCCTAAAGATCGGCTTGTCAAGGCTAGGGAAAAATAAATTAAATAAAACTATTTTTAATGAATAATCATAGTTGTTTTTAGTTAACATTAGTGACCTTCGCCAGTAACAGTTTGGACAAGGGCGGTAACAGAATGGAAAATCTACACTGTTTTTGAAAATTACAATAATGAGTTCTCAAATATCTCTTAGTCACTTTTAACTATTTATCCTCTTACATTACATCAAAGAATACTCAGTCTATATGCATAGCTGTGTTTACAGATAGATATGTGGGAATGTTGCCATATTGTCAGTAACTGAAATGACATTTCTGGTAACAGTATTGACATAAATGGGAAATGTTGTAATTGGTCCTCAGGATATCACTGCAGCTATATGTTTGCAACTATTTTGGGCATTAAACACTTCCTCAATTTTGCATATTCAATTAATCTTTTCCATTTAGCATGAATAGTGGTAACAGTTTTGACATTGGTCCGTCAGGACTATTATACATTTGTGTTGAATGGTAACAGGCTCATTGAACATTTCATATGGTATCAGAATTTGGAAAAGCTGTTTGAGATAGTTCAGTGTGGACAATGCTACATTTTGTTTTAATTATTACCATGTTGACAACGGATAAACAACTGGGTATAATTATGAAAATAATTGATAACACTTTTGACATTTTATGTCAAACTGTTACCAGCTTAACAGCAACAGGACCGACGGTAACAGTTTTGACTATTTCCCATTTATCAGTTCTGAAACAATGATTGCTCCCGTTTTTAACCATAACAACCACTCACTTGACTGATGCCTTTATTTGATTTTATTTGGAATGACTACTGTTTTGATAAGTAGCTGCTACGTGTGTTTTATTCATGGTAACATATTTGACAATAAAAGTTACAGACAACGTATGCTACCAAGCTGAAGTTATCAGTTTCTCAATTATTTTCTCAATCTAACAGAGCAGTCAAGCTGCCATCCAATGTCCATTGTTTGTATCAAGGGAGCAATCATGTTTGCATATGATTTATCACGGTAACAGAACTGACATATATAACCTTGGGACAGACGAAAATGTGAATAAAAAGTAAAAAAAACACATAAAATCTTCATTTTTGGTGAGTATGTCTATTAGCTTGTATGAAAACATCAGAAACTGTGAATTTTCATTTTATTTATCATTTCAGTCATGCTACAAAATGTCATTTTGGACTTTGGGACAGGCATTTTTGCTCGAGTTTCGTACTTATAAATATACATATAAGCTTGAATCACAGGCGTCAGACCCTAGATATAAGTATACTACTGTCGGTCATCTTGGAGCCTCACATGTGCTCGGAAAAGGTGCCTGGCTCAATTTGGCTTTGCAAAACTCGTGGACAGGAAAATGACTGTGTCCCACCTTTATATTCTATAGATAGGTAGGTATAGGTATATGTATATTGAGGGTCTGCACCTCTGGCCTGGAGCTGATGGTAAGTTTTATAACACAAAGGGAACCAACCTTCTCCGCACTGGCATCCGTAACTGCACACCTCGCCCTGCCGGCCCCTGGTTGAGCTACAGGACCCGCGTCTTTGGTTTATTCCCCCAGGACCTGTAGATACATGTTTCCTTTAAAGGGGCAGTAGTACGTATTTTCGCTCAAATAAGTCGATAAGGCACCAATAGTAAAACACCCTTCTCTCTTCGGAAAATCAAGTTAACAATGAGTGTACATGGTTCGGTAAAGCCATGGGAATATTTTTTGTAATTCGAAATAATAAAATGGGTTCACAATAAAATGGCCGCCATGCATTTTTTGCTTTATACGCAACATTGTTATTACCACTACGGATAATCGGTTTGTGTAATAAGATGTTTTACCCTCTAAAGTCTAAATATTTAATTGACATAAACTATCATTATAAATGGGGAATTTGTAAAACAAAATGTTGCAAAAAAAACGTTCTACAGTCCCTTTAATACTGGATGTTCCGTCTCGTCTTGCTGAGGGATACGGAAGACCTGTCACATGATCAAATCACGTGACATGGGTCATGCTTTGGGACAAAATGGCGATTGGCAAAGTCTCGTAATGGCAACACGCTTTGCAGACAAACGTGTCCTTTAATTGTTTGTATAGGTATAATCAGTCAAGTAGGTTTATTCATGAGTTTAGGCCGTAGGCCCATACACATGCACATTTCAATTTATATTACATATTTCAAATTTATAAAAATATTTTTTAACTTTTTGTGTTAGTCACTGACAAAAAGACTGGAACAGAACAACATATTAACAGGACTAACAACATATTATATTCAAGAGATTCAAATAAGGTAATATAAGATGCCCGGTAAACGAATTGAAAGAACGATTAAATAACAGCCAAGAATACATTATTTTAAATGAATATTTCCAAAAATGATCCTCACTTTTAATCACAATATTCATTCTCGATAACATAATAATATATCAATACACAGTACATTTTGTCTGGTAATACCTGAGGTATTTTCATAAATAAATAAATTCATACCTTGGAGGAAAGGGTTACCGAACATATTCTCCCAGCCCGACGGGTCAACGAGCTGTGTCCCACGACGACAACACGAGCCACTTTCACAGTCACGTGACGTGCCACACAGGGTGGGGAGGGTTGTAGAGTCGTACCCCCCAGAAACTGGTCGGGGTTTGACTGCTGATGTTGTAGAGGCGAGCGCCTAAAGGTACAGAATCTAGCTTATACGATAGCTGGACATAACATGTGTCAAGTGAAGGCAAGACACAGTTGCACATAAACCCACAGGGGGTCGAGTCGCTGTTTGGACTATTGATATAAAGACACTTGTGTCTTAATTCATATCAATAGCGGGGATATTTATCTAAAATCTTTATTTCTTCAACGATTTCGATCAAATTTGGAACATAAGCTCACCATATCGTTTATAAGCAGTATATGATTGCAAAAATCTAGATTTTGAATTTTGGAAAGTATAGTCCAAACAGCAACTCGAACCCTTGTGCATCAACCTCATACATTTCCTCTAAGATGACGTTATTGCTTATAAACTAATTAAGTACATGTGAACATTTTGTAACTCCGATAGATAGACTGAGACATTATGTCAGTATTTATCCCTTCAACCACAGTATTGGAATATTCCATTGGAAAAACGCATTTTCGCGATATCAACAGAAAAGTTTACATCATTTTTGAGGAAACTCATTTTTATGACATCATTCTATTTTTCTAAAGATATAGATAAGTAACTATCCATCATACTCATTTACGATCACGGGGTCTTGTATTGTCGAAAAACGATTAGAAAGCATATGAAGTCGACTATCCAGCCCCTTCTCAATTACAATATCTCTCATGTCATAATTCTTGCGCGATCAGATGCACCAAATACTGGTCTTTGTAACTGGGTCACCATTAGCTGACAGGATATTACAAGCGATTTTATAACATTTTTTTCAAGCGATTTTTTTTCATTTTGGAGGGCACCCCAAGTGGCTAACATGAGCAATTTGCTAATATTTAAGGCTTTGAAAGTGATACATTTGTTATTACCCGATCGATTTTTATGTTTGATGGCTTATTTTAAAGAAACATTTATTGGTTTCGACGTGGTATATACTATTGAATGATAATATGATGACAAAATATATTTCAAACGGACATGGGGTATTGACCTTTAATGGTATAAAGGGGCTTGATCGTCGACTTCATTACTAACTAATCGCTAGTGTTTTTGACAATACAAGCCCCTGTGTTTACGATGTCATGTACGCGAGCTGAATTTCTATTTATTTAATGTTAACATTAAGTTAGATTCAACAGGTGAATGTGATTATTTATGTGAAAATGAGTTTTACTTCATGTTTCAGTTTCAGACGATGAATAAGAATGAAGATGTTAAACCTTCTAAAATACCATGGTGATACGTGGTGATGCTATATATTTCGCTTTAAATGGCAACATGAAGCTATTAAATACTTCCACGTAATAGTAATTAGTAAATTGGAAATTGTAAGAATAAGTAATTGTTATGAATAGTTTATGTCCTTGGTTATTTTTTTAACGGTCACAATAATCAATATTCAATTTTTTATAATGCTAATATATATTCATCCGAACAGAACTTAAAAATAAACATAATAAAATGCTTAGGAAATTTTATCAACATTTTATCAACATAAATTAAAAAATACTAGAAAAAGAATAAGAATACACAGAAAAGACTAGAAACATTCTTTAAAATGCTTACCAGCATCGTAAAAATAAAGATTTTCTCCATCTTGAAGTAAACTGCCTTTTTTTCCAAATCACAAACTGCCTCGTTTACCCTGAATACATTTGTTTTATACCATCGAACCAGGACATGTACGCATTATGTATTCAATTACCTAGCGGTTACTTCCCTTTGTATAGGGCTGTCAATAAGTTGTTCAAGAGTATCTCACCCAGGTCTTACATGTCCCTGTGATTGGTTTGACGGCAGAGGTCCGGGAAACACATTGTTTATACCCGGTGTTTTCTGTTTCGATGTCGCTCCATGTCGTACTTAGTTCACTTATAAAGTAGACGATTAATGATGTTTACATATAAAAACAGCGAACAGCGTTTGTTTAAAGATGCATCCATTGTGTTTTTAAAAAATGATTTGGCTTTAATACGCTCAAACTCGCCGTATGTGCTGTTTACTATACAAACAAATTCACTCAGCTTGCATATACATCCCCAATCCCCAAATTTATCATACTTACTAGTTTCCAATTAAAATCGAGTAACATCAATATGCATGTTCAGACACCTGAACTGCACGTCCCATTTACATGCACAGTAGTTATATGACCTGATCAACATTATCAACTCGAATGTGGTATTTAGTGTGTTTTAAAAAATATTCCAAAATTACGTTTGACTCATTGGAGCGTGTCAATCGCGATGCATTGTCCCGTTTTCGATCAGAAATCACTACTTTTACCTTTATATCGTCAATATACTAAATCGACTATCATCAAAATGGTAGTTTTCGGTAACAGTCGTTACTTCTAGATAAAGTAACACCATTTATAACGTTTGCAATATGTGACCCACAACAACACAATGGATGTACCTTTAAAATAGTTTCTTATTTTTCAAGTTTATCGATGAAAGGCGTCAACCACTGGATAATGGTGTTCTGTTATATTGGTATACATATATATATATATATCTGGTGTTGAATTATCATTAAACTACTTTATACTAATAGGTTTTATATGAGTCAAAATTGAAGAAATAAATCATAAAGACTTAACAACACCTGCTAATTCTGTAAGACTAAACTAGTGTCCAAAAGAAACGATACCATCTATTTTTAAAAATATCTTTTTACAAAGTGATTTTCTTCGTATGAACACATGGTTTTGCGTATCCCACATCCCAAATGCAGTGTATTCAATCGAAAATACCGAGAACATTTTATCACATCCGAAGAAATGGTGCACTTTGTGAGAATGACATTATTTTAGGTAGCATAGTTTGCAACTGCAGATAAAGTGTATAAAACGGCTGACCATACACGTTGGTATCAAAGCAACAAAAAGCACACAATAAAATATCGGTTTTGACAGCAATTGAGAGTGAGAGAGCCGTTGGAATTGTCACATAGCGAGTCTCACACGCCGACGACGCCAGAAGGTTCGGTTGCGCGCACATAGCAGTCACCAGGTTAACGCAACGGTTACGTGATAGAGATCGGACAACATGCAGGTCGAGAAGAAGGTGATTACGCTTATTGAAGACCGCCACATCCGGGTATTTCATCTCTGAAACCCATTCATCATTACGACGCTAACGTCACGTGATTAGCAGACAAACTTGTTAAAATAGATTGAAGACCAAAAAACGTTCCTGAGGCGTCAACAACGTGTAAACAAACAGACAAATTCAACTTTGGCAACAGAGAGACTGAGCAATGGTCATGCTCTTATATGGGAGCAGATTTTGCATCTTCAAGAACAATGGTAGACAGCGTGTGCACCGAAGAATTAATGACCTTTATGCTCTGACTTGCGTCCATCAAGTCAGCCCATTGCCTCCTTGATGAATGACAAAGCTTATCTTCTGATGTCATCCGACGTCTGACGTCATCAACCCATAGACGTGTACTTGCCCGTTCTGACGCTCGGGATGGACATACCGAATACAAAGGTGACTTAGTGACCCCTCTTTTGACATTTTCAACATTTGTCTCAGTCATTTGTGTGAATGAAATTTTCATTTTCAGACCCCTCACTTCAATACAGACCTGTACAAATGAATGCAAAGTACTGATTGAAATGAATTTTGTACACATGTTAAATGAACGAAATCTCAAAAGAATAATACCAATTCTAGATTTCTGTGTCGTTAAGTTTTCCTGTAATGGCCGCTCAAAGACGTGGTATCGTTTCTTTTGGACATTAGTTTATAATTTACAGGGCTGGTGTGAAAAACCCTAAAAGTTATCATTTACATCGTTTAAACATATATGGAAAATTCAACTTCGTTTAAAGAGCCATCAAGGATGTTAATGAACATATCGGAAAATTGCCAAAAATCTATCTCCGTGAATTACATGTATATACACTTAATATTTAACAGATTTTTTTCGACCCAAAATAAGCCGAGAAATTGCACTAATTAGTAAAGGTGTTTTCCAGTCTAAATATAGATCAAGTCAAGCGCAAAGCATTGTGGTCTAGCTCACACACTGTATACAAAGACACGAAAGAAAAAGTTTATGAGCAATGAAAGAAATTGAAATATAAAAGTTTTGACGGTTATTTATTTATTAAGCATTTCATTCAATTATGTATTCTCTACAGATATTGGAATAAATGTTTAACCCAACTAGGTACTTTGCTTGAATTTTATAATCACTGAGAATATAATTATATGTCATAATTTCCTGGTCTTAGCTCCTTTCCTTCACTTTTCCTTCCTAACGAAGCGCTACACCTGAAATGCATGGAGTGCTCCGGTTCGCTAGCACGGAAATGTCAAGGAAATGCTGCAAAGCTTAAAGTAGCCAGTGATGGAGATTTGTGCGAGTTATGCCCTGTGTTGAGAATTTGCTTCAGACCTTGAAGAGAGGAATCTTTCGACTCAGTTGTTATCCCAGTAGAGAGTCCTTAGGTTGTCTACTGATATGCACGTGCATAAATCGTATGTGCAATTAGCTTTTATACTGTCTCCATAATGTGGAACAAATTCGCTCCAATCCATTTCAATTTTGGAAATCGTAGAAGCCATTTCGGACTGGATGCGAAACGAAATTAAGCTACCAGTATTTACCTTGAAAAAGACACAGGTAACTGCTAACATTATTATCTAGGTAAAGTGTGTTGCATAAGCTCAATAAGATGCAATGCAGATAAATTAAGTCTATCCGTAGTATTTGTTAGATGTCTCAATGCGGGACGCGAAAATCTAAATGCATTTCCTCGGCATTATCTTGCCCTTAGATAAGCCTTCAAACACACATGTTCGTGACAAGAAAAGCTAATCAAAATAATGACGTTATGTGTCTCGACTTTGTTTAACTGTTGACATAACTTAGTAATTGTTGTAACAGACACAACCAGTGAAAATACGTGACCCCTTCGATTCAATAATGTAAACAATAACACTAGCGAGGCGCCCGCTTGGGTTGCCCAGGTGCCTAAAGCGTGGCAAGGCGTGATTGGCTAATTGAAACGTTTGCCGACTGTTTTCGTGAGGTACATTTAAAAAGCTAATTTTAAACTATTTCCGATTTGATTTAAACAAAATGAAGTGGTAGTGTTATTTTCATAACTGAGGTCATAATCATTTCTGCAAAACGTACCCCCTCGAGGTTCCCGGTACTTTTACATATTTACTCCAGCTATATCAACACCGTCACAGCTGGGAACGTAATCCCGACATCAGCTTGGACACGTTCAGACACGTTACTTTGGGCCAGGTGGCATGTCGATAACCAACTTCTACCGCAAGGCAAAACTTGTGTCAGTAGCTATCACTCGCCACCTTGCTGCACCTCGTCGCCTTTTCCGTGACAGGGGTGTCTGATTGCATGGGTGCGGGATAGCGCAGTGGTTAGCGCAATGGTTAGTGCGTTCGGCGCCGGATCAAGATGCCCTTGGTTCAAATCCTGTCAGGGCCACGGAAACGTTATACAGTTACACATTATACAGTAAACTGTTATACACATAGTAAGGTTTTGGTGCAATGCTAGCCACCGTTGCTCGCAGGTTTCACCGCAACACATAACCACATGGCGTAGCGGGCTTTCACCTTGCAATAATACTAGCGGCCATGATATAAGTGAAACACTCCTGAAACTGGCGTTAAACCCCATATCACCTCACCTCACCTCCGTCACCTCACCACACCTCACCTCACCTCACCACACCTCACCTCACCTCACCTCACCTCACCACTACTCACCTCACCTCACCACTACTCACCTCACCTCACCTCACCTCACCTCACCTCATCCCACCCCACCCCACCCCACCTCATTATTGTTCAGCATTGTAGTTATTACTTTCTATCATAATCATGCGAAATCAACGACAAATTTCATTTTTAAAACATGGTTTATTTAATATTTTGACAGTGTTCACATCATTGACCTGAAACTTATTTCCTTTTTAACAAAGAATCATAGAGAAGCAGGTGTTACATCAGACCAGGAAACCATTTACACAGTGTCAGTACACTGACAATATCCGGGAGGACAGATGTAGAGACGCATTTACACAGTGTCAGTACACTAACAATACCCGGAAGGACAGAAGTAGACACGCATTTACATAGTAATGTATAAACATGGAAACCAATTAAGCGACTCCAGATTTGTTCGATTTGTCCATCTGCTGAGTCAGGAATGAGTCTGATACTCTGTCATGAGTTCAGGCTGAACATATTCAGTAAGGGATAACACACAATAGTCATGGTACATTTTTATCGTAGGCCTACTACGGGTACATGTGTCATAGAAAAATACGACTTAACAGTATTGATGAAGGTGCATTTCCACTGTAAAAACATCATTTAAAAGCATGGAAACAGACGCATTTGCACCGTAGATAAGACTATTTAACATTTACATAGACGCGTTTATACAGTAGAAAAGATAATATGTGTATAACAGTATTGACATCAATACATTTGCACCATAGTAAAAGATATAGTAAAGATAAAAAAAACAGCTTGAACAAAGACGCATTTACATCGTTAACATAAATCAAAAACATTAAAACAGACGCATACGTGCTGACGAAGGGATCTAGCATCGACACCGACGCATTTGAGATGAAAACAAGAAAACATAACACTTAAAAATGTATTTACACTGAAACGATCATGTAACACCATCGAAACAGAAAAAATACACCGTCTAACCTTATGTATTTTATTTTTTATTAAGTTATGAACACATAAACATGTAGTTGATTAAGGTTACATTAGAAGAAAGATGAATTTATTGGGTGGAAACATTAAAGGAAAATATCAACTACATTTTTGAGCGACGCAAGTTTTCAGAATTTATCTTCTAGCAGGCAACTGACATTTCGGGTTTGTGAAGCACTTTCTCCAGTACTCCCTCTGTTTCTTGACGAAGTCCGCGGGCTCACAGGTGCTCGGGGGACAGCACACTCCGGTCATAGGGCGGTAACACAGCAAACCTGGGGAGAGGGGAGGAGAATATCAGATAACATGTGTTTGGTGTAATAAATCTATAATATGAATAATACATACATTATTTTGTGTGTGTGTGTATATATATATATATATATATATATATATATATATATATATATATATATATATATATATATATATATATATATATATATATATATCGCAAAAAAGTGTAAATTTCAAGGAGAGAAATTCCACACAACATTTGCTCTCACTTCTAATGTTTTTTTTGTAAAGAATAACAAAATACATCTTCAAGTTTACAAATGTGAAATATGCATGCTTAATCTATCTTGCTTAATTAATGCTCAATTAACGATTATAGTTATAATTGGTTGTGACCATGTCAGTTCTGTTACCAATATTTTTAGATTTTTTTAAAATAAAAAATATCCTTTTATTCACTAGATCAGATTTTATAGTGAAACATGCATATTCATTGGGGTAGCAGCTTCAAATAGTAAAACCTTTACAAAATATGTCATAAAACAGTGCCTGAACAAAATCAGAAGTCTATTATTTGCTATATGTTAATTAACTGCTGAAGGAAAAGTGTGTGTTCTCCGTTTACATCTTCCTAAAGATCGGCTTATCAAGGCTAGTAAAAATAAATGAAATAAAACTATTTTTTAATGAATAATCATAGTTGTTTTTAGTTAACATTAGTGACCTTCGCCAGTAACAGTTTGGACAAGGGCGGTAACAGAATGGAAAATCTACACTGTTTTTGAAAATTACATTAATGAGTTCTCAAATATCTCTTAATCACTTTTAACTATTTATCCTCTAACATTACATCAACTAATACTCAGTCTATATGCATAGGTGTGTTTACAGATATATAAGTGGGTTTGTTGCCATATTGTCAGTAACAGAAATGACATTTCTGGTAACAGTATTGACATAAATGGGAAATGTTGTAATTGGTCCTCAGGATATCACTGCAGCTATCTGTTTGCAACTATTTCGGGTATTAAACACTTCCTCAATTTTGCATATTCAATTAATCTTTTCCATTTAGCATGAATAGTGGTAACAGTTTTGACATTGGTCCGTCAGGACTGTTACATTTGTGTAGAATGGTAACAGGCTCATTGAACCTTTCATATAATATCAGAATTTGGAAAAGCTGTTTGAGATAGTACAGTGTGGACAGTGCTGCATTTTGCATTTGTTTGCTACGCGTATTTACACAGTTTGCACAGCGTTTTTTGAGTTTACACCTCCAAGAACTTAATAAATTTTGAAGTCAATTCTTAAATAATATATATATATATATAAGCTTGAATCACAGGCGCCAGACCCTAGATATAAGTATACTACTGTCGGTCATCTTGGAGCCTCACATGTGCCCGGAAAAGGTGCCTGGCTCAATTTGGCTTTGCAAAACTCGTAGACAGGAAAATGACCGTGTCCCACCTTTATATGTTCTATAGATAGGTAGGTATACATATATGTAAATTGAGGGTCTCACCTCTGGCCTGGAGCTGATGGGAAGTTTTATAACACAAAGGGAACCAACCTTCTCCGCACTGGCATCCGTAACTGCACACCTCGCCCTGCCGGCCCCTGGTTGAGCTACAGGACCCGCGTCTTTGGTTTATTCCCCCAGGACCTGTAGATGCATGTTTCCTTTAAAGGGGCAGTAGTACGTATTTTCGCTCAAATAAGTCGATAAGGCACCAATAGTAAAACACCCTTCTCTCTTCGGAAAATCAAGTTAACAATGAATGAACATGGTTCGGTAAAGCCATGGGCATCGTTTTTGTTATTCGAAATAATAAAATGGGTTCACAATAAAATGGCCGCCATGCGTTTTTTGCTATATATGCAACATTGTTATTACCACTACGGATAATCGGTTTGTGTAATAAGATGTTTTACCCTCTAAAGTCTAAATATTTAATTGACATAAACTATCATTATAAATGGGGAATTTGTAAAACAAAATGTTGCAAAAAAAACGTTCTACAGTCCCTTTAATACTGGATGTTCCGTCTCGTCTTGCTGAGGGATACGGAAGACCTGTCACATGATCAAATCACGTGACATGGGTCATGCTTTGGGACAAAATGGCGATTGGCAAAGTCTCGTAATGGCAACACGCTTTGGAGACAAACGTTCCTTTAATTGTTTGTATAGGTGTAATCGGTCAAGTAGGTTTATTCATGAATTTAGGCATGTACATTTCAATTTATATTACATAATTCAAATTAAAAAAAATATTGTTTTACTTTTTGTGTTAATCTACTGGAACAGAACAACATATTAACAGGACTAACAACATATAAACAGGACTAACAACATATTATATTCAAGAGATTCAAATAAGGTAATATAAGATGCCCGGTAAACGAATTGAAAGAACGATTAAATAACAGCCAAGAATACATTATTTTAAATATTTCCAAAAATGATCCTCACTTTTAATCACAATATTCATCTTGATAACATAATAATATATCAATACACAGTACATTTTGTCTGGTAATACCTGAGGTATTTTCATAAATAAATAAATTCATACCTTGGAGGAAAGGGTTACCGAACATATTCTCCCAGCCCGACGGGTCAACGAGCTGTGTCCCACGACGACAACACGAGCCACTTTCACAGTCACGTGACGTGCCACACAGGGTGGGGAGGGTTGTAGAGTCGTACCCCCCAGACACTGGTCGGAGTTTGACTGCTGATGTTGTAGAGGCGAGCGACTGGAGGTAAAGAATCTAGCATAAACGATAGCTGGACATTACATGTGTCAAGTGAAGGGAAGACACAGTTGCACATCAACCCACAGGGGTTCGAGTCGCTGTTTGATATTGATATAAAGACACTTGTGTCTTAATTCATATCAATAGCGGGGATATTTATCTAAAATATTTATTTCTTCACCGATTTCGATCAAATTTGGAACATAAGCTCACCATATCGTTTATAAACAGTATATGATTGAAAAAAATCTAGATTTTGAATTTTCGAAATCAAAGTCCAAACAGCGATTCGAACCCCTGTGCATCAACCTCATACATTTCCTCTAAGATGACGTTATTGCTTATAAACTAAGTAAATGTGAACATTTTGTAACTCCGATAGATAGACTGAGACATTATGTCAGTATTTATCCCTTCAACCACAGTATTGGGATATTCCATTGGAAAAACACATTTTCGTTACCAACAGAAAAGTTTAAATCATTTTTGAGGAAAATCATTTTTATGACATCATTCTACTTTTTTTTAAAGATATAGATAAGAAACTATCCATCATACTCGTTTACGATCACAGGGGCTTGTATTGTCGAAAAACGATTAAAAGGCATATGAAGTCGACGATCCAGCCCCTTCTTAATTACAATGTCCCTCATGTCATAATTCTTGCGCGATCAGATGCACCGAATACTGGTCTTTGTAACTGTGTCACCATTAGCTGACAGGATATTACAAGCGATTTATTAATATTATTTTCAAGAGATTTTTTATCATTTTAGTGGGCACCCCAAGTGGCTCACCTGAGCAATTTGCTAATAAACTACCGGGCAAAAGAAAGTACTCACCTCAGTTGATTTTATCATATGTATGATTTTCAATTGCAAATATCTCAAGTTTTCGATGTCATAATCCAAAACTGATAAGTACAGGTGTTTAGTTAGCAGTCAAAGAATACTTCTACATGTTTTTTAATTATTTTTTAAAAAATGAAATTTTAAGTTTAATTTTGTTTTTAAATTATTGTTGATGATACACAACTGTTCATCGACATATAAGACATATCCTATGTGAAAATAAATAAATGTGCCTGATTCTGCAAACATTTAAAACATTTTAAGCAGGGCAGGGGTCATGTTGGTGAAAATTTCATTCTTAACCCTGTCTTCATTACAAAAAGATATTTGAACTAAAATTTAACCTCAGTCACCAACAAAGTCATTCAAACTACTGCAGATAAGTATTATTGTATCCTGTCATAGTCAAATACATCTGATTTCTTTTAAATATTGAATTATTCGAAATTAACTTAGGTGAAAACTTTGTTTTGCCCGGTAGTTTATTTAAGGCTTTGAAAATGGTACATTTGTTATTACCCGATCGATTTTTATGTTTAACATAACATTTATTGGCTTCGACGTGGTATATACTATTGAATGATAATATGATGACAAAATATATTTTCAAACGGACATGGGGTGTTGACCTTTAATGGTATAAAGGGGCTGGATCGCCGACTTCATATGCTAACTTATCGCTAGTTTTTGTGACAATACAAGTCCCTGTGTTTACAATGTCATTTAAACGAGCTGAATTTTTATTTATTTAATGTTCACATTAAGTTAGATTCAACAGGTGAATGTGGTTATTTATGTGAAAATGAGTTTTACTTCATGTTTCAGTTTCAGACGATGAATAAGAATGAAGATGTTAAACTAAAATACTATGGTGGTACATAGTGATGCTATATATTTTGATTTAATGGCAACATGAAGCTATCAAATACTTCCACGTAATAGTAATTAGTAAATTGGAAATTGTAAGAATAAGTAATTGTTATGAATAGTTTATGTCCTTGGTTATTTTTTTAACGGTCACAATAATCAATATTGAATTTTTTATAATGCTAATATATATTCATCTGAACAGAACTTAAAATAAACATAATAAAATGCTTAGGAAATTATATCAACATTTTATCAACATAAATTAAAAAATACTAGAAAAAGAATAAGAATACACAGAAAAGACAAGAAACATTCTAAAATACTTACCAGCATCGTTAAAATAAAGATTTTCTCCATCTTGAGGTAAACTGCCTTTTTTTCCAAATCACAAACTGCCTCGTTTACCCTGAATACATTTGTTTTATACCATCGAACCAGGACATGCACGCATTATGTATTCAATTACCGAGCGGTTACTTCCCTTGTATAGGGCTGTCAATAAGTTGTTCAAGAGTATCTTATCAAGGTCTAACATGTCCCTGTGATTGGTTTGACGGCAGAGGTCCGGGAAACACATTGTTTATATCCAGGGGCGGTGTTTTGTGTTTCGATGTCGCTCCATGTCGTACTTAGTTCACTTATAAAGTAGATGATTAATGATGTTTACATATAAAAACAGCGAACAGCGTTTGTTTAAAGATGCATCCATTGTGTTTAAAAAAAATGATTTGGCTTTAATACGCTCAAACTCGCCATATGTGCTGTTTACTATACAACAAATTCACTCAGCTTGCATATACATCCCCAATCCCCAAATTTATCATACTTACTAGTTTCCAATTAAAATCGAGTAACATCAATATGCATGTTCAGACACCTGAACTGCACGTCCGATT
The DNA here is from genome assembly GCA_936450465.1 of Gibbula magus. Classification (NCBI taxonomy): domain Eukaryota; kingdom Metazoa; phylum Mollusca; class Gastropoda; order Trochida; family Trochidae; genus Gibbula; species Gibbula magus. Next base: position 19,216,890 of record OW388300.1, on the reverse strand, counting down.
TACATGCACAGTAGTTATATGACCTGATCAACATTATCAACTCGAATGTGGTATTTTGTGTGTTTTAAAAAATATTCCAAAATTACGTTTGACTCATTGGAGCGTGTCAATCGCGATGCATTGTCCCGTTTTCGATCAGAAATCACTACTTTTACCTTTATATCGTCAATATACTAAATCGACTATCATCAAAATGGTAGTTTTCGGTAACAGTCGTTACTTCTAGATAAAGTAACACCATTTATAACGTTTGGAATATGTGACCACCAACAACACAATGGATGTACCTTTAAAATAGTTTCTTATTTTTCAAGATAATTGATGAAAGGCGTCAACCATTGGATACTGGTGTTATGTTATATACATATATCTGGTGTTGAATTATCCTTAAACTACTTATACTAATAGGTTTTATATGGGTCAAAATTGAAGAAATAAATCATAAAGACTTAACAACACCTTCCAATTCTGTAAGACTAAACTAGTGTCCAAAAGAAACGATACCATCTATTTTTTAAAATATCTTTTTACAAAGTGATTTTCTTCGTATGAACACATGGTTTTGCGTATCCCACATCCCAAATGCAGTGTATTCAATCGAAAATACCGAGAACATTTTATCACATCCGAAGAAATGGTGCACTTTGTGAGAATGACATTATTTTAGGTAGCATAGTTTGCAACTGCAGATAAAGTGTATAAAACGGCTGACCATACACGTTGGTATCAAAGCAACAAAAAGCACACAATAAAATATCGGTTTTGACAGCAATTGAGAGTGAGAGAGCTGTTGGAATTGTCACATAGCGAGTCTCACACGCCGACGACGCCAGAAGGTGCGGTTGCGCGCACATAGCAGTCACCAGGTTAACGCAACGGTTATGTGATAGAGATCGGACAACATGCAGGTCGAGAAGAAGGTGATTACGCTTATTGAAGACCGCCACATCCGGGTATTTCATCTCTGAAACCCATTCATCATTACGACGGTAACGTCAAAGACGTCATTGATCGTGAGACACGTGATTAGAAGACAAACTTGTTAAAAGAGATTGAAGACCAAAAAACGTTCCTGAGGCGTCAACAACGAGTAAACAAACAGACAAATTCAACTTTGGCAACAGAGAGACTGAGCAATGGTCATGCTCTTATATGGGAGCAGATTTTGCATCTTCAAGAACAATGGTAGACAGCGTGTGCACCGAAGAATTAATGACCTTTATGCTCTGACTTGCGTCCATCAAGTCAGCCCATTGCCTCCTTGATGAATGACAAAGCTTATCTTCTGATGTCATCCGACGTCTGACGTCATCAACCCATAGACGTGTACTTGCCCGTTCTGATGCTCGGGATGGACATACCGAATACAAAGGTGACTTAGTGACCCCTCTTTTGACATTTTCAACATTTGTCTCAGTCATTTGTGTGAATGAAATTTTCATTTTCAGACCCCTCACTTCAATACAGACCTGTACAAATGAATGCAAAGTACTGATTGAAATGAATTTTGTACACATGTTAAATGAACGAAATCTCAAAACAATAATACCAATTCTAGATTTCTGTGTCGTTAAGTTTTCCTGTAATGGCCGCTCAAAGACGTGGTATCGTTTCTTTTGGACATTAGTTTATAATTTACAGGGCTGGTGTGAAAAACCCTAAAAGTTATCATTTACATCGTTTAAACATATATGGAAAATTCAACTTCGTTTAAAGAGCCATCAAGGATGTTAATGAACATATCGGAAAATTGCCAAAAATCTATCTCCGTGAATTACATGTATATACACTTAATATTTAACAGATTTGTTTCGACCCAAAATAAGCCGAGAAATTGCACTAATTAGTAAAGGTGTTTTCCAGTCTAAATATAGATCAAGTCAAGCGCAAAGCATTGTGGTCTAGCTCACACACTGTATACAAAGACACGAAAGAAAAAGTTTATGAGCAATGAAAGAAATTGAAATATAAAAGTTTTGACGGTTATTTATTTATTAAGCATTCCATTCAATTATGTATTCTCTACAGATATTGGAATAAATGTTTAACCCAACTAGGTACTTTGCTTGAATTTTATAATCACTGAGAATATATATGTCATAATTTCCTGGTCTTAGCTCCTTTCCTTCACTTTTCCTTCCTAACGAAGCGCTACACCTGAAATGCATGGAGTGCTCCGGTTCGCTAGCACGGAAATGTCAAGGAAATGCTGCAAAGCTTAGAGTAGCCAGTGATGGAGATTTGTGCGAGTTATGCCCTGTGTTGAGAATTTGCTTCAGACCTTGAAGAGAGGAATCTTTCGACTCAGTTGCTATCCCGGTAGAGAGTCCTTAGGTTGTCTACTGATATGCACGTGCATAAATCGTATGTGCAATTAGCTTTTATACTGTCTCCATAATGTGGAACAAATTCGCTCCAATCCATTTCAATTTTGGAAATCGTAGAAGCCATTTCGGACTGGACACGAAACGAAATTAAGCTACCAGTATTTACCTTGAAAAAGACACAGGTAACTGTTAACATTATTATCTAGGTAAAGTGTGTTGCATAAGCTCAATAAGATGCAATGCAGATAAATTAAGTCTATCCGTAGTATTTGTTAGATGTCTCAATGCGAGATCGCGAAAATCTAAATGCATTTCCTCGGCATTATCTTAGATTGCCCTTAGATAAGCCTTCAAACACACATGTTCGTGACAAGAAAAGCTAATCAAAATAATGACGTTATGTGTCTCGACTTTGTTTAACTGTTGACATAACTTAGTAATTGGTGTAACAGACACAACCAGTGAAAATACGTGACCCCTTCGATTCAATAATGTAAACAATAACACTAGCGAGGCGCCCGCTTGGGTTGCCCAGGTGCCTAAAGCGTGGCAAGGCGTGATTGGCTAATCGAAACGTTTGCCGACTGTTTTCGTGAGGTACATTTAAAAAGCTAATTTTAAACTATTTCCGATTTGATTTAAACAAAATGAAGTGGTAGTGTTATTTTCATAACTGATGTCATAATCATTTCTGCAAAACGTACCCCCTCGAGGTTCCCGGTACTTTAACATGTCGATAACCAACTTCTACCGCAAGGCAAAACTTGTGTCAGTAGCTATCACTCGCCACCTTGCTGCACCTTGTCGCCTTTTCCGTGACAGGGGTGTCTGATTGCATGGGTGCGGGATAGCGCAGTGGTTAGCGCAATGGTTAGTGCGTTCGGCGCCGGATCAAGATGCCCTTGGTTCAAATCCTGTCAGGGCCACGGAAACGTTATACAGTTACACATTATACAGTAAACTGTTATACACACAGTAAGGTTTGGGTGCAATGCTAGTTCCAGTCGTTGCTCGCAGGTTTCACCGCAACACATAACGACATGGCGTAGCGGGCTTTCACCTTGCAATAATACTAGCGGCCGTGATATAAGTGAAACACTCCTGAAACTGGCGTTAAACCCCATATCACCTCACCTCACCTCACCTCACCTCACCACACCTCACCTCACCACACCTCACCTCACCTCACCACTACTCACCTCACCTCACCACTACTCACCTCACCTCACCTCACCTCACCTCACCCCACCCCACCCCACCTCATTATTGTTCAGCATTGTAGTTATTACTTTTCATCATAATCATACGAAATCAACGACAAATTTCATTTTTAAAACATGGTTTATTTAATATTTTGACAGTGTTCACATCATTGACCTGAAACTTATTTCCTTTTTAACAAAGAGTCATAGAGAAGCAGGTGTGACATCAGACCAGGAAACCATTTACACAGTGTCAGTACACTGACAATATCCGGGAGGACAGATGTAGAGACGCATTTACATAGTAATGTATAAACATGGAAACCAATTAAGTGACTCCAGATTTGTTCGATTTGTCCATCTGCTGAGTCAGGAATGAGTCTGATACTCTGTCATGAGTTCAGGCTGAACATATTCAGTAAGGGATAACACACAATAGTCATGGTACATTTTTATCGTAGGCCTACTACGGGTACATGTGTCATAGAAAAATACGACTAAACAGTATTGATGAAGGTGAATTTCCACTGTAAAAACATAATTTAAAAGCATGGAAACAGACGCATTTGCACCGTAGATAAGACTATTTAACATTTACACAGACGCGTTTATACAGTAGAAAAGATAATATGTGTATAACAGTATTGACATCAATACATTTGCACCATAGTAAAAGATATAGTAAAGATAAAAAAAAACAGCTTGAACACAGACGCATTTACATCGTTAACATAAATCAAAAACATTTAAACAGACGCATACGTGCTGAAGATGGGATCTAGCATCGACACCGACGCATTTGAGATGAAAACAAGAAAACATAACACTTAAAAATGTATTTACACTGAAACGATCATGTAACACCATCGAAACAGAAAAAATACACCGTCTAACCTTGTGTATTTTATTTTTTAATAAGTTATGAACACATAAACATGTAGTTTACTTTAAGGTTACTTTAGAAGAGAGATGAATTTATTGGGCAGAAACATTAAAGATAATAGAACCTCTCAGTTTTGTTCGATGTTAATTCATATAGAAAATACTTTCAAGTAAACAAAACACTAACTATTATTTCGAAGCGTCACCTACTTAGCCAGATATCGCGGTTCAAAGTGAGTAAATTTGGCCTGCTCATTATCTCATTCTTCAAACAGTTTTCCGCGGCCCCTCAGCGTAGCATAGCCTTCGTAAGCGATGTGACGTCATACACAGGAGTTGCTACAATGAAATCCTTAGGCGATTTGTCGATTTTCGTCGATGATTCGTTTAAAACACAATAACAACTTTTGACATTGTAAGTTTCCGATAGAATAGGTATTTGTGCGTCTGTAGGAAGTAAGTTCGGAGTTTTTGAAGGATTTTTCGATATTCCGTTGCTGGTTTTAGTTTGGTTCTTTTACCAATCGAGCGGAGCGTTGGGTTATTTTATAGGCTACAATATGCTTTGAAATGAATAATTTCAATTGTAAACGTCACTATTATTTATTTTTTTGTTGTGCTTGATTTTAAGTTTCAAGAGGCCTAGCTGTATAGTTAGAGGTCTACTGAGTCAATATTTCTCATGGCGACTTTTTATTCATATTAGAATTATTGCATTATAACTTAGAAATTATCAACATTGTTACTTGCTAACAGTTTTTAGAGGGAACAAATCGAGCTATTGTTAAATTTATAATCTTGTACATTTACAATTACTTACATTGAGACAGTTATTTTATTCAGTTGAATACAACTGTAGAGAAATGTGGCGGGTGAAAATGTCAAAAGATTTTAAAGCCTAAAATGATGTATCTATGAAAAGGAATCATGATTAATTTCAAATCGAAATGAAAAGGGCGTTTTTTTTTTCAGTACACATTTTCTTTCGGATTCTGTTCCATCAATAGCATGTTATTTGGATAAAATCGATGAAATGTTAAATGTAGAATGCTGAAAATCTAGCTTTTAATTTATATATTAATTCTATATTGTTCAGAAGTTAATCATGTAATCAACACTCACTAATTGCGCTTAATGCATTAACACCTTTGCTTTGATGCCAGATATCGGTCACTGGATCGGTTTAATTATATAAGAGGTGGCGCGTCAAGATATTGCCAACGTCCTGTCATATGACGTAACTGTTGATACTGAAATGGTCATTAGTTAAAATAAAGATACACATATAGGCGACATTCAGTGTGGACATAGTGAGCCAATCAAAATTAGGAATGTTATATTCAGCCAACGAAATTTAAGAATATTATATTCTGTTGTTTCGTCGGTGATAGCAGCCGGTCATTCACTATTATGTATGATGCACACCGATGTACATGGATTAGCAATCATATGGTGACAACAGGTTAGTTATTTAAATCAATAAGGACATCGTAAAATTTTTTTTACATGCGAACTAGTTAGAAAACCATCACAATGTAGTGCAACAATTGACATGTATTTATTTTAATTTGTAAAATGATATAGATAAATACGTCGCATAAGTCTCGTTTTTCGTTGAGTAGGATTAACATGAATTCTGCTTTGTTTGCCGATCCAATTTTGTATTATTGTGGGAACACATTGTTTAATGAATTGTTATATTGAATCAAAATACTTTGAGATAGTATCCTACATAAGTGCTGTTATTTCATTTCAACTGTTAAATAATGGGACATAGTAACGAGATATGTATCCCGATCATTTGGTACATTCGCTTGTTCTTCATTCAAATCTTTGTTATCGCTTGACTTACGTTGTTTAAAGCGAGATCTCATTGCTAGAATAAGAGTCTGACATAACGGAAATGGTCAGTGATGGACATTCACGCAGTAACTCTATAGCACTGACACTTCAAAATGACACAAAGAAAAGACAATGGCAGTAGATTTACGCTGAAATATCCACTCGGCATTATCGGAGACTAAACAATCTAAACACATGTGTACAACAACCAAAGTTAATTAACGACTGAACAGAATATGCCGACATTGTTTCTAATAGCTTTGCTCACGTTTAGGCTGTTTTGACAAGTGAAATCAGTGAAAAATACGTGACGGCTATACGTATGATGTAAACAATAACATAAGCCAACTACTCGTTGAGCAGGACTCCTGAGTAAAACGTCACACCTCTGCTAGCAGCTGATTGGCTAATGAAACGTTTGCCGGCTGTAAAAATGAAGTAGTTTTTAAAAACGTTTTTTCTACTATTTTGGGGGTGGATTTGTAATCCAATACTTTTATGTCGTTATTCTTTACTGTTGTTAGAATCATTTCCGCGAAGCCTACCCCCTGAGGTTAGAATATCTTTAAAGGAAAATATCAATTACATTTTTGAGCGACGATAGTTTTCAGAATTTATCTTCTACGAGGCAACTGACATTTCGGGTTTGTGAAGCACTTTCTCCAGTACTCCCTCTGTTTCTTGACGTAGTCCGCGGGCTCACAGGTGCTCGGGGGACAGCACACTCCGGTCATAGGGCGGTAACACAGCAAACCTGGGGAGAGGGGAGGAGAATATCAGATAACATGTGTACACTTAACAATTTGGTGTAATAAATCTATAATATGAATAATACATACATTATTTTTACATATATAAACTAACATAAACTAACAGGACAGGACTGTTACATCTGTGTAGAATGCTAACAGGCTCATTGAACATTTTATATAATATCAGATTTTGGAAAAGCTGTTTGAGATAGTACAGTGTGGACAATGCTACATTTTGTTTTAATTATTACCATGTTGACAACGGATAAACAACTGGGTATAATTATGAATTATATGTGTTTTATTCATTGTAACAGATTTTACACTAAAATTTACAGACAACGTATGCTACCAAACTGAAGTTTCTGTGAATAAAAAGTAAAAACAACATTAAAATTTCATTTTTGGTGACTATGTTCAAGTTGGTATGTCTATTAGCTTGTATAAAAAGTTACATAAGAAACTGTAAATTTTCATTTTATCAATCATGCTACAAAATGTCATTGTGGACTTTGGGACATGCATTTTTGCTTGATTAGAAGAAATGTGATTTTACTATTTATGACAAACTAAATGAGTAACAATATTTTATATTTTTCAGAAAAAAAGCCTTGACATGAGATTTACACTTTTTAAAAATTGACTCACACACACACACAGTATACGTAATAGTGATTATATACTAAGTACTGTCAGTCATCTTAGAGCCTCGCGTGTGCTCGGAAAAGGTGCCTGGCTCAATTTGGCTTTGCGAAACTCGTAGACAGGAAAAATGACCGTGTCCCATCCTTATATGTTCTATAGATATGTAGGTATACGTATATTATTATTGAGGGTCTGCGCCTGTGGCCGGGAGCTGATGGTAAGTTTTATAACACAAAGGGAACCAACCTTCTCCGCACTGGCATCCGTAACTGCACACCTCGCCCTGCCGGCCCCTGGTTGAGCTACAGGACCCGCGTCTTTGGTTTATTCCTCCAGGACCTGTAGATACATGTTTCCTTTAAAGGGGCAGTAGTACGTATTTTTCGCTCAAATAAGTCGATAAGGCACCAATAGTAAAACACCCTTCTCGCTTCGGAAAATCAAGTTAACAATGAGTGTACATGGTTCGGTAAAGCCATGGGAATCGTTTTTGTTATTCGAAATAATAAAATGGGTTCACAATAAAATGGCCGCCATGCGTTTTTTGCTATATATGCAACATTGTTATTACCACTACGGATAATCGGTTTGTGTAATAAGATGTTTTACCCTCTAAAGTCTAAATATTTAATTGACATAAACTATCATTATAAATGTGAAATTTGAAAAAAAAATCTTGCAAAAAATGTGCTACAGTCCCTTTAATAGTGGATTTTCCGTCTAGTCTTGATGAGGGATACTGGATGACTTGTCACATGATCAAATCACGTGACATGGGTCATGCTTTTGGACAAAATGGCGAGTGGCAATGTCTCGTAATGGCAACACGCTTTGCAGACAAACGTGTCCTTTAATTGTTTGTATAGGTATAATCAGTCAAGTAGGTTTATCCATGAGTTTAGGCCGTAGGCCCATAGACATGTACATTCCAATTTATATTACATATTTCAAATTTATAAAAATATTTTTTTAACTTTTTGTGTTAGTCACTGACAAAAAGACTGGAACAGAACAACATATTAACAGGACTAACAACATATTATATTCAAGAGATTCAAATAAGGTAAGATGCCCAGTAAACGAATAGAAAGAACAATTAAATAACAGCCAAAAATACATTTTTTTAAATGAATATTTCCAAAAATGATCCTCACTCTTAATCACAATATTCATTCTCGATAACATAATAATATATAAATACACAGTACATTTTGTCTGGTAATAACTGAGGTATTTTCATAAGATAAATAACTTCATACCCTGGAGGAAAGGATTACCGAACATATTCCCCCAGCCCGACGGGTCAACGAGCTGTGTCCCACGACGACAACACGAGCCACTTTCACAGTCACGTGACGTGCCACACGGGGTGGGGAGGGTTGTAGAGTCGTACCCCCCAGACACTGGTCGGAGTTTGACTGCTGATGTTGTAGAGGCGAGCGACTGGAGGTAAAGAATCTAGCATAAACGATAGCTGGACATTACATGTGTCAAGTGAAGGGAAGACACAGTTGCACATCAACCCAGTGGCGGATCCAAGGGGGGGGTTCAGGGGGTCCGGACCCCCCCCTTTTCAAATCCATGTATAAGTTGGGATATACATTTACACCCCCCCCCCCCCCCCCCCCCCCCCACTGAGTGGAGAAAAATTGTTTTGGGACCCCCCCCTTTCAAAAATCCTGGATCCGCCCCTGTCAACCCACAGGGGTTCGAGTCGCTGTTTGGACTATTGATACAAAGACACTTGTGTCTTAATTCATATCAATAGCGGGGATATTTATCTAAAATCTTTATTTCTTCACCGATTTCGATCAAATTTGGAACATATGCTCACCATATCGTTTATAATCAGTATATGATTGCAAAAATCTAGATTTTGAAGTTTGGAAATTATAGTCCAAACAGCGACTCGAACCCTTGTGCATCAACCTCATACATTTCCTCTAAGATGACGTCATTGCTTATAAACAAAGTAAATGTGAACATTTTGTAACGCCGATAGATAGACTGAGACATTATGTCAGTATTTATCCCTTCAACCACAGTATTGGAATATTCTATTGGAAAAACGCATTTTCGATATCAACAGAAAAGTTTAAATCATTTTGAGGAAAATCCTTTTTATGACGTCATTCTACTTTTTTAAAGATATAGATAAGTAACTACCCATCATACTCGTTTACGATCACAGGGGCTTGTATTGTCGAAAAACGATTAGAAAGCATATGAAGTCGACGATCCAGCCCCTTCTCAATTACAATGTCCCTCATGTCATAATTCTTGCCCGATCAGATGCACCAAATACTGATCTTTGTAACTGGGTCACCATTAGCTGACAGGATATTACAAGCGATTTATTAATATTATTTTCAAGCGATTTATTATCATTTTGGTGGGGCACCCCAAGTGGCTCACCTGATCGAGCTCGAGCAATTTGCTAATATTTAAGGCTTTGAAAATGATACATTTGTTATTACCCGGTCGATTTTTATGTTTAACAGCTTATTTAAAAAACCAACATTTATTGGCTTTCACGTGGTATATAGTATTGAATGATAATATGATGATAACATTCTGAATTATAATTTCAAACGGAAATTGGGTGTTGACCTTTTATGGTATAAAGGGGCTTGATCGTCGACTTCATTACTAACTAATCGCTAGTGTTTTTGACAATACTACCTCCTGTGTTTACGATGTCATGTAAACGAGCTGAATTTTTATGTATTTAATGTTAACTTTAAGTTAGATTCAACAGGTGAAAGTGGTTATTTATGTGAAAATGAGTTTTACTTCATGTTTCAGTTTCAGACGATGAATAAGAATGAAGATGTTAAACCTTCTAAAATACCATGGTGATACATAGTGATGCTATATATTTTGATTAAATGGCAACATGAAGCTATTAAATACTTCCACGTAATAGTAACTAGTTAATTGGAAATTGTAAGAATAAGTAATTGTTATGAATAGTTTATGTCCTTGGTTATTTTTTTAACGGTCACAACAATCAATATTGAATTTTTTATAATGCTAATATATATTCATCTGAACAGAACTTAAAATAAACATAATAAAATGCTTAGGAAATTATATCAACATTTTATCAACATAAATTAAAAAATACTAGAAAAAGAATAAGAATACACAGAAAAGACAAGAAACATTCTAAAATACTTACCAGCATCGTTAAAATAAAGATTTTCTCCATCTTGAGGTAAACTGCCTTTTTTTCCAAATCACAAACTGCCTCGTTTACCCTGAATACATTTGTTTTATACCATCGAACCAGGACATGCACGCATTATGTATTCAATTACCGAGCGGTTACTTCCCTTGTATAGGGCTGTCAATAAGTTGTTCAAGAGTATCTTATCAAGGTCTAACATGTCCCTGTGATTGGTTTGACGGCAGAGGTCCGGGAAACACATTGTTTATATCCAGGGGCGGTGTTTTGTGTTTCGATGTCGCTCCATGTCGTACTTAGTTCACTTATAAAGTAGACTATTAATGATGTTTACATATAAAAACAGCGAACAGCGTTTGTTTAAAGATGCATCCATTGTGTTTAAAAAAAATGATTTGGCTTTAATACGCTCAAACTCGCCATATGTGCTGTTTACTATACAACAAATTCACTCAGCTTGCATATACATCCCCAATCCCCAATCCCCAAATTTATCATACTTACTAGTTTCCAATTAAAATCGAGTAACATCAATATGCATGTTCAGACACCTGAACTGCACGTCCGATTTACATGCACAGTAGTTATATGACCTGATCAACATTATCAACTCGAATGTGGTATTTTGTGTGTTTTAAAAAATATTCCAAAATTACGTTTGACTCATTGGAGCGTGTCAATCGCGATGCATTGTCCCGTTTTCGATCAGAAATCACTACTTTTACCTTTATATCGTCAATATACTAAATCGACTATCATCAAAATGGTAGTTTTCGGTAACAGTCGTTACTTCTAGATAAAGTAACACCATTTATAACGTTTGGAATATGTGACCACCAACAACACAATGGATGTACCTTTAAAATAGTTTCTTATTTTTCAAGATAATTGATGAAAGGCGTCAACCATTGGATACTGGTGTTATGTTATATACATATATCTGGTGTTGAATTATCCTTAAACTACTTTATACTAATAGGTTTTATATGGGTCAAAATTGAAGAAATAAATCATAAAGACTTAACAACACCTTCCAATTCTGTAGTGTCCAAAAGAAACGATACCATCTATTTTTTAAAATATCTTTTTACAAAGTGATTTTCTTCGTATGAACACATGGTTTTGCGTATCCCACATCCCAAATGCAGTGTATTCAATCGAAAATACCGAGAACATTTTATCACATCCGAAGAAATGGTGCACTTTGTGAGAATGACATTATTTTAGGTAGCATAGTTTGCAACTGCAGATAAAGTGTATAAAACGGCTGACCATACACGTTGGTATCAAAGCAACAAAAATCACACAATAAAATATCGGTTTTGACAGCAATTGAGAGTGAGAGAGCTGTTGGAATTGTCACATAGCGAGTCTCACACGCCGACGACGCCAGAAGGTGCGGTTGCGCGCACATAGCAGTCACCAGAATAACGCAACGGTTATGTGATAGAGGTCGGACAACATGCAGGTCGAGAAGAAGGTGATTACGCTTATTGAAGACCGCCACATCCGGGTATTTCATCTCTGAAACCCATTCATCATTACGACGCTAACGTCAAAGACGTCATTGATCGTGAGACACGTGATTAGCAGACAAACTTGTTAAAAGAGATTGAAGACCAAAAAACGTTCCTGAGGCGTCAACAACGAGTAAACAAACAGACAAATTCAACTTTGGCAACAGAGAGACTGAGCAATGGTCATGCTCTTATATGGGAGCAGATTTTGCATCTTCAAGAACAATGGTAGACAGCGTGTGCACCGAAGAATTAATGACCTTTATGCTCTGACTTGCGTCCATCAAGTCAGTCCATTGCCTCCTTGATGAATGACAAAGCTTATCTTCTGATGTCATCCGACGTCTGACGTCATCAACCCATAGACGTGTACTTGCCCGTTCTGACGCTCGGGATGGACATACCGAATACAAAGGTGACTTAGTGACCCCTCTTTTGACATTTTCAACATTTGTCTCAGTCATTTGTGTGAATGAAATTTTCATTTTCAGACCCCTCACTTCAATACAGACCTGTACAAATGAATGCAAAGTACTGATTGAAATGAATTTTGTACACATGTTAAATGAACGAAATCTCAAAACAATAATACCAATTCTAGATTTCTGTGTCGTTAAGTTTTCCTGTAATGGCCGCTCAAAGACGTGGTATCGTTTCTTTTGGACATTAGTTTATAATTTACAGGGCTGGTGTGAAAAACCCTAACAGTTATCATTTACATCGTTTAAACATATATGGAAAATTCAACTTCGTTTAAAGAGCCATCAAGGATGTTAATGAACATATCGGAAAATTGCCAAAAATCTATCTCCGTGAATTACATGTATATACACTTAATATTTAACAGATTTGTTTCGACCCAAAAAAAGCCGAGAAATTGCACTAATTAGTAAAGGTGTTTTCCAGTCTAAATATAGATCAAGTCAAGCGCAAAGCATTGTGGTCTAGCTCACACACTGTATACAAAGACACGAAAGAAAAAGTTTATGAGCAATGAAAGAAATTGAAATATAAAAGTTTTGACGGTTATTTATTTATTAAGCATTCCATTCAATTATGTATTCTCTACAGATATTGGAATAAATGTTTAACCCAACTAGGTACTTTGCTTGAATTTTATAATCACTGAGAATATATATGTCATAATTTCCTGGTCTTAGCTCCTTTCCTTCACTTTTCCTTCCTAACGAAGCGCTACACCTGAAATGCATGGAGTGCTCCGGTTCGCTAGCACGGAAATGTCAAGGAAATGCTGCAAAGCTTAAAGTAGCCAGTGATGGAGATTTGTGCGAGTTATGCCCTGTGTTGAGAATTTGCTTCAGACCTTGAAGAGAGGAATCTTTCGACTCAGTTGTTATCCCAGTAGAGAGTCCTTAGGTTGTCTACTGATATGCACGTGCATAAATCGTATGTGTAATTAGCTTTTATACTGTCTCCATAATGTGGAACAAATTCGCTCCAATCCATTTCAATTTTGGAAATCGTAGAAGCCATTTCGGACTGGACACGAAACGAAATTAAGCTACCAGTATTTACCTTGAAAAAGACACAGGTAACTGCTAACATTATTATCTAGGTAAAGTGTGTTGCATAAGCTCAATAAGATGCAATGCAGATAAATTAAGTCTATCCGTAGTATTTGTTAGATGTCTCAATGCGAGATCGCGAAAATCTAAATGCATTTCCTCGGCATTATCTTAGATTGCCCTTAGATAAGCCTTCAAACACACATGTTCGTGACAAGAAAAGCTAATCAAAATAATGATGTTATGTGTCTCGACTTTGTTTAACTGTTGACATAACTTAGTAATTGTTGTAACAGACACAACCAGTGAAAATACGTGACCCCTTCGATTCAATAATGTAAACAATAACACTAGCGAGGCGCCCGCTTGGGTTGCCCAGGTGCCTAAAGCGTGGCAAGGGGTGATTGGCTAATTGAAACGTTTGCCGACTGTTTTCGTGAGGTACATTTAAAAAGCTAATTTTAAACTATTTCCGATTTGATTTAAACAAAATGAAGTGGTAGTGTTATTTTCATAACTGATGTCATAATCATTTCTGCAAAACGTACCCCCTCGAGGTTCCCGGTACTTTAACATATTTACTCTAGCTATATCAACACCGTCACAGCTGGGAACGTAATCCCGACATCGGCTTGGACACGTTCAGACACGTTACTTTGGGCCAGGTGGCATGTCGATAACCAACTTCTACCGCAAGGCAAAACTTGTGTCAGTAGCTATCACTCGCCATCTTGCTGCACCTCGTCGCCTTTTCCGTGACAGAGGTGTCTGATTGAACGGGGGCGGGATAGCGCAATGGTTAGTGCGTTCGGCGCCGGATCAAGATGCCCTTGGTTCAAATCCTGTCAGGGCCACGGAAACGTTATACAGTTACACATTATACAGTAAACTGTTATACACACAGTAAGGTTTGGGTGCAATGCTAGTTCCAGCCGTTGCTCGCAGGTTTCACCGCAACACATAACCACATGGCGTAGCGGGCTTTCACCTTACAATAATACTAGCGGCCGTGATATAAGTGAAACACTCCTGAAACTGGCGTTAAACCCCATATCACCTCACCTCACCTCCGTCACCTCACCACACCTCACCTCACCACACCTCACCTCACCTCACCACACCTCACCTCACCTCACCTCACCACTACTCACCTCACCTCACCTCACCTCACCTCACCTCACCTCACCTCACCTCACCCCACTCCACCCCACCCCACCTCATTATTGTTCAGCATTGTAGTTATTACTTTTCATCATAATCATGCGAAATCAACGACAAATTTCATTTTTAAAACATGGTTTATTTAATATTTTGACAGTGTTCACATCATTGACCTGAAACTTATTTCCTTTTTAACAAAGAATCATAGAGAAGCAGGTGTTACATCAGACCAGGAAACCATTTACACAGTGTCAGTACACTGACAATATCCGGGAGGACAGATGTAGAGACGCATTTACACAGTGTCAGTACACTAACAATACCCGGAAGGACAGAAGTAGAAACGCATTTACATAGTAATGTATAAACATGGAAACCAATTAAGCGACTCCAGATTTGTTCGATTTGTCCATCTGCTGAGTCAGGAATGAGGAATGAACATATTCAGTAAGGGATAACACACAATAGTCAGGGTACATTTTTATCGTAGGCCTACTACGGGTACATGTGTCATAGAAAAATACGACTAAACAGTATTGATGAAGGTGCATTTCCACTGTAAAAACATAATTTAAAAGCATGGAAACAGACGCATTTGCACCGTAGATAAGACTATTTAACATTGACACAGACGCGTTATACAGTAGAAAAGATAATATGTGTATAACAGTATTGACATCAATACATTTGCACCATAGTAAAAGATATAGTAAAGATAAAAAAAAACAGCTTGAACACAGACGCATTTACATCGTTAACATAAATCAAAAACATTTAAACAGACGCATACGTGCTGACGAAGGGATCTAGCATCGACACCGACGCATTTGAGATGAAAACAAGAAAACATAACACTTAAAAATGTATTTACACTGAAACGATCATGTAACACCATCGAAACAGAAAAAATACACCGTCTAACCTTATGTATTTTATTTTTTATTAAGTTATGAACACATAAACATGTAGTTGATTAAGGTTACATTAGAAGAAAGATGAATTTATTGGGTGGAAACATTAAAGGAAAATATCAACTACATTTTTGAGCGACGCAAGTTTTCAGAATTTATCTTCTAGCAGGCAACTGACATTTCGGGTTTGTGAAGCACTTTCTCCAGTACTCCCTCTGTTTCTTGACGAAGTCCGCGGGCTCACAGGTGCTCGGGGGACAGCACACTCCGGTCATAGGGCGGTAACACAGCAAACCTGGGGAGAGGGGAGGAGAATATCAGATAACATGTGTTTGGTGTAATAAATCTATAATATGAATAATACATACATTATTTTGTGTGTGTGTGTATATATATATATATATATATATATATATATATATATATATATATATATATATATATATATATATATATATATATATATATATATATATATATATATATCGCAAAAAAGTGTAAATTTCAAGGAGAGAAATTCCACACAACATTTGCTCTCACTTCTAATGTTTTTTTTGTAAAGAATAACAAAATACATCTTCAAGTTTACAAATGTGAAATATGCATGCTTAATCTATCTTGCTTAATTAATGCTCAATTAACGATTATAGTTATAATTGGTTGTGACCATGTCAGTTCTGTTACCAATATTTTTAGATTTTTTTAAAATAAAAAATATCCTTTTATTCACTAGATCAGATTTTATAGTGAAACATGCATATTCATTGGGGTAGCAGCTTCAAATAGTAAAACCTTTACAAAATATGTCATAAAACAGTGCCTGAACAAAATCAGAAGTCTATTATTTGCTATATGTTAATTAACTGCTGAAGGAAAAGTGTGTGTTCTCCGTTTACATCTTCCTAAAGATCGGCTTATCAAGGCTAGTAAAAATAAATGAAATAAAACTATTTTTTAATGAATAATCATAGTTGTTTTTAGTTAACATTAGTGACCTTCGCCAGTAACAGTTTGGACAAGGGCGGTAACAGAATGGAAAATCTACACTGTTTTTGAAAATTACATTAATGAGTTCTCAAATATCTCTTAATCACTTTTAACTATTTATCCTCTAACATTACATCAACTAATACTCAGTCTATATGCATAGGTGTGTTTACAGATATATAAGTGGGTTTGTTGCCATATTGTCAGTAACAGAAATGACATTTCTGGTAACAGTATTGACATAAATGGGAAATGTTGTAATTGGTCCTCAGGATATCACTGCAGCTATCTGTTTGCAACTATTTCGGGTATTAAACACTTCCTCAATTTTGCATATTCAATTAATCTTTTCCATTTAGCATGAATAGTGGTAACAGTTTTGACATTGGTCCGTCAGGACTGTTACATTTGTGTAGAATGGTAACAGGCTCATTGAACCTTTCATATAATATCAGAATTTGGAAAAGCTGTTTGAGATAGTACAGTGTGGACAGTGCTGCATTTTGCATTTGTTTGCTACGCGTATTTACACAGTTTGCACAGCGTTTTTTGAGTTTACACCTCCAAGAACTTAATAAATTTTGAAGTCAATTCTTAAATAATATATATATATATATAAGCTTGAATCACAGGCGCCAGACCCTAGATATAAGTATACTACTGTCGGTCATCTTGGAGCCTCACATGTGCCCGGAAAAGGTGCCTGGCTCAATTTGGCTTTGCAAAACTCGTAGACAGGAAAATGACCGTGTCCCACCTTTATATGTTCTATAGATAGGTAGGTATACATATATGTAAATTGAGGGTCTCACCTCTGGCCTGGAGCTGATGGGAAGTTTTATAACACAAAGGGAACCAACCTTCTCCGCACTGGCATCCGTAACTGCACACCTCGCCCTGCCGGCCCCTGGTTGAGCTACAGGACCCGCGTCTTTGGTTTATTCCCCCAGGACCTGTAGATGCATGTTTCCTTTAAAGGGGCAGTAGTACGTATTTTCGCTCAAATAAGTCGATAAGGCACCAATAGTAAAACACCCTTCTCTCTTCGGAAAATCAAGTTAACAATGAATGAACATGGTTCGGTAAAGCCATGGGCATCGTTTTTGTTATTCGAAATAATAAAATGGGTTCACAATAAAATGGCCGCCATGCGTTTTTTGCTATATATGCAACATTGTTATTACCACTACGGATAATCGGTTTGTGTAATAAGATGTTTTACCCTCTAAAGTCTAAATATTTAATTGACATAAACTATCATTATAAATGGGGAATTTGTAAAACAAAATGTTGCAAAAAAAACGTTCTACAGTCCCTTTAATACTGGATGTTCCGTCTCGTCTTGCTGAGGGATACGGAAGACCTGTCACATGATCAAATCACGTGACATGGGTCATGCTTTGGGACAAAATGGCGATTGGCAAAGTCTCGTAATGGCAACACGCTTTGGAGACAAACGTTCCTTTAATTGTTTGTATAGGTGTAATCGGTCAAGTAGGTTTATTCATGAATTTAGGCATGTACATTTCAATTTATATTACATAATTCAAATTAAAAAAAATATTGTTTTACTTTTTGTGTTAATCTACTGGAACAGAACAACATATTAACAGGACTAACAACATATAAACAGGACTAACAACATATTATATTCAAGAGATTCAAATAAGGTAATATAAGATGCCCGGTAAACGAATTGAAAGAACGATTAAATAACAGCCAAGAATACATTATTTTAAATATTTCCAAAAATGATCCTCACTTTTAATCACAATATTCATCTTGATAACATAATAATATATCAATACACAGTACATTTTGTCTGGTAATACCTGAGGTATTTTCATAAATAAATAAATTCATACCTTGGAGGAAAGGGTTACCGAACATATTCTCCCAGCCCGACGGGTCAACGAGCTGTGTCCCACGACGACAACACGAGCCACTTTCACAGTCACGTGACGTGCCACACAGGGTGGGGAGGGTTGTAGAGTCGTACCCCCCAGACACTGGTCGGAGTTTGACTGCTGATGTTGTAGAGGCGAGCGACTGGAGGTAAAGAATCTAGCATAAACGATAGCTGGACATTACATGTGTCAAGTGAAGGGAAGACACAGTTGCACATCAACCCACAGGGGTTCGAGTCGCTGTTTGATATTGATATAAAGACACTTGTGTCTTAATTCATATCAATAGCGGGGATATTTATCTAAAATATTTATTTCTTCACCGATTTCGATCAAATTTGGAACATAAGCTCACCATATCGTTTATAAACAGTATATGATTGAAAAAATCTAGATTTTGAATTTTCGAAATCAAAGTCCAAACAGCGATTCGAACCCCTGTGCATCAACCTCATACATTTCCTCTAAGATGACGTTATTGCTTATAAACTAAGTAAATGTGAACATTTTGTAACTCCGATAGATAGACTGAGACATTATGTCAGTATTTATCCCTTCAACCACAGTATTGGGATATTCCATTGGAAAAACACATTTTCGTTACCAACAGAAAAGTTTAAATCATTTTTGAGGAAAATCATTTTTATGACATCATTCTACTTTTTTTTAAAGATATAGATAAGAAACTATCCATCATACTCGTTTACGATCACAGGGGCTTGTATTGTCGAAAAACGATTAAAAGGCATATGAAGTCGACGATCCAGCCCCTTCTTAATTACAATGTCCCTCATGTCATAATTCTTGCGCGATCAGATGCACCGAATACTGGTCTTTGTAACTGTGTCACCATTAGCTGACAGGATATTACAAGCGATTTATTAATATTATTTTCAAGAGATTTTTTATCATTTTAGTGGGCACCCCAAGTGGCTCACCTGAGCAATTTGCTAATAAACTACCGGGCAAAAGAAAGTACTCACCTCAGTTGATTTTATCATATGTATGATTTTCAATTGCAAATATCTCAAGTTTTCGATGTCATAATCCAAAACTGATAAGTACAGGTGTTTAGTTAGCAGTCAAAGAATACTTCTACATGTTTTTTAATTATTTTTTAAAAAATGAAATTTTAAGTTTAATTTTGTTTTTAAATTATTGTTGATGATACACAACTGTTCATCGACATATAAGACATATCCTATGTGAAAATAAATAAATGTGCCTGATTCTGCAAACATTTAAAACATTTTAAGCAGGGCAGGGGTCATGTTGGTGAAAATTTCATTCTTAACCCTGTCTTCATTACAAAAAGATATTTGAACTAAAATTTAACCTCAGTCACCAACAAAGTCATTCAAACTACTGCAGATAAGTATTATTGTATCCTGTCATAGTCAAATACATCTGATTTCTTTTAAATATTGAATTATTCGAAATTAACTTAGGTGAAAACTTTGTTTTGCCCGGTAGTTTATTTAAGGCTTTGAAAATGGTACATTTGTTATTACCCGATCGATTTTTATGTTTAACATAACATTTATTGGCTTCGACGTGGTATATACTATTGAATGATAATATGATGACAAAATATATTTTCAAACGGACATGGGGTGTTGACCTTTAATGGTATAAAGGGGCTGGATCGCCGACTTCATATGCTAACTTATCGCTAGTTTTTGTGACAATACAAGTCCCTGTGTTTACAATGTCATTTAAACGAGCTGAATTTTTATTTATTTAATGTTCACATTAAGTTAGATTCAACAGGTGAATGTGGTTATTTATGTGAAAATGAGTTTTACTTCATGTTTCAGTTTCAGACGATGAATAAGAATGAAGATGTTAAACTAAAATACTATGGTGGTACATAGTGATGCTATATATTTTGATTTAATGGCAACATGAAGCTATCAAATACTTCCACGTAATAGTAATTAGTAAATTGGAAATTGTAAGAATAAGTAATTGTTATGAATAGTTTATGTCCTTGGTTATTTTTTTAACGGTCACAATAATCAATATTGAATTTTTTATAATGCTAATATATATTCATCTGAACAGAACTTAAAATAAACATAATAAAATGCTTAGGAAATTATATCAACATTTTATCAACATAAATTAAAAAATACTAGAAAAAGAATAAGAATACACAGAAAAGACAAGAAACATTCTAAAATACTTACCAGCATCGTTAAAATAAAGATTTTCTCCATCTTGAGGTAAACTGCCTTTTTTTCCAAATCACAAACTGCCTCGTTTACCCTGAATACATTTGTTTTATACCATCGAACCAGGACATGCACGCATTATGTATTCAATTACCGAGCGGTTACTTCCCTTGTATAGGGCTGTCAATAAGTTGTTCAAGAGTATCTTATCAAGGTCTAACATGTCCCTGTGATTGGTTTGACGGCAGAGGTCCGGGAAACACATTGTTTATATCCAGGGGCGGTGTTTTGTGTTTCGATGTCGCTCCATGTCGTACTTAGTTCACTTATAAAGTAGACGATTAATGATGTTTACATATAAAAACAGCGAACAGCGTTTGTTTAAAGATGCATCCATTGTGTTTAAAAAAAATGATTTGGCTTTAATACGCTCAAACTCGCCATATGTGCTGTTTACTATACAACAAATTCACTCAGCTTGCATATACATCCCCAATCCCCAAATTTATCATACTTACTAGTTTCCAATTAAAATCGAGTAACATCAATATGCATGTTCAGACACCTGAACTGCACGTCCGATTTACATGCACAGTAGTTATATGACCTGATCAACATTATCAACTCGAATGTGGTATTTTGTGTGTTTTAAAAAATATTCCAAAATTACGTTTGACTCATTGGAGCGTGTCAATCGCGATGCATTGTCCCGTTTTCGATCAGAAATCACTACTTTTACCTTTATATCGTCAATATACTAAATCGACTATCATCAAAATGGTAGTTTTCGGTAACAGTCGTTACTTCTAGATAAAGTAACACCATTTATAACGTTTGGAATATGTGACCACCAACAACACAATGGATGTACCTTTAAAATAGTTTCTTATTTTTCAAGATAATTGATGAAAGGCGTCAACCATTGGATACTGGTGTTATGTTATATACATATATCTGGTGTTGAATTATCCTTAAACTACTTATACTAATAGGTTTTATATGGGTCAAAATTGAAGAAATAAATCATAAAGACTTAACAACACCTTCCAATTCTGTAAGACTAAACTAGTGTCCAAAAGAAACGATACCATCTATTTTTTAAAATATCTTTTTACAAAGTGATTTTCTTCGTATGAACACATGGTTTTGCGTATCCCACATCCCAAATGCAGTGTATTCAATCGAAAATACCGAGAACATTTTATCACATCCGAAGAAATGGTGCACTTTGTGAGAATGACATTATTTTAGGTAGCATAGTTTGCAACTGCAGATAAAGTGTATAAAACGGCTGACCATACACGTTGGTATCAAAGCAACAAAAAGCACACAATAAAATATCGGTTTTGACAGCAATTGAGAGTGAGAGAGCTGTTGGAATTGTCACATAGCGAGTCTCACACGCCGACGACGCCAGAAGGTGCGGTTGCGCGCACATAGCAGTCACCAGGTTAACGCAACGGTTATGTGATAGAGATCGGACAACATGCAGGTCGAGAAGAAGGTGATTACGCTTATTGAAGACCGCCACATCCGGGTATTTCATCTCTGAAACCCATTCATCATTACGACGGTAACGTCAAAGACGTCATTGATCGTGAGACACGTGATTAGAAGACAAACTTGTTAAAAGAGATTGAAGACCAAAAAACGTTCCTGAGGCGTCAACAACGAGTAAACAAACAGACAAATTCAACTTTGGCAACAGAGAGACTGAGCAATGGTCATGCTCTTATATGGGAGCAGATTTTGCATCTTCAAGAACAATGGTAGACAGCGTGTGCACCGAAGAATTAATGACCTTTATGCTCTGACTTGCGTCCATCAAGTCAGCCCATTGCCTCCTTGATGAATGACAAAGCTTATCTTCTGATGTCATCCGACGTCTGACGTCATCAACCCATAGACGTGTACTTGCCCGTTCTGATGCTCGGGATGGACATACCGAATACAAAGGTGACTTAGTGACCCCTCTTTTGACATTTTCAACATTTGTCTCAGTCATTTGTGTGAATGAAATTTTCATTTTCAGACCCCTCACTTCAATACAGACCTGTACAAATGAATGCAAAGTACTGATTGAAATGAATTTTGTACACATGTTAAATGAACGAAATCTCAAAACAATAATACCAATTCTAGATTTCTGTGTCGTTAAGTTTTCCTGTAATGGCCGCTCAAAGACGTGGTATCGTTTCTTTTGGACATTAGTTTATAATTTACAGGGCTGGTGTGAAAAACCCTAAAAGTTATCATTTACAATGTTTAAACATATATGGAAAATTCAACTTCGTTTAAAGAGCCATCAAGGATGTTAATGAACATATCGGAAAATTGCCAAAAATCTATCTCCGTGAATTACATGTATATACACTTAATATTTAACAGATTTGTTTCGACCCAAAATAAGCCGAGAAATTGCACTAATTAGTAAAGGTGTTTTCCAGTCTAAATATAGATCAAGTCAAGCGCAAAGCATTGTGGTCTAGCTCACACACTGTATACAAAGACACGAAAGAAAAAGTTTATGAGCAATGAAAGAAATTGAAATATAAAAGTTTTGACGGTTATTTATTTATTAAGCATTCCATTCAATTATGTATTCTCTACAGATATTGGAATAAATGTTTAACCCAACTAGGTACTTTGCTTGAATTTTATAATCACTGAGAATATATATGTCATAATTTCCTGGTCTTAGCTCCTTTCCTTCACTTTTCCTTCCTAACGAAGCGCTACACCTGAAATGCATGGAGTGCTCCGGTTCGCTAGCACGGAAATGTCAAGGAAATGCTGCAAAGCTTAGAGTAGCCAGTGATGGAGATTTGTGCGAGTTATGCCCTGTGTTGAGAATTTGCTTCAGACCTTGAAGAGAGGAATCTTTCGACTCAGTTGCTATCCCGGTAGAGAGTCCTTAGGTTGTCTACTGATATGCACGTGCATAAATCGTATGTGCAATTAGCTTTTATACTGTCTCCATAATGTGGAACAAATTCGCTCCAATCCATTTCAATTTTGGAAATCGTAGAAGCCATTTCGGACTGGACACGAAACGAAATTAAGCTACCAGTATTTACCTTGAAAAAGACACAGGTAACTGTTAACATTATTATCTAGGTAAAGTGTGTTGCATAAGCTCAATAAGATGCAATGCAGATAAATTAAGTCTATCCGTAGTATTTGTTAGATGTCTCAATGCGAGATCGCGAAAATCTAAATGCATTTCCTCGGCATTATCTTAGATTGCCCTTAGATAAGCCTTCAAACACACATGTTCGTGACAAGAAAAGCTAATCAAAATAATGACGTTATGTGTCTCGACTTTGTTTAACTGTTGACATAACTTAGTAATTGGTGTAACAGACACAACCAGTGAAAATACGTGACCCCTTCGATTCAATAATGTAAACAATAACACTAGCGAGGCGCCCGCTTGGGTTGCCCAGGTGCCTAAAGCGTGGCAAGGCGTGATTGGCTAATCGAAACGTTTGCCGACTGTTTTCGTGAGGTACATTTAAAAAGCTAATTTTAAACTATTTCCGATTTGATTTAAACAAAATGAAGTGGTAGTGTTATTTTCATAACTGATGTCATAATCATTTCTGCAAAACGTACCCCCTCGAGGTTCCCGGTACTTTAACATGTCGATAACCAACTTCTACCGCAAGGCAAAACTTGTGTCAGTAGCTATCACTCGCCACCTTGCTGCACCTTGTCGCCTTTTCCGTGACAGGGGTGTCTGATTGCATGGGTGCGGGATAGCGCAGTGGTTAGCGCAATGGTTAGTGCGTTCGGCGCCGGATCAAGATGCCCTTGGTTCAAATCCTGTCAGGGCCACGGAAACGTTATACAGTTACACATTATACAGTAAACTGTTATACACACAGTAAGGTTTGGGTGCAATGCTAGTTCCAGTCGTTGCTCGCAGGTTTCACCGCAACACATAACGACATGGCGTAGCGGGCTTTCACCTTGCAATAATACTAGCGGCCGTGATATAAGTGAAACACTCCTGAAACTGGCGTTAAACCCCATATCACCTCACCTCACCTCACCTCACCTCACCACACCTCACCTCACCACACCTCACCTCACCTCACCACTACTCACCTCACCTCACCACTACTCACCTCACCTCACCTCACCTCACCTCACCCCACCCCACCCCACCTCATTATTGTTCAGCATTGTAGTTATTACTTTTCATCATAATCATACGAAATCAACGACAAATTTCATTTTTAAAACATGGTTTATTTAATATTTTGACAGTGTTCACATCATTGACCTGAAACTTATTTCCTTTTTAACAAAGAGTCATAGAGAAGCAGGTGTGACATCAGACCAGGAAACCATTTACACAGTGTCAGTACACTGACAATATCCGGGAGGACAGATGTAGAGACGCATTTACATAGTAATGTATAAACATGGAAACCAATTAAGTGACTCCAGATTTGTTCGATTTGTCCATCTGCTGAGTCAGGAATGAGTCTGATACTCTGTCATGAGTTCAGGCTGAACATATTCAGTAAGGGATAACACACAATAGTCATGGTACATTTTTATCGTAGGCCTACTACGGGTACATGTGTCATAGAAAAATACGACTAAACAGTATTGATGAAGGTGAATTTCCACTGTAAAAACATAATTTAAAAGCATGGAAACAGACGCATTTGCACCGTAGATAAGACTATTTAACATTTACACAGACGCGTTTATACAGTAGAAAAGATAATATGTGTATAACAGTATTGACATCAATACATTTGCACCATAGTAAAAGATATAGTAAAGATAAAAAAAAACAGCTTGAACACAGACGCATTTACATCGTTAACATAAATCAAAAACATTTAAACAGACGCATACGTGCTGAAGATGGGATCTAGCATCGACACCGACGCATTTGAGATGAAAACAAGAAAACATAACACTTAAAAATGTATTTACACTGAAACGATCATGTAACACCATCGAAACAGAAAAAATACACCGTCTAACCTTGTGTATTTTATTTTTTAATAAGTTATGAACACATAAACATGTAGTTTACTTTAAGGTTACTTTAGAAGAGAGATGAATTTATTGGGCAGAAACATTAAAGATAATAGAACCTCTCAGTTTTGTTCGATGTTAATTCATATAGAAAATACTTTCAAGTAAACAAAACACTAACTATTATTTCGAAGCGTCACCTACTTAGCCAGATATCGCGGTTCAAAGTGAGTAAATTTGGCCTGCTCATTATCTCATTCTTCAAACAGTTTTCCGCGGCCCCTCAGCGTAGCATAGCCTTCGTAAGCGATGTGACGTCATACACAGGAGTTGCTACAATGAAATCCTTAGGCGATTTGTCGATTTTCGTCGATGATTCGTTTAAAACACAATAACAACTTTTGACATTGTAAGTTTCCGATAGAATAGGTATTTGTGCGTCTGTAGGAAGTAAGTTCGGAGTTTTTGAAGGATTTTTCGATATTCCGTTGCTGGTTTTAGTTTGGTTCTTTTACCAATCGAGCGGAGCGTTGGGTTATTTTATAGGCTACAATATGCTTTGAAATGAATAATTTCAATTGTAAACGTCACTATTATTTATTTTTTTGTTGTGCTTGATTTTAAGTTTCAAGAGGCCTAGCTGTATAGTTAGAGGTCTACTGAGTCAATATTTCTCATGGCGACTTTTTATTCATATTAGAATTATTGCATTATAACTTAGAAATTATCAACATTGTTACTTGCTAACAGTTTTTAGAGGGAACAAATCGAGCTATTGTTAAATTTATAATCTTGTACATTTACAATTACTTACATTGAGACAGTTATTTTATTCAGTTGAATACAACTGTAGAGAAATGTGGCGGGTGAAAATGTCAAAAGATTTTAAAGCCTAAAATGATGTATCTATGAAAAGGAATCATGATTAATTTCAAATCGAAATGAAAAGGGCGTTTTTTTTTTCAGTACACATTTTCTTTCGGATTCTGTTCCATCAATAGCATGTTATTTGGATAAAATCGATGAAATGTTAAATGTAGAATGCTGAAAATCTAGCTTTTAATTTATATATTAATTCTATATTGTTCAGAAGTTAATCATGTAATCAACACTCACTAATTGCGCTTAATGCATTAACACCTTTGCTTTGATGCCAGATATCGGTCACTGGATCGGTTTAATTATATAAGAGGTGGCGCGTCAAGATATTGCCAACGTCCTGTCATATGACGTAACTGTTGATACTGAAATGGTCATTAGTTAAAATAAAGATACACATATAGGCGACATTCAGTGTGGACATAGTGAGCCAATCAAAATTAGGAATGTTATATTCAGCCAACGAAATTTAAGAATATTATATTCTGTTGTTTCGTCGGTGATAGCAGCCGGTCATTCACTATTATGTATGATGCACACCGATGTACATGGATTAGCAATCATATGGTGACAACAGGTTAGTTATTTAAATCAATAAGGACATCGTAAAATTTTTTTTACATGCGAACTAGTTAGAAAACCATCACAATGTAGTGCAACAATTGACATGTATTTATTTTAATTTGTAAAATGATATAGATAAATACGTCGCATAAGTCTCGTTTTTCGTTGAGTAGGATTAACATGAATTCTGCTTTGTTTGCCGATCCAATTTTGTATTATTGTGGGAACACATTGTTTAATGAATTGTTATATTGAATCAAAATACTTTGAGATAGTATCCTACATAAGTGCTGTTATTTCATTTCAACTGTTAAATAATGGGACATAGTAACGAGATATGTATCCCGATCATTTGGTACATTCGCTTGTTCTTCATTCAAATCTTTGTTATCGCTTGACTTACGTTGTTTAAAGCGAGATCTCATTGCTAGAATAAGAGTCTGACATAACGGAAATGGTCAGTGATGGACATTCACGCAGTAACTCTATAGCACTGACACTTCAAAATGACACAAAGAAAAGACAATGGCAGTAGATTTACGCTGAAATATCCACTCGGCATTATCGGAGACTAAACAATCTAAACACATGTGTACAACAACCAAAGTTAATTAACGACTGAACAGAATATGCCGACATTGTTTCTAATAGCTTTGCTCACGTTTAGGCTGTTTTGACAAGTGAAATCAGTGAAAAATACGTGACGGCTATACGTATGATGTAAACAATAACATAAGCCAACTACTCGTTGAGCAGGACTCCTGAGTAAAACGTCACACCTCTGCTAGCAGCTGATTGGCTAATGAAACGTTTGCCGGCTGTAAAAATGAAGTAGTTTTTAAAAACGTTTTTTCTACTATTTTGGGGGTGGATTTGTAATCCAATACTTTTATGTCGTTATTCTTTACTGTTGTTAGAATCATTTCCGCGAAGCCTACCCCCTGAGGTTAGAATATCTTTAAAGGAAAATATCAATTACATTTTTGAGCGACGATAGTTTTCAGAATTTATCTTCTACGAGGCAACTGACATTTCGGGTTTGTGAAGCACTTTCTCCAGTACTCCCTCTGTTTCTTGACGTAGTCCGCGGGCTCACAGGTGCTCGGGGGACAGCACACTCCGGTCATAGGGCGGTAACACAGCAAACCTGGGGAGAGGGGAGGAGAATATCAGATAACATGTGTACACTTAACAATTTGGTGTAATAAATCTATAATATGAATAATACATACATTATTTTTACATATATAAACTAACATAAACTAACAGGACAGGACTGTTACATCTGTGTAGAATGCTAACAGGCTCATTGAACATTTTATATAATATCAGATTTTGGAAAAGCTGTTTGAGATAGTACAGTGTGGACAATGCTACATTTTGTTTTAATTATTACCATGTTGACAACGGATAAACAACTGGGTATAATTATGAATTATATGTGTTTTATTCATTGTAACAGATTTTACACTAAAATTTACAGACAACGTATGCTACCAAACTGAAGTTTCTGTGAATAAAAAGTAAAAACAACATTAAAATTTCATTTTTGGTGACTATGTTCAAGTTGGTATGTCTATTAGCTTGTATAAAAAGTTACATAAGAAACTGTAAATTTTCATTTTATCAATCATGCTACAAAATGTCATTGTGGACTTTGGGACATGCATTTTTGCTTGATTAGAAGAAATGTGATTTTACTATTTATGACAAACTAAATGAGTAACAATATTTTATATTTTTCAGAAAAAAAGCCTTGACATGAGATTTACACTTTTTAAAAATTGACTCACACACACACACAGTATACGTAATAGTGATTATATACTAAGTACTGTCAGTCATCTTAGAGCCTCGCGTGTGCTCGGAAAAGGTGCCTGGCTCAATTTGGCTTTGCGAAACTCGTAGACAGGAAAAATGACCGTGTCCCATCCTTATATGTTCTATAGATATGTAGGTATACGTATATTATTATTGAGGGTCTGCGCCTGTGGCCGGGAGCTGATGGTAAGTTTTATAACACAAAGGGAACCAACCTTCTCCGCACTGGCATCCGTAACTGCACACCTCGCCCTGCCGGCCCCTGGTTGAGCTACAGGACCCGCGTCTTTGGTTTATTCCTCCAGGACCTGTAGATACATGTTTCCTTTAAAGGGGCAGTAGTACGTATTTTTCGCTCAAATAAGTCGATAAGGCACCAATAGTAAAACACCCTTCTCGCTTCGGAAAATCAAGTTAACAATGAGTGTACATGGTTCGGTAAAGCCATGGGAATCGTTTTTGTTATTCGAAATAATAAAATGGGTTCACAATAAAATGGCCGCCATGCGTTTTTTGCTATATATGCAACATTGTTATTACCACTACGGATAATCGGTTTGTGTAATAAGATGTTTTACCCTCTAAAGTCTAAATATTTAATTGACATAAACTATCATTATAAATGTGAAATTTGAAAAAAAAATCTTGCAAAAAATGTGCTACAGTCCCTTTAATAGTGGATTTTCCGTCTAGTCTTGATGAGGGATACTGGATGACTTGTCACATGATCAAATCACGTGACATGGGTCATGCTTTTGGACAAAATGGCGAGTGGCAATGTCTCGTAATGGCAACACGCTTTGCAGACAAACGTGTCCTTTAATTGTTTGTATAGGTATAATCAGTCAAGTAGGTTTATCCATGAGTTTAGGCCGTAGGCCCATAGACATGTACATTCCAATTTATATTACATATTTCAAATTTATAAAAATATTTTTTTAACTTTTTGTGTTAGTCACTGACAAAAAGACTGGAACAGAACAACATATTAACAGGACTAACAACATATTATATTCAAGAGATTCAAATAAGGTAAGATGCCCAGTAAACGAATAGAAAGAACAATTAAATAACAGCCAAAAATACATTTTTTTAAATGAATATTTCCAAAAATGATCCTCACTCTTAATCACAATATTCATTCTCGATAACATAATAATATATAAATACACAGTACATTTTGTCTGGTAATAACTGAGGTATTTTCATAAGATAAATAACTTCATACCCTGGAGGAAAGGATTACCGAACATATTCCCCCAGCCCGACGGGTCAACGAGATGTGTCCTACGACGACAACACGAGCCACTTTCACAGTCACGTGACGTGCCACACGGGGTGGGGAGGGTTGTAGAGTCGTACCCCCCAGACACTGGTCGGAGTTTGACTGCTGATGTTGTAGAGGCGAGCGACTGGAGGTAAAGAATCTAGCATAAACGATAGCTGGACATTACATGTGTCAAGTGAAGGGAAGACACAGTTGCACATCAACCCACAGGGGTTCGAGTCGCTGTTTGGACTATTGATACAAAGACACTTGTGTCTTAATTCATATCAATAGCGGGGATATTTATCTAAAATCTTTATTTCTTCACCGATTTCGATCAAATTTGGAACATATGCTCACCATATCGTTTATAATCAGTATATGATTGCAAAAATCTAGATTTTGAAGTTTGGAAATTATAGTCCAAACAGCGACTCGAACCCTTGTGCATCAACCTCATACATTTCCTCTAAGATGACGTCATTGCTTATAAACAAAGTAAATGTGAACATTTTGTAACGCCGATAGATAGACTGAGACATTATGTCAGTATTTATCCCTTCAACCACAGTATTGGAATATTCTATTGGAAAAACGCATTTTCGATATCAACAGAAAAGTTTAAATCATTTTGAGGAAAATCCTTTTTATGACGTCATTCTACTTTTTTAAAGATATAGATAAGTAACTACCCATCATACTCGTTTACGATCACAGGGGCTTGTATTGTCGAAAAACGATTAGAAAGCATATGAAGTCGACGATCCAGCCCCTTCTCAATTACAATGTCCCTCATGTCATAATTCTTGCCCGATCAGATGCACCAAATACTGATCTTTGTAACTGGGTCACCATTAGCTGACAGGATATTACAAGCGATTTATTAATATTATTTTCAAGCGATTTATTATCATTTTGGTGGGGCACCCCAAGTGGCTCACCTGATCGAGCTCGAGCAATTTGCTAATATTTAAGGCTTTGAAAATGATACATTTGTTATTACCCGGTCGATTTTTATGTTTAACAGCTTATTTAAAAAACCAACATTTATTGGCTTTCACGTGGTATATAGTATTGAATGATAATATGATGATAACATTCTGAATTATAATTTCAAACGGAAATTGGGTGTTGACCTTTTATGGTATAAAGGGGCTTGATCGTCGACTTCATTACTAACTAATCGCTAGTGTTTTTGACAATACTACCTCCTGTGTTTACGATGTCATGTAAACGAGCTGAATTTTTATGTATTTAATGTTAACTTTAAGTTAGATTCAACAGGTGAAAGTGGTTATTTATGTGAAAATGAGTTTTACTTCATGTTTCAGTTTCAGACGATGAATAAGAATGAAGATGTTAAACCTTCTAAAATACCATGGTGATACATAGTGATGCTATATATTTTGATTAAATGGCAACATGAAGCTATTAAATACTTCCACGTAATAGTAACTAGTTAATTGGAAATTGTAAGAATAAGTAATTGTTATGAATAGTTTATGTCCTTGGTTATTTTTTTAACGGTCACAACAATCAATATTGAATTTTTTATAATGCTAATATATATTCATCTGAACAGAACTTAAAATAAACATAATAAAATGCTTAGGAAATTATATCAACATTTTATCAACATAAATTAAAAAATACTAGAAAAAGAATAAGAATACACAGAAAAGACAAGAAACATTCTAAAATACTTACCAGCATCGTTAAAATAAAGATTTTCTCCATCTTGAGCAGTCACCAGAATAACGCAACGGTTATGTGATAGAGGTCGGACAACATGCAGGTCGAGAAGAAGGTGATTACGCTTATTGAAGACCGCCACATCCGGGTATTTCATCTCTGAAACCCATTCATCATTACGACGCTAACGTCAAAGACGTCATTGATCGTGAGACACGTGATTAGCAGACAAACTTGTTAAAAGAGATTGAAGACCAAAAAACGTTCCTGAGGCGTCAACAACGAGTAAACAAACAGACAAATTCAACTTTGGCAACAGAGAGACTGAGCAATGGTCATGCTCTTATATGGGAGCAGATTTTGCATCTTCAAGAACAATGGTAGACAGCGTGTGCACCGAAGAATTAATGACCTTTATGCTCTGACTTGCGTCCATCAAGTCAGTCCATTGCCTCCTTGATGAATGACAAAGCTTATCTTCTGATGTCATCCGACGTCTGACGTCATCAACCCATAGACGTGTACTTGCCCGTTCTGACGCTCGGGATGGACATACCGAATACAAAGGTGACTTAGTGACCCCTCTTTTGACATTTTCAACATTTGTCTCAGTCATTTGTGTGAATGAAATTTTCATTTTCAGACCCCTCACTTCAATACAGACCTGTACAAATGAATGCAAAGTACTGATTGAAATGAATTTTGTACACATGTTAAATGAACGAAATCTCAAAACAATAATACCAATTCTAGATTTCTGTGTCGTTAAGTTTTCCTGTAATGGCCGCTCAAAGACGTGGTATCGTTTCTTTTGGACATTAGTTTATAATTTACAGGGCTGGTGTGAAAAACCCTAACAGTTATCATTTACATCGTTTAAACATATATGGAAAATTCAACTTCGTTTAAAGAGCCATCAAGGATGTTAATGAACATATCGGAAAATTGCCAAAAATCTATCTCCGTGAATTACATGTATATACACTTAATATTTAACAGATTTGTTTCGACCCAAAAAAAGCCGAGAAATTGCACTAATTAGTAAAGGTGTTTTCCAGTCTAAATATAGATCAAGTCAAGCGCAAAGCATTGTGGTCTAGCTCACACACTGTATACAAAGACACGAAAGAAAAAGTTTATGAGCAATGAAAGAAATTGAAATATAAAAGTTTTGACGGTTATTTATTTATTAAGCATTCCATTCAATTATGTATTCTCTACAGATATTGGAATAAATGTTTAACCCAACTAGGTACTTTGCTTGAATTTTATAATCACTGAGAATATATATGTCATAATTTCCTGGTCTTAGCTCCTTTCCTTCACTTTTCCTTCCTAACGAAGCGCTACACCTGAAATGCATGGAGTGCTCCGGTTCGCTAGCACGGAAATGTCAAGGAAATGCTGCAAAGCTTAAAGTAGCCAGTGATGGAGATTTGTGCGAGTTATGCCCTGTGTTGAGAATTTGCTTCAGACCTTGAAGAGAGGAATCTTTCGACTCAGTTGTTATCCCAGTAGAGAGTCCTTAGGTTGTCTACTGATATGCACGTGCATAAATCGTATGTGTAATTAGCTTTTATACTGTCTCCATAATGTGGAACAAATTCGCTCCAATCCATTTCAATTTTGGAAATCGTAGAAGCCATTTCGGACTGGACACGAAACGAAATTAAGCTACCAGTATTTACCTTGAAAAAGACACAGGTAACTGCTAACATTATTATCTAGGTAAAGTGTGTTGCATAAGCTCAATAAGATGCAATGCAGATAAATTAAGTCTATCCGTAGTATTTGTTAGATGTCTCAATGCGAGATC
The DNA here is from genome assembly GCA_936450465.1 of Gibbula magus. NCBI lineage: Eukaryota > Metazoa > Mollusca > Gastropoda > Trochida > Trochidae > Gibbula > Gibbula magus. Next base: position 19,182,830 of record OW388300.1, on the reverse strand, counting down.
GCGAAAATCTAAATGCATTTCCTCGGCATTATCTTAGATTGCCCTTAGATAAGCCTTCAAACACACATGTTCGTGACAAGAAAAGCTAATCAAAATAATGATGTTATGTGTCTCGACTTTGTTTAACTGTTGACATAACTTAGTAATTGTTGTAACAGACACAACCAGTGAAAATACGTGACCCCTTCGATTCAATAATGTAAACAATAACACTAGCGAGGCGCCCGCTTGGGTTGCCCAGGTGCCTAAAGCGTGGCAAGGGGTGATTGGCTAATTGAAACGTTTGCCGACTGTTTTCGTGAGGTACATTTAAAAAGCTAATTTTAAACTATTTCCGATTTGATTTAAACAAAATGAAGTGGTAGTGTTATTTTCATAACTGATGTCATAATCATTTCTGCAAAACGTACCCCCTCGAGGTTCCCGGTACTTTAACATATTTACTCTAGCTATATCAACACCGTCACAGCTGGGAACGTAATCCCGACATCGGCTTGGACACGTTCAGACACGTTACTTTGGGCCAGGTGGCATGTCGATAACCAACTTCTACCGCAAGGCAAAACTTGTGTCAGTAGCTATCACTCGCCATCTTGCTGCACCTCGTCGCCTTTTCCGTGACAGAGGTGTCTGATTGAACGGGGGCGGGATAGCGCAATGGTTAGTGCGTTCGGCGCCGGATCAAGATGCCCTTGGTTCAAATCCTGTCAGGGCCACGGAAACGTTATACAGTTACACATTATACAGTAAACTGTTATACACACAGTAAGGTTTGGGTGCAATGCTAGTTCCAGCCGTTGCTCGCAGGTTTCACCGCAACACATAACCACATGGCGTAGCGGGCTTTCACCTTACAATAATACTAGCGGCCGTGATATAAGTGAAACACTCCTGAAACTGGCGTTAAACCCCATATCACCTCACCTCACCTCCGTCACCTCACCACACCTCACCTCACCACACCTCACCTCACCTCACCACACCTCACCTCACCTCACCTCACCACTACTCACCTCACCTCACCTCACCTCACCTCACCTCACCTCACCTCACCTCACCCCACTCCACCCCACCCCACCTCATTATTGTTCAGCATTGTAGTTATTACTTTTCATCATAATCATGCGAAATCAACGACAAATTTCATTTTTAAAACATGGTTTATTTAATATTTTGACAGTGTTCACATCATTGACCTGAAACTTATTTCCTTTTTAACAAAGAATCATAGAGAAGCAGGTGTTACATCAGACCAGGAAACCATTTACACAGTGTCAGTACACTGACAATATCCGGGAGGACAGATGTAGAGACGCATTTACACAGTGTCAGTACACTAACAATACCCGGAAGGACAGAAGTAGAAACGCATTTACATAGTAATGTATAAACATGGAAACCAATTAAGCGACTCCAGATTTGTTCGATTTGTCCATCTGCTGAGTCAGGAATGAGGAATGAACATATTCAGTAAGGGATAACACACAATAGTCAGGGTACATTTTTATCGTAGGCCTACTACGGGTACATGTGTCATAGAAAAATACGACTAAACAGTATTGATGAAGGTGCATTTCCACTGTAAAAACATAATTTAAAAGCATGGAAACAGACGCATTTGCACCGTAGATAAGACTATTTAACATTGACACAGACGCGTTATACAGTAGAAAAGATAATATGTGTATAACAGTATTGACATCAATACATTTGCACCATAGTAAAAGATATAGTAAAGATAAAAAAAAACAGCTTGAACACAGACGCATTTACATCGTTAACATAAATCAAAAACATTTAAACAGACGCATACGTGCTGACGAAGGGATCTAGCATCGACACCGACGCATTTGAGATGAAAACAAGAAAACATAACACTTAAAAATGTATTTACACTTAAACGATCATGTAACACCATCGAAACAGAAAAAATACACCGTCTAACCTTGTGTATTTTATGTTTTATTAAGTTATGAACACATAAACATGTAGTTTACTTTAAGGTTACTTTTGTTTACTTGAAAGTATTTTCTATATGAATAAACGAATTAACATCGAACAAAACTGAGAGGTTTTATTATCTTAAAGTATTTTTTAAAAACGTTTTTTCTACTATTTTGGGGGTGGATTTGTAATCCAATACTTTTATGTCGTTATTCTTTACTGTTGTTAGAATCATTTCCGCGAAGCCTACCCCCTCAGGTTAGAATATCTTTAAAGGAAAATATCAATTACATTTTTGAGCGACGCAAGTTTTCAGAATTTATCTTCTACGAGGCAACTGACATTTCGGGTTTGTAAAGCACTTTCTCCAGTACTCCCTCTGTTTCTTGACGAAGTCCGCGGGCTCACAGGTGCTCGGGGGACAGCACACTCCGGTCATAGGGCGGTAACACAGCAAACCTGGGGAGAGGGGAGGAGAATATCAGATAACATGTGTACACTTAACAATTTGGTGTAATAAATCTATAATATGAATAATACATACATTATTTTGTGTGTGTGTGTGTGTGTGTGTGTGTGTGTGTGTGTGTGTGTGTGTGTGTGTGTGTGTGTGTATATATATATGTATATATATATATATATATATATATATATATATATATATATATATATATATATATATATCGCAAAAAAGTGTAAATTTCAAGGAGAGAAATTCCACACAACATTTGCTCTCACTTCTAATGTTTTTTTTGTAAAGAATAACAAAATACATCTTCAAGTTTACAAATGTGAAATATGCATGCTTAATCTATCTTGCTTAATTAATGCTCAATTAACGATTATAGTTATAATTGGTTGTGACCATGTCAGTTCTGTTACCAATATTTTTAGATTTTTTAAAAATAAAAAATATCATTTTATTCACTAGATCAGATTGTATAGTGAAACATGCATATTCATTGGGGTAGCAGCTTCAAATAAGTAAACAATTACAAAATATATCATATAATATTTTAGCAGTGCATGAACAAAATCAGAAGTCTATTAATTGCTATATGTTAATTAACTGCTGAAGGAAAAGTGTGTGTTCTCCTTATACATCTTTCTAAAGATCGGCTTGACAAGGCTAGGAAAAGATAAATGAATAATGAATAATCATAGTTGTTTTTAGTCAACACTAGTGACCTTCGCCAGTAATAGTTTGGACAAGGGCAGTAACAGAATGGAAAATCTACACTGTATTTGAAAAGTACATAAATGAGTTCTCAAATATTTCTTAATCACTGAGAATACTCAGTCTATATGCATAGCTGTGTTTACAGATAGATATGTCGGAATGTTGCCATATTGTCAGTTACAGAAATGACATTTCTGGTAACAGTATTGACATAAATGGGAAATGTTGTAATTGGTCCTCAGGATATCACTGCAGCTATCTGTTTGGGCATTAAACACTTGCTCAAACAAACAGTTTTGACATTGGTCCGTCAGGACTGTTACATTTGTGTAGAATGGTAACAGGCTCATTGAACATTTCATATGGTATCAGAATTTGGAAAAGCTATTTGAGATAGTACAGTGTGGACAATGCTACATTTTGTTTTAACTATTACCATGTTGACAACGGATAAACAACTGGGTATAATTATGAAAATAATTGATAACACTTTTGACATTTTATGTCAAACTGTTACCAGCCTAACAGCAACAGAACCGACGGTAACTGTTTTGACTATTTCCCATTTATCAGTTCTGAAACAACGATTGCCCCCGTTTTTAACCATAACAACGACTCACTTGACTGATGCCTTTATTTGCTTTTATTTGGAATGACTACTGTTTTGATAAGTAGCTGCTACGTGTGTTTTATTCATGGTAACATATTTGACAATAAAAGTTACAGACAACGTATGCTACCAAACTGAAGTTATCAGTTTCTCAATTATTTTCTCAATCTAACAGAGCAGTCAAGCTGCCATCCAATGTCCATTGTTTGTATCAAGGGAGCAATCATGTTTGCATATGATTTATCACGGTAACAGAACTGACATATATAACCTTGGGACAGACGAAAATGTGAATAAAAAGGAAAAAAAAACACATAAAATGTTTATTTTTGGTGATTATATCTATTAGCTTGTATGAAAACATTAGAAACTGTGAATTTTCATTTTGTTTATCATTTCAATCATGCTACAAAATGTCATTTTGGACTTTGGGACAGACATTTTTGCTCGAGTTTCGTACTTATAAATATATATATAAGCTTGAATCACAGGCGCCAGACCCTAGATATAAGTATACTACTGTCGGTCATCTTGGAGCCTCACATGTGCCCGGAAAGGGACCTGGCTCAATTTGGCTTTGCAAAACTCGTAGATAGGAAAAATGACCGTGTCCCACCTTTATATGTTCTATAGATGTGTAGGTATACGTATATGTATATTGAGGGTCTGCACCTCTGGCCTGGAGCTGATGGTAAGTTTTATAACACAAAGAGAACCAACCTTCTCCGCACTGACATCCATAGCTGCACACCTCGCCCTGCCGGCCCCTGGTTGAGCTACAGGACCCGCGTCTTTGGTTTGCTCCTCCAGGACCTGTAGATACATGTTTCCTTTAAAGGGGCAGTAGTACGTATTTTTCGCTCAAATAGGTCGATAAGGCACCAATAGTAAAACACCCTTCTCTCTTCGGAAAATCAAGTTAACAATGAGTGTACATGGTTCGGTAAAGCCATGGGAATCATTTTTGTTATTCGAAATAATAAAATGGGTTCACAATAAAATGGCCGCCATGCATTTTTTGCTATATACGCAACATTGTTATTACCACTACGGATAATCGGTTTGTGTAATAAGATGTTTTACCCTCTAAAGTCTAAATATTTAATTGACATAAACTATCATTATAAATGGGAAATTTGAAAAAAAAATCTTGCAAAAAACGTGCTACAGTCCCTTTAATAGTGGATTTTCCGTCTCGTCTTGATGAGGGATACTGGATGACTTGTCACATGATCAAATCACGTGACATGGGTCATGCTTTGGGACAAAATGGCGAGTGGCAATGTCTCGTAATGGCAACACGCTTTGGAGACAAACGTTCCTTTAATTGTTTGTATAGGTGTAATCGGTCAAGTAGGTTTATTCATGAATTTAGGCATGTACATTTCAATTCATATTACATAATTTAAATTTAAAAAAATATTGTTTTACTTTTTGTGTTAATCTACTGGAACAGAACAACATATTAACTGGACTAACAACATATAAACAGGACTAACAACATATTATATTCAAGAGATTCAAATAAGGTAATATAAGATGCCCGGTAAACGAATTGAAAGAACTATTAAATAACAGCCAAGAATACATTATTTTAAATGAAAATTTCCAAAAATGATCCTCACTTTTAATCACAATATTCATTCTCGATAACATAATAATATATTAATACACATAAATATACATAAATAAATAAATTCATACCTTGGAGGAAAGGATTACCGAACATATTCTCCCAGCCCGAAGGGTCAACGAGCTGTGTCCCACGACGACAACACGAGCCACTTTCACAGTCACGTGACGTGCCACACAGGGTGGGGAGGGTTGTAGAGTCGTACCCCCCAGACACTGGTCGGAGTTTGACTGCTGATGTTGTAGAGGCGAGCGACTGGAGGTAAAGAATCTAGCATCAACGATAGCTGGACATTACATGTGTCAAGTGAAGGGAAGACACAGTTGCACATCAACCCACAGGGGTTCGAGTCGCTGTTTGGACTATTGATATAAAGACACGTGTGTCTTAATTCATATTAATAGCGGGGATATTTATCTAAAATCTTTATTTCTTCACCGATTTCGATCAAATTTGGAACATAAGCTCACCATATCGTTTATCAGCAGTATAAAATTGCAAAAATCGAGATTTTGAATTTTCGAAATCATAGTCCAAACAGCGATTCGAACCCCTGTGCATCAACCTCATACATTTCCTCTAAGATGACGTTATTGCTTATAAACTAAGTAAATGTTAACATTTTGTAACTCCGATAGATAGACTGAGACATTATGTCAGTATTTATCTCTTCAACCACAGTATTGGAATATTCCATTGGAAAAACGCATTTTCGTTATCAACAGAAAAGTTTAAATCATTTTTGAGGAAAATCATTTTTATGACATCATTCTACTTTTTTTTAAAGATATAGATAAGAAACTATCCATCATACTCGTTTACGATCACAGGGGCTTGTATTGTATTGACGATCCAGCCCCTTCTCAATAACAATGTCCCTCATGTCATAATTCTTGCGCGATCAGATGCACCGAATACTGGTCTTTGTAACTGGGTCACCATTAGCTGACAGGATATTACAAGCGATTTATTAATATTATTTTCAAGCGATTTTTTTTCATTTGGGAGGGCACCCCAAGTGGCTAACATGAGCAATTTGCTAATATTTAAGGCTTTGAAAATGATACATTTGTTATTACCCTATCGATTTTTATGTTTGATAGTTTATTTTAAAGAAACATTTATTGGTTTCGACGTGGTATATACTATTGAATGATAATATGATGACAAAATATATTTTCAAACGGACATGGGGTATTGACCTTTAATGGTATAAAGGGGCTTGATCCTCGACTTCATTACTAACTAATCGCTAGTGTTTTTGACAATACAAGCCACTGTGTTTACGATGTCATGTACGCGAGCTGAATTTTTATTTATCTCATGTTAACATTAAGTTAGATTCAACAGGTGAATGTGATTATTTATGTGAAAATGAGTTTTACTTCATGTTTCAGTTTCAGACGATGAATAAGAATGAAGATGTTAAACCTTCTAAAATACCATGGTGATATATACGTGGTGATCCTATATATTTCGATTTAATGGCAACATGAAGCTATTAAATACTTCCACGTAATAGTAATTAGTAAATTGGAAATTGTAAGAATAAGTAATTGTTATGAATAGTTTATATCCTTGGTTATTTTTTTAACGGTCACAATAATCAATATTCAATTTTTTATAATGCTAATATATATTCATCCGAACAGAACTTAAAAATAAACATAATAAAATGCTTAGGAAATTATATCAACATTTTATCAACATAAATTAAAAAATACTAGAAAAAGAATAAGAATACACAGAAAAGACTAGAAACATTCTTTAAAATACTTACAAGCAGCGTAAAAATAAAGATTTTCTCCATCTTGAGGTAAACTGCCTTTTTTCCCAAATCACAAACTGCCTCGTTTACCCTGAATACATTTGTTTTATACCATCGAACCAGGACATGTACGCATTATGTATTCAATTACCGAGCGGTTACTTCCCTTTGTATGGGGCTGTCAACAAGTTGTTCAAGAGTATCTCACCCAGGTCTTACATGTCCCTGTGATTGGTTTGACGGCAGAGGTCCGGGAAACACTTTGTTTATATCCAGGGGCGGTGTTTTCTGTTTCGATGTCGCTCCATGTCGTACTTAGTTCACTTATAAAGTAGACGATTAATGATGTTTACATATAAAAACAGCGAACAGCGTTTGTTTAAAGGTGCATCCATTGTGTTTTTAAAAAAGGATTTTGCTTTAATACGCTCCAACTCGCCATATGTGCTGTTTACTATACAAACAAATTCACTCAGCTTGCATATTCATCCCCAATCCCCAAATTTATCATACTTACTAGTTTCCAATTAAAATCGAGTAACATCAAAATGCATGTGCAGAAACCGAAACTGCACGTCCCATTTACATGCACAGTAGTTATATGACCTATTCAACATTATCAACCCAAATTTGGTATTTCGTGTGTGTTAAATGAGATTCCAAAATTACGTTTGACTCATTGTCGCGCGTCAATCGCGATGCATTTTCCCGTTCTCGATCAGAAATCACTACTTTTACCTTCATATCGTCAAAACACTAAGTCGACTATCATCAAAATGGTAGTTTTCGGTAATAGTCGGTACTTCTTGATAAAGTAACACCATTTATAACGTTTGCAATATGTAACCACCAACAACACAATGGATGTACCTTTAAAATAGTTTCTTATTTTTCAAGAAACTCGATGAAAGGCGTCAACCACTGGATAATGGTGTTCTATTATATTAGTATACATATATCTGGAGTTGAATTACTACTTTATACTAATAGGTTTTATATGAGTCAAAATTGAAGAAATAAATCATAAAGATTTAAAAACACCTTCCGATTCTGTAAGACTATCATTTACAGGGCTGGTGTGAAAAACGCTTTAAAAACCCTAAAAGTTATCATTTACATCGTTAAAATTCAACTATTTTATTTTCGTTAAAACTGATTTCCCTACTATGTTTTCATCAAGTACGTATTGCTTTAATATACCAATTGTGATAATATTTGATTTATTACGGCTATCGTTTGAGTGATTCTGCATCTGCTTAAATATACTGAACTGTTTGGAAACTATGCATTTTTTTACTAAAAGCAAATCCGAAAGTATATACGTCAGTTTTGAAAGGAGGGTTCTATCGGGGTATTTTTGTGGAAACGAAATTCGAGATGATATTCTCGTTTACACATACTTGCTATTAATACATGATTAAAACACAGTAGAATTGAAAACTATTAATGATGTTAATATGTTTATATTCAAATTCATTATCGTCATTTAAAGCAAAATTATCTGGAAAAAGAATGTAAAATCCCAAAATATTTTCTATTCGGTGATAGGAAGATGAACATTATACACAGTAAGTTAAGAAATTCTTGTAGTTCCCTAAACGGTGATCTGTATCGTGTCAATTTATCTGAAAGTAAATCTTGCATTTGTGGTGCTTTAGTTGAAGATGTTTGTCATTTCTTCTTGAGATGTCCAAGACATGCTGATCTCCGTTTAGAATTGAAGCAAAGATTTTATAATTTAAAGGCAGAATTTGATCTTAATACAATCCTGTATGGAAATCCAATTCTTCCACAAACAGTCAATGAAAACATATTTCACCATGTTCATAAATTCATTGGAAAGAGTCAACGGTTCAATTAATACATTAATACTAATGTACGTATTTACCATATTCAAAGTGCATTTTGTCATAAGAATAACATTTCCAATTGCGTGTTGCCTTAATAAAGTATATTACATGTTTACCCACTTCGTCAATTGTAGATTTCTTACTCTCTTCTGCATATATTGTGTTATGTATTTTAGCCTTGTCAAATAGTTCTTGATTACGTGGAGAGGGTTTCTATAAGTTTCACAACTTGTGCCCAATCCATTTCTTAAATGAATAAAATATGTTTTCAATCAATATTTCACAACTTGATCAAAACAAGCGCATATTTGTTGAAACATAAAAGCAATGAAAACTGAAGCCATTAATCGGCGCTTAGAGTGAGGACAGCATATTGTTTATTAATTTTATTATACATTATGCGTTACTTTGTTTCTATCATTGTATATGTTTCATTTTTTTAAAGAGTGTAAAATTGGGTTAAATATATATATATATATATATATATATTTTCATTTCACGTAATGCCAAGAATCCAATATGGCGGATGCTGCCGATAGATCGGTGATAGAACGTTCCCTTTAAATGAATCTATAGACAGACAGACGGCATATCTCGCGCTAGTCTCCACCACTGGCTATATTATGTCTTGCAGCATTTCCTGCACTTTTCCTTGCTAATATAGCGGAGCGCTACACCTGAAATGCATGGAGTGCTCCGGTTCGCTAGCACGGAAAAGTCAACGAAAAGCTGCAAGACTTAAATTAGCCAGTGATGGAGATTGGCGTGATATATACGCTGTGTAGAGAATTTGCTTCAGACCGTGAAGAGAGGAATCTGTCAGTCTAAGTAAACCTAGCCACACTATTATCCGTTACACTCCTATACTGAGACTCAGTATAGGAGTGTAACGGATAATAGTGTGGCTAGGTTTACTTAGACTGGGAATCTGTCGACTCAGTTGTTATCCCGGTAAAGAGTCCTCAGGTTGTCTACTGATATGCACGTGCAGAGGTATTCAGAATGAAACCTGTTAAAGCTATGGATAACGGATATAATGAGATTTTTAGGGAGAAATTGTTGTTGTTGCTCTCTATTCCAAAGTGTTTTCAAACTTGAAAGACATTGCAAATAACTTCGTGAGAGAACATTCTGATGATGTAAGTAACGTTTGCATGTAAGTCACAAGTATCGTATCTGACAACACAACTGGCTCTATATACTTTGTAAGAAGTGGAGATAGGATGTTTATTTTTGGAAAATTCTGATAGTGCAAGTGGATGTTTGAGTATAATGCATACTGCGTAGAAAAGTATTGTGACGTTTACCCAACGTACCTTTTGAGGATAAGTAAGTTTAAGTACGAAGCTGTACTGTATATTGACACTTGCTTGGCCGTTATGGCTTGTACATTTCAGCTTGTTGCACGTGCAGGATAACTCGCGCAGACTTTTGTGACCGGTCTAATGTTGGGCACGGTTACAAACGTCCCGCATATACTATAATGTTTAACACACGAACTCATTATGTACTGGGCTTGATGTTTTGAACCTTGATATCTGGTTTATGATAGATGAACCCAAGCGCACGTGAAACATGAATACCTCGGCCTAATGACCTCGGCGTTCATGATTAGTGTGCGGGCGGGTTCGTCAATCTTGAACAACAGAGACGTGTTTAGGTTCGCGACTACTCGCTTGGAGTGTTCGCGCGCGTACACGCGAACGGCTCCTGAACGAAAACTGATGTCGCGAGTACTTCTCAACATAATTAAATAATTGCCTTGCACATAGCAATGGACCAAATTTCAATTGAGGGGGTAATAAGAAAGAAAAATAGAGCCATGGGCTCTGTGGAGTCATTGGTTCTCGAGAAGAAGTCGAAAAAGCGAAAAGTTTACGGACGGATGGACGGACGGACGGATGGACAGACACCGGACACCATGCCATGCCATATATAAGCCCATCGGGCCTTTCAGGCCTGATGAGCTAAAAAATTTAAATACTGCTCCAAAGTGTTCACGCGTGTATTCGCGAGTACGCGCGAACTCGTTGTCGTTCAGAAGCGGGTACTCGCGAATACTCGAACGTACTCGCGAATACTCGAACGTACTCGCGAATACACGCGTAAACACTTTGGAACAGTCTCGCCAAGCGAGTATTTACGATTCAAAATGGAGTCGCGTGTCACAAAATTTGATTACGTCATTTTTCTTTCTTTTATTACCCACTCAATTGAAATTTGGTCAATTGCTTTGAGCAAGGCTCCTATTTTTTTCCAAAATGGTGATGATATTCGGAAATTATCTTGGTAAGTACTCGCGACCTCAGGTTGAGAAACGCAGGGAGGTAGCAAAATCAACGCACGTCGCATGCAAGGTGAAGTACGTTTCCCTAAAGGCCGGGTCACACTGTCCCGAATATGACGAAAGATGCCAACACGAATTAGAAAATTCTCATTTCGCACGAATTGGGTTTCGATTTTGGTTAAAAACTAATCAAAATCCGGAGCAGATACGATGCAGTCAGAAGGCAATACGATGTAACACGATGTAATACGACGTAACACACGACTACAATGCGAATGCAATGCGAATGTCGGGTTGATCGTCGCATTGGCCTAACGTTATATAGTCTGTACGAATACAACACGGTGACAGCATGATGGCAACACGACGTCGTATGGAGAGTTCGACGAGTATGCGATGAGAAAACGAAGATGAGCTTGGCGATACAAGCATCACGTGACATTCACATTATATAACTCTGTTGCTGTGACGGTTGGCCTCTCGGTGTCGGCCCGGGAAAGCTTAATTTTAAATGTTAGGAAGTACTGGAACAGCGTAATATAGACTTTGTTTTAGTATAGCAGAGAAAGCATACATCTGATTACTGCAATGAAAACAAGAGATTGCCGAAATTAGCTAACCGAACTTTTTCTCTTTTAACTCTGATTACACCTTTATACACCATGGAGAAGCATTTTAAAACATGTTATATTATATGAAAGTTGGTGCAAGATGCTACATATCACAGTTACATACAACATACAAGTTTTTAAATTTTAAAAATGTTTTTCTCTAATTTAAAAAAAGAAAAATATAAAATTTCGAACTCATGAATCCCCACTACCCAATTACCACTCTGGATAAGCTTATGAGTTAATTATATAATTAGGATGACTATTGAGCAATGGCGCAAACATATAGTCAATGAAGTTGCTGAAACCAGTCTAGCGTGAGTTGTCATGACAGCAGGAAGTCACGTGACCCTTTCAATTCACTGTTCCGCCTTCGGTTGCACCATCGGCGGATGTTCGAAAATCTTTGTGTGTTAAAAAACTTCCGAACCCGCGTGCGAATCTTCATTTTCGTGGTGAGCCCGTGTCTCAATCTTTCCCTTCGCACGACCATCGAGATGCAATCTTGTTAATTCTTTTCATTACCGTACTATCATCGGTACCATCACCAAAATAGTAAACACTTTGCTCCTCGATTGTCACAAGAAGGCAACGCGACTATCTTCAATCCTCGTGATTACCTGCGTATAACCATCGTTTAGCATTACGATGCTATCACGATGGAACTTAGGTAAGAAAATATATTCATTACACACACATACATATATATATATATATATGTATGCATATACGATACCTATATGAATACATTCCATGTTTAATATAATGCATGCTTATATACATGTAGGTAGATAGACGTTCATAGTACATATACCTTTTGCAGATGCATGTATACCTAAGTGGTAAATATAAGGTACTATATATTTCATGCTCATAGGGGTATTGTAACATATATTACACAGGTTATAATATGTAATAATATATATATCATTACATGTCTCATATTGACATAAACCTTTTGATGAAGTAAATGCCCTCGTAACCTAGTCAATACGACATGGTATAATCACCGTGTGTATTCTTGCAAGGTCGCGTTGTCTTCTTATGACTTCGGTCATCTTCTTGTTACATTCGTATGGCCTTCGCTTGTGAAATATGCCCTATGGTCCCGATGGACAGGCGAAGGCAAATACGATGATGATACGAATCATACGATGTCATCTCGATAGACGTACGAAGGGCACGGCGAGGACACGAATGCACCACGAAACTAGCATGTCAAGTATTTTGCTCGCTCTCCCGATGTTGCTGCCGAACAGAGAAGAATTCCGCCGATGACCAAACGAATGCTTAAGATGCGTTTACGAATGGCCCGATTGCTTACGATCCTTTGCGAATTTGAACATTTTCAAATTCGTGTTTCCATCTTTTGTCAAATTCGGCACAGTGTGAACCGGCCTTCACGAAATGCCTTGCCGTGATCTGCTACGTGCATCGTACGTTGCGCACGTGGTAAGTGCGTTGTAAGTGCTTACAACGTACTTACACCTTGCGTGTGACGTACGATTGCCACGTTATCGTACGGGTGCCGTACTTACATGTGCTGCACGGGCACGATGTCCTTACTTACAGTAATACACGCACGGTGTAGGTGCGTGCAAGTGCAACGAACTTAAGTTTTTCAACCCGATTTCAGGCACCCAGGGGTAGGGATATAGGGCGACCTTCAGAGGTTCTCTCTCAGTGCTGTTGCCTCAAGACGCCGCCCATTCAACTCAGAGACTCCCGCTGCTGATGCTGCAAGAGCAGCTTCAAATGGCAGCGCATAATAACTGCAGAAAAAAAGTGCGAAAACGTACGTTGTACTTGCGGAGCAAGTGCTTACTCAGGACTGGCAACGTGAGTGTTGCATGCTTATTTGTCAGCTGAACTGGGGAAGTGCCGAGTAAGCACGGACGACGCACTGACAACGCACTTGCAACGTGCGGAGCACGCACGTGCTAAGTGTGTCGTCCGTGGAGTATGTGTCCATGTGAAACACTTAAAACACGCACAGAGTCCGTGCGTTGTGCGCACAGTATCCATAGAGTGCAAGCACGGAAGTCGTACTTGTGAAAAATACGCAGTCGCACGCAGCGAAAGTTCTGCATGCATTAAAACCGCTACGGCGTGTCTGCGTGCTCCCAAATCCGTACGGTGTCGGTACTTACAACGTACGACTACCACTATTTTACCCACGTTTTTGCACGTAGACATCACGTACTTGCAAGTAAGGCGGGTTGTGACCGCCGCTTAAGGCATAAAGTAAGTCTGATTCATTATATAACACAAATATATGACACCGTAGTTTGATAGCAGAAAGCACCAAACACAACTTGCTTTGTGTCAATCATGTATCTATCGCATCCAATGGTCTGTACATCTTGAAGAGCGTGTGATATTGACGGTTTCCATTTCCATTGGAGTCACGTGTGTGAACCGCTAGATCCTCGAACCAACCTTTCGTCCAATCAGCGTGCTCATAAAAAGTGAAACCCATAAACATGTGACGTCATTGATGCAGCTATGATTTAATTCATGATGTGCCAATGCGAAAAAAAGAGAAAGAAAACATCGCCAAGCATTGGATACAGAATCAAAAGCAAATACAAACAATGTAACTGTATAAAAGAATATTTATTCCTTGATAATGATTTGTCTGAAACATCTGACTGCGTAAGTCTGCTATGCTGAAGATACACAGCGAACCAGAGGGTAAGTATATAGAAAGTAATCGACCATTCGTGAAGGCCATTTGTCTACACCAAAAAGGTGGATGAACTGTATAATATTGCCAAATGAACCCCACAAAGTTTGCAAATGCAGCAACAAATCAAAGCTGATTTACGTCAATAAGTATAGAGATAACGCTAAAATGAATTATATGTACTGGTCAATCTATATGATAAACATGGTTTCGCCTTACTGTCTTCGAAGTGGTTGACAAAGTTCCTCCCCCCAATACATTCAGAAATTTGAATACAATCTGACTCTTTAAAGGGGCTGTAGCAAGTTTGTTTCAAAATTCATTTCTCCAAATTTCCTATTGTAATGATAGTTTGTGTCATTTAAATTTACTTTATAGGGTAAAACATCTTATTACACAAACCAATTATCCGTAGTAGTAATAACGGTGTTGCGTATAAAGCAAAACTTGCATGGCGGCCATTTTATTGTAAACACATTTTATTATTTCGAATGACAAAAACTATTCCCATGGTTTTATTGAGCCATCTACACTCATTTTCAACTTGATTTTCCGAAGAGAGAAGGGTGTTTTACTATTCGTGAATTTTTTTTTCAAATACATTTCATCGACTTATTTGAGCAAAAAAGTCCTACTGTCCCTTTAATATGTATATTGTAGAACAAGATTACGTTATTTCCTAAAATGTAGATAGTTTTAAAAAAGGACACTTATGTGGTTTTAAGTATTATTTGGAATGGACAACGAGCTTCCAAACACTGTTACATCCGGGTTCTATTCACATCGGTCAGGATGCACCCACGCGTCCAGTGTACGCCCCACCTTGGCTTTCAGTGCTTCCGTCGCGCCACTCAGTTCTTTGACAACGCTCTGAAAGAAGAAATGAACAGAGTTATTTCCCCTGGTACTTGGAATAAATAAATTAAGAGGAAAACTGTAGTGGATGATTGTAAAGCTGTTTCAATCTTAGCCCTAAGATCAAGCTAAGCCAATGTTAAGGGATGGGCTAAGGTCGATTCGTAGAACGGCCCCCAGATAGGTCCCCATACATTAATACTGCTACAAACTTGGAGTGCAAGACCATGTTGTTTTACCACCATTCTTAATAGTTGGCACCGTCTAGATTATTAAACTAAAATAGGAAATAACAATATTATCCGTTATCATATATGTTTAATATCAAACAAACTGTTCAAGAAGCGTATTGACAAAAAACAACATATTGTTAAGCCATATCCATAGAAAACGGTTATCCCTATCGGAAGAAAATGGTGCGACATAAAGCGACATTTTTTTAGTGTGAGAGGTATATTTGTTGGCCTCATGCGATGTTGAGAGTTCAGACAGCAAGACAGTTGACCAGTCCATCATTGTCAATATCAAAACTCTACTCTGAGTATTTTGGTAACACTTACTTACCTTATTGTGAGAGCACTTTATTCAAATATGAACGACCTGCTATAGCGCCTTTAAGAGAACATGCAAGAAATCATCGAGAAGAATTCATTCGGAACGTACGTCTGGGAGTTTGACTATCTTGCTGTTCTCCACGACCTGCTCCGGAGTGCTAGCCCCAACAATGGCTACCGGAACGCCGGGTTGTTGAAGGACCCACGAAATGGCAGCCTTTGCCATGGGAACATTGGCCTTGTCGCATATGGTTTGAACGTTCCCCAGCGCCTGTAACAGTGAGACGGAAATGCTATCAACGACCTGTCAAGATGAAAAGACCTGTCACATCAGTTCACAGTTAATTTATATATTGAACACATGGGCCATGTTCAATATGCTTTTAAAAATAATCAGTCAATGAGATATTACTTTTACCCCCCTTGAACGCTATTGCTCAATGTATCGCCCCGTGTCGTTCAGGAGGGAATGAGCGATCAATTGAGCGATTTAAACGCTCACTGTTATGGAACAGACGGCTTTTCATCTCAGCCAAAAAGGTAGGCCCAACAAATAAAGAAAAGTTTCTGGCCTTTACAGGCTGACAAAAATGATGCGATGACGCGATTTTTGTTTTATTATTTAATGGAAAGTTAATTAAATTTTATACAAACATCTAAGCGGTTAAAAACAAAATTTACACAATAATTAATATAAATAAAGCACAAACCCTCTTAACTATGTGTTACTATTCCAAATGGTCAATAATGTCACCCTTTCAATCTCAACTGAATCGAGTGATATTTTCAATGTCCATGTTTTCTGAGGATGAAGAATTACAGTTATATTTGCCTCAATTCTTGTTAAAACCTAGAAAAAGGTCTGAGGCGTTGGTTTGAAACTGAGCGGGCGGACACCAGAAACAAATTCTTTTCTTTTTGGGCCTTATCTCGTTCGGAGTTCAAGGTTATTGTTTAAATATCTATCATAAACGTGTGCGTTTGTACTATGTTTAGTCTGATCGTACCTCAAAAACTTCTTTCTCTGCTCCTGGCTGACCATGCCGACACAACTTGGTGCTGAAAACATACATAATTATATATATTATCACATTTTTAAATCAGTGAAAATCTTAGGTAAGAAAGCCTGCGCCACACCAACTTCGCTCTGCAGATGCAGCGGAAATGGTTACGGGGACCATCAATCTAATTAAAACTAGATGTAATGTTATACACCCCTTAGGGCTTAGGGGACGTATAACATAACAGCTTGTTTAAACTAGATCGGTGGACCTTTTAAAGAGCCATCAAGGATGTTAGTGTTTAATACACAATGAGTTGTGGAAACTATACTTATAACGTCAATTGCTAGAGAAATCTTTTATCTACAATATGACATGTGATAAATAATTTTCATATCACGACAATGTAAACACATTTAGTTTCAAAGAGAAGTCCCCTTCGAGTAGCGCGCGCTAAGGGTATCTGACGTCATATAAACAGAATCCCCTTTATTGCATAAAACGTACTACGCAATAGCAAGCGTGAAGGCTCGTCTCTAGCGCAAGTTGCCATAACAACCCATGTGCTGCACGTCCTTCTCTTGCAAGTTACCCTTGTCACACATTACTGAATGTGACGATAACTTTATAAACAATGTTTCTAAATGTCCTGATAATATACAAATTATTGCAATTATACCAGCAAATTATGAAAAAATGTTAAGCTACAGACAAGAACACCCACCCATCTCCTGCAAAGAGTTTGCCGCGCCTCCTGCCCTCGGGCACGTCCTGGACACTCTTGAACTTGCCGGACAGCAGTCCCTGCTGGAGAGGGGAGTACGCCAGGACACTCACATTGTTCTCCTGGCATTGGGATAAAACATCGTACTCGGCCGACCTCCACAGCAAGTTGTACCCCATCTGTTAGAAATACATCCTCAAATATTTCAAAATGCCCTTAAAGGGACACTCCGTATGTTATTGTAGTAACATAGGTCAAAAGTTACCAAGGGTGTTATTTTATCGAAAAGTAATGAAATTACCCTTTTAGTGCCAATCTGTTCAGTATAGTTACATTATTAAGATGTTTATCGTGATTATGATCGAAAACCGGACAATGTTCCTCGGCTGGGGCGCGTCAATTGTTCAAACGAAATTTTAAAAAACTTATATGTTGCAGACAAGGGGACAGATATTGGTTGGTACTGTTCAATGGAACATATAACTGGTATAAATCTAAATGGGGCGCATGAATTCTGCTTCTCTTCGTATTTTAAGCCGCTCGATCAACAACCTTTTATATACCGGTAAACCAGCATCAAATTGAAAATTGTCAGCACCAGGCATTAGTTCTTGATGCAATAACACCATTTATAACGTTTGACATAATGTGACTGTAACAACATACTTAATATTTAAGGAAAGTTGATTAACTGTATATTAGTCTTGATAAATTGATTAAAATAATATATTAAAAGATCAAATGAATATATATTTCATACAGAGAAACAAAAAACGTTCTCGTCTATTTCTGTTAATCATGACATTAGATATACGCACACTTTTACACCATCAACAAATAACGGACAAGTCAGAGTTCATTTAAGCATGCCAGTAAGTGAAAACTTTTAAAAGGTGAATACAATTATTGTTGTTAGCACACTTATAAATATCATTTGTATGTTGTATTATTATATATGTATATGTGTGTAAATTGTGTATTGTTCGGAGGATTTAATTAAGTACAATAAACATCCCCCTGTCCTGCCCCACCTCAACTTCCAAACACAAGGCATAACTCTTGCAAGTCTCCATTACTGGCTGATTTAAGCCTTGCGGTATTTTCCTCGATTTGTTGTGTCTAGATAGTGAATCACTGCACAAGAAATGCATAGCGGGCCTAGATTCCTAAGCACAGACTTCTTAGGGAATACTGCAAGGCTTAAATCAGTCAGTAATGGAGACTGGCAAGAGTTATGCCTTTCATTGGGAAGTTGACCCTACCTGATTGACGACAGGTTTAGCTCCAGCGTCTAGGAGTTGCTTCATATTCTTAGGGCCGAAGTTGGACACCCCGTAGTACTTGAGTCGCCCCAGGCTGATTTGTCTGTTCAGCTCTTGTACGGTCTCATCATAGTCCTTGATGAAGGCCGGGAAGTGGATCTGGAAACAGGGAAATACTCATTCATTATTCATTAGCTATATATCCTACAATCATTAACGTGTAAAAATTAAAAAATCAAGTCCGTTAGAATTTGAATGATTAGGCCTAAAAAATGAAATGTTTCTGGTATTTACAGGCTGACAAAAATGATGCGATGACGCGATTTAAAAAAATAAAAATTACGACATTTTTTGGGGAGGAATGGAGAGGTAAACAAAAAAAAATTATACAATTATTTATATAAATAAAGTACAAACCCTCTTAAATATGTGTGTTCTATTCCAAATAGTCAATAATCTCACCCCTACATTCTATCTCAACAGAAACGAGTGAAATTTTCTATGTCCAATGTTTTCTGAGTCTTAAAAATTATAGCTATGCCCTTACTTTTGTTAAAACCTAGAAAAAAATACCTGAGGCGTGGGTTTGAAACTGATGCGGGCGGAAACCAGAAACAAATTGTTTTCTTTTTGGGCCTCATCTCGTTTGGAGTTCAAGGTTATTGTTTAAATAATCAAGTTAAAAAATGAGTGTGCATGGTTCCATAGAGCCATGGGGATCGTTTTTGTAATCCGAAATAATAAATGTGTTCACATTAAAATGGCTGCCATTCAATTTTTGTTTTACATGCAATACCGTTATTACCACTTCGGATAATTGGTTTGTGGAATAAGATGTTTTACCCTCTAAAGTAAACATAAATGACATAAGCTATCATTATAAGCCCACCACCAAGACCACAATGGGGGACAGAGCGTTCTCAGCTGCATCCCCTAAACTCTGGAACAGCCTCCCAAACTCCATCAAAGAAATCACAGAAATAGACTCTTTCAAGAAAGCCCTTAAAACTCATCTTTTCAAACTTAACCAATTATCTCTCCCATAGACTCTATCTTTCCTCTTCTCGGCGCCGTTGAGCAAAATGTTTTGGAAACAGGCGCTATAGAAATTCGAACCAACCTGCAGAGGTTGCAGATTCTTTGAAGGGATCCTCCTTGGGGTACATATAGCATAAAAATCCTAATTTTTAACTTGATGACAGATTGTAACTTAATTTTTAAAAATAACAGTAAAAATAAGTTCAAAAAACACAAAATAAGTGTTTTCCGAACGTGTGACCACCCTGTGTAGAGCCCCATCCCAGCGCAAACCAAGGGATGTAACTCTAATCTCACCACTTATCAATCTAACCATGTCAGACAGAATAAGGGGAGGTGGGTGGCCGTACCCCAAGGAGGATCCCTTCAAAGAATCTGCAACCTCTGCAGGTTGGTTCGATTCTTTTTCAGAAGGGATCCTCCTTGGGGTACATATAGCATAAGGCAGACTCCCAAAGAAGACTTAGGATGTGGATTCTGTCTGTATACTAAATACCCCTTAAAAGTGCTCTACTCAATCCAAGAAAGGTGTCACACTTACCAGATCACGTGACCTCCCGCGCCGAGGGCTGAGGATGGGTGATCCCTTGGGGACTAACCAATCGGCTAACCAGCCTGATTACCGTTATTCGAGCCAAATACCCCCCCCCCCCCCCTCTTTTTTTTACAAAAGACTATTGGGGAGCAATAGGAGTAAGTATTTCCCGCTAGGCAGTGCCACCGGGACACCTGCTGCGGAGGATATAAATGCCCAAAACAGTGTAACTGGTTAGGATGAACAATTAAGGTTAGTTTATTAGTCTTCTTAGAAAACTGAACTGAACCAAACTGAACAATAACTCGAAAGCTCAATCAGCTAGAGAGTGTCAACTCTGCCCACCTGAGAGAACCGACTGACCAAACCGAGCGCGCTCTCTAGAGTGCCTGTCTAGTTGGTAGTGTCGAATGAACGTGCTCGGCCGGCTCCAGATAGCGGCGGAGCAGATCTCTTCGATGGGCAGAGCCGCAGCGAACGCCTTAGACGTCGCAACCGCTCTAACCGAGTGAGCTTTCAACTGACCTGGGGCCTCTAAGCCCTTGTGAACGTAGCCCATGACAATGGCAGACACTATCCACCTGGATATTGACTGCTTTGACGCCGGCAAACCAGGCTTGCTACCTCCGTAACAACAGAACAGTTGCTGATCCTTACGGATAGCCCTGGTACGTCTGATATAAGTCTTAAGAACCTTGCGCACATCCAAAATGTGTGCATGGTTTCCAGTGGACCCCGAAGAGGCCGGCTGCATAAGAGTCGGCAGTTCGATAGGAGCCGTCACATGGAACGAGTGGTCGACCTTGGGACGATAGCTGTCGGGCAGCCTGATACTGACTCTGTCCTTATGAAAGACAGTCAGTTCGGGATCAGCAGACATCGCATGGATGTCGCCTACCCGCCTGCCCGACGCCAAAGCCACCAAAAAAGCGGCCTTCCACGTCAGAAGCTGCAGTGACAGTGCGTTCAAGTCTTTGAACCCCGGACCTGAGAGCCAATCCAAAACAATTGAAAGGTCCCAAGTGGGGCTGATACGCCGGACAACCGGACGTATCCTGTCCACGCCTGCTAAGAAACGCTGTACCAGTGGATGCGATCCCAAAAGAGCACCGTCCACTGGTATGTGGAAAGCAGAAATAGCCGTAGAGTATCCCCTGACAGTCGATGCGGCTAAACCAGCATCTAACCTGGACTGGAGGAACTCCAAAACAGCGACTAGATCTGTAGAAAAGGGATCGAGAAGCCCTCTATCGCCACACCAGCGCGCATAACAGGCCCATCGATCTTCATACTGAAGGTTTGTCGAATCCCTCCTCGAAGCCAGTATTGTGTCTGCAACTCGTGCAGGAATACCGCTCTCCTGGAGGCGATTCCGGACAGTGGCCAAGCCACCCACTGAATCCTGGGATTCTGGTGTGGCGCCCCTTCCTGAAATAGTATGTCTCGTCTCGAGGGTAACAGTACAGGAGGCTGTACGAGAAACCTGAGAACGGACGGGAACCAACTCTGAGCCGTCCAAAGTGGTGCGATACGCACCACGAGGCGAGCTGGTTGATTGGTCAACTGAGAAAGAACCCTGGGGATCAGAGGTACCGGCGGGAACGCCCATAGTACTCTGTCCGTCCAGTCGATCGCGAAGGCGTCTCTGGATAGAGCCCTTGGATCTGGAATTCTTGAGCAGAACACAGGTATCTGATTCGTCATCCCTGACGCAAACAGATCCACCTGGAACGACCCGAACAACAGGGAGATAGTTCCGAATATCCCCCGGTCGAGCATCCACTCGTGAGGTGTTAGGATGCGCCGAGACAAAGCGTCCGCACGGACGTTGTCCACTCCCGGGAGATAAACAGGGACCACCTGAATGCTGAACTGGTCGCACCACAGTAGGAACTGCCACGACTCCTGAAGGAGAGATGGAGACACTGTGCCGCCCTGTTTCAGAATGTAGGATATGGCTGTTTGGTTGTCCATCTCTAGACGAACCACAAGCCCCCTGATCCGCTCTTTGAAGCACTCGAACACACGTCGAACTGCCCTGAGCTCTAGCACGTTGATGTGCAATTTCGACTCCTCCTGTGACCAAAGGCCCGAGGCTGTCAGGTCTTCCAGGACTCCCCCCCAGCCTGATAGGGAGGCGTCTGTCTGGATGGTGACCGAAGGCGTTGGAAGCTCTAGCGGTAGACCCTTGAGAAGGTTGCTCTCGGAAACCCACCACCGAAGATGCTCTAGCACCCAAACCGGTGTGGTTAGAACCTTCTCGAAGCTGTCCGAGTGTGACCACATTCGTGCCAGCGCTTGCTGAACCGGTCTCATACTCAAGCGAGCTCTCCAAACCACGTCCACTGTCGCCGCCATATGCCCCAACAACTGAAGCCAAGTCCTGGCTGTGTGGGTTGGCGATTGAAGGAACAAGTGGACTGCCCCGATCACTTTGGGCACCCGATCCGGGGCCAGGGACACGGAACCGGAGGCCGTATCGAACCTTGCGCCCAGAAAGACCAGGTCCTGTCTGGGGGCTATGTCTGACTTCTTCAGGTTGATGATCCAACCCAGCTTGAGCAAGATGTCTAACACCTGCTGGGTGGCTTCCTGATTTAGTTCTCGAGACAAGGCTCTGATCAGCCAGTCGTCCAGGTACGGATGACAACACCTGCCCTGCGACCTGGCGGCCTGCGCCGGTATCAACATCAACTTGGTGAATACCCTCGGAGCAGTTGAAATGCCGAAGGGTAACACCCGGAATTGGTAACAAGCCCCGTCGAAGGAGAACCGAAGAAACTCCTTGAAGTCGGGGTGCATTGGAACATGGAGATAAGCATCCTTGAGGTCTATTGACGACAGCCAATCTCCCCTCTCTACTGACGCTATGACCGTTCTCAAGGTTTCCATCTTGAACGTTGGAACCTGTAGACTGCGATTCAAATATTTCAGATTGAGAATCGGTCTGAACCCTCCGTCCTTCTTGGGTACCAGGAAGTAGGTCGAGTAATAACCGCTCTGTTCCTGACCCTTCGGTACTACCTCGATGGCTGCTTTGTCTAGCAAAGCCTGCACCTCGGCACGAAGGACTTCCGCCTTCTCTGGCAACTCGGGCACCTTCGTGTGCCGTATCCCGGAGAAAGTCGGTGGGTCGTACTTCCAAAGTGGTAAGTGGCCCTCCCTGAGTGTGGACAGGACCCAGGTATTTGAGGTGACTTTCTCCCACTCTGAGATGAAGTGAGATAGTCTGCCCCCCACTGGAAGATCTCTGGAAAGACAGTGTACCCCCGTCTCCGGCAGCATTCGAGCTGCTGGAATTTTGGGTGGTGACTCGGGCTTCGGAGGACCTAGGTCGGCTTGCTTTGCTTCCCTCGGCTCCGAAAATTCCGCTGGCCTTTATGCCCACGGAATTGCCCTTTCTTTCCCTTCCCCTTGAATCTCTTCTTGTTGCCCATAGGGCCATTCCAAGAAGCTCGACCGGAACCCCCCGGCGTGGGGTATAGGTCATCAAGGGGGGAAGACCGCACTCGCTTTTCTTGCGGAGCTGGTTCCTCGAGGAGCACTTTAGAGTCCTCGAAGGCAACCTTCTGCTCGGCGGCTTCCTTGACTACGGCCTGCGATCCAGGAAAGAGGGTTGACCCCAACCTGAAAGGCAGGTTCTGCAAGGTGAGGCGTGTGGACTGCGAGTACTTAGACGTCGCTAGCCACAGCCGGCGCATCCCCATAACTGCGCCCATTATCTGACTCGAGGCACTCCTGATTGAGTCCCGAGCCAGATAACTTGATACCTCCGCCAACTGCTTCTGGAACGTGGTCACCTTAGTGCCCAGTTCCTGCATCTCTGCCAGGTCCTTAGCCTGCATAGCAGCAAGGTAGGCCCCGTGCACTGCTACCCTCAGTTGTTGGGCTCCGTTCCTATATGTGTCCTCGTGGGCACGGAACTCGGCCTTAAACATGGCAGCCTGCGACAGAAATGGAGGCAGTCGCCGGCCCTGTTTGCCTACAGAAGGCTGCGCCTGAGCGCCGGACAGGGTGACGGAGGTCAGGACGCATTCGTCCACAACCGGAAGGTCGAAGAGACCGTCCTCTCCCAACTGGTACCTCTTGTTGAGTTCAGGCAAATCAGCCTTCGTACGGGCACCAGAAAGAAGAGGATTGATCGCCTCGACCAACAAGCTGTCGATGATGCGGAGCCTGGTCGCCGGAGGCTTGCTGGGAGCAAAAGCCTCCCCCGGAAGTCGGAACTCCTCGGTGACCTGCTCCGGGACGGGAACAAGCGTCTGCGGGATAGCGATCGCTATTCGGTCACGCGTCTCCTTTAGAAGCTCGGCGAGCGAAACAGCACGGCCGGATTCCTCATCCTCCTCTGAATACTCGGATTCCTCCTCCTCCGGGTCCCCGGCACCGGAGCCACTCTGCAGTGACCCAGTGTCCGAAGCCCGATCTCGGATTGTCCGTTTGAGAGGGATGCGGTACCCGGCGCTGCTCACCGGCGCTCGTCCCCCGACCGGAGCCGGTCCCCGGGGCTGCGACGGCACCGGCGCCGAAGCACCGGCGCTCTTGCCCTTGGGGTTAACGGCGCCCCTCGACGTGCTCGGCACCTCGGCACCTTGCACCGACGAGGGGGCTTTGATTACTTGAGCACGAGGCAGAGCCGGAGCAGTCTCTCGGATGCCTACGTCGGGAGCCACTACCTTGCCGGGGCCTGCGCCCGGTTCAGTAGTGCCCCCGAGGTCGTTACCTGCACGAGTGCCGGCCGACCCTTGGGCATCAAGGTCCGGCAGGGCCACGACGGTCAACTCCTTACGGAGCTGTTCCATCATCGACCCCACCATCCCCGTCATCTGCCCTTGGATTATGGTAGCGATAGCTGCCGCGTCCAGATTAGTATTAGTCATGGGTGTGTTAGCAACAGCAACGTTTACGTTAGTCTGTGGTTGTGGAGAAAGAACTGGAGGGGGAGGCGAACCCCCCGCAGCCGGTGACCCCACCTCCATATCCGCCTCATCCGATGAGGAAGAGGGGACAGGAGTGGATTGCACCTTCTTTTTCCCCTTACCCTTTGACTTACACCTTTTCTCTTTAGAGGGTGGGATGGCCCCTTTAATTTCCTGCCCTGACTTCTGGAGGTTACGGAAGAAGAGCATGTCAATGCCCCTCTCCTTCTTCGCCCTTGGTGTGAAGTTGAGGCACAGCTGGCAGGTAGAGTCGTCGTGCTCATCCTCTACCAGGCATGCTAAGCACCTCAGCAGGGGGGATGCGGGACTTGCACCCCACACATTCGGTGAAAGACTGCAAGTCAAACACAGAATGTTTAGGGGTGTGCATGTGTGTAAGTGCAATGTTTATGTTTCATAAAAGTGCATCATACAAACAAACGCAGAGGCGCTACTATAATAACTAAGCACTCGGCAAGTAATAAATAGTAAGCCACTGAAAGAAATAGAGCATGAATATACCTAGTATATCTTGCCGACTGAGACGATAACCCCGAGAATGAAAAAATTCAAAAAGGGAGAAATCCTCATCAGTAAAGTGCTGCCCTAAAATGCGAAGCATGATAAAGAACCTCCAAAACAAACAAATCTCAATACAAGAATAGCAAAGTACTAACACATTGCATTTTGTTTGAGATCCGCCATTTTGAGCGTTTTCCATCCGCCATTATTCGAAGCATACGAAGCACGTGCGAATTGAAAAACGAAGTTACAACGCGACAAAAACCATATAAGTAACCTAAACATTCGCCTCTACGAATAAAAAGGGGTTACCACACATACAGTATTCTTAGTCTTGTCCATTTTCATCAAATTGTGAAACTCAAGTCAAAAGGTCTCTCAAACAAAAACACGTCTTGTCTGGTCAATGACAGATTGATAAGTGGTGAGATTAGAGTTACATCCCTTGGTTTGCGCTGGGATGGGGCTCTACACAGGGTGGTCACACGTTCGGAAAACACTTATTTTGTGTTTTTTGAACTTATTTTTACTGTTATTTTTAAAAATTAAGTTACAATCTGTCATCAAGTTAAAAATTAGGATTTTTATGCTATATGTACCCCAAGGAGGATCCCTTCTGAAAAAGAATCATTATTGTTAGTATTATTATAAACAGGAAATTTGAAAAAATAAAAACGTGCTACAGTCCCTTTAAAATTTCTATTTTCGTGACGATGTTGAGATGACCATTAACTAACAACCTGGATAATATCAATGTAAGTAGTCTGCATCTTCTGAAGGGCCCGAGTGATGCAATCGTCGATGTCGGCGGCCGAGTACGGGGGAGTGCCTGGTCCGTCCCGGAACCCATACTTGGTGGCGATCACAGCGTCCTGGCGTCTTCCTTCCAGACACTTGCCCAAAGCAACCTCTGACCCCTTGTAACCCTGGAAACAAAGAACAACATGATTGTTCAAATTCCGTTCATTAAAGAAACATGGTAATTAATCTAAAACGCCCAAACTACTACCAATCATAAAAGTATACATATTATTGCATAACAAGCTGCAAATCGTTTTACTAAGGAAATAAGTTGAACAGATTGGAGATGTATTAACAAATGCATAATTGCATTAAATCCAAATAACAAATATCGATACAAAATCTATGTATGATCACACTTAAATCATTGTAAATTACCCATTTAACACAGAGTTTCTTTCGGATTGACCATCTTGACTGATAAAAGGATTATTTAGAAACAATAATTCAAAACGTTAATACCAAATTATTTCAATACCTACCTCGGCTGTGTCGAAAAAGTTGATTCCAACTTCGAAACATTTATCAACAATGGCCTTGGATGTCTGTAAAAAGATGTAGAAATCAAAGCATGAAACAAACACCCACTGCGTCTGTGCGATAGTAATGTATAGCTTATCAGTAAAACAGTGATTCCGAGAGCACGTAGATAAACGTATATTGCTATCAGTGAGCTAAGACGTTCGTACGAGTCATCAGAATATGACCGATAACACGTAACGTAAATAATTTAAAATGAAATTCAAAAGTTTGTTTAAGGATGTCCGCTCCTTCCTGTTGAACTTCAAAATGAAATATGATTAAGGATAGACTTTTTCTCATTTTTATTTACCTCATGATATTCTACATCATCTACATACTTTTAAGAAAGAAATGAAATAAAGAAAATGTGACTTTAGAACCTCTAAAAAGTGCTTAAAAAGCATAACTGGCCTAAATTTGACTAAAAAAGAGGATTTTCAGGTACATTTTCTGTCACAGCTTAAAAAAAACCCACACTACCATATATATGTTTTCATCGATTTCGGTAGGGTAACATGAACTTTGTAACATATCAAAAAAGGAAAAAAAGTTTAATACTAGAAATGTAGTGTTTTAAAGTTTTTAGCAGTTTTTTTCTCATTTTCCCATAGACTCCCATGTTAAAATTGTACTTCACCCCACTATCTTACAGGCGTCATATCTCAAACCCACACTACCCCCTATTTTTTAATGCTGATTTTCCAATCATATACTTTGATCTTTTAAAAAATATAAGTTAGAAAAAAAGTTTAATACTATAAATTTGAGGAGCGAACATCCTTAATTATCTGAAACAGGCAAAGCTTGCGTTTTTGTTGTTTAATAGCTATCTTAAAATATATAATCCCTACATTAGTACTTTATTTGTGTTAATAAAAGTTAGATTACAGGTGTTAATTTTTTTGTGTGAACATTACGACGGTAAAATATCCCCGACACTTTATAGGCCAGGACCATTAGACATGAGGTGGAAAAAAATAGTAGAAAGCTGATTTTCTCTGAATACCTTAAAAATATTGTCCTTATATCAATGGCATAAAGTTCTGCAAATTCTAGCTGGTTGCTTTTTCAAAATGGCCGCCATTTCCAAGATGGCTGCCGACGTTTTGGTAAATTAATAAATTATTTTTATGTTTAGGTTTATCATGTCATGTTATATATCAAATGAAAGCTTTTTTCAAGTGCATTCCAAAACTAAATAGTTCTTCCACATGGGGTGATTAGTTTATCCATTATTGGGTTTTGAAAATGTCTTCAATACCTTTTTTCGGTTTACTATTTAAAACATAATTTCCAAACCCAAACCATGCTTATCATGAGTAATGATGATACAAATAATATAATATAATGAATCATATAACGTGTATTGATGATTAAAACATTTAGAAATACATTCGTGAATTTGGAGGTTTCAGTTATAAAGTTGACTTGAATATTCCAGCTGGTGGCATTTTCCAAATGGCGGCCGTTTTGGACGGCGATTTGCTGGATCATCGACTCGTATAATACATTTGTGCCAATCATGGCATGAAGTGTATCAAAGGAAACGCTAAAATCCTTTTAAAAAATGTTCAACTCATTATTGTAGAAAGAAAATGTAGTGTTATAATGACTATAATCCTTGTCAAATACATATATCATATATTCACAGTAAGTCACTTAAATCAAAGACTGGTGCAGTTTCCGTGACATCCAGTACACAGGCTTGAACACTCTAACCTAGCTTTAAAACAAGTTCAACCACAATGCGTGTCGTGCATCCAAAAGAAAAAATCTTCATAACTTTTACAACTTCATTGCTTTTGCTACATGTCTGTCTATTTGAGGTATGCTCTGAAGATGTTGGAGGGAGTGATTCCAATTTGAAAGTGGATGATAATCTAGTTCTATGGACTGATTTGAAATACATCGATGTTTGTTCAGAGACAAAGAGTTACAAGAGGAATGTTTCTCAAACACAAGGTTTGTCATCCTGAGAACTTCCATGCTGATCGAACATATTCAAAGAATCCCAGTTTTGAGCATTGTCCAACAGGAGGGCTAGAGCTTTCTTCTTTCCTTGATTATAGAGAGTTGAGATTGTGTCACACCTAGAAGCTGCATGTGCGAACATTAGATGTTCATGCTCTAAAAAAACTGTTTGCACATGGGATATTATCATATCCATTAAACACTACTATTGGTTCTGAACCACATAATGATTATGTGCAATATATAAGGGTCACAGATCTGACCATATGTAACATCAACAGGTCAGGAAAGACAACGGAGAAGGTGACCACCATCATAGGCAAAGAGTGCATCTCCCGGGAGTTCATCGTCAGAAATCACAGTGATATGAGAAGATTTGCCATTATACCGTTTGTGTTTTCCTTTATCAGAGAATTTTTTTTAAATACGAGGGTGGTTGCTTCGAAACACACATTCTTCAATCGACTGAAAATGCATGAGGTTATTGCTGGAAAATCGGCAAATACAGATCCAGCAATTTCAGTTGGAAGCAAAGCAGAATTAGTTATAACTGATCAAATATGTGTAAACGTAGCCAAATCACAGTGAGTGGGGTTGAATTGGAAGTAAATTCAACCATGCTATTCATGAGAGTCACATGTGTGATTAAGTCAAGTCGAGAAATGAAATCTTATCTCCTCCACGAGTTTGCAGTAGTTTCTCGCACCTCTAGACATGCTTCTCAAGCGCAAGTGTGTGTCTGTACATCTTTGAACTTTTTCAGAGCAAGGGTTTTGGAGTTCTACAACAGAAGCAGACCTATCCCTGAACAAAGCCCAAATCCAACAAAAAATAATTCAGAAGTTTGAAAATATCAAAATGCAACACTTCAATTAGTGGGTAATACACATGCAAAGTTTCAGGAAGATATGATGAATAGTTTTGGAACTGTGCTCCGGAAACGAACCTACATCTGAACAAAGTCCAAATCCAACACGTTTCTAAGGAAAATATTCAGAAATCTCAAAATATCAAAAGGCACCACTTCAGTTGGTGGGTAATACACATGGAAAGTTTCAACAAGATATCATGAACCGTTTTCAAGTTCTGCTCCGGAAACGAAATGATTACGGACGGACAGGGCGACGACTATATCCCACGGTATTACATACCGGTGGGATAAAACGTGCTATCCTTGGTGCCATTGCCAAGTGTCATATCTCCAGATACTTTCAACAATCTCATTAGATTCTTCTAAATTTTGTTTGATCACTAAATTCCCACTCAAGAATGTGTCTGTACTTGTAGGATTGGTCAGAAGACCATCTGGTCAACATAGAGGCGAGCAGACTTCGCATGAGCAAGAAGACCTGCAGCATGAAACAGTGGGATCATTTCTGTGATTGCATCAATATGCAAATTCCAATTTCTTGTGCGTTCAGCTCGGATTTAAAGTAGAATTGATACTTGCTTAACATATGCAGTCCAGAGTTTGCCTGTCCTACTCGCATTGGCAGCAGATTTTGAACACATTCTTCATCTATGACTGCATCAGTAGAACGACACGTTCTCCATTCAGCAGGGATTGGTGGACATTTCTGAGCAGAGTGACATCCATACAACCAGGTGTTTCTAACAGAGTAGGCATGATGACATGAAGAAAGAAATGGGCACGTTGGGCTCAGGCATATGCATGACCACTTATCAGATGAATTACACAGTTTGGAGCAAAGAAAATAGCCCAAAAACCTTCCAACCCACTGCCTCCCACCACATATCCAATCGATCCCACATATGACATCAGTAAATGAATAGCTCCAAGGTGAATAATAATCTTGTTCAGCTTTGAAGATTTCACAATGTCAACTGCTCTTAAATACAGAAGTAGATCAAATGGCAAATGCATGTTTTTCGGCCAATTGTAGTGCAAAACACAGGTCAGAGTGGATGGTGTCGGGCCGGTGATGATCTTCATTTACATAAAGCAAACTAGTGATTTTACTCTTCTCATGTTTGTCAACTTGGACTGCACACTACATTAAGCTGTAACAGAAGTGATAGTTAGATCACCTCCAGTGGGAATCGAACCCGGGACCAGTAGCCCCGTAGGAAGCCACTAGGAACACTTTCATCTCACCTTGCCACATACACCCCCTCCACAAAGTGACTCGTCCTCGAGTCAAGCTTTTGCGAGTTAGCAAGAACCTCAGTTCGACGTACCCAGGGTGTTGTGAGCACAAAGGAGTTGCGACAAAACTTCAAGGATGTTCCTCTTGAACCACTGAAGCAACTCCTGTTGAGTGTGCAAATTTCAAAACCCAATAATGGATACACTAATTACCCTATTAAACTATGCATTTTTGGATTCCATTTGAAGAGGGCTTTCATTTGATATATGACATGACATGATTAACTTAAAAATAAAAATAATTTAACAATTTATCGAAACGCCGGCGGCCATCTTTGAAATGGCGGCCATTTTGAAAAAGCCACCAGCTAGAATTTGCAGAACTTTGTGCCATTGATATAAGTAAGATATTTTTAAGGTATTCAGAAAAAATCAGCTTTCTACTATTTTTTTCCGGGTTGTCCATATCTTTTGACTAATGGTCCTGGCCTATTATGCTTGAATACTAACAAGCAAACTATGTCACTTCTCTCCGCTCTCCTATATTTCTCGTCATTAATTTATGAGAGAGTTAATGGTTTATTTAACCAGTCCATTTGCATAACTAATTAGCTGGGCTGACAGATGTCACGAGTGAAAATAATAAAATTAAAGTCGTTTGACAGATGCCTTTGAAATATGTTGATCATGTATTTATGAGATCGGGAAATGTATGCTGGTGATCATTGTAAACTTTTATTCTTAATTTATTTTTAATAATTGTAATTGTTAATTAACATTCTCAGTATCCAGCTTAGTGATGAACGTGATACACAGAACACAATAGTTGTTGATTATCATGAGAGATATCAAACATACTTCAATAGAGATCTTATGACAATATCATTATCCATCATTCCATTATCATATTATTTAAAATAATATTCTATGTTTGTTATACGATACTAACCGAACAATTGAAAATAAATTTAAAATGGAGTCCTCCTGTTGAAAACGAAACTTTTTTTTACATTTCACCTCTGGGGCTCGTAACTCGAAGCAGTCGTTAATTTTGTTGCTAACGCATGCTTAACGAACACTTAAGGGCCGTCGTTATATATTTTAAGGAGTGTAACTCAAAGCAGTCGCTAACCATCTCTCACATACAAATATAACGCCATTTTCACATGTTTACATGCTTTACGACCAGCTAAGGACTGCTTAAAGGTTGGTCAGGGGTACACCTTAAACACAGTCGCTAAATTAGATTTTAAGGATTGTCCTAACTTTAAGGATTGCTTCGAGTTACACAACGTTAAAATAAAGTATGCTTAAAGACGATCCTTAATTATAGTCTAGTTAACGACTGCTTCGAGGTACGAGCCCCTGTAGCCCTTTTGTAGCCACCAGCATGTTTTTGAGCGTGGATATATGTGCGCTTTATAAATATCCACTATTGTCATTATTGTTATTAGCTTTAAAGGGGCAGTAGCACGTTTTTTCGCTCAAATAAGTTGATGAAATGTATTTGAAAAATAATTTCACCAATAGTAAAACATCCTTCTCTCTTCGGAAAATAAAGTTCAAAATGAGTGTACATGTTTCGGTAAAGCCATGACTCATGAGCATCGTTTTTGTAATACAAAATAATATATTGTGTTCACAATAAAATGGCCGCCATGCAATTTTTTGCTTTATACGCAACATAGTTGTTACCACTAAAGATAATAGGTTTGTGTGATAAGATGTTTTACCCTCTAAAGTTACTTTAAATGACATAAACTATAATTATAAATGGGAAATTTGAAAAAATTAATTTTGCATAAACGTGCTACTGCCCCTTTAAACAATCCAACAGGTAAGTATATACCGGGCATGTTACATCGTATAAATGTGTCAATGTGCTGTGTATATACTATATAGTAAGAAAACTATTCACTACAAAGATTATGTCACTCAGAGTACATTTATTTCAAAGGTGTCCTTATAATATTTAATATGATCCCAGCTGAGGGTGAGTTAAGTCGCCAGTAATCACATTTGAAGTAAACGGATTTCCATAGGAAATAAATTACATGGCGTGTTAAACCGAGTAAATTTCATTCAAATTTCAATGTTATAAACATGAACTACAAATTAAAAAGTCATGTCATCTTCACAAAGTCACGGCTGTAACGAAAAGAGTTCCTACTCTTCTACGTAGCGTTTTTCTCGACACTATTTCACCTTGCCGTGGGAAGATGCAATCATGTAGGGACTTTCTTGCTTACATCAAACGTTTCACAAGTTGATGTAATGTGTGAATTAATTCTCTCAGTATAAAGATTTAGAAATAACAAAGCACATAGTCGGCTAAAATTACTCTCAAACAGACTGTGAAGAAGCGGCCATAAAATACCCATTTGGACACTGTTTAACTTCATACACATGCGCGTACTTCATTGGTTCAGATTGCACGTACTTGAGACTGAAGAGGAGACAGAGAGAAAACTGGTCATGTTGACATTAAAAAGTGATCCATCAACGAACTCGTCCGTTGACCCCGCCATGACCTCTTATGCATGCCAGTCCTTATTTTGAGTTAATCAAAGTGGTAGAATACCATATATCCTCGAATACAATCCCAGGGTTACATTTTGTAAGTACTCCTTGTCCCCGGGGTTCTATTCGAGGGTATTGGAGACCCGGGTTGAATTTATCCCAGCACCCCATGACCCCCCGGGTTGTATTCGAGGGCCGGGTTAAATTGGAGACCCGGGTTGTTTTATAGGAAATACGGTAGCCTTGGTTGGTCACTGCTGCTGGTTATTGAGCGGGTCCCACTATAGTTAAATATTGGGATACGTTTTATTTTATTAGATATATAACATACCTTGATAATTTTCTGAAATAGCTTGTTCTCAATTAAATTTGTCTCCATAATATATATAAGTATATATAAGTATCAGGTATGACTTATAATATTTATTCAAAAACACATGAGAAGGCTATTATTTAGAACGATCAACGATCAACCGCAGTGTGCACACATTGTTTTCTAATCCTTTCAATTATATAACATTGTAATACCATTAACAGTGATAAACTGAACATGAAAAATAAAAAGGTTGTAATTGAATTCATTGCAAGGTCTTAAAAAATCACAGTAATAAAAAAAAAAGGTCTTTATTTATATAACTAGAGTAAACCCTTTTTTCGTTTCTTTAAAATTATAGGTCATAGACGTTCGAGTCGGTGGGGTCAGACTGGTTGCGAAA
This sequence comes from Gibbula magus, assembly GCA_936450465.1. NCBI lineage: Eukaryota > Metazoa > Mollusca > Gastropoda > Trochida > Trochidae > Gibbula > Gibbula magus. The sequence continues at coordinate 19,148,214 of OW388300.1, read as the reverse complement.
TCATTTCTACTCACCGCTACGGACTGCGCTTCCCAGTTCACTGTGGCTGCGTCAGAATTAAACTGCCAGGTACCCAGACAAATTGGGGAAACTTGGAGGTCTGTTCCCGCTAATGTTACCCGTTCCATTTCGTTGCGTTGTGTTGTGGGCGTCCAGCTCGAATGCACCGTGCGATAATGCAGGTTATCGTTACAAGGTTAGAGTTACCTCCCTTGGACTTGACATGGCACCTGGGTCAACGGGTTTATCTAATCACTAACGATGGATGTTCAGTTGTCTTAGTTCACTCACGGATTTAAATTAAATTAAAGTCCGTAGTTCACTGTCCTGAATATGTGGTCGCCGTATTAGTTTATGCTTGGAAATATAGTTTACTTGGTTTAGATTTGTTTCAGATATGTTTATTAATGAAAACGCAACCTTATTCCTAGTCCTGCCCCGTGACTGTGTAAAAATAAGAGCCTTTAATACAGTCTTAATTCTTGTTCAGCAAGTCTAGATAAACTGAATTCAACTGGTAGTATTACAAAACATAAAATCATAAAAATGAAGTAATTTTTTAAATTCCATAGACTAAATTTTAGTCTCCCTTATTCCCTGTTTCATAGTAAATTCATATTAGCCTATATAGATGTTTAGGTTTACCTGACGAATTACTTGTAATTGTTGATATATTAAAGGGACACTCTGTATTTTATTGTATTAACATAGGTCAAAGTTACTAAGGTTGTTATTTGTTATTTGAAGTAATGGTTGTTGTCGAAAATGACCCTTTTAGTGCCAATCTGTTCAGTATAGTTACATTGTTTGGTCGTGATTATGATCGAAAACCGGACAATGTTCGCCGGTTGGCGCGCGTCAATTGCTCAAACGTAATTTTGAAAACTTACATGTTGCAGACAAGGGGACAGATATTTGTTGGTACTGGTAAATGGGGCAAATGAATTCGGCTGCTCGAGTTTTATTGAAAACAAGTTATTGTCAAATTTGTTGGCGTTAGGGGATATATGCAAGTCGAATGAGATGATTTGGACGTAAATCAGGACGTTTGATAATTTTGTATGTATATCAAATCTAAATAACATTTCATGAAAAACACGTAGTGTCTCTTTATTTAAGTTATATACATTATCTATGGAACAACTTACTATACAATTTAAGACATATACTATTGTATACATTGTAGGAGCGACAGTTATCTTTATTATTAATTCGGTTTAGTTACAATATATTTAGGTGGCATTTGAAGGCATTAGAATAAACAAATGACTTTTGAGAATAACAATGTTGAAATCTATAATGCGCACTTTTCCATCCACTAGTAGTGCTGCGCATTATTGCCCTTGACTCCCAACTGACTGTACAGCTCTTGAAGGTTAAACATCATTACCAGGTACCCGCTTGTACCGCTTGGTGTATAACTCTAGAGGGATATACGCCATTATCAGGTACCCAATTGTACCGCTTGGTGTATAACTCTAGAGGGATATACATCATTACCAGGTACCCGCTTGTACCGCTGGTGTATAACTCTAGAGGGATATACGCCATTATCAGGTACCCAATTGTACCGCTTGGTGTATAACTCTAGAGGGATATACATCATTACCAGGTACCCGCTTGTACCGCTGGTGTATAACTCTAGAAGGTTATACATCATTACCAGGTACCCGCTTGTACTGCTGGTGTATAACTCTAGAGGGATATACGCCATTATCAGGTACCCAATTGTACCGCTTGGTGTATAACTCTAGAGGGATATACATCATTACCAGGTACCCGCTTGTACCGCTGGTGTATAACTCTAGAAGGTTATACATCATTACCAGGTACCCAATTGTACCGCTGGTGTATAACTCTAGAGGGATATACGCCATTATCAGGTACCCAATTGTACCGCTTGGTGTATAACTCTAGAGGGATATACATCATTACCAGGTACCCGCTTGTACCGCTGGTGTATAACTCTAGAAGGTTATACATCATTACCAGGTACCCGCTTGTACTGCTGGTGTATAACTCTAGAAGGTTATACATCATTACCAGGTACCCAATTGTACCGCTTGGTGTATAACTCTAGAGGGATATACGCCATTATCAGGTACCCAATTGTACCGCTTGGTGTATAACTCTAGAGGGATATACATCATTACCAGGTACCCGCTTGTACCGCTGGTGTATAACTCTAGAAGGTTATACATCATTACCAGGTACCCGCTTGTACCGCTGGTGTATAACTCTAGAAGGTTATACATCATTACCAGGTACCCAATTGTACCGCTTGGTGTATAACTCTAGAGGGATATACGCCATTATCAGGTACCCAATTGTACCGCTTGGTGTATAACTCTAGAGGGATATACATCATTACCAGGTACCCGCTTGTACCGCTGGTGTATAACTCTAGAAGGTTATACATCATTACCAGGTACCCGCTTGTACTGCTGGTGTATAACTCTAGAGGGATATACGCCATTATCAGGTACCCAATTGTACCGCTTTGTGTATAACTCTAGAGGGATATACATCATTACCAGGTACCCGCTTGTACCGCTGGTGTATAACTCTAGAAGGTTATACATCATTACCAGGTACCCAATTGTACCGCTGGTGTATAACTCTAGAGGGATATACGCCATTATCAGGTACCCAATTGTACCGCTTGGTGTATAACTCTAGAGGGATATACATCATTACCAGGTACCCGCTTGTACCGCTGGTGTATAACTCTAGAGGGTTATACACCATTACCAGGTACCCGCTTGTACCGCTGGTGTATAACTCTAGAAGGTTATACACCATTACCAGGTACCCGCTTGTACCGCTGGTGTATAACTCTAGAGGGTTATACACCATTACCAGGTACCCGCTTGTACCTCTGGGTGTATAACTCTAGAAGGTTATACACCATTATCAGGTACCCAATTGTACCGCTGGGTGTATAACTCTAGAAGGTTATACGCCATTACCAGGTACCCGCTTGTACCGCTTGGTGTATAACTCTAGAGGGTTATACATCATTACCAGGTACCCAATTGTACCGCTGGTGTATAACTCTAGAGGGATATACGCCATTATCAGGTACCCAATTGTACCGCTTGGTGTATAACTCTAGAGGGATATACATCATTACCAGGTACCCGCTTGTACCGCTGGTGTATAACTCTAGAGGGTTATACACCATTACCAGGTACCCGCTTGTACCGCTGGTGTATAACTCTAGAAGGTTATACACCATTACCAGGTACCCGCTTGTACCGCTGGTGTATAACTCTAGAGGGTTATACACCATTACCAGGTACCCGCTTGTACCGCTGGTGTATAACTCTAGAAGGTTATACGCCATTATCAGGTACCCAATTGTACCGCTGGTGTATAACTCTAGAGGGTTATACACCATTACCAGGTACCCGCTTGTACCGCTGGTGTATAACTCTAGAAGGTTATACGCCATTATCAGGTACCCAATTGTACCGCTTGGTGTATAACTCCAGAGGGATATACACCATTACCAGGTTACCGCTTGTACCGCTGGTGTATAACTCTAGAAGGTTATACACCATTATCAGGTACCCGCTTGTACCGCTGGTGTATAACTCTAGAAGGTTATACGCCATTATCAGGTACCCAATTGTACCGCTTGGTGTATAACTCTAGAGGGTTATACACCATTATCAGGTACCCAATTGTACCGCTTGCTGTATAACTCTAGAAGGTTATACGCCATTATCAGGTACCCGCTTGTACCGCTGGTGTATAACTCTAGAAGGTTATACACCATTATCAGGTACCCGCTTGTACCGCTGGTGTATAACTCTAGAGGGTTATACACCATTACCAGGTACCCGCTTGTACCGCTGGTGTATAACTCTAGAAGGTTATACACCATTACCAGGTACCCGCTTGTACCGCTGGTGTATAACTCTAGAGGGTTATACACCATTACCAGGTACCCGCTTGTACCGCTGGTGTATAACTCTAGAAGGTTATACGCCATTATCAGGTACCCAATTGTACCGCTTGGTGTATAACTCTAGAGGGTTATACATCATTACCAGGTACCCGCTTGTACCGCTGGTGTATAACTCTAGAAGGTTATACGCCATTATCAGGTACCCAATTGTACCGCTTGGTGTATAACTCTAGAGGGTTATACACCATTACCAGGTACCCGCTTGTACCGCTGGTGTATAACTCTAGAGGGTTATACACCATTACCAGGTACCCGCTTGTACCGCTGGTGTATAACTCTAGAAGGTTATACGCCATTATCAGGTACCCAATTGTACCGCTTGGTGTATAACTCTAGAGGGTTATACACCATTACCAGGTACCCGCTTGTACCGCTGGTGTATAACTCTAGAAGGTTATACGCCATTATCAGGTACCCAATTGTACCGCTTGGTGTATAACTCTAGAGGGTTATACACCATTACCAGGTACCCGCTTGTACCGCTGGTGTATAACTCTAGAGGGTTATACACCATTACCAGGTACCCGCTTGTACCGCTGGTGTATAACTCTAGAAGGTTATACGCCATTATCAGGTACCCAATTGTACCGCTTGGTGTATAACTCTAGAAGGTTATACACCATTATCAGGTTACCGCTTGTACCGCTGGTGTATAACTCTAGAGGGTTATACACCATTACCAGGTACCCGCTTGTACCGCTTGGTGTATAACTCCAGAGGGATATACACCATTACCAGGTTACCGCTTGTACCGCTGGTGTATAACTCTAGAGGGTTATACACCATTACCAGGTACCCGCTTGTACCGCTTGGTGTATAACTCTAGAAGGTTATACGCCATTATCAGGTTACCGCTTGTACCGCTTGGTGTATAACTCTAGAGGGTTATACACCATTACCAGGTACCCGCTTGTACCGCTTGGTGTATAACTCTAGAAGGTTATACACCATTATCAGGTACCCAATTGTACCGCTTGGTGTATAACTCTAGAAGGTTATACACCATTATCAGGTTACCGCTTGTACCGCTTGGTGTATAACTCTAGAGGGTTATACACCATTACCAGGTACCCGCTTGTACCGCTTGGTGTATAACTCCAGAGGGATATACACCATTACCAGGTTACCGCTTGTACCGCTGGTGTATAACTCTAGAGGGTTATACACCATTACCAGGTACCCGCTTGTACCGCTGGTGTATAACTCTAGAGGGTTATACACCATTACCAGGTTACCGCTTGTACCGCTGGTGTATAACTCTAGAAGGTTATACGCCATTATCAGGTACCCAATTGTACCGCTTGGTGTATAACTCTAGAAGGTTATACGCCATTATCAGGTACCCGCTTGTACCGCTTGGTGTATAACTCCAGAGGGATATACACCATTACCAGGTTACCGCTTGTACCGCTGGTGTATAACTCTAGAAGGTTATACGCCATTATCAGGTACCCAATTGTACCGCTTGGTGTATAACTCTAGAAGGTTATACGCCATTATCAGGTACCCAATTGTACCGCTTGGTGTATAACTCTAGAAGGTTATACGCCATTATCAGGTACCCAATTGTACCGCTTGGTGTATAACTCTAGAAGGTTATACACCATTATCAGGTTACCGCTTGTACCGCTTGGTGTATAACTCTAGAAGGTTATACGCCATTATCAGGTACCCAATTGTACCGCTTGGTGTATAACTCTAGAAGGTTATACACCATTATCAGGTTACCGCTTGTACCGCTTGGTGTATAACTCTAGAAGGTTATACGCCATTATCAGGTACCCAATTGTACCGCTTGGTGTATAACTCTAGAGGGTTATACACCATTATCAGGTACCCGCTTGTACCGCTTGGTGTATAACTCCAGAGGGATATACACCATTACCAGGTTACCGCTTGTACCGCTGGTGTATAACTCTAGAAGGTTATACGCCATTATCAGGTACCCAATTGTACCGCTTGGTGTATAACTCTAGAAGGTTATACGCCATTATCAGGTACCCGCTTGTACCGCTTGGTGTATAACTCCAGAGGGATATACACCATTACCAGGTACCCGCTTGTACCGCTGGGTGTATAACTCTAGAAGGTTATACGCCATTATCAGGTACCCAATTGTACCGCTTGGTGTATAACTCTAGAGGGTTATACACCATTACCAGGTACCCGCTTGTACCGCTGGTGTATAACTCTAGAGGGTTATACACCATTACCAGGTACCCGCTTGTACCGCTGGTGTATAACTCTAGAAGGTTATACGCCATTATCAGGTACCCAATTGTACCGCTTGGTGTACAACTCCAGAGGGATATACACCATTACCAGGTATCCGCTTGTACCGCTGGTGTATAACTCTAGAAGGTTATACGCCATTATCAGGTACCCAATTGTACCGCTTGGTGTATAACTCTAGAGGGTTATACACCATTACCAGGTACCCGCTTGTACCGCTGGTGTATAACTCTAGAAGGTTATACGCCATTATCAGGTACCCAATTGTACCGCTTGGTGTATAACTCCAGAGGGATATACACCATTACCAGGTTACCGCTTGTACCGCTGGTGTATAACTCTAGAAGGTTATACACCATTATCAGGTACCCGCTTGTACCGCTGGTGTATAACTCTAGAGGGTTATACGCCATTATCAGGTACCCAATTGTACCGCTTGGTGTATAACTCCAGAGGGATATACACCATTACCAGGTTACCGCTTGTACCGCTGGTGTATAACTCTAGAAGGTTATACGCCATTATCAGGTACCCAATTGTACCGCTTGGTGTATAACTCCAGAGGGATATACACCATTACCAGGTTACCGCTTGTACCGCTGGTGTATAACTCTAGAAGGTTATACGCCATTATCAGGTACCCAATTGTACCGCTTGGTGTATAACTCTAGAGGGTTATACACCATTACCAGGTACCCGCTTGTACCGCTGGTGTATAACTCTAGAAGGTTATACGCCATTATCAGGTACCCAATTGTACCGCTTGGTGTATAACTCTAGAGGGTTATACACCATTACCAGGTTACCGCTTGTACCGCTGGTGTATAACTCTAGAGGGTTATACACCATTACCAGGTACCCGCTTGTACCGCTGGTGTATAACTCTAGAAGGTTATACGCCATTATCAGGTACCCAATTGTACCGCTTGGTGTATAACTCTAGAGGGTTATACACCATTACCAGGTACCCGCTTGTACCGCTGGTGTATAACTCTAGAAGGTTATACGCCATTATCAGGTACCCAATTGTACCGCTTGGTGTATAACTCTTGAAGGTTAAACACCATTACCAGGTACCCGCTTGTACCGCTGGTGTATAACTCTAGAAGGTTATACGCCATTATCAGGTACCCAATTGTACCGCTTGGTGTATAACTCTAGAGGGTTATACGCCATTATCAGGTACCCAATTGTACCGCTTGGTGTATAACTCTAGAGGGTTATACGCCATTATCAGGTACCCAATTGTACCGCTTGGTGTATAACTCTAGAAGGTTATACGCCATTATCAGGTACCCAATTGTACCGCTTGGTGTATAACTCTAGAGGGTTATACGCCATTATCAGGTACCCAATTGTACCGCTTGGTGTATAACTCTAGAGGGTTATACGCCATTATCAGGTACCCAATTGTACCGCTTGGTGTATAACTCTAGAAGGTTATACGCCATTATCAGGTACCCAATTGTACCGCTTGGTGTATAACTCTAGAGGGTTATACGCCATTATCAGGTACCCAATTGTACCGCTGGTGTATAACTCTAGAGGGTTATACACCATTACCAGGTACCCGCTTGTACAGCTTGGTGTATAACTCTAGAAGGTTATACGCCATTATCAGGTACCCGCTTGTACCGCTGGTGTATAACTCTAGAAGGTTATACACCATTACCAGGTACCCGCTTGTACCGCTTGGTGTATAACTCTAGAGGGTTATACACCATTACCAGGTACCCGCTTGTACCGCTGGGTAGAGAGAGACGCACTTATGGTGAAGTCACTTACCCAGGGTTATACCTTACGTTTTTTTCATCTCATGTGTCGGAATGGAGCAGTGACACCCTTCAGATTCTCAGTTTATCCATCAATGGGGATGTATTATAGTATGTGTTTCTACGAACGATATATTGTATATAGAGATAGATATATAGTATAATAGATATTAAGATATTATGAAGAATGATAGGATGTATAAACGTTTGCCAGTCGTCAGTGTACAAGAACCAATCATGTGGAACGAACTGCCGAACACTATCAAACAATCAGTAAGTGACAATGCGTTTAAACGCCAATTAAAAACATATTTTTTTGACAAGTACTAAATTGCCTAGCCTGAAATTGTAAAGCGTTTTTGATTATTTTAATCCTAAAACGCGCTATATCAAATTACATATTTGTATTTTATAGTTGTATGTGTATGTATATATGCATTCTCGTGCGTAATGAAAGACGCATATGTGAATGCATTCATAAGAATAATGAATAGTATATGTACACATTCCCTTGAATATTGAATGGAATATGTACACATTCCCTTGAATGATGGATGATTTATGTACACATTCCCTTGAATAATGGATGGCTATGTACACATTCCCTTGAATATTGAATGGAATATGTACACATTCCCTTGAATAATGAATGGAATATGTACACATTCCCTTGAATATTGAATGGAATATGTACACATTCCCTTGAATGATGGATGATTTATGTACATATTCCCTTGAATAATGGATGGCTATGTACACATTCCCTTGAATATTGAATGGAATATGTACACATTCCCTTGAATAATGAATGGAATATGTACACATTCCCTTGAATAATGAATGGAATATGTACACATTCCCTTGAATATTGAATATTATATGTACACATTCCCTTGAATATTGAATGGAATATGTACACATTCCCTTGAATGATGGATGATTTATGTACACATTCCCTTGAATAATGGATGGCTATGTACACATTCCCTTGAATATTGAATGGAATATGTACACATTCCCTTGAATATTGAATGGAATATGTACACATTGCCTTGAATAATGGATGACTATGTACACATTCCCTTGAATAATGGATGGTTATGTACACATTCCCTTGAATAATGAATTGAATATTGCACATTCCCTTGAATAATGAATGGAATATGTACACATTCCCTTGAAATAATGAATGGAATATGTACACATTCCCTTGAATAATGAATAGTATATGTACACATTCCCTTGAATGATGGATGATTTATGTACACATTCCCTTGAATAATGGATTGCTATGTACACATTCCCTTGAATAATGGATGGTTATGTACACATTCCCTTGAATATTGAATGGAATATTACACATTCCCTTGAATAATGAATGGAATATGTACACATTCCCTTGAATAATAGATGGTTATGTACACATTCCCTTGAATGATGGATGATTTATGTACACATTCCCTTTAATAATGGATGGCTATGTACACATTCCCTTAAATAATGGATTGTTATGTACACATTCCCTTGAATAATGAATGGAATATTACACATTCCCTTGAATAATGAATGGAATATGTACACATTCCCTTGAATAATGAAGGGAATATGTACACATTCCCTTGAATGATGGATGATTTATGTACACATTCCCTTGAATAATGGATGGATGGCTATGTACACATTCCCTTGAATAATGGATGGTTATGTACACATCCCCTTGAATAATGAATGGAATATTACACATTCCCTTGAATAATGAATGGAATATGTACACATTCCCTTGAATAATGGATGGTTATGTACACATTCCCTTGAATAATGAATGGAATATTACACATTCCCTTGAATAATGAATGGAATATTACACATATCCTTGAATAATGAATGGAATATGTACACATTCCCTTGAATAATGAATGGAATATGTACACGTTCCCTTGAATAATGAATGGAATATGTACACATTCCCTTGAATAATGGATGGTTATGTACACATTCCCTTGAATGGATGGTTTATGAAATATGACAAATGAAGACATTCTAAACATCCCTAAAAGAATCATTCCTAAAAAACCATTGGATGTTGTTATAAAATGCTGTTCGTGAATGCAGCCTTAATGGTATATAAAATCATTATGTTTTTAAAGCATGCATGGTGTAAAATAAATGAAGGATGGTATATGAAATCATTCTGCTGGTAAGAAATGGTGTATAAATGAAGATTGTATATGAAATCATTCTCTTTGTAAGGAAGGGTGTATAATTGACGGATGGTGTATGAAATAATTTTAATTGAAAGGAGTTATGTATAAATGAAGGATGGTATACGAAATAATTCTACTTGTAAGGAATGGTTTATAAATGAGGGATGGTAAATAAAATCATTCTCTTTGAAATGAATAGTATATAAAGGAAGGATATTATATGAAATCATTATATTTTTAAGGAACGGTGTATAAATGAAGGATGATATATGAAATCAGTCTAATTGTAATCAATTGTATATAAATGAAGGTAGGTACCCGGTATATGAAATCAGTTTTTTTGTAAGGAATGATGTATAAATGAAGATTGTATGTGAAACCATCCATACGGAATAGTATATAAATGAAGGATGATATATTAAATCATCCTCTTTGTAAGGAATGGTGTATAAATGAAGGGTGGTATATGAAATCATTTTCTTTGTAAGGAATGGTGTATATAAATGAAGGATGGTATATGAAATCATTATATGTGTAAGGAATGGTGTATAAATGAAGATTATATGTGAAACCACTCATAAGGAATAGTATATAAAATGAAGGATAGTATATGAAATCATTCTGTTTGCAAGGAATGGTGTATAAATGAAGGATGGTATATGAAATCCTTTTCTTTGTAATGATCTGTATATGAATGAAGGATGATATATGAAATAATTTCGTTTCTAAGGTATGATGTATAAATGAAGGATGATATATGAAATCATTCTCTTTGTAAGGAATGGTGTATAAGTGAAGGATGGTATATGAAATAATTCTCTTTGTAAGGAATGGTGTATAATAAAGGATGGTATATGAAATAATTCTCTTTGTAAGGAATGGTGTATAAATGAAGGATGATATATGAAATCATTCTCTTTGTAAGGAATGGTGTATAAATGAAGGATGATATATGAAATCATCCTCTTTGTAAGGAATGGTGTATAAATGAAGGATTATATATGAAATAATTCTCTTTGTAAGGAATGGTATATAAATGAAGGATGATATATACAATCATTGTCTTTGAAATGAAGGATGTTTAAATGAAGGATGATATATGAAATAATTACATGCGTAAGGAATTGTGTATATATGAAACCATTCATAAGGAATAGTATATAAGTGAAGGATGATATATGAAATCATTCTCTTTGAAAGGAATGGTGTATAAATGAAGGATGATATATGACATCATTCTCTTTTTAAGGAATGGTGTATAAATGAAGGATGGTATATAAAATCATTCTCTTTGTAATGAATTGTATATAAAGGAAGGGTAATATATGAAATCATTCTCTTTGAAAGGAATGGTGTATGAATGAAGGATGATATATGAAATTATTATATGTGTAAGGAAGTGTGTATAAATGACGGATGATAAATGAAATCATTTTAATTGTAAGGAATAGTATATAAATGAAGGAGGATATATGAAATCATTCTCTTTGTAAGGAATGGTGTTTAAATGAAGGATGATATATGAAATCATTCTCTTTGTAAGGAATGGTGTATAAATGAAGGATGATATATGAAATCATTCTCTTTGTAAGGAATGATGTATAAATGAAGGATTATACATGAAATAATTCTCTTTGTAAGGAATGGTGTATAAATGAAGGATGATATATACAATCATTTTCTTTGAAATGAATGATGTTGAAATGAAGGATGATATATGAAATAATTACATGCACAAGGAATTGTGTATAAATGAAGATTGTATATGAAACCATTCATAAGGAATAGTATATAAGTGAAGGATGATATATGAAATCATTCTCTTTGAAAGGAATGGTGTTTAAATGAAGGATGATATATGAAATCATTCTGTTTGTAAGGAATAGTGTATAAATGAAGGATGATATATGAAATCATTCTCTTTGTAAGGAATGGTGTTTAAATGAAGGATGATATGAAATCATTCTGTTTGTAAGGAATGGTGTATAAATGAAGGATGATGTATGAAATCATTATCTTTGTAAGGAATAGTGTATAAATTAAGGATGATATATGAAATCATTCTCTTTGTAAGGAATAGTGTATAAATGAAGGATGGTATATAAAATCATTCTCTTTGTAAGGAATAGTGTATAAATGAAGGATGGTATATGAAATAATTCTCTTTGTAAGGAATGGTGTATAATGATGGCAGATGAAATCATTCTCTTTGAAAGGAATCGTGTATGAATGAAGGATGATATATGAAATTATTATATGTGTAAGGAAGTGTGTATAAATGACGGATGATAAATGAAATCATTTTAATTGTAAGGAATAGTATATAAATGAATGAGGATATATGAAATCATTCTCTTTGTAAGGAATTGTGTTTAAATGAAGGATGATATATGAAATCATTCTCTTTGTAAGGAATTGTGTTTAAATGAAGGATGATATATGAAATCATTCTCTTTGTAAGGAATAGTGTATAAATGAAGGATGGTATATAAAATCATTCTCTTTGTAAGGAATAGTGTATAAATGAAGGATGGTATATAAAATCATTCTCTTTGTAACGAATGGTGTATAAATGAAGGATGGTATATGAAATAATTCTCTTTGTAAGGAATGGTGTATAATGATGGCAGATGAAATCATTCTCTTTGAAAGGAATCGTGTATGAATGAAGGATGATATAAGAAATTATTATATGTGTAAGGAAGTGTGTATAAATGACGGATGATAAATGAAATCATTTTAATTGTAAGGAATAGTATATAAATGAAGGAGGATATATGAAATCATTCTCTTTGTAAGGAATTGTGTTTAAATGAAGGATGATATATGAAATCATTCTCTTTTTAAGGAATTGTGTTTAAATGAAGGATGATATATGAAATCATGTCATTCTCTTTGTAAGGAATGATTTTTAAATGAAGGAATGTATATGAAATCATTTTAATTGTAAGGAATGGTGTATAAATGAAGCTTGTATATGAAGCCATTCATAAGAAATAGTATATAAATGAAGGGTGGTATATGAAATTATACTGTTTGTAAGGAATAGTGTATAAATGAAGGATGATATATGAAATCATTCTGTTTGTAACGAATGGTAAATAAAGGAAGGATAATATATGAAATAATTCTATTTGTAAGGAATTGTGTATAATGGAAGGATGTTCTATAACGTGTTGGTATATAAAGGCATATGTTGTGGTCTATGAAGGTGTCCATATATGGTTCGTATATATGACATATCCATTCAATAAAGTATGATATATGAAGGATTTTCTATGGGGGTATTCCTGGTATATCCCATGGTATATGGTGTATGCAAGGTATGAAAATACCTATAAGAATAATTGATTGTGTCGATAATTAAAAGAGAGTAGACATTTGACCAATAACATTCGTTGCTACTCGGTGTTATATTGTATGAAGATACATGAACAATTGTTGGACTAGGGAATATGGTTTTAGAAGGAATGTCCATGATGCATATTATTTGAAAGCTTTCTTACGATTAGGAACATTTAATGTTTTATCTTGGATGGTATACATTCCTTGAATGATGGATGGTATATGTGTATTGTTATAATAATGGAAGGTATGTGGTGCTTTCTGCTAATAATTGACGATATATCTGATGCATTATTTATTCCCATATATGTTGTCCCATACCTCCACACCAAATAGCAATTATGTAACTCTTGAAACACGACATATTTGGTATACCCATCAACACAATGTATGTTATTATTGTTGTGTTTTTATACACTACCAAAGACTCTTTGAATGTAAGACGAATTTCCCATCTGGGATAATAAAGTTTATCTAATCTTATCTTATCTTTTTCCGCTAAAAATGGACGATATATGAATGCATTCTGGGAATAATGGATTCGGTCAATGAGTGCAGTCCCTTGAACGAAGGGTTATATAAGTAAACATTTCTTTAATTGATGGATGATAATATGAAGCATTCTGAGAATAACGGATAATATATGCTATATATGCTTCAATTAATAATGCATAGTACATGAATGCATTCTCAGGATACTCGATGACGGATGTTATACCAATGCATGGTGAGGATACCAGATAATATAGGAATATACTCTGAGAATAGCGGGTGTTATCTGAAAGCAATCTAATAGTGATGGACTGTATATGATTGCAGTCCCTTGAACGATTGATTGTAAAAGTAGACATTCTTATGAATGCATTCTAAGAATAAGTTTGGTGTAGAGAGGATATCACCAGGTGTCTTCTGATATCAAATATATCAATACTAGTTGATAAAAGAGACTGCAGCATGTTTTCTAAAAGAAATATAGAGATCTCAAAGAAGACACGAGGGTGAAATCCTATTTATCACCCAAAATAATTATTCATTCTGAATAATGAATGTGATAGGAATGCATTCTCAGAATAATGGAATGGTGTGTACATGCATTCTGAGAATAATGGATGATTCTCAGAATAGTCGATGGCATATGAATGCATTCTCAGGATAATACATGACATTGATGCATTCTAAAAACTATGGATAAGAATGCAGTCTGGAAATAATGTATAGCATAAGAATGCAGTCTGGAAATAATGTATAGCATAAGAATGCAGTCTGGGAATAATGTATAACATAAGAGTGCAGTCTGGGAATAATGTATAACATAAGAATGCAGTCTGGAAATAATGTATAGCAGAGGAATGCAGTCTGGGATTAATAGATGATGTATGAATACACTATGAGACTAATAGACGACAGCAGAAATCAGAGTCTGCGAGTCTTTTTAAGTATTTGCTTACTTTTTAGCTCATCAGGCCGGATTTTATCCCGACCCCCCTCAAATATGAGCGTGGCGGGCCTTTAAACGAGTTCTTTTCAAAAACCAGTTGCCATAGGAAGCTGAAATTTATAACATCTTTTTAACATGAAGTTTCAAGTTTGTTCATTTGGACTCAGAACATTTATCAGAACCATTTATTTTAGTGTACAACAACAATCACTATAAAGCAAGTTAGCTACATAGCCCATGGTTCTATTTGATTACTTTAAATGAACAAAAGGCACTAGAATGCTGAATTTCTTGTGTAGACATATCTTCTGAAGCAGTTATAATTACATAATATAAATCTCTTATTTTGATTTATGCAGTTGTTAAACAATTCATTAAGTTGTCAACCTGAAATATTAAATCCTGCAATATCTGATGAGCTACAGAGTCCATGGCTCTATTTTAAGGGACTCACTGCTGGGACTCACACGATAGATAGTTCCTGGACTCTACAGGTCATATTTGTAAACTGATCACTGACATGGTTTCGTTTTCCGTATGATTCTAGCTGAAAATACACTTCTAACTCAATTTCCGCGCAAATCAGTATCGCTGTATTAACCCCTGTACAAACGAAGTACTCAGGAATTCTATAATTGTTCTTTTTTTTATTAACTTGCTGTATATGAATCTATGCCGGTGATATCACAGGGAATCAAACCCGACCTTTCAGTGATTTCCGCGATTTCCTTCCTAAATTCTTCAGTACGACATTAATCCCTTTTGTGCCACGAGATACGCTAGTTTACAAGGACATCAGCCCTTTTAGAGAGCTAGATTCGAACCCGACCTTCAGACAGGCTCGTGTCTGACCTCGACCTTCTGAACAGTGACTGAATGTCAACCATGAAATATAAAATTCTAAAGCTGTGTTTTCAAATTACGATTTTAAAAGGCTATTTGTCAGTCCAATTATCCACCCCTAAAAATTCCTCAAAGCTACTGATTTCAAACCAAAACAACCCCACACATCCCATCCCTTCCTCTCTGCTCCTGTCCTCTTCTTCCATGTTGGTCATACCTAGATACCGTTACCGAGGGATAACCAATCAATTGCAGCTTGCGCTGAACTGTCGCTATGTGTCCGAGGCTCGCAGTCAATGAATCCGTGTTGTCGCTTTATAGTGAGGATATTGACATCATACCCAGAAAATCGATATTGGTGTTTCTTCATACTCGAGCTCTCGTCTCGCAGAGCCGAGAAAATGCGAGATTCCATTGAGATATTGGATAAATGCTCCTTATATATGTTATATACATAAGGATTATCTACACAATCGATTTTCTTGTTGTTCCCTGAATAGAAAGTTTGAGATTGTCGAATCTAAAATTAATGGGCATTAGTTAATGATGTTTTTCAAAGATTTATTTTTATAATCATGAATTTTGGCGTTGAATTTTTTTTAAAAACTTTGCACTTCCGAAAATAATAATCAAATATTAAACATGTAAAAAATGGATCTTATTATAACAAACATAGCATTTGAACACATGCACATGTATATAACCATAGACAAATTTAGGTATTTCAACCCCGAAACAATTGCTAAGAATTTGGCATATTTTGCAAGGGCAATTTTATCAAATCCGATTTGGAAATTTTTATCCGCATAATCTCCTGGGGTGTACCGGAATAAACACAGATAAATCAGTCCATACCTTAAAACATAAATATAATTAGGACACCGAAAATAACATCATCAAAGAAAAGTTACCTTTCATTTTTCACTTTTATTTTTCAGCAAATCTAAAACGGGCAATTCTATTCTCGTATCAAAATGCTATTCTTGTAAACCAAAAATATCACGACTTTGAAAGTCTACAAGGAGGCGCTCAAAGAGAAGCCAGGATATTTACCATTATGGCACCGTGGTCTCAAGGCGCGGATGAACGTCATCGCGTGCTCGAGTCCCCGCTATAGCGCGCAAATTGGGAGGTAAACAACTCGGAATACATACACCTACACATCACTGTCTTCCAGGCCAGCCTCGTTCTGGCGCCACGAGAGAGAGGCAACTTGATGATTTTCATAAAACTTGATAATAATTTATATGCTAATCGTGTTGGCCTGCGTCAGCATATCCAATGCGATTGATCAGGGCCGGGGAGAAATGGCGGAACGAAGCAGTTTGGTTTAAGAAAGGGCGATGGTTTGAGACTTAAGGAAGCGACATTGGCGAGCGACACGCGATCCAGCGCGGAGAGTTTCAGTGGCGATTGTGAGGGTGAGTCGAACTGCACATCAATGCTGCTTCGGACGCAGATGGCCGGTTTGGAATTCTATGACGCAGTGCTCAACAACGAGTTGCAACAGCTGAAACGCTTGGCGACTCAGTATAAAATCGACCTGAGTGCTAAATTCGTTGAGGTAAGAAAAAAGAACCATTCCGATCTCTGCCCCATACACCTGGCGGCCTATCGGGGTTACACTTATATGCTGCAATATCTCATAGAGTCGAAATGCGACGTGAACCAGACGACCACAACTCTAAGAAGAACGGCTTTACATTTCTCGGTCCTTCAACACAAGATGGCGTGCATGTTGCTACTTATCTCAGCCGGGGCCAAGATAGACGCGAAAGACACGTTCGGGAACTCGCCCTGTCACTACGCTGCAGACGATGGTTACTGCCAGATCCTGGACGTCCTATTACGGCGTAGTGTCGATGTGAACAGCCAGGATATCACCTCCAAAACACCCCTCATGAAGGCAGTCCGCAATAACAAGACAGACGCAGTATTACGTCTGCTCCGGGCGAGTGCAGACCTCAATATGACGGACCGGAATTCCGACATGGCGCTTCACTACGCGGCTCGGAACGGGTGCGTTGACATCATAGATCTGCTAGTGTCGGGTGGTAGTCTTATCGACGTGCAAAACTACTGGGGCCGGACACCCCTGATGGAGGCAGTGTGTTATAACCACAAGGAAGCCATCTCGCGGCTCATTCTCGCCAGCTGTGATTTGAACAGAAGAGAATTCAAAACGGGCGACACGGCACTACATATAGCGATCAAGCGGAACTATACTGCGGTGGTTGAACTGCTGCTCGCTGCAGGCAGTCGTCACAACATCTTCAACCACCAGGGGGAAACTGCAGCCTACGAGGCTGTTGTCAGTAACAAGGGGGAGATAATCCGCCTCATGCTCGTCTACAACTGCGATTTTGATGTTCCTGCCAAATACTTTTCAAATGGCGTTTACAAGTCTATTTTTCATCTAGCAGCGGAGAGAGGACAGCTTGAAATATGTCGTCTGCTCGCCTCCCTGGGTCACATTGACTACGGGGCTCGGGTACACTTCTACACTAACTATGTTCCCTCCAGGCTTTGCGAACAAGATGACGTCATGCACGTTTTGCGCGCGCAGATGAGCTCGGTTGTGTCTCTACAGCAGCTATGCCGGAAGACCATTCGGAAATGTTCGGGTAGAAATATCTCGGATAAAGTCGACAACCTACCGATGCCAAGAGCGCTCAAAGACTATGTAATGATGAAAGAAGTGAGGGAACGCACGGAACTGGGCGCGAGTTATTGTTAAACTGTTCTATTGTTGGTTGGGTTGTGGGGATGGTATAAGGATTAACCCTCCCTCTGTTTTGTTGTTAGTATGTATATTGCCTGTGTGAAGCGTGAAGCCGAGTTCAGCAGGGAGGGGGTTAACTATGGGATTCTCTTATCAGATGACGTCATGTCATAATTCATTCTACATACAAAATTTACTTTGATGTGTGAGGTCATCAGTTTTAATATATGCCATGTTGTAATGTTCACTTGAAAATACCCAATATTTATCTAGTGAATATGAAGCATTCACAAGTCAATTTTATTTGAGCGGGTGTATACCTTTTTATAGATATGTATTAGGGGATAAAACTACCCAAACGATTCCCCGTTTGGATTCATAATTCCTAAGTAATTATGTCATTTCAATAAATACCCTAGTCAACGTTCCCACAATCCAACCAGTCAGGATGTCGCTCACTGCGTATACTATAGTGTGATATAAACCAAATATTCACCAATTTAAAGGTGAAATTGTTATAAAATTTTAAATGTCAAATTTAAAATTATTTCGTTATGATGTATTTCAAAACTATCTAAACAAAACTCTTTTCAAATGTAATATGTATATGAAAATATGCTATATCATCAAGTTTTGACCTGTTCTAAGGTCAAGGTCAACACTGGGTCACGTTGACCTGCCCATAGAAGGCGTTGCATTTTATGAATGCTTCTATTATAATGAGTCGACCTTATGATTATTGGATATCTTTGATCCCTATTAAACGACGCATTCAGACTCGTAGTAGCACACATCAACTTCAAATATCAATAGTCTTAATTTTCATCATGTGTAGTAGTCTGGTCTGTTCATTTTTGACGTCTGAATGATGACGTTTTTTATACATTCTTTATATTGTGATTAGCAATTTGTTATGTTTGCCAAAAATTAATAGTTAAATAATTTCCTAATAATAATAATATTCTAATCAGGAACTGATGGACATTGATAAACAGAGTAATTTTAGAACTTCATGTTAAAAAAATAATTTTACCATTTTTACCATTAAACTGTTAAACAACTGTAAAGCAAATTTGTCACATCAGGAGTCTTAAAATGTTCCTAAATTTTTCTAGAGGATAAATGTACCGGAAGTGTGAACATAACCAGTGGGATTCGAACCCGGGACCTATTTGGGCCGGACACCCTACCTATTGAACTAAGGGGATATCCCACTAATCGAAGCCAGTAAGAACATTTTCATCACGACTGGTGGACCATCAGACTCACATCCGGGTTCGAATCCCATTGGAGGTGATCTCGGGATCCATTTTTGTTACAAAACAGCTGTGTCAGGTTGACCTTTTGACTGAAGTTTTGCCTATGAAATAAGGGCTTGTTTTTTGGAATGGAATACTATAACCACTTTTTCTGCTTTTATTTTCTTAGATCGTTTGTTCATATATTTTCGTGGTTATTCAGACAGCAGAACTTGCTCGTTGAGATCGAGACAATATGCAGGAGCAGGATTCTGAAATGGTGATCAACTTTGTTTTTCCTGGAAACCTAACTATCCTGCCTAGACCGTTGCTCTTCAAATGATGCCCTGGATTCACGCCTTGGTATTCATATGATGGACTAAAATAGGGCATCGAAACCTCGTTCACAGCTAGAAATTATCCCATACGTACAATCTTAAGTCACCATTCCATTCCATCGCTTTTAGGTGTCAACATTTGTATCCTCTTTCATCCATGTTTGTCAATTTGAATGAAGGAAAATTGTTAATTGAATTTAGAATAAAGTAAAATATTCTTTTGAACAAAAACATGTTAGACTAAGGTG
Source organism: Gibbula magus (assembly GCA_936450465.1). Classification (NCBI taxonomy): domain Eukaryota; kingdom Metazoa; phylum Mollusca; class Gastropoda; order Trochida; family Trochidae; genus Gibbula; species Gibbula magus. The sequence goes on along the minus strand of OW388300.1, from coordinate 19,127,861 downwards.
ATTATTACCCTGTCTCATCCAAACTGGTAAAAAGTTAAGTTTGCTTGCCTAAAAGGCATTTCAGGTTGACGTATTTTCCTTTAAGGGGCTTAGTGCCGTGTGCCTATCTAAACACCTCTGTTACCTGTGTTCGACGTCATTATGCCGAGGTCAACCTGACACCGTCTTCACACTTTAATTGGGACGATATATCGCGTTATCGATGATCGTGATTCTTCATATGACGATAAATATATCGTTATGTTTTAAATATCGTTGACCATATACGTGTTTATTTTCACTAGTCATGAAAAGTTATGTCTTATTTTACACTATTGTGACACTCCACACATCCTCATCACGTGGTTGGGGAGTATCTTTATCTATGGTTAATATTTAAGAGTATCAAAAGGCCCGTTTTCACGGTGCGATTTGTGGTATCGTCTTGTAGTAACCAACTTTAGTTGCACTGTGAGAACAAGTATTAGTCTTACCGATTTATCATCTGATGCACATGCACATGGTGTCGATACAACAAGTTGATACAACAAGTTGATACTACAAGTTGTAACTACAAATCGCACAGTGTAAACGGGCCTTTACCAATATTGTATCAAACACTCCAACGTTAAAGCAAAGCGTGCATGTGTGTGACTGTTAACCAAATGAATACATGTACTGAATTACATCGTCTCTATATGATTTTGTGAACGAGTTTGGAGTTTGTGAGAATATTTTGAACAATGTATCAACTGAATTTCACCGTCTCTGTATGATTTTGTGAAACATTTAATATCAAGTTTCGAGTTTGTGAGACTATGTTAAGTCCACTCTTACGAACAATTTATCAATATGTGACGTGAACTATGAATAGCTGCATCCCAAAAGTTTGTTCATATTGTTTCCTTACCTTGTGAAACTTAGTATTCTCAGTTTAGTTTTAATTGTACTTTAATTGTGTTTGCTCAAACTTTCATTTTCAGCTTTTTATGGCACATTAAATGTATTCCAAATTACACGTTTTGTTTAAGTAACATTCATTTGGGTTGCAGCTGTATTTTAAACTTGCATTCAGTCAAAATGTAAATGTAGTATCATTAAACGTACCTCTACATGTTGAATAAATTTATTCCATAACAATAAGACAATCATATCTGTTACTGACCATAATAGGAATAACTTGAATGTTGATTAAACAAAAGTTCATTAACGTCGAATTAGACCATATGAAATAAGCTGTTTAACAAATGTTATTGTTCAAGGCAATTGTTTAATTTCCTTTTCTCCAGCGTTCACGAACTGTCACTGGTTTCTCCATATGTTTGTTCTGGATGCACATTTTACAATTTATCATATCATGTTACCTTAACAATGAACGGGTTTGGATAAATGTATATACACAAGACTAATGTGTATATGGAGTAAACCACATTAATGTTTTGGTTCTTGTTCCGGGACCGCGCATGACAAATTGCCAAATTTTATTTTCATTTAATTATATGAAACGGGTTTAGATAAGAGTGTTTACGATGTATTGACAGCACATTATTATGCTTGTTATATTTGTACCGACTTCTTTATTTGAAATAACCACACACTTGGGGTTAAAGAGGTTTCATGACGCATAAACCTGTATGTCCTTTAAACACGGGTAAACATTCAATACTTGTTTTACACATGACTTGGTCTTTGTGAAATTGCTTAACATCATATTTGCTTTTAAGACGGCAGTGCATGAGACCATTTCTTCGGGCTTCTGTTTCAGCCCGCCATTGTTCTTCATCGTATGATCGGCTTCTATTGTATAGTATATATTAATGCAACATGTCGCTCTAACAATGTTATTAATTAAGTATTAAAGGGACAGTAGCAAGTTGATAAATTGTATTTGAAAAATAATGTCACCAATAGTAAAACACCCTTCTCTCTTAGGAAAATCAAGTTAAGAAATGAGTGTACATGGTTCGGTAAAGCCATGGGAATCGTTTTTGTGATTCGAAATAATGAAATGTGTTCACAATAAAATGGCCGCCATGCAATTTTTGCTTTATTACCACTGCGGATAATTGGTTTGTATGATAAGATGTTTTACCCTTTGAAGTGAATTTAAATGACATAATTCATTATATATGGGAAATTTGAAAAAATAAATTTTGCAATCAACATGCTACAGCCCCTTTAACGGCTCTCGGATCTGTAACTGGGCCAATACGAGAATGCTTAGGTAATGAAATTATATCATTAGCCTATCAAAAATAACATAATTTACGTGACAAATACGATACATGTTCATGAATATATATACAGTGGCAAAGGTCAATATTGAGAGTTATAATATGAAAAGGAAATGCAGTGGAAAAATGAAATAGAATTATGGAGAATACAAACTTACGTCTGAATATATACAGTTCCTCAAAGTGCGATGTGAACATTGTTAAAATCATTTATTGAAATGTGTACATATAACAGATTATGGTCTCTAACACCTTGCTTATATAATATATCCACTTGCCAAACTGGCGTATGTACCATTACGTTTAAGCAGATTTTAAACTTGTTGAAGTACATTAATGTACCTTGTATTTCATGAACGAATATGTCTTTGAGATTTTACAAATATATAATTTTCATAATATTTACACAATTCTTTATCCTATTTTAATGATTAATTATTGTTTTTCATCTAATTGTTGGATATGTGTTATTTAAGAAATACTTTTTTACATAATGCATTATGGAAAATCGGCACTAGGTTGTAGGGAAAAGGATATGCATATATTATGTAGTATATGAAGTATATTTTTTCTGACGCCCGCCTATATAAGTCACGTTAAATATTTTTTTTTATATATTCTCCTTCCGGAATTTTTCAATAGAGAGGGGCATCATTTAAAGGAACTTTTTTAAAATTTCAAATTCACGACTTTGATCAGTACAGTTGTCATTTAAGATTATAACTATAATCCTTTATCTAGATAGGTGTATATGTTTTATTAATTAAAATAACCTAACATATAATTGACATACGTAAATCTGCATTTGAATGCAGTTTTATTTGGTGGGTTTATTTGGTGTTGCTTGGGTTTTGGGGGGTTATTTATTTTTTTATTTTTTTTGGTGGACAATGTACCGCGTGTGGCGCGCGCCAATGAGTCAAACGTAATTTTGGAATCTTATTCATAACAGACAAACTGATAAATTTGGGTTGATCATGTTAAATAGGTCATATAACTACTGTGCATGTCAATGGGACGTGTATTTCGATTTCTGGAACTGCATAACGATGTTACTCTATTTTAATTTGAAATTAGTAATTATGATATATTTGGCGATAGAATATGAATATGCAAGCCGAGTGAATTTATTCGCACTGTAAACAGCACATATGGTGAGTCGGAACGTATTAAAGCCTAATAAAATTTTAAAAACACAATGGATGCACCTTTAAATGGTCTTACCCAATGCCGAAATGGGTTATTCTCCTGGAGAACTGATCGAGAAGGAGATGAAACTTGGAAGTTAGTTCGTCTCCTGTTTGTCGTCAAAGGTTTTGTGATAATGACACTTTAACTTGCCTGAATTCTAAGATTTAACTTCTTTGGGTTTATATTGTATGCGACAACCAATGATAGACGTGCTTTAAACCACAATAAGAATGGTGATATGAATCAGAATTCTAAAACAATTTTGTTAATATGGCGTGTGTTTTAACTTTTGTTATATTTTATTCCTATCCGTGGTTGTTTTGGACAATTCTGATCATTTAGACATCTCAATTACTTCACAATTTCTTGTTCTGTCAAGTCTTGAATAATAGTAACTAGTCTTGGTCAAACCAATAGTTTATACTACGTTGGAATTCCAACTTTATGTTTGAAATTCGAAAGAAAAAGTTTTTAAAAATTCTTCACACCAACATGATATAAAATGTTGTTTTTTCTCGAAATAATGAATAATTTTATTTGAAATGTGTTTACTGTTATGTTATGCCATTCCAGATTTTACTTTTTGCCCGAGACTACAATGTACATTAAAATGTTTTGACTTTGCAATTTCAGCTCTGTAAGAACATTGTTATATGTGACGAAAAATCTTGGACTAGATTTTGATTGATTTAATGTTGTGCATATCAAAGATTACAAATGCAGATAAAGGGCCATACTTGTGAATTACATGGCCCTCATTGTGTATACTTATTCAAAGTGTGGTTGAATGATGAAAAGTCTTTCTGAATGAACTCAGGGTGACATGAGTGCGCATGCGTGCGTGTTGTTCTCGAGAAAAGATGTTTATGATTTAGTTGTTTTAAATAAAACGATTTATCATAATTCTTATGTGTTTTATTTTCTTAAAGGACCTATCTGTTCAAGAGTTTGAAACATGTTCCTTTGTTTGAAAAACACGAATACGCGACCATCCATGTCAGACTAAAATTAATTCATGGAATTTTACTAATTTTTTACAGGGGGCAGACCCTAAATTTACACCTACGTATGTATATCTACTAGTACCTACATATGTATAGGTAGGTAGATATTTAGAGATTATTACCCGAGGAAGTGTGTCATATGACTTTTACGAAACGAGTGTGAATTTTTGTATTGCCCGAGCGAGAGCGATGGTTATACATAAATTTGCACGAGTTTCGTAAAACCCATATGACACACTTTCCAGTGTAATAATTTCTTTATTACCCATTTTATTCCATCTGATTCGGGTAAAATTATCCAGGAAATGACCCACTTCTCTTGCGACAGCAAGCTACAGTGACGTCACGAACAATCGTTTTATGACGTCACAGACGAGTGAGTGAGTGAGTTGGGGTTTAACGCCGCTTTCAAGAGTATTTCACTTATATCGCGGCTGCTAGTATTATGGCAGGGAGAAAGCCCACAATACCATGTGGCTATGCATTGCAGTGAAACCTGCGAGCAACGGCTGGAACTAGCGTACCATGGGTGCGTCACAGACGAGACGTCGTGGTAAAACAATGGTTGCTAAGCAAACGTGATATGTGGTTATGCACTGCGGTGAAACCTGCGAGCAGCGGCTGGAACTAGCGAACCATGGGTGGTACTACGCTGAAATTCAGTGTAGCATTGCACCCAAACCTTACTGCGTGTAGAACCGTTCTCTACTGCAGACAAAGTTGCCGTGCCCCTGGCGGGATTCGAACCCCGGACCTCTTGATCCTAAGCCGAACGAGCTAACCACTGCGCTATCCCACCCCACGAACATGACCAAAACAATTCCCCAGGGGTATAAGTATGAAGTTATGTACATGAGTTCTTAGAACCTTTCTGGAAGATATAGCCAAATGAAAATGCGCTGGCGGTGGCAGCGTCGATGGAAACTGCACAAATACTGCTAAATAGTGAAGTCTCAAACGGAAAGCTTAAAAGGGCCGTAGCACGTTTTTGCAAATTTTTTTTTTTTCAAATTTCCCATTTATAATGATAGTTTATGTCATTTATATTTACTTTAGAGGGTAACACATCTTATTACACAAACCAACTATCCGAAGTGGTAATAATGATGTTGAGTATAAAGCAAAAATTGCATGGCGGCCATTTTAATGTGAACACATTTTATTTAAAATTACAAAAATGATTCCCATGATATTACCGAACCATGTACACTCATTTTTAACTTAATTTTCCGAAGAGAGAAGGGTGTTTCACTATTAGTGACATTATTTTTCAAATACATTTCATCAACTTATTTGAGCGAAAAAACGTGCTACTGCCCCTTTAATATTGAGCTGATCGTCCGATGACTAATATACACGACAGCCACAGTAGACATGTATCACAAAGGACGTTTGGTACAAAAAGAGTATGAACACTGTTACACATCATCGACATAAACTACATTGTATTATAAGTTCAGATAATTTTCTACTTAAATACTGAGTCAAGAGCAGTATTAAAGTCATCAGGCCAAGCCTGAGCAGGTGAGGTGAGGTGATTTGGGGTTTAACGCCGCTTTCAAGAGTGTTCCGCTTTTATCACGACTGCTAGTATTATGTCAGGGAGAAAGCCTGCAAAGCCATGTGGTCGGAATTGCGGTGAAACCAAGCTAGAAAGTGGAAATTTATAGGAACTTCATTTTCTTCCCACAGAGGTTACTCCCTTCAAATAGTTAGGATCGGAAATCTGAAGCAAGTAACCTCTGTGGAAGAAAATGTAGGAACTCTCGAACTACCGAGGATGGACATGGACTGTTTAATTCTCCAATATTGAAACGGAGATGGTCATTCACTTACTTTTGTTGATATACTTTATATATTGAAAACAAAAATGTTGAAACCATATACAGGTCCTACTTGTCGTTTATAAAAAAAACTTTATGTGGACTAATGTGTTTTCCTATGCGTTCAATATGTCTGTCCGATGGCAGCCGCAGGTAGCCTGGGAAGGCAGACTAGGTCAAGTGGAATGTGACAAGACATGTGGATTATCATATGCGTTATCATGTCAAGGGCTCAGGTCATCGACATGACCTATATTTCAACCTTATCAGGTCTCCTGAATAACGATTATATTCTAGACAAGAGAAATAAGGGACAAAGAAGATTTCATGATGCAATACATTTGTATATAGGTAAAGGTACTCATTAATAAATTTACAAACTTCAACTCTGTTATTATGAAAATGGTATTTCATATTCGGGTCAGGAATATTGCCAATACCGGTAAGTAAATTTAAGCCATGCTATCATGAAATAACTTCAGATATGTAATATATACACTTGGAAATTAATTAAGCAACAGGTGGTGCTCTGAGAATCTTAGGATAAATTGTTCATCACCTCCGACATCTCAATTGCTTATTAACTGATTATTCATTAAAATAAAAACCACATGCAAAATTTATGAAAATATGAGGGAAAATGTGATGGTACTGAAATTTTACCTGGGACATAAACTTCACTACAAACTTTAGATGTAATTTATTGTAAACAACATTTTGATATCAAGATGACATTCATACACCTAAACACTGCTACATGATTGTTCTACCTAATATCGCTTATTGTTTTTTTTCCAACACTTCTCCTTTTTTTTATCTGAAATGATTTTTCTGTACAAAAATAGAGCCATAGGCTCAGTAGCTCATTACGACTTCAGTTTAGGTCATGACCCATGGTCAACAAATCTACAACTGAGAATCTCTGCAGGACGCCATGCCCATCCTCGATTACCCAGGGTTTTATATATGCTCTGTTACCTGGGACACCCCTGGGACACTCCATCAGAAAAATCTGTACTCAAATTACCCGCCCTTGATCGGTATGAGCCAATCAAATTGCTACGCAGCTTGGACCTGCGAGCCAATGAAAATCCATATCACTTGTTGCAGAAGCATGCACAGTCATTTTGTTAGCCATCTGTCTACAGTTATAGCCCTTGACCATTTCCATCTTATCCTATCGAGCATTTTCGTTGGTTTAATACTGATTTCGACACACCAGCCAAGGGTGGGTAATTTGAGTACATATTTCTCTGATAAAGTGTCCCTGGGGTAATGTAGTGGAGAGTAACGGAGCTTATATAAAACCATGGGTAACCGAGGATGGCCATGCCATGCCATAAGCCCAATGGGCTTTTCAGGCCAGATAAGTTAAATATTTTTGTGTTGCTTAATTACTTCCAAATGCATAGTTTGTCCTGAAACTAATAATGACTTGACCATATCCTTGAAGATTCCAGCATATCCCCTTTTTGGAAGCTCGGTGTTAAAGTCACTGTCCAAATAATGCATTTCAGATCCCCTTGGAAAGTCTGGAGCCTGTTTTGCCACACACATTTAAATTCTTAGTTCCAACTCCATTGCTTTTAAAGAAATTTTTGTTTTTATTGAATTATAGCTAATTTTATATTGTCATTACTGAAATTAATTATGATATCAGAATCATTGAAGTCTTAAAATGTACAATTTGAAGTGAGTAATTGTTATGTATGTAAATGCATTTCTGCATCTTCATCAGTGTTATGACAACACAAGTATTATTATTATTATTATTATTATTATTATATTACCAGTTTTTAGTTGATAACTAAGCAGCTCGAAAGACTCATTTTTTCAACTTTAATTTCAGGTTGAAAAACCTTAATCCAAGTGACACCTCTGTCTCATCCCCCCTCTCTAATACACACATCCCTTTGACATATCCTGCATCAAAGACATGCACAGAGGACTGCACCTGCATACAATATACATGACCAATACTAGAGATAATAGCCAATACACAACATGGTTGTCTCTGTGAATATTGTAAATAAAATGCCTCTCATCTGCCTTTATTTGGTGCTACGTATTAGTTTACAGCTTCCTATGTCAAATGTTTTTAGAGAAGAAGTTGTTTATAGGTTTCAAGGGAAACATTTGCCAATACACAGATTTTTACAAAAATGCCTAAATCTAGCCTCGGCAACCAGAATAAAAGTCTGCGGGGGTATGGCCCCTGAAGAGATGACTTCTGGAGTAATCTCATTATCGGCAATAGTCATAATTCAACGTAATTTCGCAACATGTTGATTGTTAATTTCAATCAAACTTAAATTGTCCATATATCGAATGTTGAGATATCCAACTAGGTAATTCTGCAGATGACAATTAACCAATTATTGTATAAACGTGTGTTTTCGGCGATTTAACACACCTCATAAATTCATCTAGCGGTAGTGATAATCATCATTAACTAATTATTGAGACGCCATGGGCTCTCTGGCGAGCCTCGTCTGTGTTTAATCACAGTCACGCCTCAATGATTTCTCAAAGTGTTCGTCGTGTTAATTGTGGCATTGTTAAAAAGGGTACATTAAAATCATCTTAATGATCAATTGCGAGTGTATATTGTCTCGATTGTCTCAATTGATTCCGATATATAATGTCTGTTGAGGCAATAATCTGTCATTCTTGTGAAAAATGCATTACATGTGAACTTTAAGAGGGCTCAGGGCAAAAATGAAATGAACAAACTTTAATCCCCTAGGTGCAAGGCACCTTCCCACAAAATTTCAGGTGCAGCAGTTCTTGAGGAGAAGTGGAAAATGTCAAATATTGATAGAGCAAAGTCCAGTCCTGATATTTCGTCCACTTTTCAAATAAAGGCGAATTTACAGCCTGTCCTACCCTCAAATTGTGTCTCGTTTGTTATTTTTCTTACTAAGAATAGCAGTCACATTATATTAGTCACATGATACACACAGCAATGTTAAATGGTTGATACAACATGACGAAGCTGTTACGTCACGGCCTTCCCGCCCGGGAGACTTGAAAACGACATAAACAGGTGGACGAAATTATAATACACAGTCTCAGATACTTAAATCTGTGTGGACGAAATTACGAGATTGGTGGACGAAATAACCCGACGCATACCCTTGCTTTTACGCTATTTCATTCATAAGAGTTACCAACCCTAGAATATCAGCCAATCATTTTTCTTATAACAAAGACTCTTCGCCTCGGGCTGATTGCTGACCAAGAAGTGCCGAGTGAGGCCAGTGAGGGTTAGAACTCCGGCAAGTGAGGTCAACCGTTAAAGTGGACGAAATTTGAGAACTTTACTCTACATGCCGGATGACAGATGCCACAGATGACCTATCTGGCCTTATAGGCCTGATAAGCTAAAAATTGAATAGCCGCAAAGTCCTCAACGCTCAGAAATGGGTACACAAGGAGAGAGTAAAAATGTTTTTAAACTACACTTACATATGTGTTTAACAACGATGAATCCCAGAAAATATACAAAATGTAAATATATTTATATTCATGACTGTGCTACTGTGGTGATAAATATCAGTCTAAATATTGGACACTGATAATGCAAAACATCCTCTGTCTCTAAAAGAATGTGAAATAAATAACTGAAAACTTGGTACAAAACATGTTTTACTTGGCAGATAACAATGTCACAATGAATGAAAGATATAAATAATGTCATCTTATCCAAGCTTTTAGTTTGTAATTCTTAATCCAACAATATTTCAAAATGAACCCAAACAGGCATTAAATGCACATCTTTATGCAAATACTCAGAATCAAGCACAATATATCAAACTCTTTTCTAAATTCAAATTCTTACAGATTTGTCTTTCAAATTTCATTTTCACAAAACTTGAAGATTTTTTAACTAAATCATTTCTTTTTGACTTTTTGAACATCAAATCCAAATATTTAAATTTACAAGAAATGAAATACGCATTTTCAAATTTGTCACAGATGAAAATGTTCACAATAGCGTCACGTCCACTCATCGAGCACGTGAGATACGTATGAAGTCTTTCTCCAGTGTAAGATGAATGTCAGGAAGTTATGTGAGTTTCTTAGCCTTGTTATATAAAGCGTCGACCACTTTGCCCATGCTCTGAATGGTCCCTAGCGAACTCTCGTACGTTTTGTCCACCGGCGTTTCATCAAATACAACAAGCACTCCCGCCCCTTGATCCAATATACCTGTAAATAGAATAGATTACTTAATAATCATACTGATATCTTAACCTCCAATGTACTAGAATTATCAATATCTGTTGAAATATTGGTAACATTAATTGAGGTGAGTTGGGGTTTAACGCCGCTTTCAAGCATTTTGCACTTATATCGCGGCTGCTAGTATTATGGCAGGGAGAAAGCCTGCAACGCCATGTGGCTATGCATTGCGGTGAAACCTGCGAGCATCGGCTGGAACTAGCGAACTATGGGTGGTACTACGCTGAATTCAGTGTAGCATTACACCCAAACCTTACTGCGTTCTCTACTGCAGACAAAGTTGCCGTGCCCCTGGTGGGATTTGAACCCCGGTCCTCTTGATCCAAAGCCGAATGCAACATTATTTGAGATATTGAACTTTTTTGTTATTATGCTTATAACATTAGTAGTGATAAATACAGTCAGACTTCATTTACTCGGATCAGTATACCGGTATACGTAAAACCCGGCCATCCACACAGTAGTAATTAAAATCTTCCTGTGCATTTCTATGCTAATGATGATCACTTTCCAGACAAATTTCATTTATAAAAAAAATTGGTGCAGATAACTGGGGTCTGACAGTATATTCTTCAGTTATTGCACATTTCTCTTTGTGTAACCTTTGTAGATATTGATCTTGACACTGTAAAAGTCTAGTCAAGTTGTTTGTGTTTGAGAAGTAATCGTGGATATGTTTCATTCAGCACAAGAAGAACTTTAACATAAACTTGAGAACTGGACACTTACCATGGAATTTTCGGTCTAGAATCATCTGTGATAATTTCTTTTCTACTGTTGCCTGAAAACAAAATGCATCATTCTTTTTAATATTTTTAGCAAAAGCTTATTCAAAGCAAAAATTAACAAATACAATAACACCATCAATCACTTTCTCACAGATGATTTATCATAATAATATGTTAACAGCACTCAAGCCTATTGTTTTGCTTTCATTTGGGAAATACCAAAATTAAGGCACTCGTAACTAAATATGGTTTGACACAATCACTCATATAATATCGTGTACACACCACTGGGAGTTTGATGAGGTTGGCAACATGGTGGACCTGGACTCTGGAGAAGGGTTCGATGATCCGGCAGAGATTCTGTTCTAGCAGGTTGTCGTATAATGTCTTCAGGTGGGCATTAACAATCGGGTCATCTTCAAGTTGTACTTTGTACGATGCCAGGGTCTGCAGATGAAAAACATTTCAATGAACATGAGAATTAAAAATAATGGTAACATTTTATCTTCTCATTACAATGTAAATTTTGCGTGCATATTGCACACGTCAGCACTAGTTCAAGCCATTGTCAAATAAAGAAGTTGATCATCCGTAAAACATCCCTGTCTTTCCACTACACCAACTTCTAGAATGCCTCTCAAACAGTTGACCAGTTCGAGCAGTGACCAGAGCACCAAGCAAGAAGCAACAACTCCAATTCTTTAACGTCTTTTGGATTGACGTGACTGGGGATTGAAACCTGGTCTTCCAGGTAATGAGCGGATGCTCTACCAACTGTGCTTCCTCCCAAATCCCAAATGAGTATAAGAATAGTTCTGGGATTTTACGAATTTGTTATTACGTTTACTCTGCACAGGGTCATTGCCAAGGCCGATACCTCTTTCCCTACCTCTCCATTAGTGCTGAGTATTGCACCAAATTTCGTATTGCGATTTATTAATTAACTATCAATGTTATGGTACTTATATGGTGTTTACGGCCTAGACCATATGATTCGACAACTGGGCCAATACGAGGGAAACTGGGCCAATACGGGAAAAAGTGGGCCAATATGAGACAAACTGGGCCAATATGAGTCTGAGCATGCGCAGTTGCACATTTTGCTGAAAGCCCGAAGCTATCGCTTCACAACTTTGACCCGTGCTATTTATTCACCAATCTTGTTTATAATTATTATTTCAATATAATTGAGATGTCTAGTGTTGTGCAAATAGAATGAAAAGAAGTTAATTAATAAAATTGTCATTAATTAAGTATTTCCGTATTGGCCGAGTTACAGGTCCTCGATCCGTTGTATTGGCCCTCGACTTCGTCTCGGGCCAATACAACGAACCTCGGACCTGTAACTGGGTCAATACGGAAATACTAAATTAATAACATTATAATATTGCAATACATACAACCTGTACTGCAATACGTATTGCAATAAATTGAGTGAACTCTACATTCAACTTTTATGCTTCTGTTTTAAGTTTAAACATAACACATTAAGTAAAAAGCCCTTCAAATTTCGAAAAATAGACCATTAGTCAAAATGATTTTAATGGCAACACATATTCTAGCACCCAAAGGAATTTTATAAGAAGTTAAGCTGGTACCTATGCCTAAAAAGAAGATACATGAATAGATTTCACTAATAGTTTGCTGGTGCGATATATTGCGATATGAATAATTGTATTGCAATAATTGTATTGCACAATCAGTATTGCAATATATTGGTATTGCGATAATATTGCTCAGCCTTACTCTCCATTAAACAATTTTAGGTCAAATGGTACTCGATTCACCTCCAAGGTGAATTACTCAACAGATGGGAACAATGAGTACAAGTACAGACACTTGTCCACAAGACAACTAAAATTAATGTCTCAAACCTACTTTTGGTCAAACATAAATACTCGGCCTGTCGAGATGCTGGTCTTCTCAAGTCCACTCAATGCACAATCATTTATCATACAATCAATCAGCAATAATATTCAACAGTGAAATAAACCAACTATCAGCCTACAGTGATGATATACGATATTCTCAGTATGAGCAGTGAAGATAAGATATAAAGTCAGTGAAATAAAACAACTATCAGCCTACAGTGATGATATACGATATTCTCAATATGAGCAGTGAAGATAAGATATAAAGTCAGTGAAATAAAACAACTATCAGCCTACAGTGATGATATACGATATTCTCAGTATGAGCAGTGAAGATAAGATATAAAGTCAGTGAAATAAAACAACTATCAGCCTACAGTAATGATATCCAATATTCTCAGTATGAGCAGTGAAGATAAGATATAAAGTCAGTGAAATAAACCAACTATCAGCCTACAGTGATGATATACGATATTCTCAATATGAGCAGTGAAGATAAGATATAAAGTCAGTGAAATAAAACAACTATCAGCCTACAGTGATGATATCCAATATTCTCAGTATGAGCAGTGAAGATAAGATATAAAGTCAGTGAAATAAACCAACTATCAGCCTACAGTAATGATATCCAATATTCTCAGTATGAGCAGTAAAGATAAGATATATAGTCAGTGAAATAAACCAACTATCAGCCTACAGTGATGATATCCAATATTCTCAGTATGAGCAGTGAAGATAAGATATAAAGTCAGTGAAATAAACCAACTATCAGCCTACAGTAATGATATCCAATATTCTCAGTATGAGCAGTAAAGATAAGATATAAAGTCAGTGAAATAAACCAACTATCAGCCTACAGTAATGATATCCAATATTCTCAGTATGAGCAGTGAAGATAAGATATAAAGTCAGTGAAATAAACCCAACTATCAGCCTACAGTAATGATATCCAATATTCTCAGTATGAGCAGTGAAGATAAGATATAAAGTCAGTGAAATAAACCAACTATCAGCCTACAGTAATGATATCCAATATTCTCAGTATGAGCAGTGAAGATAAGATATAAAGTCAGTGAAATAAAACAACTATCAGCCTACAGTGATGATATCCAATATTCTCAGTATGAGCAGTGAAGATAAGATATAAAGTCAGTGAAATAAACCAACTATCAGCCTACAGTAATGATATCCAATATTCTCAGTATGAGCAGTAAAGATAAGATATATAGTCAGTGAAATAAACCAACTATCAGCCTACAGTAATGATATCCAATATTCTCAGTATGAGCAGTGAAGATAAGATATAAAGTCAGTGAAATAAAACAACTATCAGCCTACAGTGATGATATCCAATATTCTCAGTATGAGCAGTGAAGATAAGATATAAAGTCAGTGAAATAAACCCAACTATCAGCCTACAGTAATGATATCCAATATTCTCAGTATGGGCAGTAAAGATAAGATATATCATCGGCAACACTGGCAAGGTGGAAGTTCATTCAACTGGGAAAAATAGATATTTTTGTATTACATATAATTATTGCAATTATATGTTAATTGAATTTTTAATTGCTTTCAAACACCAGGTTTATTTCATTCTACCACCAACAAGCCTCTACATAACTTAGTTGCAAGTACGTTTACCAGTGACCATTGTGTTGTCAAGAGTTATCTCCCATTATATTGCTTAAAGCAAATTTGAAGTACAGAAACTGGACAAAATAAGTTAGAAATATAAGACGTTTTATTGTTAATATTTTATTAGTATGTCAACTAATAAATACATCACTATTCATAATTTTAAAATTTCAAAATATCCCTAACTATTTTTGTCCAGTATATTTGCAATTGGCTCTGTTCACACACCATACAAAATTTGAAGTTAACCCTTTCATCTCTACACGATTAAAATTCGGCACATAAACATTAGCGTTCACGTTTCTTAGTGGTGAAAAGGTTAAGCCCTTTGAGTCGATTCCATGCATGAGTATATTAAATATATATTTTTACTGTTACTGTTATTACAACAGAAACTTGATATACGACGTTTGACCTCAATCATGACAAACCTTCTGAAAGTCTGCGAGTGAACGTTTGTGTCCTGCCTGTGCAATACTCTTCATGGCGTCCACCGCCTGTCCTGTATATTTGAGAGCAAGCTTGCCACTGACGATAGCCTGCACCTCATCCGCTCTGCAACACATACATTATACATTATTAGGCCTAAAAAAAAAAAGGTTTCTGGTCTTCAGGCTGACAAAAATGATGCGATGACGCGATTTATTTTTTTATTTACAACAATTTGTTTTGTTTTGAGTGAGTGAGTGATTGATTTGGAGTTTAACGCCGCTTTCAAGAGTATTTCACTTATATCGCGGCTGCTAGTATTATGGCAGGGAGAAAGCCCGCAACGCCATGTGGCTATGCACTGCGGTGAAACCTGCGAGTATCGGCTGGAACTAGCGAACCATGGGTGGAACTAAGCTGAAATTCAGTGTAGCATTGCACCCAAACCTTACTGCATGTAGAACAGTTCTCTACTGCAGACAAAGTTGCTGTGCCCCTGGTGGGATTCGAACCCCGGACCTCTTGATCCGAAGCCGAACGCACTAACGACTGCGCTATCCCGCCCCTTATTTTTTTTTGAATGAAGTGATAAACAACCACAATTTATACAATTATTTATATAAATGGAGTACAAACAAAATAGTCATTATCTCACCCCTACACTCCATCTCAACAGAAACAGTTCAATGTTTTCTAAAGGCTCTTTTCTAGAGGCTAAAAAATAATTGTTATCTGCCTTACTTTTGTTAAATTCTAGATAAAAAGACCTCAGGCGTGGGTTTGAAACTGATGCGGGTGGAAACCAGAAACAAATTCTTTTTTTTTGGGGGGGGGGGGGGGGGATGTCATTATACACCATTCAAACCAAAGTTGAAATCTCTTTTGCATGTAACACGCTTCAGACATTTACAGAACATCAAGACTGAATAAGATTCAAAATGATATCTCATAACATATATGCATAATTACCCTCAGAACAAAAGTTTAGAATATACTTTTAGTCTTAAGTCTTTTTAAGCTAAGCTTTTCTTCTAGTTACATCGGAGGGCACAATTGTCAATTATGTATCCATTGTGACAAAAAATAGAACGTCCAGGGCCTGCTTGTTCAAAGCGTCGTTATTTTAACGTAAACACTAACAAAGCTACTAATTTAACTAATGTTTGGCAAAAGGAATGAGTGAGTTATTGTTTAACGCTGCTTCAGCAGTATTGCAGCCATTAGCGGCCTTGGCAAATGAATACAGAGCAGAAAACCATAGTGTATGCAATAGTGTTAGTTGTGTTAATCAGAACACTGAAACTCACAGATTCAACATAATCTTGCACATCAACATGTACTTGAGTGCAGTGATTGCTTTCGGGCTGTCTATGGAATCGTAACCTTCGAAGGCTTCGTAGAAATAGGAGTAGGCAGTTTTGAAGTCCCTCTCGTCAGCAGCGTGAAGAATACCTGGCAAGATAATCAGGACATAAGAAGAAAACAACGAGAGGGGATTAAGTTTGACGCCCAAATTGTATATAAGTTATTATTATGTATTATTGAATTTGTGAAATTATCTTTCCAAGAAAGTTCATGTGAAGTAAGATAATATTTGTGACTTCATTCACACTTAGCCATATTCACTTTTCACTGCCATTTTTTCCTCAAGAAATATTTCTTTAAGAACTTTTTTCCTCAAGGATTTATTGCTTCAAGAACTATATTCCTCAAGAACTTGTTGCCTCAAGAACATTTTGTCTTAAGAAATCATAGCCCCATTCAATTGACGCCATGTAGAACACTTTTACAAAATTAAAATGAAATCGGATATTTTCAGAGACATATTGTGTCTATCTTTATCACATGCATGTTTATAAATTTGTTATTTGTCAAATCCAATATAAAACTTGAAAGAATTGAAAGAATTTGAAGACTGTGTTTTATATGATCTCAACACGGTAAAGACACGAACCTGACTGTTGGTCTAGCGCTGCTTGTAGTTTGGGAGGACAGTAGATTCCGTTACCGGTCGTCCTTCCAGATGTCAGTGCAGCTCTGTCATGAATAATATCAATTTATTAGAAATACATGCCATTTAGATATTTACCAAATCTAACATTGTTACATAAGGGATAACACTACCTTCAATAGAACAATTTTTTGTACTTTTTTCGGGACGAGTCCCATGCAGGATTCGAACCCACACCCTCAAAGTCAGGCAACTATCGCCAGCACTGACCGTACCAACAGCTTACCACACGACCACAGGGCCTTGACAAAATTGAGGTCTAACACTCGATAGTTAAGATATTTTTACATTCAGTACCCCTCTGATAGATGTTAAATCAGAGGTGAGGTGAGTTGGGGTTTAGCGCCGCTTTCAAGAGTATTTCACTTATATCGCGGCTGCTAGTATTATGGCAGGGAGAAAGCCCGCAACGCCATGTGGCTATGCTTTGCGGTGAAACCTGCGAGCATTGGCTGGAACTAGCGAACCATGGGTGGTACTACGCTGAAATTCAGTGTAGCATTGCACCCAAACCTGACTGCGTGTAGAACAGTTCTCTACTGCAGACAAAGTTGCCGTGCCCCTGGCGGGATTCGAACCCCGGACCTCTTGATCCAAAGCCGAACGCGCTAACCACTGCGCTATCCCGCCCCCTGTTAAATCAGATCAGCTCCCAAGGCTGTATATATTTAGATATTGAACAAATCTAAAATTGTTACACTTGGGATAACACTACCTTCAATATTACAAATTATTGTACTTTTTCGAGCAGAAATTTACAGTCGGGTATTTGTCAAATTGAAATCCCCTTTTAATGAATCCTGAATTCCATGCAGCATCAGAGACTGCCTATAAACCGAGCAAGCAATGCCAGGGTAGATAACTCTGCTGTGACTCACCTAGCCTTCGGGAGGTTGGAGAGAGCATGGTATATTTTACTCTCCAAGAGTTGTACCTCCACAAGCAAGGCCTTGTCGTCTAGTTTCTTCAGTTCTCGAAGCAAGGTGGAGGCTGCAAGAGAAACATATTGAAATATTCATTCATTCACTCAGACTCTTTGAAATTCCTTGTGGTTTCATATTGCATTATTGTGGTAAAAATGACTAATTTGGCTTTAATATGTGCCAAAATACCATAAGTAGTTTTCAGTTAAATGATTTCACTCAATTTGCATATTCATTTCCAATCGCAAAATATATCCTAATTTCCAAAGAAACTCGAGCACACTAATTCAAGTGACTTTATAATTACACATCAAACATTGGTCTGCTATTTGTTTGCTGTAGGTAGAACACATTTCTTAATGTTTTCTTTTTATTCCTTTTTGAAAAACTGACAAATTATGTGTGTAAATGTAGTTCAAGTTTTTGGACAGGTTGTTTTTGACACACCTGACACTTATTCATAAATATAAAAAATATTTAAAGTAATTATTCATTATATTCTATTGAAAATGATAAATAAACTTATTACAGAACAAATATATATTGAAAACTACATTTAGTTAGTGATATTTCAGGAAATATAGTGTCTCAAAAGGTCTAGACAGAAATTTGGACATTACTTTAAAATGAGCCATATCTGTTGCAAGCACATAAATTCAGTTCCTGTACTGATAACAAGATGATGTAACAAAGTATACATACCCAATGCGAGAGCCTCCTGATATTTCTTTGTGTCGTAATATAGAGCAATCAGACGAGCCTGGTAAAATGTAAAACATTACAGACTATAATTTGAGGAAATGCTAAATTGCTTTATGGGCTGATTAAGTTTTAAACAATTGATTGGCTGATTTTCATGGCCTCCTTTCACAAAGAAACTTTTACTGTGGTTATAACCGTAACTCCCATTCATCATCATTACACTAAGCTTTTCTTTTCTCTGAAATCGAAATTCTCCGAGGAATAAAAGATGCAAAAATAGTGCATCTACCGGGATACGAACTCATATCTTTCAAAGGTTTTCACGCAAAACCGTCTGATAAAAGCCTGCAGACTCCCAGACGCAATTCATTTAACCAACCACAAGACCTCCAACAAAAGTGAGAAGCTAGGGGCAGATAACTCCAAACAGCTTTCCTTACATCTGTCCCGAAAGCTTTCAAAATGGCGACAGTTTAAAAACTGTGATGTGATTGGTCAGCTATTTGACAGGGCCTGGCCTGAGCTAAACTGGTTCTGAACAAGTACCTATACGGTTGTTCTCATACCTTGTGGCGAAGAATCTGCAGAACCTGTTCGTATACCGCTAGATTATAGATACATTATTCTGCAAAGTATATTCCTTGGAACAAGGTCGATTTTTTTCAGAGTTGGTTTTCTTTGAGACTAAATCAGCTAAGTTCTTTTTGAAAGAAGGTCCCAGGACTGGTTGACGAAGAGAATGATCCTGGATTGGCCAGGAGATGATAACTATCCAGAATATTACATAATTAGCAGGTAAAGGGTTAAAATGATAAGAAAATTCTGATCAAATGAACAATCAAATCCAAATTTTTGACAGGACCTGGCAGGTAGAAAATTTATGGTGCACAAAGATCATTTGAACAACTAATGGTTTCAGTAAATGGATGTTAAGATGTTTAAATTTAAATAAGGTTCTTGGGAGGCGTACTTTGAAGAAGTTGCCCTGAAAGTTAAATAACTACATCAATTGACAATAAGAAAGTTTTTAAGTTTTAAGTATCTTTCATAGACCAAAAATGATTCATCCATACAATACCATCTGTAGTTTTCTTAATTTACGAAACTTACCTCCAAAGCTTGTCTCAAGAACGTTCTTTTTTCATCCTTGGCCCAATCTATGCATTCTTGACAGAGTTCAACCTGTAAGCAAGTCAGGAACACTCCAATATATCCACAGAATTAGTTCCCAGTGAAAGAAGAATATAGATGTGGATGAACATAACTTTACACAACATGACACCACAGTTTGAAAGTAGAGCTAACTCAGAAAACAGGTTCAACTTTAAAAGTTATAAAATTATCAAATGGTTTCCATTGTACTGGTGATATGAATTAGGAAACTTGAGAAAGATGGAAGAAAAACTACAGCTTTAGTGGTGAGGTGAGGTAAGTTAGGTTAACGCTGCTTTCATGAGTATTTCACTCATATTACGGCTGCTAGTATTATTGCAGGGAGAAAGCCTGAACGCCATGTGGCTATGCATTGCGGTGAAACCTGCGAGCAACAGCTGGAACTAGCGAACGACGGGTGGTACTGCACTGAAATTCAGTGTAGCATTGCACCCAAACTTTACTGCGTGTAGAACAGTTCTCTACTGCGGACAAAGTTGCTGTGCCCCTGGCGGGACTCGAACACGCTAACCATTGTGCTATCCTGCCCCATACAGCTTTAGAGAATGTCCTCCAAAAATCTGGCAGGTCAGATTCCATCCATGCCACATTTTACAAGGAGACATTGAATATATCGTTGCTTTCTTGCCTGGATACAAAAGTATACAGCAACACTGTGTTGCACCGATGCAACTGTACAAAAGAAAGAAGTACGACCAATTTAAAGGGGAAGTAGCACGTTTTTTCCATTTATAATGATAGTTTATGTCATTTATATTTACATTACACAAACCAATTATCCATAGTGGTAATAACAGTATTGCGTACTTGCATGGCGGCCATTTTAATGTGAACACATTTAATTATTTAAAATTACAAAAAACGATTTCCATGGCTTTACCAAACCATGTACACTCATTTTTAACTTGATTTTCCGAGGAGAGAAGGCCAGTGTGTTTTACTATTAGTGACATTATTTTGCAAATAAATATCGACTGTCCCTCATTTGAGCGAAAATGAGCTACTGCCCCTTTAAGACAATACCCACCTCTTTGCCTGTGCCTGCCTCCATATCCAAGAAGAGGTCGACCAAAGCTCTCACCAACTTGGCGGCTTTAGCCTTGCTCACCATTTTCAGGAAGGAACGTGTAAACTTGATCAAGCCAGCTAGCTCTGATGAGGGAAAAATACTTAGTTATTATACCTCTATTAAATTTGTAAGAATGTCATTGGCCATGGCAGTTCACAAAAAATAACTTTTTACACTGACCCCCCCCCCCCCCCCCCCCCTAGAAGTGAGAAGGTCAATAGGTCAATTCAATGACAGAAATTTGTGTCACTGACCTGAGATATTGACTTGTTTGTTTTGACGTTTGCTTTCAAGATAAGTGGCAGCTGATCGATTCGCTGATTTGACAAATAAGGAAACTAATTTCAGTGTAATAAAACGGTTAATTACTCATGGTGAGGTCATTATGCGAAATTTAAGGGCTCTCGGACATGCGGTCTCAGTCCAATCAGACCTCAGGTCTAGAGTCCTTGTATTTCACATAATGACCTCACCATGAGTAATTAAGTGTATATTATTGATCTATTGATAGGCTTCTAATGTTAGGTCTTTAAGGAGAATGTTCATGTTCATGATCCTAAGAAAATTAACACTGGAATCATGAGATGTTCTCAATCAGGAAATCCAAAAATTTTACATGGTTTTATTACTCAGCCGTGGTGAGATCACTCATTAGATAACAATTAGTTGGTTACACACATGTGTGATACCACCGCGTGCTGATGTAACGTCATAATCGGCGTGTGACGTCATAGTCGTTTTAGGTTGACGTCACAATGTTAGCCCCAAGACTGCAATAGCGGGTGACCTATTTGAAAGTAAGCGTCACTAAAATCGTTTTTCTTGCAATTCAGCTCTATTTACATCATTGAGTAATAAAAAGAATACTAAACTCAGTCCCGTTTGAAAACATGTTCATGAAACTCGTGAATGGCATCGCTTTCGCTCGTTAAAATACCAAACCACCCACTCGTTTCATAAACATTGTTTCAAACGGAACATCGTTTAGTATTCTATATATCTCCCTTGACAAAGCTGGCACAAGATCATAAAACTCCAAATCACCAACAGATAATAATTTTAGAAATTAGGACTCGACAAATACTGTGGTCAATTGGCCAAAGGCCAGTAGAATCTATATTTGGCAAGTAGTTTTCATTTTCTTTTGTCTAAACCCGCCAGTAAAATGTTTAGATGTCACCTACAATTGTAACTTTTAGAGGTAAAGTTGATTTGAAAAGGAATCTTGAAATGCATGCTAATTGTTGTTCATATTTAACTAAAATATTATTTGAATAAATTTACTAAGGAAAATGATGGTTTTGCTGAACATATATGAGGAAAAAGTGAACTCATATTAAACAATGGTCACTTGGCATTTTCCTTTTTGGACTACCAAAGACAATACTTTGGCCAGTATATATTTGTTGGTACTGGATAATTTGACCACTGACCAGTAAGTAAAATTTTATTTGTCAAACCCTGGAAAAAGTATAAATTATGTAGCAACAATTCCTTCATCCTTGGTTACCCATGGTTCTATATATGCTCCGTTACTCTCCACTATATCACCCATGGAAAACCTTATCAGGAGAATCTGTACTAAAATTACCCACCCTTGGCTGGCGTGACGAAGTCAGTAACCAAAGAAAATACTCGATATGATAAGAGGGAAATGGTCAAGGGAGATAACCGGTGACGGATGGCTAACAAAATGACCTCGCGTGCTTTGCAAAGAAGTGATATGAATTGTCATTGGCTCACACGTCCAAGCTGCGTAGCTGTTTGATTGGCTCGCGTCGGCCAAGGGCGGGTAATTCGAGTACAGATTTCTCTGATGAAATTTCCCATGGGTGATATAGTGGAAAGTAACGGAGCATATATTAAACCATGGGTAACTGAGGATGCAATTCTTTAAGATTCATATATATTTGTTGTAAGCTAAATGGGTTTTCTTTTTCAAAAGAATCTTATACTTTCCCTCTCAATACATTTTCACTAGCATAAACTTCTTGGATATATAATAAACAATGCAATGCAAAGTCATAAATTCATTTGTGCCTGCATATTTGTCCATGAGAAGTCTAAAGAAATTTTCAGTATATCACATGATCATCTCCTTTATAAAATTCAGTCCATGTTTTGAACCATTCAATTGGTTGAATATTTACAAGATGATATTCACAGGGTTCACACAGTAACACCCCGTTTATCCACATCATTGGTTACAATTAAAAATCACCTGGAAAGCGAGTTGTGCGGTGAATATCATTAGCATAGAATGCATTGAGAAGATTTGAAATACTACTGTGGCGATGACCAGGTTTCCAGATATACAGGGTCCAGTTCAACAGGGCCTGACTAGTTTTATTTTTGTATCCATGAAGACAATTTATGTCTTGCCTACCTGTTGCCTGTTTGGTGCTTGCGAAGAGTGAGCCAAGCTCCAAAATAGCCTGTTCTTTGATCTTGACCCATTCTTCAGTCTTTTCACCTTCTCTCTTCACTGTGAGAAACAATCATGAAATTCTAAGTGCATGTGTTTGTAAGTTATTATTAAATTCATATATAACAATACACAAGTCAAAAAAAGTGCTCATCGGGATATTAGCAAGTATTCATAAAGGAAGGAGTGAGCACTTACTCTGAAACGTTGTGTGTCTACAGAACAAAAGAGTTGTTATTCTGATTATTCACATCTTCCCACGGCAATGTGAAAATGTATCGAGATCTCTCCATTTTTTACCTTGCCTTCAACCTTACCAGAAGTGGTGAAACAAATCAGCGACACCTATCGTGATCACGAGTTACGCCCCTTACCATCTGCTAACATACAGCCAATGAAATCGCTGTTTACATTAGGAGCTAATTCAAAATAAGCAACGATCGACACAGTCACAGAGGCAATACAACTGTCTTCTGATTGGCTTATCCTATTAGCCTGCAGTTCGTTATATATAATATCTTAGCACTGAAAATGCCAGGGTTGAGGTCAAGGGCGGAAGGAGAAGATATGGAAATATTTTCGCTACGCCTGTGACATTGTGAAGATGGATAATTCAAAAAGGCAATCTTATTGTTCAGAGGCACTATTTTCCGTCAATAAGCAATCGCTTAATGGGTAAATGTTTTGTAACACACAGCAAAACATTGCAGGTTTAGCTCTGAAAACTTCATTCACGATGATACTCAGAATATAACATGGTATAAACTTGTGGCAAAGACACATGTACTTGTCGGAAAAGGATAATTTTTGTCATAAAACTTTCCAAATTAATCTTGGTCACAATAGAGGTAGCGGGTATTAAATTTGCATGCATATCACAATAGTTGGTAGATCTTTTCGAAAACACCAATCGTTATAGTCAACAACCCTTAACAATCTTCTTATATTTCATCTCACTTCATTTAAAGGTCGCGCTAACCACTGCGCTTTCTCGCTCCCTTAAGATTTGACATCTATTGATAAATTTACTTATTTAGGCATAAAAATCAACTCAAAATGTTTGTAATGATGTTTTATGTAATTATATTGTTTATTTATCAACTATGTTTAATTTTGATTGACTGTATCTTTAATCTTTGCCTATCTTTAGCCCTTGGTACACGGCTGTATTTCCGAATATAAAGTTGAGTTCAAACATCTCAAATGTTTTTAAAGCTTGATAGTTTGTTAAGCTTAAACAGTGATCTCCCAGACTGGTAAGGATATGTAAGGTTGACAATAATTAGCGCCAAGTAAAGTGCAGCACTTCTCGTTTGAGTTCTATATCTCATTTTGTTAATCATAACAAAACAAAGAATAATAATCAAAATAAAAACAGCCCAAATATTTGCCAAAGCACAGAAATGAATATTATAATTGAGTAGTTTTAAGGGGAAACGGTCTTTTCGTAGGAGGATCCCGTTCGTAGCAGTGCATTTTTCGTAGGAGGATCCCGTTTGTAGAAGTTCTTTTCGTAGGAGTGAAAAAAATATATTCGTAGGAGTGATAATATATTATGAATGAGGTAGGTTTAACTTTTGTTGTTAATATATTAAATCAAATTATTTGTTTAATCGTGATATTTTGTGTCATTACAGTGTTTCCAAGGTATTGGATCGCATGTTGTCTCGGTCGTACAGGGCCATGGTTGATGGTGAATGACCTCATATGATATTTTGGTAGCTTATATATCATACATGTTTGTTCAGTACATAAATTAGTCTTCTCCGCTTAGGAGAACCAGAAATTATAGGTTGTAAGATGTAATGATTGACAATTGCCAGGTGCTTTGTCGGCGTCTTACTACTTCACCGAAAGTTACTAATCTCCAATCAGAGATAATTATAACAAACAGTCTATAACAAACAAACAACAAAACAAAAGATGATATGTTTTTAATTCACAATAACACAAAACATAATAACATAATCCTATCAAACATCGGTCTGGACATCAAAGCGATGATTAAACTTTGTGAATGTGAATATACTTACCTGATTAATGTCTTCATTAACAAAAACAACATTAAAATATTTCATTGGAATTTTCTACTTCTACGAAAAGACCTAAAAATCATCCTACGAATACACCGAAAATCACTCCTACGAACGGGATCCTCCTACGAAAAGACTAGACCGAAACCTCTGTCGTCCGAATGCTCTACCTCACACAGCGAGCCGCATACTATCCAGTGGGGTTGCAGGTAGAGCCTCTCGACCTACGAAAAGACCTACACCCGTTTTAAGTCACTCTTACGCCAATAAAAATAATTTAAAATGCCATGTAAAGTGCAGTACTCCCCAATCATTGAATTTGGTTTTTTTAAACTTATAGTTTTCCCGAAAATCTATTATTGTTGACATGCGGACCCATCATGATTTTGCAAATTTGAAGAAACCGGCGTGAATAAAAGTCAACATACAATATAAAATACAGGGCAATTCGTTAAAAAAATGAAATGCGTTAAACATAAACACTAAGGCAACACTTTTCTACTAACCAATTCCAGACAGAACATCGATTGCTTCAGTTTTATTTGATAATTTCAGAGCCTGAGCTCTCTCAAGTTCAGCGGCAGCCATGTTGGACATGTACTATTAGCGTAAAGACGAACGATTTACTGATACAGTTGAAGTTACATTCTGAGAAATATGGACAAAGTTATAACATAATTTAACAATACCATCTAAATGACAGTGAATAATAGCATTTGTTAATTGTAATTTAGTTTATGACAATATATCAAAGCAAGAAAATTATATTTAAAACCCTCATATTGAGGTAGTTGTTGTACTAATAGTATATGCAGGGGAGGTAATATTAAAGTCCACACACAGCATACCGCTAATATATTATTTTTTAACTGCGTTACATATTATATTAAGATATTAATTATGAATAAAATATATGAACTATTCATTAGAGACTCTTGAATTAGATCTATATCTATTATAGAGTCCCTGATATAAAAACGTAAAATTAATGAATGATGAACGTGAGGGGCAAGTTCGTGAGGAAATGGTTTTTATACCAAGTTGAAAGGGAAGCTATAAATTAAACTTTTAAAGATATAAATACTATTCTCATATTTTATCAAGATTTTGACTTTCTTCTACCAAACAACATTTTTGTGTGAAACTATTTATTGCTTTGAACAGCGTGGTTCAGAAAAAATAGTCGGGTACTTGTTCATACATATTCATTTAATACGATTATGTTTTTAGAAGGAAGAAGATACATTTTATGCTTTATTTTGTGTAGGCCACGCTTCGACAACGACATTTGAATCTATATCGAAACGTTTCCTACATGGAATAAAGAAGTTGTTATCCATAATATTTTTCTTCGTCACCTAATGTCCATCGAAGAAAAATCTTTAGTATTTATATATCAAGCCTTATGCACATATTGTATATATCAAGCCTTACTCACATATAGGTTTGAAAACGTTAAAATATTGCACTAATGAAAATAGAATAGAACGCATATCGTCACCACTATCGTATAAAGCACACTGTGGTAGATTTCAAGACGTGCTCTAAAGGTGCTTTTCTGATTTCGATCGATAGAAACCTTTTCATAACAATTAAATGACACAAAAAAGCATCTCAAACAGTTGAAAAGGAGTTCTGCAAATTGGTAATGACCCGGGGAGAAGCAGAGATAAAATCCAAGGATCGATCTGGTTGGAGGAAACTTGCTAAGACCTTATGTTTCACTGGGAATGAAGAGGATAAATAAGTAAAAACCATCCCCATTTCAGAAGCATACAAAAGGTACCTACTTTTCTTATATATACAGATAGATAATTATCCGAGCAACTGTATCATATCACTATTTTTGTATTACCCGAGCCACAGCGATCGTTATACACACACATATGCATTAGTTTTGTAAAGTCATGTCCGAACGCAACTTCCAACGCAAATCATAACTCGCGCCAGTCTCCGCCGCTGGCTAATTTAAGTTTTGCTGCATTACCATCACTTTTCCGTGTTAACGTAGCGGAGCGCTGCACCTGAAACTCATAGTGGATTCTGATTCACTAGCACAGAAACATTTCAAAATGCGGCAAGGCCTGCATGGGGAGCTGTTCGGAGCATACTCTCTTTATTACCCATTTTAATAATTTAAACCGAGTTCTCGCCTGCTGATATCTGTAGTGGAAATATGCCAGTGAATAGAAAATCAATCTTCGTTATTTTGTTCACAAATTATGTTTTCTATACGAGACCAGCTGAGAGTTGGAGGATGCTTTGAACTGTTTATAGATATGATATTTCCTTGATGTCTTATTCTTTTTCCGCCTTTTATTATTCCATAGGCCTATTTCAATATATATACAGCATGTTGTCGATGGTAATAGGAACAAAAAGTCTCCTAAACCAGTTTGATATGCAGCATTTCCAGCACTTTCCCGTGTTAACGTAACGGAGCGCTGCACCTGAAACTCATAGTGGATTCGCTAGCACAGAAACCTATATATATATATATATATATATATATATATATATATATATATATATATATATATATATATATATACACAGAACACAGAACACCCTAGGTGGTGTAGGTGTATATATATATATATACATATACATATATATATATATATATATATATATATATACAGAACACCCTGGTTATAACCAGGGACTATATACACTATATACTAAACTGAGGTACAAAAGAAACTTTACACCTCAGTTGGTTTTAACATAATATTATGTTTGATTTTCAATTACAAATATCTTATGTTTCCGAAGTCGTACTCTAAAACTGAAAAGTGCAGGCGTTTAGTCATCAGCCAAGGAATAATTCTATGTGGCTTTAATGTTTTTGGAAAAATTCTAATTTCAAAAATTCTTCCAAAATTAGTTTGGAAAACACAACTGTTCGTTGACATATAAGACACCTGCTAAGTGAAAATAAATAAATGTGCCTCATTCTGCACACATTTACAACATTATTAACATGGTAGAAGTCATGTTGGTGTAAAAATGATTTTATAACCCTTGGTCCTTTCAGTGACTCTAACTCTGTATGTTTGAAAAAATAACGAGTATGATTGTTTGCCGAATCAGTCAACTTTGAACATTAAATAATATCCCGGTTCTATCATGTCAATCTGTTTGTTATTTTTATTATGAGTGAAACAATATGGTGTAAAGTTTCTTTTGTACCTCAATTTATAAACTCTAAAGTCCCTGTTATATTGTTATGTATTCAAATCATGCACAAATAGTGTAAAGTGATCACGCCACAACCGGTAGATTTGGTTTTTCATGTGACACTGTTGCATTGAGATTTTTCCCGGTTATCCAGACAACTTGAATTTGTCAGGTTTGGTTAATTTGTTATCAACAGTCATGACTTTCACCGTATTTTGGCACTCCTCTGAATCTATTAGCAATTTTAAGCAAATCCGTAGTTTTCGAAAAAAAACAACACTATTATATAACGTTCAAAATATGTGATACCAGCAACTGCAGCACATTTTTAAATATTACTGCATACTTCTCAAATGTGTCATTCATTATTAAAGTTTATACAGTTTATTTTTAGGTTAGAGGGTAAAACATCTCATAACATGACCCGATAAGCTGTATCCATAGAAAACGGTTATCCATATTGGTAGAAAATTGTGCGACGGTTCTGTTTTGCGGAACTCGTCAGTGAGAGAGGTAGGTGTTTAGGTCTCATTTAGTTCAGACAGCAATATGGTTGACCTTTCCATCATGGTGCCATATTTGAAATTCTACTCTGAAGGTTTAGGTAGGGCTACATGAGTCACATGACTTGAACAACCCTCGAGCGTGTGAACATCTTAAAATGGCCGGGAAATGGACTCGCATGCTTAACCGAACCATATAAACCCTACATTCGTTTTAGAACTCTTTTATTGAGTGAGGACTATTATTTAGCCATTGGTAAGTACTATTTTCTTTTTCATAAGAAAACGGTGTGCTACAGTGCCTATAAAGGGGCAGTAGCACGTTTTGGGTAAATTTTATTTTTTCAAATTTCCCATTTATAATGATAGTTTATGTCATTTATATTTACTTTAGAGGGTAAATAATTTTATTACACAAACCAATTATCCGTAGTGGCAATAACGGTGTTTCGTATAAAGCAAAAATTGTATGGCGGCCATTTTATTGTGAACAAATTTTATTATTTTGAATGACAAAAACGATACCTATGGCTTTACAGAACCATGTACATTCATTTTTAACTTGATTTTCCGAAGAGAGAAGGGTGTTTTACTATTGGTAACATTATTTTTCAAATACATTTCATCGACTTATTTCAGCGAAAAAAAACGTGCTACAGTGCCTTTAAGAGACTGCTGGTATCGGCGCCAAAGCGTATGCAACATATCGCCTCATCATCATCAAAATAAAATCTACTCTGAGCAGACAACATTTTTATGTAAAAACGTGTCTAATAGTAGGCGCTGTAGCACGATTCTTTTTACAGAAATAAAGTGCTCTCACAAAAATATAAATAAATGTAACCAATGGCTAAATAATACTCCTCAATCAATAAAAGGAGTTCTAAAACGAATGTACATGTTTCAGTTAAAAGCAATGCGAGTCCATTTCCCTTATGCGGCAATTTTAATGTGTTCACATTAAAAATGGCCGCTCGAAGGTACCTCAAGTGATCTGATTGACGTATCGATACCTAAACACTCAAAGTAGATTTTTAAATATGAAACCATGATAGAATGGTCAACCATCTTACTGTTTGAACTCTCATATTCTCATGAGACCTACAAATTTACCTCTCACACTGAAGAGTTTCACACCACTGTTGCTTTTTACGTCGCACCATTTTCTTTAAATACGGATAACCGTTCCCTATGGATACGGCTTATCGGGTTGTGTATAAATGAGATGTTTTACCGGTTTACTTACCAATATAATGTATAAACTTTAATAATAAATGGCAAATTTGAGAAAACATAATATGCCAAAAACGACGTGCTACAGCGCCTTTAAATTCAGTTGTCACTTGGTGTTACTTTCATATCAATTATCATACATTGTTAATATAAACGGTAGGGGTGAATTGACCTCAAATTGTATACCAATACTCATACCCTACTAGGTCATGCCCTAAATTTTACAAATAACATTTTATACCCTAATATAGAGTACGTAAGGGCCAAACCAACCCTATATAAAACCAGAGTAAGTAAATATAATCTATCGTGACACACACGTTATTATCCTTAGCCGAACTGACATCTTAAATTCTATTTGCTCGTCCAAAAGCTCTTATACCAAGGGAATCTAATAAATACACATTCGTTTGCATTAATGTGTGTTTCAAGCGAAATCACGACAGGACACGGCATTATGGGAGATTAGAATCTGCTAAGATGGCGTCTGGTTGGTAACGGAGAATCTCCCGTCTTCTTACAGGAGTTGATCTGACGGTAATTAATTCAAAATCGATACCGCCCGCTCTCCTTCCGCTTCAGCATAGAAGAAGAAGAGGTTCCCGGTGGAAAATTACATGTCAATCTGGCGTGATTTATAACCATTTTATACCTGCAGGCGCGTTAATGGAGGATTAAAGATTCGGGCTCTTCAACTCCCATTACTCTTAGTGTAAAAGCAAACTTCTATCTTGAGATAATTGTCCACCAACGCTCACCAAGAATTTACTTTTTTAACCAACGTTTTAAAGGGAGGGTTCTTTCGAGGTATTTTTATTGAAAGGGAATTCAAGGGGACATTCCTGTTTTTTTGTTTTTACAGTTAGTGTCTTTATATTTTTCAAATTGAAGAATGCGCATATTTATTCAAACCAGAAACTATGAAAAGTGAAACCATTCACGATGGAAAGCTTTACTAGATGATTAAACATTGAAGATTAGTCTAATTAGATAGTACATTATTAGATGGGTGGTTGTTAATTTGTGAATATTATTTCAACATTTATGTTTTATTAATTTACTATTGTGATGTTTGATTACTAAATATACAACGTATTGGCAGATATAACCCTCCCTTTAATGCTGAAAGACAAGAAATGTTTTACTTTTTCAATAAAGAAAACATGTTGTAATGGGGATATATCATTGATATTTACAATACATCAATTTAACTTAAAACGTGAAACTGATAAATTAAACAAAGTTGAACTTTTGGACTTTTTCTTATTGTTTTATGTTTACAGTGATGTAATTCAACTTGTCAATTATTAGGACATGTGTGACGTCCATAGAATAAAGACAAGATGTGTAGAAAAGATAATAATCTAAATGTGAAAGCACTGAAATATACAGAAAGTTTTAATGATAATAAATTAGCAAAATTGTCCTTTGGACTAGTGATAGCGTTTTGTGGATGTGACCTGTGAATAAGGCGCTATATAAATAGTAATTTATGTATTTATATAATTAGCATATTTTGTAATACGCTACTGAGTACTGCTTAATAATATAGACTAGCGTATATAAAAACTTTGGAATATTTAGAGGCCTTAAGAGTTTATCACAAATGAAATCATTAAAGTTCTATATTTCCTCCTGAAACTTCTGATGTAAATAACAATGAAAATGATGAAGCAACATCGTCATATTACAAGTTTTAAGTTATTTAAATTAAATTGTTTTGAATTTGTAATGTAAAGCTTATCTAATTGTAAATTGTGTTCTTCAAAATACAAATATAGAATGCCTTTAATCACAAAATAATGTCTTTAATCGCAAACAGTTTTGTTGATTAAATTTAGTCAATTTTTAGATCTTTAAATGCCTATCTATACATGATGTTAGAAAATGTTAACCATTTTATATTTATAAACACGCAATGACGTCATAACTTCCTTTATTTAGTAATATTTACACTCAGAACCGCTGTGAATTCTATCTTCTTTTAGATGTTAGAAATTGTTTACCATTTTATATTTATAAACATGCAATGACGTCATAACTTCCTTTATTCAGCAATATTTACACTCAGAACCCCTGTGAATTCTATCTTCTTTTTTTCAGTGAAGGACTTTATCATTTAAGTATATATGGCTTTCTAGCTCCGTAGGAATTATATCATGGCGCTTCTCTATATTTCAAAAGGAAACGTTTAATGAAACGTTGAAATTGTATTTTAAAGGCACTGTAGCACTTACTGAAATAAAGTGATCTCACGAAAAGGTAAGTAAGTGTAACCAATGTCTAAATAATAATGAATAAATAAATGGTTCGGTTATGCAATGCGAGTCCATTTCCTTTCGAGCGGCCGTTTTAAGGTGTTCACATTAAAATGGCTGCTCGTAGGCACTTCAAGTGATCTGACTGATGTAACGATACCTAAACACACTCAAAGTAGAGTTTTAAATATGTCACCATGATAAAATGGTCAACCACCCTGCGGTCTGAACTCTCAAAATTGTTTCAGACCTACAGATCTACCCCTCACACTGAAGAGTTCCACACCACTGTCGCGTTTGACGTCGCACCATTTCTTTAAATATACGGATAACCGTTTTCTATGGATACGGCTAATCTGGTCCTGTAATGAGATGTTTTACATTCCTACATAACAATATACTGTATCAACTTTAATAATAAGTGGCAAATTAAAGAAAACATAATATGCAAAAAAAAAGTGCTACAGCGCCTTTAAATTCAATTGTCACTTGTTGTTATTTACATATCAATTATCATACATTGTTAATAGAAACGGGTGGGGTGGATTGACCTCAAAATGTATTCGAAAGGTCATATTTTCCTAGCTCACGTAATAATAAATAGCAAATTTGAGAAAATAAAATATGCAAAAAACATGCTACAGCGCTTTTAAGTTAACGTAATGAAGATTTACACAAGACCGAGGCAGTTCCTTCAATAAAGTAGATGACAGTGGAGACTGTGTAATATTGCCATTGGAAGCACTTGATTTCACTTTCTTCTTCAATAATATCGATCATGTGAATATATATGTAAACTGCCAGGAAAAATAAGTACTCACCTCAGTTGATTGTATCATATGTATGATGTTCAATTGGAAATATCTCAAGTTTTCGATGTTATAATCGTGTCATTCAGGAGAGAATGAGCGCTAAATTGAGCGCTACATTGAGCGCTCAATGAGCGATTATAAGCGCCCACTGTTATGGAACAGAGCCCTGGTGTTTAGTCAGCAGTCAAAGTACACCTCTACATGTTTTTAAATATTTTTTAGAAGTGTTGTAAATGTGTGTCAAGTAGCGCTCATTCTCTCCTGAACGACACGGTGCTAAACCTCAAAGTTCGCTCGCTTTGCTACGTAACGCTACATTGAGCAATCGCGTTCAAGAAAGGTTTAAAAGTCATTAAATATCGATTACTTTGAACCCTCTCTTGAACACGGCCCAGGTGTTATGTATCAACAACAATGGCTAAAGACAAGCTTAAAGGGGCAGTAGCACGTTTTTGCAAATTTTATTTTTTCCAATTTCCCATTTATAATGATAGTTCGTGTCATTTATATTTACTTAAGAGGGTAAACAATCTTATTATACAAACCAATTTTCCGTAGTGATAATATCGGTGTTGCGTATAAAGTCGAAATTGCATGGCGGCCATTTTATTGTGAACACAATTTATTATTTCGAATGACAAAAAACGATTCCCATGGCCTTTACGGAACAATGTACACTCATTTTTAACTTGATTTTCCGAAGAGAGAAGGGTGTTTTACTATTGGTGACATTATTTTTCAAAAACATTTCATCGACTTATTCAGGGGAAAAAACGTGCTACTGCCCCTTTAATTAATGCTCAGAACTACATATGCATATTATTTCTATATTCTTTTGGGATAGACATTTATATAGTGGGAACCATGTTTGTGGATCTTGTACCTGAACACCAATAAATCAATCAATCAAGTTTTAGTTAATGTGTATGTATAAAACTGGATTTTACCAACATGTCAAAATTAATATTTCAGCTCTCGCATGTTTCAATTTATTTTAGAAAAATTATCGTTAACACGTGACTCATACCTTTTGTTCAGTTCAGTTGGTTTTTCGGGAGAACTTCCCTACGAATTCCTATTGAGAATGCATTATATCCCGCTGAGAGGGCCTTGAACAGAATAATAACCTTCCAAGAGGGCATTATCCAGTATTAGTCAATTCTTTGCACCCAAAGATTTCTATAAGTCCAATTTAATTTGTAATCAATCCACAAAATTGCCATGTTTAAAATGTTCATAGCAGACAATGTAGGAATCGAACCCGTAACCCTTCGCTTTGTAGCCCAAGGCTCTACCACGAGACCACGAAGGATTGGTGACTGAGAAGGGTTTATTGTTGGTCAGTATTGTACTTTATATTTGATAGTTTAAATGCGCTTTATTTTACTTGGACAAAACATTTAGACAACTGCAACCACGTTAGTTTGTTTGTTGTTGGGTTTTTTCGGTATATAAGATAGATAACACCCTCATATGCATCCTCGGGCGTTCTCGCAAAGAGAGGCCTTTGCCTACAAATGCCTCTCTTTGCGAGAACGCCCCCTCATTCAGGTGTTATCAATAACATATAAGTCTGTCTAATTTTAACATGTATTCATTTACACGCATATCTATTATTATTGCACACGTGTTGTAATCATCTTCCCACAATTCATTTATTTATGTGTACAATAACAGGATATATGAATATAACTTTAAAGGATGGTCTGTTTCATGACTGCTCGTCTGTGAATAAACTTTGATACAGATTATTCGTGTAGACCTGACAGCGTTAATTACAGTTTGTCAGTGATTAACTTGAAATATCTAGAATTTGAACACGAATACTTTTGTAGCACACGAATTTTTGGAAATGCGGTTGGACATTAATGTGTCATCAATTCAAGCTTTAAAAATATGTTTATGCGTGTTGTTATATATATATAAAAAAGTGTTATGCTTAGAAAATATTTTCCTATTGAAAACATCTGCTAAAGTGAGCGGCGCTGTGGTACCTGAAGCGTATCCTGCTGTGACGTACGTGAAGGAATCTCATTCTGGCCGCTAATCATAATTTAACGCGTTTTCAAGAGGATATTCCTGTTTACACAGGGGTGACTATTGACCAAAACAGACTATTGCGATAGCGATAGTCTATTTCCACTTACTATTGCGATAGCGATAGACTATTGTAACTCACTATTGCAATAACTATTGCGATATTTTTTTTTGGTACAAATACGCAATAATCAGCTAGATTTCTTATTGGTTTTAGTTGAAATGATTAATTGATGCAAGGACTATGGAACCAAAATCAATAAAGAAATCATGAATGAACAGACTTTTTGACATTTTGCTATTTCCTATCTCTAGTTCTTCCCTTTTGACATTCTAAAATGAAAAATCTTGAATTAAATGCGGTGAGGCTTGTGTAAATCATTCATAATTAAGGGAAATTTAATAGTTCGATAGTATCGATAGTTAACCTTACTATTGCGATAGCGATAGTGTTTTTGTATATACTATTGATATAGTACTATTGTCAAGCCAACTATTGCGATGCATCGATAGTTCGATGTATTGTTACACCCCTATTATACATATACACCTATGTTATTTACACCTATTGTTATATAGTCAAATTGAAAGATAGTAATGAAGCCATTCATCGGCGCTGCGAGTGGGGAAAACTTCGCTACAGCATGACAGCAAATTCGTTATTAGTTTTATGACATGTTATGTGTTAAAAAGTTGTAAAATTGGGTACAATATAGCGTATTTTCATGTCACCCATTGACGAATTTATAAATTTTCATTTCATATTTTAAAAATGAATTTAAAGAACACATAAAAGTATTCTTTGACTGCTGACTAAATGCCTGCATTGTGCAGTTTTAGAGTATGACATCTTAGAGATATTGCAATTGAAAATGATACATATGATAAAACAAACAAAAGTGTGTACTTTGGTAGTTTTCCTAGAGAGAAGCAATACGTCGATAAACTGATAAGTGTATTCGATTCGATACTGGCAGACACAGACACGTCAAAGGGGACGTGTACTCAGTTTTATTTCGAACTGAACGAATTGAAAAACATAATCGTATTCTCACAATTCATTTATTTATGTGTACAATAACAGGATATAAGTTTAAAGGATGGTCTGTGTCATGACTGCTCGTCTGTGAATATACTTTGATACAGATTATTCGTGTAGACCTGACAGACAGCGTTAATCACAGTTTGTCAGTGATTAACTTGAAATATCTAGAATTTGAACACGAATAGTTTTGTAGCACACAATTTTTTGGAAATGTAGTTGGACGTTAATGTGTTTTCAATTCAAGCTTTAAAAATATCTTTATGCGTGTTGTTATATATATATATAAATAAAAATGTCATGCTTAGAAAAACAATTTATAATGTTTTTTCCTATTGAAAAAAAATTGCTTAAGAATGTATTTTTGACGAGAGAGCGAGAGGAGGGGGGGGGGGGGGGGGGGGGGGAGGGGGGGGGGACTCCTGCCAGCAAGACGAGAGGGCGTGCTTGACCTCTTAAAGGTTACATGTCGTAACCATGGTCACTTTCGGGATTCGTTGAAAAGGGGTTTTAATTTGACAACTACTCGACTTTAAATTTTTAAAATCAGCCCGTATACAGCTTTTTTTAAAAAGTGCCTAATTAAGCCGCGGTAACTAGAATGAAAGTAGGCGGCGTTGTGGTACCTGAAGCGTATCCTGCTGTGACGAACGTTGAGAAATCTCATTATGGCCGCTAATCATAATTTAACGCGTTTTCCCAAATTTTAAACTTCTCATATAAGACAGAAATCTTCATCAAAACAACCCAAATTTTCGTTTTTCACAAAAAGTCTAATGAACCAATTGCAGTTAAGAATTCAATAGAAACTAATATATTTCGGCCATACTTTAACGAACTTGCTGACCCCTGTTATGTGAAATGATGTAATAGGCTCAGGTGTCTCAAGTTACAATGTTAATTGTTTGATGTCAAATTTGTCTTGTATTGTTATCGTATGTACTGGAGATTTGTGGATAATTTTTTATGTTTTTTGGTTGTTTTTCAATATATTCATTTGATCACTTCAGACCGCCCGGATACACATTTCATAGTTGTTTATATAAATAACAGGATATATGAATATAAGTTTAGAGGATGGTCTCTCTGTGAATAAACTTTGATACAGATTATTCGTGTAGACCTGAATCACAGTTTGCCAGCGATTAACTTGAAATATCTAGAATTTGAACACGAATACTTTTGTAGCACGTACTGTTGGAAATGTTGGAAATTCGACCCGAACATACCTTGAAACAGGGGGTGTTGGTTATATCACTCGACCAGAACATACCTTGAAACAGGGGGTGTTGGTTATATATCACTCGACCAGAACATACCTTGAAACAGGGGGTGTTGGTTATATATCACTCGACCAGAACATACCTTGAAACAGGGGGTGTTGGTTATATCACTCGACCAGAACATACCTTGAAACAGGGGGTGTTGGTTATATCACTCGACCAGAACATACCTTGAAACAGGGGGTGTTGGTTATATATCACTCGACCAGAAACCATAAGGAAACAAAAATATTTACAAACAATATTAAGTACACTCATATCAGATGTTCACGATTGTACCATGTATTCATGATGAACCTCGGTTTGCGTCATGAACACCTCTGTACACAGGGGTTCGAATAGCTGTTTTGACACTTGTGGTCTTTATATCAATAGCGGGTATATTTATCCCAAATCTTTATTTCTTAACCGATTTCGCTCAAATTTGGAATATGAGCTCACAGTATCTTATATAAACAGTATATGAAAGCAAAATTCGAGATTTTGAATTTTGAAAAGTATTGTCAAAACAGCGATTCGAACCCCTGTGCCTCTGTACGTCATTACAATAGACAACTTGAACAATGAACATTTAAATAAAACGAAGGAGCCAGTGTGTAAATATATATGTGTGTCAGTTACTGCATTAAACCAGGGGGTCCATGTAGACTCTAATTAGACAGTGCTGATTAAACGGCCTGGCGAAGTAGGTAGAAAATGTACCTATTGAAAACGTTTCACCTTCATCTTCTTTGTTGACATATGTGACTATAGAGTTTAAACATTTCGCATTGATTGTCTAAGAAATGTTTTTGCAAAATGACAATCATGATGTCAGACAGACAGACATATATTTTATTAACGTCTCACCTTGCTTATACAACATATATACATAATTATATAGTTAAATCAACATATGTCAAGAGCACTCCAAACTTTCCTGCGTCTGTTTAAACACTAAAATTCGGACATTAATATTCTGCTTCTTTAAAAAGGGCATATCGTAACTCATTATATAAAGGGCAGTTTAAAATAACATGATATTTATTCTCAATACAACAATTTTAACACACGGCCGTACATCGCAAGATGAAAATTGAGAAATGAAACAACGTCAGAACGGTCACTCTTTTCGCCTTGACATCGAATATGTGATCATGGACTGGAAAGATAGGCGCTGTAGCACGCTTTTCTTACTGGAATAATGTGATCTCACGATATAGTACATAAGTGTTACCACAGGGGCTTGTATTGCTGAAAACAAACAGTTCCTAGGTCCAATACTACGATGCGATATATAACCAACAAAGTGATAAAGTGAAAATAAGTTTTACCAATGGCTAGATAATACTCCCCAATCAACAAAGAGAGTTCTAAAACGAATGTACATTGTTCGGTAAAGCCATGTGAGTCCATTTCCCTTCGAACGACCAGTTTAAAGTGTACACGTGACCTGACTGATGTAGCGATACCTAAACACTCAAAGTAGAGTTTTAAATATAAAACCATGATAGAATGGTCAACTATCTTGCTGTATGAACTCTCAAATTCGCATGAGACGTACAAATCTACCTCTCACACTGAAGAGTTCCACACCACTGTCGCTTGTAACGTAGCACCATTTTCTTTCAATACAGATAACCGTTTTCTTTTCATACGGCTTATCGGGTAATAAGATGTTTTATGCAAAAACGTGCTGTGCTGGCGCCTTTAAAGAACACTCTTTATTGTCAACAACCATTGTTATAAAAGATTACAATTTTTTTGGCGTATCTTCATTTCCTACTAGGGGTGTAACAATACATCGAACTATCGATGCATCGCAATAGTTGGCTTGACAATAGTACTTTATCAATAGTATATACAAAAACACTATCGCTATCGCAATAGTTAGGTTAACTATCGATACTATCGAACTATTAAATTTCCCTTAATTATGAATGATTTACACAAGCCTCACCGCATTTAATTCAAGATGTTTCATTTTAGAAT
Source organism: Gibbula magus (assembly GCA_936450465.1). Classification (NCBI taxonomy): domain Eukaryota; kingdom Metazoa; phylum Mollusca; class Gastropoda; order Trochida; family Trochidae; genus Gibbula; species Gibbula magus. The sequence continues at coordinate 19,088,064 of OW388300.1, read as the reverse complement.
GTCAAAAGGGAAGAACTAGAGATAGGAAATAGCAAAATGTCAAAAAGTCTGTTCATTCATTATTTCTTTATTGATTTTGGTTCCATAGTCGTTGCATCAATTAAACATTTCAACTAAAACCTATAAGAAATCTAGCTGATTATTGCGTATTTGTACCAAAAAAAACTATCGCAATAGTTATTGCAATAGTTAGTTACAATAGTCTATCGCTATCACAATAGTAAGTGGCGATAGACTATCGCTATCGCAATAGTCTGTTTTGGTCAATAGTCAACCCTATTTCCTACATATTCAAGGTAGAGACAATGTATCTTCTGAAATGGAATCGGCATGAACAAGTTTATTACTGTATGAGAAGCGAGTTATTTGGGTTTACAACTTCTTTATTGCTCGATAACAGTGTTAATTAATCAACATCGAAGCGTCGCACTTTGTAAAGTGTTGTAAGTTGTAAATCCATAGAACTCTCTTCTCCTTCAGTAATCAACTTCTAAATACCCCTATAGTAGATATGTCGTCTTACAGCTACAACCCATAATAGATTTCATACGATGTAATTTGTAAAGTAATTCAGATTTTCATAAAATAATAATAATAAGGATATTTATATCTGGCGCTAAATCCACAACACTTAGGGCCATGCTCAAAGCGCTACACACATTATTACTCTGGTAACATCGTTCCTTTTTTCATTCTCAACTCCTCTTGGAGTATGCAACCTGAGCTACCAATTAAGGCGCTCGGAGGTTATCTGTCACATTGCCTTCACTTCCAAACCAGGTACTCAACTGTACTGGTTATTGAACAGAGGCACTTTTCGAATAAAGTTCCTTGTCCAAGGTGACACCAAGAGCCTCTCAACTCATGTCTCAATGTAGGGCAGGGAATCACCCTTCACACTCTCAGTTTATATCCAGCAATGAGGCGAGCCACGCCCGTTGTTGCTGAACTTCACTGATAGCGGTCGATTGAGCTATGCACAGGGCCACTTGCCACCACACACATGACTGCAGTTGTCCACGTTTTGTCGTTTTCGGTAAGTTATTTTATCCATTTTGTACATATTTGTTTCTGAAACTGGCGATATTTTCGATGTCGTTTTGTGACTTACACATTTAGTTTGCAGGGATATCAAATCGAATAATAAGGTAATTATTGCAAAATTAATAAAGAAACACAAGTATACACGCCTCGATGTAAATTGTATTTCGAAGTAAAAATGCCTTTGAATTTATGTATATGAGACAAGTGGCTCAAATCAAAGAATGATATCATGTCTCCTTATCGGCTTTGTTGGAAGCGCTTGTAAAATCTCAATCTAAGTAAGTAAACGTGTCCATCCATAATTGTCGCTTTACAGAGGATGGTGTCCCTTTAAATGTTCGAAGGTCATGTCGATCTGCTACCAAGTGAAATAAAGACGTGTGAAGGGAAATTCCCTAGCACGACTTCTAGGGGTTCGTCTCCAAGAGGGGCGGGATAGCGCAGTGGTTAGCGCGTTCGGCTTTGGATCAAGAGGTACGGGTTTCGAATCCCGCCAGGGGCACGGCAACTTTGTCTGCAGTAGAGAACTGTTCTACACGCAGTAAGGTTTGGCTGCAATGCTACACTGAATTTCAGCGTAGTACCACCCATGGTTCGCTAGTTCCAGCTGCTGCTCGCAGGTTTCACCGCAATGCATAGCCACATGGTGTTGCGGGCTTTCTCCCTGTCATAATACTAGCAGCCGCGATATAAGTGAAATACTCTTGAAAGCGGCGTTAAACCCCAACTGACCTCACCTCACTCACTCGTCTCCACGATACACGGACTCTTGTTATAGCTATTAATATATCTTGACTAAGCTTTCAACTCCTGCGCCATCATGGGGGCTTCTAAGTCCACATAAAATGTTCTTGTTTCTTACCATTGCTGACAAAACTGTTTGTATTCTGGCCGATGCAAAACGCTTGTGGAAAGAATGTGTTGCATTCATCGCAAATCAACGAAGTTATATCTAACGATTTTCAAGCACATTATTTACAATGAATCTTTCCAACGTTCACCAAAATTAGAATTTAAAAAATTGTGTATTTGACACTAAAATGATAATTGATCAGATGATTTGTATTTATAATTGATTATATGATTTGTATTGATAATTAGATCCAACTTAGGTTATGGTATTTTACATTATTTAAAAACTGTTAATTTTTCGGAATAAGTGACATGTAAGTCAGTTACTACCATAGTTTCCTCGTTGCATCTGGAAATAGCAGGACAGTGGTCCTCGAGCTCCGACCTGGGCCTCTCTGACAAACTGGCCTGCCGATACAACTCGGAAACTATGGTAATAACTAATTATTTGTTCAGATGCTTTGTATTGAAAATTGTTTAGATGATTTATATTGATAATTGACTGGGTGGTTTACATTTATACTATGATTTATATTGATAATTGATCAGATCAGTGAGGATCCGCATAGAAGTAAAACAACTTTGAAGTTTTGAAATGCCGTGGACTTTGAAATACCAGTATTTGAATTGTCCTGATTCTGCACTTACGGAAATGATAATATTCAGTGATCAACATTATCTTGCCAAAGTGTACCAAAGTGTGCCAAAGTGTGCCAAAAACTGTCAGATCTGCAACTGCAGAAAATCTGCCATGGCAAAAACCTTCAGTCAGAAAAGCTATCTGGCCCAAGAATTTAGAAACTCTCTTAATTACGACTTCGATATGGATAAACCATTGCAAAACATTCTTTTCCGTAGATTTAGACACGTATATACAATAAATATAGGGCTGGCGATTGGTGTCATACTCTTTCATCGCAAGATATTTAGATTTTTTAAACTTTTCCTTTTTCTGCGAAGAAAATCAACATTTTCAACAGGATTTCCATTTCACAAAAACTCCTATGTGATGATAACGAAATAAATATATACCTAATCCCTCTTTCTATTTCTTAAGAGAATACATGGCGGTGTTATCTCATTAAAACCAAGCCTAGATTTCCACAGAAGAATTACACATTCAGCAAAGGCTTCTATTCAAAAGTCACGTGCAAAAGAAACGTCCCTATACAAATCCATGAGCGATAAATAAGACTGAAACACCGTTACATTATGTCTTGAGAACACAACAATACTAAATATGAATTTTCAAAACGTTGTCTGTTCATTTCTATGAAAAACACCAAAAAAGCGCCAAAAAACGATTTTAGCTTGTTTTGTGACGTCCTACAGTAAAGATGCGTCACCAAATAATTCACGGAGGATATTTATGTCGACGATATCTTTTATTAATTAATTGTCTTCTTATTAAGTTTTAACTTAAATACCAAACATTATGACCAAAAACATCTTGAAAAAGCGATTTTATTTGTGTATTTGAACAGACATAAAAATAAAGGTATCATACTCTGATGAAATTAAGAGTATTTCTTCACAAAACATGTGTCTATCAACAAGGCTACATTCAAAATCTTCTTTCACCGAAATGTGCAATGTGGGGACGTTTCTTTTTGCACGTGAGTGATTATGTTGAACTTTTGTTTATACAAAGACGTATATCCATCTAATTCCTTGGTTTATACAAATAGTTCGATTATTAGGCCATACCCACTGGAAATTGAGAATACACACTATTACTGAAAACATTGATATAAAAGAATCCACTCCCATCTTTACCAATGGTCTACACTGTCGGCCAAAAGAAACGCCTACTTGATTTTCCTTAAAATGAATGATGCAATAATGTATTGAATATAATTAATGGTGGTCTCCATGTTATTCTGTAGCAATAACTAATATGAAAGTCCATTAAAATCGTTGAAAACTGTGATTCGAGTCAATAACATTTATGAAATCAACGCCCAATGAAGACGGCTATTTTCGGTTAATTCACTTGCGCACCGTAACCACGTACATCTGTAGCATCATCACCACTTTAATGCGAATGCGTGTCTATATTGTTGCTCGTGGTTGTATGAAAATTTTTTAAACATATTTTTCTGACCAAGCACTGATCGAAAACTGAACAATTATTGTTTTCTTATTTCAACAATCGCCATTCTTTCGTGACATGAACTTCTGAAATTCAAATATATTATGCAGAAATGGTGCAACTTCATTATGCTGTAATATTGCTAAGCTGTTCATTATAGTTTTTACGATATCTGATAAGATGTCAAGTAGGCGTTTCTTTTGGCCGACAGTGTATAGAGGAGTGTGGATACTTTACAATATATCGTGTATTCTCAACTTCCTACGGCCATACCGATTTTACTGATAGCACTGAGTTGGTATACGAATCTCAGAGAACTTCGATATTCAGAACCAAGTCTAAAAGACGTTAAAGTGACTGTTATGAAATTCTCGGGTCTGCTAATTTAAACTCTAATGGAATTTGCTTTGAAGACATTCAGTCAATTAGATCATGCACAGCTGCGCCTTAACTTAAAAATAACAAGAGGGGCGCTGCAGTCTGGCAAACTATTTCCCTCTGTCGTTAATTCTTCAACCATTGCCAGCGTTTAAAAATAAAACCAGTGGCTTTTTCAATTAAACAGACGCGGTACGTTTTTTCAGGTTTTTGTTCATTTTTAAGCGATTTAAGTTTACCTTGTAATGTAACAAAGCGGCTGTTCTTACAGATTTATCTTTGATGTTGCTTTCGGTACTGGTCAATAAAATTCTTAATATTTTGAGTATTCATTTTGAGTTGTTCGTTTAATGGCGTTAGCTGTACATTTCAGCAAGATACACGTGCGTTTGCGTTGACAAATCCGTCATTTGGCCAGATCAATTAGATTTCGAGCCCCAAACATGGGTAACAATTCAACGCAGCACGGACTGAATGTACCCGGGAGGCCCCATTTGGGTTGTGCGTTTCACAAGCTTGTCTACAGCTGTATTTGTTTAGAAATATTATGAAATAGTATTCGTTTAGTATATAATAGTATATAACTCCTATCATATAATGTTATGGTTCGTAGCATATGTTGAAACATCGTCCCATGTGCATGAAAGCCTGTATATGTTGTTGACGAAATGTCGTTAATTGGACTAAATTTGATTTGCAATTTTCAAATCTTTTATTTAAAGATTCAGGTACTAAGGTTTGTTAATCCGTGATGATGACGTCACTGCATTGCCTTAACAGTTCATCGTTCTTCACAAATCCATGTTCATTAGAGATAGAATAAGTTTCAGGTATTGAAGTCTTGCATAAAATTCAGTTCACAAAGTTGGATGATGTATTTGTCACGGTATATTCCGGATAAAGTTAATAAACCATCTCAAATGTGAAATGTTATTGTATTTGGTGACCAGAGGTTCGAACACAGGAACACAGTTAAAACGTAGATAAAAAATATTTGGAAATTTTACCTACGTTTTACCAACATTTTAATGACGCGAGTTTTCATTGGTTAAAAAGCAGGGATATAGTATGAGGCTCCCATTTCCTCCGCTATGAATTTTGCTGAATTTCAGGCCATGTAGAACAGAGGTTAGGATCGGAAATCTGAAAAAAGTAACCTCTGTGGGAAGAGAATGCGATACCCGAGAAAACTTTATATTTTTATTTTGCCTCATAGTACTTGCTTCCACATTCACATTCCATCTGATGAAGGAGTGGGAACGAAACGTTGTGTATTTTCATATTAAAGAAGTTGTTATCCAGAAAATCTTCCTGTTGTTATTTGCTTCTTCAAAAAGAAAGGATACTTTTTCGTGGGTCGAGAATAAAAGAATTGTTTTCTTCAAAATCAACTTGATAAATGATATAAACTATCATTATAAATGGGATATACCCCGAAACGTCGTGTATTTTCACATTAAAGAAGTTGTTATCCAGAAAATCTTCCTGTTGTTATTTGCTTCTTCAAAAAGAAAGGATACTTTTTCGTGGGTCAAGAATAAAAGAAAAATGTTCTTCAAAATCAACTTGAAAATGTATATGTCTAGACTATTGGTATATATTTCACTAATTTCGACCACTTTTCAATTATTATTATCGATACATTTAATATTATTTATTTACCTTTGATCCTTATTGGAACTTTTAGGCGAGTATGTTACAAAGAAACAATTTGCGGTTGTATGTATTGAAATGACCCCTTGAGGGTTAGAACCATTTAGCATTATAACAGGAACTATTTCATTCACACAGCAAGAGTTGAACTCTTTGAAGGGTTGAAGCTTTTAAGTCATCGCCACCAGTCGCCATAGTCAAACTTAACACCGAGAAGTTTTTTGTTAATAATAGCAAATGGATAATTTTAAATAACGAAAAGATTGCATGCTTTATCCAAACACCTACTATAATCTTCATCAACGAGATGTTGCTGACATCAATATTTAAAAACCTTTCCGGCTCGTCTTTATTCATTATCTGTCATTTATAAGCGTTTGTAAATTAGTAATGTCATTTTTCACACGAACCCCGATTAAAGCATGCACGCACGGCTCATTTGTTAGATTATCCTTGGTCAGGGGCCAAGGACCCAAGGGAGCATAAATATCGACACGGGCATTCATTAGTGGGATTTATTGACCTGTTGTCGCTGGCAGGTGCACGTGAATGAAATTCACAACTGTCAATCAAATATCTCCCAACACATGCATGCGTTCAATAATACTTTATGCACGAGCTATCCGTGATCTGTGATGTACCGTGCGTCTGTTATATATTTTGTACGACCGCGATCGAATTGCACTTATCGTTACCTAGGGACATATTTTCTACTCAAATTTCAAAATAATTATTTTATGATGAACACTTCTGCAATAGTTTGATTACCTTTGATGGCTAATATACAATGAAGATGTACCCGTTTTAAAAATTCGTATATCCGTTTGCAATTTTTTTAAATTGTATATATCAGCGATCTCCTGTGCATACGAATAAATCGTTGTGTTTTGGACCACTGACCGCCCTGGCGTGACCCAATACACCTTGAAGATTGCGTTTGGCCCTCTGGACCGAAAGTGTAATCGCAGTTGCTTATAATTGGTGCTGTTCGATCCCGCGGGTACAAACAGGAAATCGACATCGTCAACAGCTGTCAATCAAACAGAATTCCACTCTTCGCATCATGTCTCCGCATCGATAAATATTTTTTGATGCGTTAGTTGCGTGCATAGTTCACCCGGGAGAGTGCGTGTAGGTGATAAATGTAAATGCACCCGCATCTACTATTACACGCGTAAATATTTAATATGCAGAGCTGTATAGGGAAATACGATCATTAACCATACTACCGATACATATTCAACGTGGCGACCTTTTTGACTAACTGTCTGTTGTCATATCTCAACCCTCCTCCACGCCGAACTATACATAAAGAAAATAAGAAGTAGAAATAGAAATATTGGAAATGTCATCGCTCCGTATATGTGAACGGAAAAATCGATACTCCCTCTGCCGGTTTCTGATTAGTGGATTCTGCACGTGCTCGCGTTGCCATGGTGATGATGTCATCGTCTGCATTATGTTTATCGATTATCCAGTGAGAAGAGAAGGCTGGAGAATGGAAGCTCGGTGGACATCCTTCTAGCCGCCATTCTCAGGAACAACTTGTTATTATCGGAATTACCACTTGTTCGCTCGAGAGGGGAGTCGTTTTACACGGCTGCTGTTTGTCTTCTCCCTAGTCGTGGTTTGAGCAAGACCGGGACTCCCACCCGTCTGACATTGCTGCCAGATCTCGGGCGTCTTCTGGCATAACATTAAACATGGGAACAGTGTTGTCGTTTTCGCCTCGGCCCCGAAAGCCGCTGTACGAGGATATAAACCTAAACAATTTCAACTATGAGGTGCTTCACAACGCTAAGAACCAGACTAAGGACAGAGAGAGGGAAAAGGAGAAGAATCTCAAACGTCATTCCATCTTCCTCAGCGCCCTTAGTTGGAGGAAGTTTACGGTGAACAGTAAGAAGAAGGAGAAAGGTTTGCTGAAGCTCTCAAACACCACTTTTCTTGCCAGTAAGTTCGACAATAACTGTAACATTGAGAATGTAAACATCAACAAGAACATTCAGAAATCCATCTCGTGCTACAACCTGAAGACAGGGACAGACGACCTACAGACCCAACACTCGAACAACATCACCAAGAAGGTGGAAAAATGTCTCAGCCCGAAGCGAACAGTAATCCAGGCCTCGACCTCTGAACTCTTGAAATGCCTCGGTGAGTATTTGAAAAAGAAGTGCAAAAAGTTACGTCATTTTGAAGCGAGTGACGTCATCCTATGGCTAAGAACAGTGGACAGGTCGCTGCTGCTGCAGGGGTGGCAAGACGTCGCATTCATCAACCCGGCTAACGTTGTGTTTGTGTACCTCCTCATCCGGGACCTTGTCACGTCGGACACGGAGTCAGAGCATGATCTTCAGGCGACTGTGTTGACCTGCCTGTACCTCTCCTACTCCTACATGGGTAACGAGATCAGCTACCCCTTGAAACCCTTCCTCGTGGAGGATGACAAGGATAAATTCTGGGACAGATCTCTGGTGATTGTCAATAAACTCAGCACCAGCATGCTTCGCATCAATCGTGATCCAAGCTTCTTCACCGAAATCTTCACGGAGCTGAAATCCTACTCCCCGTGTATATGACAAAAGGACCACCCCCTAGACATTCCAAGACGCAATGGTGATGACGGGAACCTGTCATCCTTTTTGGATCGAGAGAATAACCATTTCAGTCGGTTATCCTACCCAGACGTTATCTCCTTTCATTGGTAGACATTTTCTGATGAAGAGACGAAATTAATTTCAACTTCAAAATGAAAGGTATTTACTCCCCGAGAAAATAATTTCATGTTCAATTTTCGAATTCAGTTAGGACCAAACACTACAGGTAAAATAATTTCGGGTAGTTGGTGTATATGCGGCGAGTTTACATAAACGAAGATTGTCTCCCCACCGAGTGAAATTGCCAGGAGCCGAGAACTCAAATCAATAGGCCTATGTAACTGTCACAACACAAAATCTCGGCTCAACCTCAGCCAAATAGAAGGATTGATTTTCAGACAAACTTGATAATTTGTGTGACATTGTGACGCTTGTGAAGTGACCAGTGTACATTTCGAACATGTGAATCACATATGCGATGTACATGCGAACCATTTAAGGTTCTGTCAAGTTCAGTTCGGAGAAGCAAGATTTCAAAATGGCGGACACTCCGAGCAGACGACTTTGATGTCTGCGCTTCCAGAGAGAACTTCAATATATTTTATTACCATGTATGTATTTCTAAGTCCCGTCTACCTTGTCTCAAGTATTACTTTCAATAATTGAGGATTTCTATAAGGACATATTTGCCGAAAGTCAAACAATGGCGAATAACAGTGAAGAAACTTTCACAATATGTAAATGAAGATTATGACATACGTATCGGATCGATATATCATTTCTTACTTCATTTACTTATTGCTATTTCATTTCAGTAATATTCATAATGTTACTTTACAGGACAATAACAACAACGAATATCAAAAGTGGTAATTTCGCCAAAACATGCGATTCCGGGTATATTGCTTAAAAGTGTATTGTCAGGTGAAATAGTAAAATGAACGATTAAAAAAGAAACATAATACCATGAAATATTATCAACCTTTTCCAAAAAGGATGTTAAGCATATTTTCTTTTGGCATGTTCTATAACCATTGAATAATATGGAAGCTTAAACACGAACAATTCGATTAATACATTGGTGTTTGGATTACACAAAGTCATATAAAAATCTAAAGTACATGATTCAATACATTTGTAAACAAACTGGATATATTCCCAAGAAAGATTTCCAGGTTCGACGGTCAATAATAGAACTATGAATAATCAGACACTTATCGATTTCCTTCAGCGCCTTCGCACTGCTCCGTTATTCCGACCCACAACAGTTAAGCTAGAGCTTTCACTGGCACAGTGATCGATCAGCTAAACGCGTCATACCCACTTAGGCCGGGACATTCCAGCAGACTTGGGCACTGTTTGGAGCTTGGGAAATCTTAACTGCCAGTATTGGCGATCCTTTGACACCAAAATGTGTTCCTTTACGATGCGTTTTATTATAGCGTCGCGTCCTCTGGGTTTTCGATTTTGGACTTGTTATTTCTTGATGTGATGAAATTTCAGATCTTGATAAAACTTAACATTTTATTATGATGCCCATTAATATGTTTCGTGATATTTCGAATTGGGTCATTTTCGCTCTTTCTTGAAATTGAGAAAGATGCTAGACGATGAAGATTTATGGTATAATGTTCATATGTTGACGATGGGTAAAATTTATTGTATATAATGATCGCATGTTGACGATAGGTAATGTTTACAGAATAATGTTAAAATGTTAAACGATAGGTAAGGTTTTTGGTCAAATGTGTGTATGGTTAAACGAAAGGTAGATTTTTGGTATAATTTTCATTTGTTTGACGAAAGGTACGATTTATGTATGATGATGAAATATGAATATTATAAGACTCTCGCTGAATTAATAAGTGATATGCCAATATCTAGGTTATATCTGTTTTTATATTATTTTTACATATTCTTGTTTCGTTTAATTAGATTTGTTGGTGTTTTCTTTCTAATCTACTTTGTTGCTATTAAGGTAACATGTATATTTTTAACAATTCCCTTTTTATTATATTTAAAAAAGACAAGACAATCACTCAAGATATCCATCGTTTTAAGGAAGGAATGGTATCAGTGTGTGTGTGTATTGCAGTACACAGTGAATATAATGATCTGACCTTACAGAAAATGCATCTACAGACAAGGATGAATCTATATGAAAATAAAGAATTAATTTTGACAATTGACATATTTCGGAAATCATTGATACCATACCTTCCAGACTCATATTTAAAACATTTTGTTTTGTAATTCCGGATTCGTGTATATTTATTTTTTGGAGAAACCCCTTTGCTTCGACTACCATTTCTTCTCCCATCTTAAACAATACACTGTTTCTATAACTAATCATACATGTGTGATAAATTTGAATGGTAATTGAATTTGCTGAATTTTTTTCTTCAGATAAATATTCGAATTAAACGGGTTTCTCTTATTGTGAAAACGAGGTGCTGTGCGTGTACGTCATTTCCGCACATGCGTAGTAGTCGCCGCACACATGATGTCAAATTGTGCTGCATTGCTTTTGTTTTGTTTTTGATCTGTCGTTTGGATGAAAATTAGGTTGATATGAAATCAATCTCTTACCAAATTGTTATTTTTCATTTAATCAACATGTAAAGTGTATTCATGATTAACACCATTTAATATAATTTGATATTTTATTTATTCTTGTTATAAAACAATCAAAAGATGAACGTATGATTTGTAAGAATACTTTTTTTTCATAAAGATATATTTATTTGTATTTTATTTTTTATTTGAGATAAACTTAAATCAGGAAAATCAAACATATCAAAATGAAAGGGTCACATTTTTTATGTACGTATATTAGTTCTTTTTTAACGCCAGTAAAAAGTTTATACAATGTATAATTGAATACACAGTTGCTTTCAAATGGGATCGGATACGTCCGTAGCCTCCCGATTTGATACGAAGACGGCCGATAATTGCTGTAGATATATTGTATACAGTATTTCTGTAAAGATACAGTTATGAAACAATGTAAATACATAACATGTAATAGACCGGAGAGGTCGAACCGATTCGGCACTTTTCGTGTCATTCCGTCATGTTGAACGAGATGTACCGAATCCTTTGGCCCTACCGAATCGATACGATGTGTTCCGAATGATGATGAACGTGAATGTTTCCATTTGCTTTGTTGCTGTTGAATGCTTGGGACTACTACTGTAATAGTGGTTTGAGTTAGTTGTTTTCCAAAGATGGCATGCAGTTTAATAGAGAAAACGTTAAATAAGTATGGAAGTTGTGACAAATGTGATAACACGAAAGCAGCTCTTTGTGAAAAGGTAAAACATGGATATTGTCAGCTGACTGAAAGTTGCTTCATCGTTTAAAAGTATGTTTATACGTTTTGTGTTTTGTTTTCGTTGCCAGACAATAAATTGAAGAAATTATATCTTGATTTTGTTTTCCTTTGTGTGAAGAGATACAAGGTTTCCTCATCGGGAACTAGAAGTGTTTAAAGGAACAGTAGCACGTTTTTTTTTCAAATTTTTTTTTTTCAAATTTCCCATTTGTAATGATAGTTTATGTCATTTATATTGACTTTAGAGGGTAAAACATCTTATTACACAAACCAATTATCCGTATTGGTAATAACGGTGTTGCGAATAATGCAAAAATTTTATTGTGAACACATTTTATTATTTCAAAGGACATAAACGATTCCCATGGCTTTACGGAACCATGTACACTCATTTTTAAATTGATTTTCTGAAGAGAGAAGGGTTTTTAACTATTAGTGACATTATTTTTCAAATACATTTCATCAACTTATTTGAGCGAAAAAAACGTGCTACTGACAACTTCTTAAAGGGTTACTAGCACGTTTTTTCGCTCAAATAAGTCAATGAAATGTATTTGAAAAATAATTTCACTAATCGTAAAACATTCCTCTCTCTTCGGAAAATCAAGTTAAAAAGGAGTGTACATGGCTCAGTAAAACCATGGGGATAATTTTTGTCATTCGAAATAATAAAATGTGTTCACAATAAAATGGCCACCATGCAATGTTTGGTTTATACGCAACACTGTTATCACCCCTACGGATAATTGGTTTGTGTAATAGGATGTTTTACCCTCTAAAGTAAATTCAAATGGCGCAAACTATCATTATAAAAAGGAAATTTGAAAAAAATACATTTTGCATAAACGTGCTACTGCCCCTTTAATAGACAAATACACGACGTTCGGAGTATATACTTAAATCAGGTAGAATGTGATCCATTCATCACATTCCATCTGAAGAAGGAGTAAGTAAACTACCGGGAAAAAGAAAGGACTCACCTCAGTTGATTTTGTCATATGTATGATTTTCAATTGCAAATATCATAATCATAATGTCAAATGTCATAATCCAAAACTGATAAGTACAGGTGTTTAGTTAGCAGTCAAAGAATACTTCTACATGTTTTCTAATTCTTCTAATTTTGTTTTTAAATTATTTTTGATGATACACAATTATTCACCGACATATAAGACATATCCTATGTGAAAATAAATAAATGTGCCTGATTCTGCACACATTTACAACATTTTAAACAGGGTAGGGGTCATGTTGGTGTAAATTTAATTCTTAACCCTGTCTTCATTACAAAAAGATATTTGAACTAAAAATTAACCACAGTCACCAACAAAGTCATCCAAACTACTGCAGATAAGTATTATTGTATCGTGCCATAGTCAAATACATCTGATTTCTTTTAAATATTGAATTAATAGAAACAAACTTAGGTGAGTCCTTTCTTTTTCCCGGTAGTGTATATAACCGAAACGTCGTCTATATATACATTTTACAGTTTTAAGTTGTTATCAAGAATTTATTCCCGTTCTTTTATGTATGACACTTCTAAATGCCCTCCACAGACAAGAAGTGTTGAGTTAGAAATGTGTTCACATCTGTGGATATAGTACGGACAAGATTTCTCTTGATAGCAAGTTCTTATCTGTGAACATACACTATGTTTTAGAGTGGATGCTTACACCTTCATCAGGTGAAGAAGAAGTAATGAACACACTTTTATGGAGAGGTCGCATTTGCTCCAGCTCTCTCTTCGTAGTAAGTTAGATGCACGAGCTTTTCGCCAAAGTCGAACAATGACCCGGCCAATTGATGTCAACAATATACAGTGTATCCCATAGGAATCTACTATAACGCACCATTGTGTGGTGGTATATATAAATTTTATTTTGTTTTAAATGGTATTTTAGCTTAAACGATTGATAAGTTAGAGAAAGTACGCCTACTACTGTTTTTATCAAATTTCCCATTTATCATCAAAGTTTATACAAGATAGTGTTACCTTTATTTTGTCACTTTACTGAATCAATTGGCATCTGCAGCAACAGTCAGTATTTCTCGATAAAATAACACTATTTATAACGTTTAACAAAAATCACTATAGCACAAGTATTACTGCATGTTTCTCAGATGTTTCATTCATTATTAAAGTTTATAAGTATATCGTTAAATTAGAGGGTAAAAATCTCATCACACGACCCGATAAACCGTATCCATAGAAAATGCTTATTCGCGGTGGAAGAAAATTGTGCGACGTATAAAACGACGGTGATGTGGAACTCTTCAGTGCGAGAGGTAGATTTTACGTCTCAGGCGAATTTGAGAATTCGAACAGAAAGATGAATGACCATTCCATCATGGTGCTATAATTAAATTTAACTCTGAGTGTTTAGGTATCGCTACTTGAGCCAGAACCCTTTGAAGTACATTCTATCGTCCAATTTAATGTGAATTGTCTTCGAAGGGAAATGGACACGCATGGCTTAACCGAACCACGTACATTCGTTTTAGAACTGTTATTATTGATTCAGGAGTATTATCTAGCCATTGGGAAAACTTATTTTCCTTTTCGTGAGATCACTTTATCACAGTAATAACGACGTGCTACAGCGCCTTTAAAGTCTTCAGAGTCGTGGTTTTACTTTAGAAAACATCGAGTATGTTGATAGACAGAACATTGCTTAATTCTTATCTCATTGAAATATACACTTAATTGTTCGCAGTTTTTTTTCGATTAAAAATAGCGGAGAAATCACGCTAATTAGTGAAGGCGATGTCCAGTCTAGGTATTGGTCATGTCTGTCAGTTTCAAGCGCAAAGCACTGAGGTCTACTCGCAAGCTGTAAACAAACATACGAAAAGAGAAACAAAGTTTTTGTGTACTCCAACAAGTTGAACTATTTTTTGTCGTTCATTTATTTACTACTCGTTTATGTAGTTCCAAGATGAATGAACTGATTTACCCCCAATTTTGATTGAGATTTTTATTAGTAAATTAGAATATTAACATATATGTGTGTGTCATAGTTTTCTGGTATAATCACAATAAAAATGTCATGTAACAGGTAAAACGTCAGTAATGTTTATAGTCACAGGACATGTAGAAGCATGTTGATATACAAATCGTCACATTCAGCAATATTTGGCATGTATAACACAGGAAAACAGTTGAAAATAGTCACTTTCACGTGGGTTGCTATGCCGACCTGTGAAATTGACAAGCCCGCATGACTCAGAAGCCCTTGTAGTTGAGTACTACGTAGAATACAATAAAGGGAATTATGTATAATGACATCAGCTCTGCGTTCAGTAACACGAAATTTCCTGGATTTTTTGCGAGCGCTCGCGAACACTCAATGTTAAAAGCAGGATGCCCGCCCGAACAATGTTTTACTGAACGCTGGGCTGATCCCATTGACGCGCGTTAAAGATGCATCGATTGTGTTTCATACAAAGTTATTTCGCTTTAATACGTGCCAACATACGATATGTGCTGATTTCAGTTGAAACAATTTCACTCAACTTGCATATTCATCCCCAATTGTCAAATATATTATATTTACTACTTTCCAATCATTATACATGTGCGGAAACCAAAACTACATATACATATATACCCCATGTAAATACACAGTAGTTATAAGACCTATTCAACATCAACAACCAACATTTGTCTTTTTGTCTGTTGAAAATAAGTTTCGAAAATTACGTTTGACAAATTGACGCGCGCCACACGCTGTGCATTGTCCGGTTTTCGATCAGAAATCGATACTTTTACCTCTATATCGCCGGTATACTGAGTCGACTATTACAAAAATGGTTATTTTTTGCAAACGTCAGTACTTCTCGATAAAATAACACAATTTAAACTACCGGGCAAAAGAAAGGACTCACCTCAGTTGATTTTATCATATGTATGATTTTTCAATTGCAAATATCTCAAGTTTTCGATGTCATAATCCAAAACTGATAAGTACAGGTGTTTAGTTAGCAGTAAAAGAATACTTCTACATGTTTTTAAAAAAAAAAATTAAAAAAGAAATTTTAAATTTAATTTTGTTTTTAAATTATTTTTGATGATACACAATTGTTCACCGATATATAAGACATATCCTATGTGAAAATAAATAAATGTGCCTGATTCTGCACACATTTACAACATTTTAAACAGGGTAGGGGTCATGTTGGTGTAAATTTAAATCTTAACCCTGTCTTCATTACAAAAATATATTTGAACTAAAAATTAACCACAGTCACCAACAAAGTCATCCAAACTACTGCAGATAAGTATTATTGTATCGTGCCATAGTCAAATACATCTGATTTCTTTTAAATATTGAATTAATAGAAACAAACTTAGGTGAGTCCTTTCTTTTGCCCGGTAGTTTATAACGTTTGGCACATTTGACCCCAAACAACACAGTGGATGTACCTTTAATCGAGAGTATATGGAATCGTAGGAGGGTGAATCTAGCTAGTCCATGGTCTCCGAGAGGTTGGTGGCAGATTCATTACCTGAAATCGATAAATTTCATTAAAAGCTAGGTTTCACAATTGCACAGCTGATCTTGACGTCACACATGTAAGTAGTATTCTTTCTGTAACTGCCATTGCCTTATCATTAAACCGTTAAGTAGCATTATTAGTTAAGAGGTTATTTTTACAAAGTTAAAAGAGTTACGTCATACAAGCATCACCATTATTTCTGGCGTTGCCGTGACACTTTCCGTCTATTTTTCCACACACGATTACTTAATTTACACTTCCTCTTGACGTCATTGTGATTTGACGTTTAACGCCGCTTTAAAGAGTATTTCACTTATATTCGCGGTTGCTAGTATTATGACAGGGAGAAAGCCGGCAATGCCATGTGGCTATGCATTGCAGTGAAACCTGTGAACATCGGCAGCTAGCGAACCATGGGTGGCACTACGCTGAAATTCAGTGTAGCATTACACCCAAACTGTACTCCATATAGAACAGTTCTCTACAACAAACACAGTTGCCGTGCCCCGAACCTCTTGATCTGAAGCCATGCGCTATCCCGACCCACCTCATTGTGATATAAAAGTGTTGCTTTATCGGGTTGTATGTGAAATGGTATCAGGTAAGGCGTGGATTGTGGAAACTATAATTAGAATCAACAGGAAAGCACGAAGCAGACATTGCGTGGGAGACAGTCGCTAATAGCACGTTTTTTCGCTCAAAGAGGTCGATCCAATGTATTTGAAAAATAATTTCACCAATAGTAAAACACCCTTCTCAGTTTGGAAAATCAAGTTAAAAATGAGTGTACATGGTCTGGTAAAGCCATGGGAGACGTTTTGGTCATTCGAAATGATAAAATGTGTTCACAATAAAATGGCCGCCATGCAATTTTTGCTTTATACACAACATTGTTATTACTACTACGGATAATTGTTTTGTGTAATAATATGTTTTACCCTCTAAAGTAAATATGAATGACATAAACTATCAAAATAAATTGGAAATTTGAAAAAATAAAATTTGAAAAAAATGTGCTACTGCCCCTTTAAAGTCGCGTGCCTGACGTTTCATGCTCGTGATTGACGTTCCACGTTCTCAAACTAAGATAGAAATGTGTCAGTTTGCCTTATCTTGCAGACATATGTCGTGATTACGACTCATATTTAGTTAAAAGAATGTGACGAATTTTGGACTTAGTTTGTGATACATTCTGGGCTTGCGGGCTTTCTCCCTGCAATACTAGCAGCAGTGATATAAGTGAAATACTCTTGAAAGCGGCGTTAAACCCTAACTCACCTCACCTCACCTCATCGAGTGAAGTAGAACTGTATACGTTCAAGAGTTGCGCGGTGTATCACTTAGAAACAGCGTTTGAAAGACATATACCAACATAAACCCTACCGTATTACTATTGCTTGATTCTGAACACATTTACAACATTTAAAACATGGTAGGTGTCATGTTGGTGTTAATTTCATTTCTTACCCTTGTCTATATTAAACAAACATTTTAACTGAAATTTAACCAGTCACTTATTAATTCATTCAAACTACTGCAGATAAGTATTAGTTTATCGTGCCATAGTCAAATGCATCTGATTTCTTTTAAAATATTGAATAAATCGAAAGCAATTGATGTGTGTATTTCTTTTGGCTGGCAGTTTACATAGCGTCATGAAGCAATCGTTACTGTTGAAGCACAGGGGAAGTTTAGCGCAAATACGTGTATGTTGCGCAACAGAGATGAACGACCAGTTTTCTCTGTGTGCGAACTAAGTGAGCAAAGGTTGGCAACGTCTTTCTCTCGACTCAAATCGAAATAATTTTCAACTGTCAAAATTCAATGTCCCAAAAATTCAAACTCGACACCCATTTGAACACAGGGTCGTGCTCTCTTAATCCCAACCCCATATGTTACATTTACTCTCGTAAAACATATACAATTAATTATATTAAGCGCCCAGAGAGGATTCTCAAATCGTTCTTCGGCTCCATTCTCACTCACAAACTTCCGCTATACGGAAGTTTTTAGACGAAAGCGGTTGAAGCGACGAAATTTCTCGTCAGCTGTTGGTTTCAATATGTCTTTTACCTGTCAACGCCTACTCACTTAAATCCAGATTAATGTGATATAATGAAATATAATATAATGATAGTTTCATTGTTAGTTCCATGATTAATATGTCACGCGTTTCCTTGAACTACTTCTTAAACGACCATCCTTTCAGAAAGTTTTAGATAACCTTTAACTAGACCATAAACAAGATAAAACATGACAGTATACATAAATGGACAAGGACGTTTTAGTTTCGAGCGTGATCAATACACAAAGAAGACAAAGAAGACGAAATCATGTCTAATAAAATATATATCATGTTCCCATTATTTTCCCTGAAGTTTCCTATAATGATCATTGGGATGTGTAATAACTTACGATCGTACACAGCCGGACAAAAGAATGCCTTCATAATGTAAGATGAAACAATTTCTAAAATATAATTAATGGTATCTCCAAGTTATGCGGAAACAATGATTCATACGAAATTCAATTCACAGGGGCTTGTATCGCTGAAAACAAAGAGTTCCTAGGTCCAATACTACGATGCGATATATCCCTATACTAATAAATAAAGAAAGGGATGCAACGCCAATTTTACCCCCTGCCCAAACAAGTCGACATTTCAAAATGTCAACACACATTTTACACGTACTACATACTACAGAATTAAAGCACAGTGATTTCTTGTTAAATTAAGACAAACATCAACAAAATCGGTGCATTATTATGACACTTGAAACACGATTTTTTACTCGTCAAACTTGAGTTGGCTAAAATGATGTCTCAGAAATACATCGATAAAAATCGAGGAAAAGGTCGATATTTCATTCCTAGCAAAAGCAATCAATCTCGAAAAGAGTTTTCTACTAGCACTTTACATCCCTGATACATTTGTCATACTTGAATTGTTCGGGTATCTTACCGTAACAACTTTATTGCAACTTTATACAAAAATGGACTAGATTGTGAAATTAAACCAACACATTAAATCAGTCACAGAATACCTCTACGCGGTTTCAATTTTTTTTATTTAAAATTTAAAATTTAAATTTTGAAATTCCCCCAAATTAAGTTTGAATAAAACACAACTGTTCATCGACAAATAACACCTATTTTGTGTGAAAATTTCTTGTGATATTTATATTTAAATATATAATTAAACATACAGTGACTTTCTAGAAATGCCAACCCCTTACATAACGAATACATTTCTGGAAAAGGGAAATGGATTTACATCAGATGAGCTGAGGAAGCAATTTTCCATACAACAAGTTGAAAAGGAGACCCACCATCTTCTGAATGAACATGTGCAAACATACCATAGGATAGACGAATACATGTCAGACCTAATTACAAATGCCTCCAGTGATTCCTTGCAGGATAAACTGTTGGAAATCTGGAAGAATGACATTATAAGGCAAGAAAATAAAAGTGTTAAATTATGGATGAAAAAAGAAGATTGGTTAATAAATCTGACTTTGGCAAGACAATCAAATGTACAGAAGAAGAAAGGAAACATTGCATACAAAGGACGTAAGCAGTTCGGAAACCACAGAGGAAATGGTAACAGAAGACCACTTGCAGTTCTAAACAGAAACAAATATATGGATCAAACTGATTATCATCACTACGAATCAGATGTGTCCTTCTCAATAGAGGGGATGAATCAGTCCCCAGTGTTATCATCAACTGAGGACTAAGACCAAACCAACACAAGTGCAACCGACCAAACCACTATGTCACCAACAGAAACAACAAACATTGACTTTAATAACACCTCTTTAGATTCCTCTCAAAACACCATGAAAAAGAAGGAGTAAATTTTATTTTATAAGAAAAACTTTTTCAAGACGCACAAAATCGTATACTCCACGAAACTACATGTATGCTAGAAATGTCAATTCTGCAATTGAAACAAATGAACAATTCACTGTGGGCCAAGTCTATTGTACATTGTTTAAGCTACCAAAGATTCGCCATGTTGAAAATGCTCCAAACTGTTGAAAAGACTTGTAAAAATCAATTTTGAAAAATCAAAAATGGTACATTTTAGAAATCCGTCTAAAGAAAAGACGCAGTTTGTTTTCAATGTTGGACCAGCTATGTTAGAGATTGTAAATAGTTATACCTACCTTGGGATTTACCTAACGGAACATTTAAACTTTAAGGCAATGGCGGGTACAGCAGCTAAAGCTGCCAACAGGGCACTCGGGTTACTTATATTAAGGTTTAAGTTACTCGGTGGCATGCACTAAGATACATATACTAAGCTGTATGCTAGTATGGTATGGTCTGTTTTAGATTATGGATCAGCTATATGGGGTACCCAGGATATCTCTGCTGTTAATGCTGTACAAAATAGGGCAGTTAGATTTTTTCTTGGTTTTGGGAAGTACGCCCCCAATGTTGCAATAAATGGGGGTATGGGCTGGGTACCACCTATTGTCCGACAGTAGGAAAGTGTTGCTAGGCAATGGGTACGTTTTAAGCACATGCTACATAGACTTAATAGTATTGTCTTTAAATGGGCTGATTTACAAGCGGGATTAAATATTAAAAATTGGAATTTTAGAATAAGGAATAAGTTTCACGTTCTTGGTATGCCTTACGTTTTAGACCCTGTATAAAGCTTAAGTGAAATAGTTATTTGTACACGAGTAGAAAATAAATGTATGGAAGAATATATCTTAAATTGGAAAAGTCTTTTAAATAAGGAGGATGGGCGGAAGGGCTCTAATAAGATAAGAACTTATAGGCTTTTTAAACATGAGATTTTGTCCTGAATTTTATGTTATATCTAATATGCCAAGATGTTACCGTTCAGCAATTGCTAAGTTAAGATATGGTGTAGCCCCAATAAGAATTGAAACTGGGCGGTATGAAAATGTACCTGTAAATCAAAGGAAATGTTTAATTGTACTGATTTTGTTGAAGACGAGTTACATGTACTGTTTCACTGTGATATTTATACATATGTACTGACATTAAAGAAAACCTTTTAAAATTTTTTATCGTCCCAGGCTGTTAATGCTTATACTTTAACAGATTTTGAAACAATGTTTCTATGTCAAAGTGCTGACCTGTTTTACTACTTTGCCAAAAACTGCTATTTTAATTCTACAGAGAAGGAAACACTTGTTATTTTCGAAAACTATTATCCATTTTATGCTTTTATTAAAGCTGTCTGTAATTTTATGAATTTTACATGTTATAGTCTCTCATAACTCATATTGAGTGGTTCTGTACTTTTATCTGTGTTTTATGGCATGTTTTTAATATGTTGATGTACAGAAGTGAGACTCGAATAAAAAATTGTCTGTCTGTCTGTAAACAAGTCGAAATGCGACGCATCCAGTCATCATTAAAATGATATCTACAGCAAGTGTCGTCTGAAGTATTTTATACATTATTTATTATATATATATATTTATTTATTTATTTATATTTACCGGGGATATATATATATATATATATTTATTTATATTTACCGGGGATGTAGCTCAGTTGGTAGAGTGTCCGCACATCACCCGGAAGGCCGGGGTTCGATTCCCGGTCGCGTCATACCAAAAGACGTTAAAAGATGCTGCCTTGCTTGACACTCAGCAATATAAAGACAGAACAACGCTTTACCTGGCGCTGCACTGTGGCTGCCGGGTGCTATTTGCACACAACAAATTTCCATTGTACATTGTATTACGGACAATAAAGAGTTATTATATATTATATATATATGGCTCTTAATCTTATCTTGCTCCATGCTAATCCAACCCCAATGATCGCAGTGACTCAGTGAATACAGCACCAGTAACGGTGTCTGTGTGTAAGACGTTGACTCCTCAAGGTGGACAGTGCTGTCGACTGAAGACTGATCGATACACGCATGTGTTTACACAGAGACCACTGTACCAAACCATGTTGGTGTCGGCAATGGCTTCGGGAAATATAAGTTGTATCTACAGTCTCCGTTGACCTATAAAGCTGCGTACCGAAAGTTTGTTCACCTAATTGTGTATGTTACTGCAAATATCATGTAATTTGGCATGTCTTTGAAACATCATATCAATGGAAAAATAGACCGATCAGTTTTCATGTTTGCATTATAAGAAACCAGCTGGGTGTTCTATAACATGATGTGTTTTGACATCTCATACCAAAAGGTTACAGTTTTTTAAGCTCTATGAAGTGACCAGGGGTCAATCTTTTTATTTTTATTTTCTTCTGTGATATATTCAGTAAGTGAACAACTGGGTCAAACATAAATCATATATTTCCTCAATGTCCAATGTATATGTGATGAATTTGTTCTCATTTAGTAAATATGAACAAATTAATGACATTTTTATTTTCAAAATTTGACCCCTTTTGTCTATTTCGTTATCCAAATTTAATGAACATGCCAGTCTGATTAAAACCGACGGTATTCCGCGGAAAAAATGTGCAAAATAGTGCATCTACCGGGATACGAACTCATACCGTTCGGAGGTTTCCACGCCAAACCGTCTGGAAACAGCCTCTTGACTCCCATGTTCTGACGCAATTCAGTAAACCAATCACAAGGCGCCCAACAAAAGCTTTCGGTGCGAGAAGCTAGGGGCAGATAACTCCAAACAGCTATCCTTTTGTCTGTTCCGAATGCTTTCAAAACAGCGACCGTTTAAAAACTATGTGATTGGTCAGCTATTTGACTGAGCTTTGGCTGCGCTAAACTGATTCGGAACACACGCCTATACGGGATGTTCTCAGACCTTGTGGCGAGGAATCTACAGAACTTGTTCGTATCCCGGTAGATATATTATTTTGCAAATTTTATTCCCCGGAACAAGGTCGATTTTAATCAGACTGATGAACATGCGCTCCTGTCGGACAGGTTAAAGAATGATTGTTTTACACATGGATATACGATGATTCATTGTCATTGTATGTAATGTAATTTTATTGATGTTTCTATGAACGTCAATTAGCATAGTGTTTGCATCAAGATACATCTGTATGTGAAAAAACTTTCGGTCTTTCTGGTCTTTACAGGCTGACAAAAATGATGCGATGACGCGATTTCTTTTTACGACATTTTCTTTTAAATGAAAAGTTAAACAAACAAATTTTATACAATTATTTATATAAATAAAGCACTAACTCTCTTAAATATGTGTTACTATTCCAAATAGTCTATAATCTCACCTCTACACTCCATCTCAACAGAAACGAGTGACATTTTCTATATCTAATTAGTAATGTTTTCTGAGGCTAAAAAATTACAGTTATCTGCCCCTTACTTTTGAAAACCTAGAAAAAAATTCTTTTTTCTTTGGGCCTTAGACACTGATGCAATGATAGACGTACCAAAAGACACAACTAATATCTATCTGTACAAGTTGAGAGTGGCAACCACTGACCATTTTTACTTCCTGAAATCGCCAATATTTGCACAACGTGAGCCTGCCGTACACAAAGTGATAAAGCATTTTGCGGAAAAATTTAGTCAATGCAATTACTGAAACAATAAATTGGCAACACTTGTTTACTGGAATTTATTGAAATGACGACTTCTTCAAAATTCTTATCATCAAGTACACGTTAATATAATTCCTTTAATTTCAATGTATTTATACGGTTTGAATTTCTAGGCCCTAGTACAAATGTAACACAAGTTTACTATGACAGATTTAATCCATGTCTTTCATTTCTCAAATATAAATTGGAATATTTGACAAGATATGTTTAATATTGCATGCTAACTGCGTATAATTTTTTCATATTAAGTGTAATTCAATATTACTATTTTGTAATCTAAGGTGTTTATATAATAAACATTTTTAAGGAGTTGAAATCTAAGAAGTTTATATAATGTGATGTACATTTGGTGCTATTTGCAATTCTTGTTATCAATACAATTAAGCCGATCCATATAAGTGTTGCTGTCAAACAAAGCCAAAACCTAAACTGTATAACAGATCCCGACACTCAAAAGCCCAGTTAACTTTATGTTAAATAAAGCCTTTAACATCGTTTAATAGATATTTTTGGCATAACGAGCATAAGACATACTAAGTAACTTTAGCCAATACATTATTTTATTGTTTTTTGGTATGCAACGATATAGAGAGGATAGGCTACCGCCCACATCCACCTCCAGCTATACGACCAGGTGTAGATATCTTAATGCTTAAGAACCACTTGAAAACCAAGGTTTGCACATATTCCATAATATTACTCTTACAGGTTCTTCAGAGCCATAACCCAAAGTAGGAATTCATTTTGCCCCCATCTGCATGGTATAGACCGTGTTTGTATGGTTTTGGTTCTCTATTCGTTAATCTCTATTCCTTTCCCTATCTTTATTCCTGTTTCTCAATCTGCCTTTCCCAAATTGTTTTTCTCAGTGTGTCTATCTCTACTTCTAAACTCACGTGCGTGAGCGACGTGTAAAATACAAGATATTTTAATCCACGGGTGATAAATACGACCCAAACTGCGTTACATCGTGTCTTCAGAACCAAACAAGCTAAATATTAATTTTCAAAACATTATTTGTTCATATTTCAGAGAAACAAGTGTCTAAGAAATGCATTCAAAATCTACTTTCTCCGACATCAATATTTTACTGTATGTATGTTGGGACGTTTCTTTTGTACGTGAGTATTTCACACTCACCTATCTCTATTTCTGTTTCTCTTTTTGACTATCTCTATTTCTGTTTCTCTATCTGCCTATCTCTATTTCTGTTTCTCTCTTTCTGTTTCTCTATTTATGTTTCTAACTTTCTGTTTCTCTTTTTTGTTTCTCTATTTGAGTTTCTTTATTTCTGTTTCTGCCTTTCTGTTTCTGTCTTTCTGTTTCTGTCTTTCCGTTTCTGTCTTTCTGTTTCTCTCTTTCTGTTTCTGTCTTTCTGTTTCTCTCTTTCTGTTTCTCTCTTTCTGTTTCTCTCTTTCTGTTTCTCTATTTCTGCTTCTCTATTTCTGTTTCTCTATTTCTGTATCTCTATTTGAGTTTCTCTATTTCTGTTTTTTTTTTATTTCTGTTTCTCTATTTCTGTTTCTCTCTTTCTGTCTCTCTATTTCTGTTTCCCTCTTTCTTTTTCTCTATTTCTGTTTCTCTCTTTCTGTTTCTCTATTTCTGTACCCCTCTTTCTGTGGTAATGTGCTCAATCTGATTCTTGGTACCTCCGGTTAGCAGGTCGTTTTCTGTCTCTGTCTTTCTTTTTCTCTATTTCTGTTTCTCTCTTTCTGTTTCTCTATTTCTGTACCCCTCTTTCTGTGGTAATGTTCTCAATCTGATTCTTGGTACCTCCGGTTACCAGGTCGTTGATGGTGCAAAAAAAAGAACTCGCCATTCTCGTTCTGCTCTCTAACATCATGTCTGCCCATGAAGAGTTCACTGTCCTTGTTGTCTGATCCTACTTTTGCATTCAGATCTCCCATCGGGATCTTCACGTCTCTCTTTGGTGCTTTGTCCACGATTGCTTGGATTTGCTCATAGAAGTTGTCTCTATGTCTGCGGCGTTTGTTGGTGCATATCACTGTAGAATGGTGACTTTACTGGCCTTTGAGTTAAATCGTGCAGTCAGGGTCCTAGGTGACACTGGTTCCCAGGACAATAGAGCTCCCGTAGCCTCTTGTGTCATGAGCAGCGCTACTACATATGACATGCCTTCTTCCTGTCCAGAGTAGATGATGGTTTCACCACTTGTGAGTCATGTCCGTCGTGTTCCTGTCAATCTTGTCTCACATAGACCGAGTATCTTCAAATCATATCTGTGCATCTCTCTGCTAACCTGTGCAGCTTTACCGGTCTCATATAGGTTCTGATGTTCCAGGTCCCTATCCTGGTCTTGGCTTTGGTCTTTAGAAGAGTTGTCGGCGCACTGGCTTCCTGAAGGCTTTCACCAGCACGCCTCATAGGGTCTTCTACAGAGAACTCTTCCTCAAAAAATTAATCTTGACTCTACCCCTTGACCTGTCTGGCTTGGGTGACCCTACCAGGAGACGAAACTCCCGCCAGCATAGCTCTCAGGGTCGCTGAGACACACAGGCCCCAAACCAAGCCAAGATTACTCTCTGTTGATTTAATATATAAACATGAGTTCATAAACATTATTATAGGCAAAAAGAATTAATCCAAGAAGGATCATTTCATTTACAAAAGTATGGTATAACATCCATTTTGCATAAAACTTGTCTTCTTTGCTTTTGCTAAATGCTATACTTTTTACAATGACATATCTGTTGTACATATAATGTCTAAAATTATTAAAGTCTAGTTTAGTTTTGAAAACCTTACACCATAATAAGTCAAAAACATCATCAGTGTATACATTATTTCTCAATCCAAATATATGTCTACATATTCATGTCTACTTTATGTAAGGAATATGTGTCAAAATGTTTTGTAAATATTTCATTGATTTCGTTTAGTCATGTCACGTAAACATGGGAGAATAAAATGCGTATATCAAATTATTTTAGAAATAGATTGTTCTGCAGGAGTGTAAGGCAAATAACGACCGGATTGCCTCGCGTTATGGCAATAAACTCTGCTCGGGCGTCGCCCCTCGGCACCCGGTCATCATGCATTACTTGACTTACGGCTGTCTCACTGACTGTTCATACGTATACCTTGACATGCGACTGACTATCATATTGAGTACTAGAAGACGTATGAAACGAAAATATACGTCCCTCATGTTCGTGTGACGATCAGTAGTGGCCCTAGTTCCAAAACGGCCTCTCACAATCACGCAATCTCAGAATTCTCAAGGCGTTTTAGGGTTTAGTTGACCCAGTTTCTGCTCTTAAGCATTAAATGTTCGATGGCTGACAATGTTGGTGCCACAGACTCTCATTTACATTTTTATTGTCACGACTTGAAGTTCCATGAATACAAAATGACGCTGTAAAACTGCGATGTCATACACACGACCATCTTCTGTGCTCTAAATCAGAATTTGGCCATAAACAAAGACAGTCATCTCTCAATAAGCGCCAAACTTATCCAGAACAACTTTATGTTGACTTGACATTACCATTTTTCGAGGTCGTTTATGATACAGAATACGTAGTTTGCTTATCTGTATTGTAGATTTGATCTATGTAAACTACCAGGTAAAAGAAAGTATACATCTCAGTTGGTTTTATCATATGATTTCCAGTTACAAATATATTGAGTTTTCGACGTCGTACTCTAAAACTGAATAGTGTAGTGTAGTTTAGTCATATGACAAAGAATACTTCTACGTCGTTTTTAATTTTGTTTTTAAAGGAAATTTGAAATTCAAATTTTTTTCAAAAATTCATTTTGATAAATTATAAATGTTCATCGACATATAAGACATATTACACATGTAAGTTAATAAATGTGTCTCATTCACATTTACAACATATTCAACATGGTAGGGGCCATGTTGGTGTACATTTCATTTCGTCCCCTGTCAAGTTAAACAAATATATTTTAACTAAAGAATAACCAATCACAAATTATTTTATTCAAACAACTGCAGATAAGTGGTGTTGTATCGCGCAATAATCAAATGAATCTTATTTCTTTTTAAAATATTGAATATGTCGAAACCAAATGAGGTATACTTTCTTTTGCCTGGCAGTTTACGTTAAATTATTTTATAAAATGCATTTAATTCTTCACATTCTCATTTATTTAATTCATACGATATGGTCATATACATGCTATGCTACCTATGCTATGCAAGGCATAACTCTTGCCA
Source organism: Gibbula magus (assembly GCA_936450465.1). NCBI lineage: Eukaryota > Metazoa > Mollusca > Gastropoda > Trochida > Trochidae > Gibbula > Gibbula magus. The sequence goes on along the minus strand of OW388300.1, from coordinate 19,059,856 downwards.
GTCTCCATTACTGGCTGATTTAGGTCTTGCAGTATTTCCTTAATAAATCTGTGCTTAGAAATACAGGCCCGCTATGCATTTCTGGTGCAGCGATTCACTATCTAGGCACAACAAAGCGAGGGAAATACCGCAAGGGTTGAATCAGCCAGTAATGCTGACTGGCAAGAGTTATGCCCCTTGCGTTTGGAAGTTGTGCTACCTCGTTCTGTCAACTTTATTTCAAATTCCTATGATTCGGTTTAATCAAGTACATTTGATTTACTCAAGTGAATGTGGTGTTGGCAAGTAAATTTGGTTCAATCAAGTAAATTTTAAAGGGGCAGTAGCACGTTTTTTGTAAAATTTAGTTTTTCAAATTTCCTATTTATATTGATAGTTTGTGCCATTTAAATTTACTTTAGAGGGTAAAGCATCCTATTACACAAACCAATTGTCCGTAGTAGTGATAACGGTGTTGCGTATAAAGCAAAAATTGCATGGCGGCCATTTTATTGTGAACACAATTTATTATTTCGAATGACAAAAATGACCCCCATTGCTTTACGGAACCATGTACACCCATTTTTAACTTGATTTTCCAAAGACAGAAGGGTGTTTAACGATTTTCGAAATTATTTTTTAAATACATTTCAATGACTTATTTGAGCAAAAAAAACGTGCTATTGCCCCTTTAAATCTGATTAAGCTGATTGGAACTGACTGACTGGTGGAGTTATTTTATACCACATACCGATGTATTAGTTACATAGTAAGTCTTCAATATCATATCAAATCATGTTAATTTAACCACTTTAATTTGTTTCAACTGCATTGTGTTATAATCATGTATTGATAATATACATGTGAAAACAGGAAAATCCCCTAGAATTTCATTCCACAAAAATTGCCCCGATAGTACCCCTTCTACACTCAACTTCAAAAGAAACGTCACCACATTTTCAACAGTGTATAAAGGAAACCACTGCTATCGGAGAGAGTCAATTTTGAATGCTTATTATAGAGACATGATTTGTATAGAGGTATCTGCATTATATATACATGTATCAGAGTAAAATACTTTTATTTTTATATCTGTTCAAGTACACTGGGTTTTTTTAATTTCTTTTTCAAAATTGTTTTAATAATAATAATAATGAGGATACTTATATGGCGCTGAATCCACAACACTAAGGGTCATGCTCAAAGCGCTACACATATTATTACCCTGGTATAAGGACCAACATCGTTCCTTTTTCATTCTAAACTCCTCTTTCTTTGCATGAATATTTAACGTTTAACGTAAACTTTCATAAAATGTAGAAATTTAATTATTAATAAAAATCAAATTTAATATACAAATAATTATCCGGTTTAGTGTATTGCAGTGGAAATACGTGTTTGTGCTTCAGGGACCTGCCTTGTCTTGCCTTGACGTAACTTGAAATTTTAAGAAACAAAGTCAGATTATTAAAAACGTAGTACCCTAGTAAAGTTTGATCAACCCCGGCACTGAAGTAATGAAGTAAATCTTTGAATACTTCCCACAACAAGACACATATAACCTACAGTCAGTGCTGGGACTCTATGCTGATATGTAGCTCTATCTAATGTTCTATTGATCAACGGACTATTTCCCTTTGCATGTATTCATACACTGGCGTCTCACCTCTCCGTCTGGCATCTTCAGAGTTGGTGTTCTGCATTTACACTCAACCGCAAAGGAAACGCCATCTCATTTTCAACAGAGTAAACCTCGAAATAATTCTTTCGAGAAAGGCGAATGAATGTCTTTGATGGGCACATGTTGTGTAAAGGCGTACTCTCAATCCATACAGCACAGTATGGTGCTTTTATTTTAATGTTAGTTACACTTGGGTTGCTGAAATCGCATTTTCAGCAATGGTATTTGGCAAGAAACTTTCATTTAAAAATGTCCCTAAAATAAATTTTAAAATTTAGAATTGTGTTAGAATTAGTGAAAGATGTTGCCGAATTAAAAATAAAAAACCTTCTTGGACTTTACTTTAGTGATGCAGTGTAAAGGTGCGTTTTCTATCCGCATTTCAAGACCTCAGTGCGTGCAAATGCATGAAGCATTGTTTATATAATTTGTTTACATAACAATGCGCACGCTCCGTTTGCGCATTATTCGCGCACACCTCACGTATATGTTGCGCATTTGACACGCAAAATTGCACAAAAAGTACAACGAATTGGCCCCGCATCGCAGCATAATTCGCGCACAACCACGACTATGTTGCGTTCTGTGCACGCATATGTTGCGTCTATGGTCCGATGAAGTTGCGCCAATTGCGAGACTGAGTACTAGAAATGCGTGAAACATCATTGAAGTGTTTATACTGGTAAGATGATATTCGTGTCATTAGCATGGAATAATACTCACGATTGTTGTCAATTGCCTGAATCGCGTGCCAATTGCTTGAAATGCTCAACCTAGGCTTGCCTTTATCGTGACACAAGAAAACTGTGCACGCATTACACGACACCACGGGAATAAGACACGAACAATTTGAGACAAGTTCACGAATACTTTGCGCAATTGGCACGCACTGGAGTGCGTGAAGAAATAACCAAACATTTGGTTATGTCTTTACGCATTGATACGCACTCACGAACAGTTAACACATTTGTTACGCCAGTTTGCGTTGAAAATACGCATTGCCACGATTTAATGCGTACCAATGCGGATTCGAAAATCGTGCAAGTGTAAACCCCGCTTAAGTCATAAATAGTGTCATTCTGTTTCAGTCGTCTGAATTACTTGTGGATTGAAATATCTTGTATTTTGTATGGTGACGTTACTTTTGCAGTTGAGTGTAGGTCGGATTAACAACAAAGTCTTTGAACTCTTTTTGGGAATAAGTGATGAGAAACCCTCCATTTGTCCAATACATGAGTAACAAACAGGCTTTCATATTGAAATACCCTGCGGTGGCCAAGCAATGATTTATTCCAAGTGGAAACCACTTCACGAACGTCAACGGAATAAAATCCATGAATTCGGAACCCAGTTTCCGACCTAAGGATCACCAAGTGCCAGAGCAATAACTCTGCGCTTAAAGGTCAAGGAACCTGTCTATCAATCGTGTAAACATTAGAAGCAAGGGCTCTGTTGAAACACCAAAACTGAAACCTGGGCTGTGTTCAAGATAGGTTTCAAAGTAATCGCTCTATGAGCGATTACTTTTGAACCTCTCTTAAACGCGATTGCTCAATGTAGCGCTACGTAGCAAGGCGAGCAAACTTCGAGGAATTTGCTCTGTGTCGTTCAAGAGAAAAGAAGCGCTCATTGAGCGCTACATTGAGCGATCAATGAGCGCTACATTGAGCGATCAATGAGCGCTACATTGAGCGATCAATGAGCGCTACGAAGCGCTTCATTTGTTGAACCGCCGGCTGTAGTCTTTCAAAAATGTTATTTTATGTTCCATTGACAATGGCGCTGATCTGACCCGTGCTGCCATATATTGTGGTCAATTGATATATAGAGATTATTACCCGAGGAAGTGTGTCATATTACTTTTACGAAACGAGTGTGATTTTTTGTATTGCCCGAGCGAGAGCGAGGGTTATACATAAATTTGCACGAGTTTCGTAAAAGTAATATGACACACTTTCGAGTGTAATAATTTCTTTATTACCCATTTTATACCATTTGATTCGCGTACAAATAGTCAGGAAACGGCCCACTTCTCTTGCGACGGGAAGCTACAGTGACGTCACAGACGACACAATACGGGAGGTCACGGTGAAACAATGGTTGCTAGGCAAACGTGATATGTGCACATGTGCTCATATCAATAATATTAACTCGGTTATTTTCAACCCTATGGGTAATAAAATAATATAGTCAACCTTTACCGGGTTCCCAGTTTACTGCTCGGTAAACAGAAAATCAATTTGATTATACGTACCAATACGCATCCGATACGCATCAATACGAGTCGATACGCATCAGTACGTACCATCACGCACCAACACGTATCAATACGTACCAATATGCATCCGATACGCATCATTACGTACCAATACGCATCCGATACACATCAATACAAGTCTATACGCATTAATACGTACCTATACGCACAATACGAGCCAATACGCATCTCGTCGCACTATGACTCGCTGTGCTCTCCGGTAAGTGGACAGGTCGATATTTACTATCTGGTTGCTATGCCACTGTGTACTGTGAGTGGATTAGGTACAGAAATGGACACCGCGTCATTGATACTCTTTACTATCTAATCATAGAGCTGGAAACCGGAATAACGTCATGGAATTGAAGTGAATAAATACATGTGTGTTTATAGCATCATGGCTTATATATAACACAGTTATGTAAATACCATCTGGCGCGACTTCAGGTAATACGTTGGTAGGCTAACATGCACATGTTCAGTCCTTTGAAATATTGTATGGTGAGGATAGATTTTGTGTTTGCGATTTAATATCAATTTACACAAAAGAAACACCCATGAGATGTGTTATTAGATTTCGTAAAAACTGAAACAGCATGTTAGCAATAGCATTATGAAGTTCACAACATTTCGAAGTTTCAGGAATTGTTACAAAATGGCGGCTGTTTAAAGGGATGGTTCTGTCGCCATATTGGATGATTTTGCATTTCGTGAAATGAAGACACGCTATATTGTACCTAATTTTTGCAACTTTTTAATAACTAAAGACATGCACTGATATAGTATTCACATAGCAACACATAACATGTCATAAAACTTAAAAACACTTTGCTGTTATGCTGTAGCGAGGTTTTCCCCACTGATGAATGGCTTCAATTCATATTGTTTTATTTTTCAACAAATGTGTTTGTGGTTATCAAGTTGTGAAAATAAATTCATAAAAATATTACTTTTTTACTATCTTTCAATTTGACTGTGTTTTAATAATATATTAATAACATATATGTGTAAAAAGAATATCCCTCGAATTTCGTGTCCACAAAAAATACCCCTATAGAACCCTCCCTTTAAATAAGACAAGGATAACTGTCCATTATTCGAAACAACCATGAGCACAATAAAAGCACTTTCGCATTGAAATTGTGATGACTTTGCTGATGTACGTGTTCACGGCGAGCAAGTGAATCAACCGGAAGTAGCTGTCCTCTTTGGGCGCGGTTTTCTTTAAAAATTATGGACTCGAATAAAACTTACCCTCGATTTCAATGGACTGTCATATTATTCATTGTTTCAGCATAACTTGCAGACCACCATTAACAAAATTTCATTTTCTCATCTCAATTATGTAGGCGTTTCTTTTGCCTGGGAGTGTAGGTAAAATAAAACATGGAGGCTTGTATAAGAATTAAAACAAACACTCAAAGAATCAAAGCAAACACTTGAAGAATCTAAACAAACACTCAAAGAATCAAAACAAACACTCAAAGAATCAAAGCAAACATTCAAAGAATCAAAACAAACGCTCAAAGAATCTAAACAAACACTCAAAGAATCAAAACAAACACTCAAAGAATCAAAGCAAACATTCAAAGAATCAAAACAAACGCTCAAAGAATCTAAACAAAATGTTCCATAATATGAACAACAGCTGCATTGATAAGACAAGAAATTTGCAAAACAAAATTCTGCATCGCATTATGACAACAAAAACTTTTCTTCACAAAATAGGGATATCTGACAGTAGTTATTGTTTCTTTTGTGATGAGAACCAGAAACTCCTGAACATCTTGTCTATGACTGCAGGAAACTCAAAACTTGATAAAACAGTTTCGATGGTTTGAAGAAAAAACAAAGACAAAATTAACTATCTCTCAATCAATGTTCTTACTTGGAAACCCCGACCAAAGCATTATGTAAATTATCAAAATGTCTGCCTATTCATGTACATTCAAAGAGACACATTTGTATTTCTCAGGATTGATAAAATATATCAAGCAAATATATATGAAATTGAAAAAATATTTTCGCCCGCGACAATACCACATTACAAAACAAATGGTCAACATTGGTCAACACTTGTAGCTACTTAAAATATATAACCACAGACGCACCTAGACACACCTAGCAAAAAAGTTAATCACAGCAGATTCGTAGGTCACGTGGTTTCGGATGTTTGGTAACTACACGTTCTTATCCATATTTACCAAAGAGCGTATTGAAACATATTCCTGTGGTCCGCCCCTCTGTGATGGAATATGATATCTGAGAAAACAAATAAAAAGGTGAATACATCGTTTAATGTTACCCTTTGAAACAACAGAGCATATACGCTCACAAACAAAAGAAGAGTCACCATACTAAATATAAGATATTTCCATCAACGGGTGATATATACAGGGTTACCACGTGTCTTCACATGCGAACTAAACTATATTTGAATTTTTGAAACAGTATCTAGTCACATTTTTTAAAGAAATCGTCGTTTTAGAATCTCCTTAATTTATTGACATTCTACATTAAATACCTACACTAACACTAAGTTCAAGAAGGTTATTTATCTTTCATTAACAAAATATATTTATTTTGAATTTGAACTTAAATACCAAACAGTATGGCCAAAAGCCGTCTTGAAAAAATTATTTCTCTACCCCAGACATACACATAAAAGTACTATAGTGGTGTATGCTATTGTGTGAATTTTTCTTTACAAAACATATACCTATCAAAGAAAATTAAAATCGACTTGCTCAAACTGCAGTTTTCCTTTTTTCACTCTCTTGAAAATAAATAAGGTGCCGTTTCTTTTGTTCTTCAGTTTATCTATTTATCTAGGACGATAGGACTAAAATATGATGACAATACGTGATATATATATTGAACACGTCATGTCATCTAACTACAGAAAAGCAATATACGTTATTAACACTACACGGCCAGTCGTTATCAGTGATGTAGCTGTTAATAGATGCTCTGATGAGACACCCTTGTCAACGACCAATTCTAGACTTGGGTGGTCTCCTAATTAGTTTTCTTCTCTAGGGTCAGGGACGGACATTGCAACACCATTATTGTTTATGAACAGGAGCTTGCATAACTGCTAATTAGCTCTGTGAGACAAGGCGTCTGTAAATTACACCACTATATCGATGGAGTAGTTGATAATGAATTACAATATTGATTTATTAGTAAAGATAATCATGTGAATATAAGATGTTTACTTATCAGACATTCTTGTGTTTGCACAAAACAACCTGGACCATATTTCGAAACTGTCTTAGTGCTAAGATAGGCGTAAGTCAATGTTAATGTATGGCACTTACGACTTTTTAGCGCTAAGAGAGCTTCGAAAATATGGGTCCTGGAACCATATTTCGAAGCTGTCTTATTCGAAGCTGTCTTAGTGCTAAGATAGTCGTAAGTCAATGTAAATGTATGGCACTTACGACTTTTTAGCGCTAAGAGAGCTTCGAAAATATGGGTCCTGGAACCATATTTCGAAGCTGTCTTATTCGAAGCTGTCTTAGTGCTAAGATAGTGGTAAGTCAATGTAAATGTATGGCACTTACGACTTTTTAGCACTAAGAGAGCTTCGAAAATATGGGTCCTGGAGCCCGTTCCACTAACCGATCTTAGCCCCAAGATCAATCGTAAGCACATCCTTTATCATGGGCAGATTGATCTTAGGGCTAAGATTGATCTTAGGGCTAAGATTGATCTTAGGGCTAAGATTGATCTTAGGGCTAAGATTGATCTTAGGGCTAAGATCGGTTAGTGGAACGGTACACTGGACACTTAAATTAACAATTATCATATAATATAATAATACCTTCTTTTAAGATTGCATTACTGTAACCTTAGTGACTTTAGGCTACCGAAGATTTTCGTCCAACAAGACCCAGATTATTGGTTCATAGGAGTTGTGGTTAGGGGCATTGACTCGTACAAGACAGCATTAGCACTAAGTCTGAGCAATATTATCGCGACACAGATTGTGCAATACAATTATTGCAATACGATTTTTCATATCGCAATATATCACACAAACCATGTTTAAGTGAAATGTATCCATATATCTTGTTTATAGGCATAGTTACCAGCTTAACTTGTTACGGAATTATTTTTGGGTGCAAGAATATGTGTTACAAATGAAGAGTATCACAAATGTTTTCTAATTATATTCCATCAAAATAAACTTATCATTTTGACTAATGGTCTATTTTTCGAAAGATTTGAAAGGCGTTTTATTAAATGTGTAATGTTTAAACTGCAAACAGAAGCATAAAAGTTGAATGTAGAGTTCACTCATTATATTGCAATACGTATTGCAATACAGGTTGTATGCATGTATTGCAATATATCGCAATACGAAATTCGGTGCAATACTTAGACCTAATTAGCACTATATATCTGGTTGTATGCTTCTCACAAAGGGTAATACGGCCGTATGTACCATCTTTGTACCAGTGTCACCCGAGCCTTCTCGGGTTGTTACTATGGCAGCGGCGTACATGGAATTTATACGCCGTGAGCCTGACGGGGTACATAAGGGAAACTGTAACGACCGTTAGCCAATCAGAAACGAGTATTTTACTGTGAGGAAAGATAACAGGTTATGTACTACTGACACGCAATATAATGTCCATGTAACTGGTGGACCCCCAATAACAGACACCCCATTAGATAGACACTATATTATATGGATGAATGAACAAATAACACAAGGCTGTTACCCGTTAGGAAAATGAAACAGTCCAACTCTAACCCTTACCAATTCTAACTCATTCATTGAAATAAAAATCCAACATATGCAAAATTTATGAAATTATGAGCGAAAATATGATGTGTACTGAATTTTTACCTGAAATAACTTTTGTCCCAGAAGAGAAACTTCACTTCAAATTTTAGAATGAATTTATTGTAAACAACATTTTTTATATAGATTTGTTTGTTATAGATTATTCAAGAAACTTTTTATTCCGGAATTACATGTTACTACTGTGTTAACAAGATGTCTCCCTGACTCAACTCCAGGCTCAACCCCTGACTCAACCCCAGGCTCAACCCCTGTCTCAATCCCTGATTCAACCTCTGCGTCAATCCCTGGCTCAATACCTGACTCAATCCTTGGCTCAATCCCTGGCTCAACCCCTGACTCAATCCCAGGCTCAACCACTGCGTCAATTCCTGACTCAATACCTGACTCAATTCCAGGTTCAACCCTTGGCTCAATTCTCTGTCTCAATCCCTGACTCAATTCCTGACTCAATCTCCGCCTCAATCTCTGTCTCAACCCCTTGCTCAATTCCTGACTCAATCTCTACCTCAAACCCTGCCTCAATTCCTGTCTCAACCCCTGACTCAATCCCAGGCTCAACTCCTGACCAAATTCTTGGCTCAACCTCTGACTCAATCCCAGGCTCAACCACTGCGTCAATTCCTGATTCAATACCTGACTCAATTCCAGGTTCAACCCTTGGCTCAAGTCTCTGTCTCAATCCCTGACTCAATTCCTGACTCAATCTCCGCCTCAATCTCTGTCTCAACCCCTTGCTCAATTCCTGACTCAATCTCTACCTCAAACCCTGCCTCAATTCCTGTCTCAACCCCTGACTCAATCCCAGGCTCAACTCCTGACCAAATTCCTGGCTCAACCTCTGACTCAATCCCTGGCTCAACCTCTGCGTCAACCCCTAACTCAATACCTGACTCAATTCCAGGTTCAACCCTTGGCTCAATTATCTGTCTCAATCCCTGACTCAACCTCTGACTCAATCCCTGGCTCAACCTCTGCGTCAACCCCTAACTCAATACCTGACTCAATTCCAGGTTCAACCCTTGGCTCAATTATCTGTCTCAATCCCTGATTCAATCTCCGCCTCAACCTCTGACTCAATCCCTGGCTCAACCTCTGCGTCAGTCCCTGACTCAATCTCCGCCTCAATTCCTGTCTCAACTCCTGTCTCGATTCCTGGCTCAATTTCTGCCTCAATTCCTGACTCAATCTCTACCTCATGAACATGAAATATCTATAGAGTACAAAAATCGCAATCAGTTCATCGTGTGAGCTCAAGTTATATTTACACACACTGCCATAAACAATAACAATATCTTTGGGGAGGTACATAAATTTATGTTGTTATGTCTCCCGGAAAGCTTTGAGGAGACATACTGTTTTCGCCTCCGTCCGTCCGTCCTTCCGTCATTTCCGAAATGCTTTCGTTTCCGGACCATATCTCAAAAACGGTTTAATATTCTTTTACGAAACTTGGTATGTGGTTAGACCTAGTGTTGGAGTGGTACCTTTTGCTATTAAGATTATTCTGGTTTTAATATTTGTTCTTGTTTCCATGGAAACAAGTTGTACTTAGTGCATATGGGGGATAGGGAAATTTTGTTATTACAATTTCACATTTTGTTATTTCCTTACATTCCACCTGGTGAAGGAGTGAGAATTAAAGAAGTTGTTATCCAGAAAATCTTCCTGTTCTTATGTATGCCATTTCTAAAAGACCTGGAATGTAGACTTTCAATATTTAGGTAACTTAAACTTCTTATAAGTTTCTTATTTAATAATTGTCAATAATATTTATTGAAATCTCTTTTTTTTTCAAACGAGTTTATTCATTTATATTTCAACAAACATTCCTAATAAAGCTTTTCTATTTATTAATTCAATTCTTTCCAGCGTAATATCTGACAAATTCAATTTGTCGATTGAAATGTTTTTGTTTAGATATCATCGATAAATGAGGCATTTAAATTCGTTTTCTTGCGTCATAATGTGATTCAATCAATCATTTGGCTCATTGTTGATGTTTTTGTCGTTGAAAAACTCTGTTTAACCTAAATTATGCGATACACGGGCTCTGTTCCATAACAGCGAGCGCTTAAATTGCTCATTGATCGCTCAATGTAGCGCTCAATGTAGCGCTCAATGTAGCGCTCAAGTAGTACAAAGGAAAGTTTACACCTCAGTTAGTTTCGATTAATTAATTAAATAACTATTTAAAAAGAAATTAGCTGTATTGATTATGGCACCATACACTAATTTTAGTAGTTTGAATGAATTACATTAGTGACTGGTTAATGTTTAGTTAGAATATCTTTGCTTAAAGGGGCATTAGCACGTTTTTGGAAAATTTTATTTTTTTAAATTTCCCATTTATAATTGTTTATGTCATTTATATTTACTTTTCAGGCTAAATCATCTTATTCCATAAACCAATTATCCATAGTGGTAATAACTGTGCTGCGTATAAAGCAAAAATTGCATGGCGGCCATTTTATTGTGAACACAATTTAATCATTTCGCATTACAAAAACGATCCCCATGGCTTTACCGAACCATGTACACTCATTTTCAATTTGATTTTCCGGAGAGAAAAAGGTGTTTTACTGTTGGTGACATTATTTTTCAAATACATTTCATCGACTTATTTGAGCGAAAAAAACGCGCTACTGCCCCTTATATGTAGACACGGCAAGAGATGAAATTTACCCCACAATGATGTTGTAAATGAGGTTGAGGCACATTTGTTGATTTTCACACAGGCGATGTCTGTTGTTTGAAGAACAAACTGAGATGTAAACACTGTACTTCAGTTTACCTCGCGATAACCCGAGTGAAGGTTTCAGTCAGTCAGTCAGTGAGTCGGTGCCCGTGTGTTGGAACACGTGCCCAGCAAACACGTGACATTTGTCTTGTTTGCCGCGCGAGGATTCCGTGGGTGTAACATATATCATTCTTCCATTTGTAGCCTTTAAAAGTTGCCCACAGTTAAATAATATGATACTTGAAAGTCTGACAAATTCATAAACTTCTGCGAAAAAAGAGACAAGTATATACGTATATAAGTTTATGACATGACGATTCAATGCTCTGTTCATTTCAGATGTCAATGTTTGAGCATCGGCGTTGTCTGTCACCTAAGAAAGAAAAACACGGAATTGAATATATATAATTACGACTGACAAGAGTTATGCCTTGTGTATTTGTCCTTCACTACACTACATTAATTATTAATTAAATATTTCTGATATTCTAAAACACTTTTAATGCTTGAATATAAACGAGTTTCACTGAGAGAATTTAAATTACGTCGGCATGTCTGCATACTTACACTGTCGGCCAAAATAAACGCCTACTTGAGTTTCCTTAAAATGAAAGATGAAATAATTTTTTAAATATAATTTATGGTGGTCTCCATGTTATGCTAAATCATAAATAATATGGAAATTCATTGAATTTGTGGAAAAACTGTGATTTGGGTCAATAACATTCATGAAAACCCTGCCCAATGAAGACAGCCATTTCCGGTTGATTCACTTGCGCACCGTAACTACGTACATCTGTAGCGTCATCACCACGTTAATGCGAATGCGTGCCTGTATTGTTGCTCGTGGTTGTATGAAAATGTGTTTCAAATGTCAAATGAAAACTGAACAATTATGTTGTCTCATTTCAACAATCGCCATTATTTCGTGACATGTCAACTTCTGAAATCTAAATATATTATGCAGAAATGTTGCAGCTTTATAATGCTAGACTAAGTATATTGTTAAACTGTTCATTATAGTTTTATATCAATGGGTCAATGGGACCGACAGCGTGCTTTATGAGACAATAAAACATGCTCGTGGTTTTTTTACGTCAGTTAGAACGTCGCTTAGCAAATGTCGTCATATGTTACGTCACTTCGATTGTTCAATGCTAGTGATAGTGTTCTACGACGGGACGCATTAATATTTTCAAAATAAAGTTTATACAAACAACTTAATATCTCCACGGTTTTTATATAAATGCGAGTAACTATTTAAAGGCATCTCATATAGAAGACTCGTTGTCGTGCTTTATTGTAGAATAAAACATAGCAGAGAGCATAAAACACTCAGGGCTGCGCCCTTCGTGTTTTATGCTCCCTGCTATGTTTTTTTCAACGATAAAGCACTCCAACTCGTCTTCTATTTCTTAAATCATATCGCGTAACAAAGTAAACTGAAGTACAAAAGAAAGTACACACATCAGTTGGTTTTTTAACATGTGTGTGATTTTCAATTACAAATAACTTAAGTTTTCGACGTCGTACTCTAAAACTGAAAACTGCAGGCATTTAGTCATCAGCCAAGGAAAAATTTTACGTGTTTTTTTAATTGCATTGAAAAAATGATATTTTGAGTTCATAAATGTTTCAAATATTATTTTGGATTAAACACAACTGTTCATCGACATGTAAAGCATTTTCTTTGCGAAAAATCAATAAATATGCCTCGGTCTGCACACATTTACAACATTTTAAACATGGTAGGGGTCATATTGTTGTAATTTTCATTTTCCTGCCCCTGTTTACATTAAACAAATATGTTCTAACTAAACATTAACCAGTCACCAATGTCATTCATTCAAACTACTGCAGATATGTGTTGTTGTATCATGCCATAATCAAATGCATCTAAAAATATAACATGGAATTAATCGAAACCAACTGAAGTGCTTACTTTCTTTTGTACCTCCGTTTTAGCATATGTTTTATATTCTGGCTTCTGTAATGAAAGCTCAAAAATTGCATTATACATTTCTGTACGTAACGATTTTTATCAAGATCTAAAATTCTTACTAAATATCCAAGAATACGCTCTAATCTAGTTGTATATGGAGGTAGTGTTCAGATCACAAAAAAACAACAGCAGTTGTGAAAACTTTAAGTAATGGAGAATGCACTAGGAGCAGTGGATTCGTATCGAGGTCTCTCCATTTTTTACCTTGCCTTCAACCTAGCCAGAAGTGGTGAAACGAATAAGCGACACCAATTGTGATCACGAGTTACGTCCCTTACCATCTGCTAACATACAGCCTATGAAATCGCCGTTTACATTCGGAACCAATTCAAAATAAGCGACGATCGACACAGTCACAGAGGCAATACAACTGTCTTCTGATTGGCTTATCCGATTAGCCTGTAGTACGTTAAAATCTTAGCACTGAAAATGCGAGGGTTGAGGTCAAGGGCGGAAGGAGAAAATATGGAAATCTTTTCGTTACGCCCGTGACGTTGTGAAGATGCCATTACTGGCTGATTTAGGCCTTGCAGTATTTCCTTAAGAAATCTGTGCTTCGAAATCCAGGCCCGCTATGCATTTCTGGTGCAGCGATTCACTATCTAGGCACAACATTAAAGCGAGGGAAATACCGCAAGACTTAAATCAGCCAGTAATGCAGATTGGCAAGAGTTATGCCTTGCGTTTGGAAGTTGTGCTTGTCTTCTGTTTATCGTTTTTGAAACTGTAACCTAAAAATATAAAAAATAATAATAATACAAGTTTAATCCTTCTTGCAACCTTTTCAGGTAAGATTTTATTTGACACGCATGCATTTTCGGACAAGGTCAATCTCAAGGACACATACCATGTAACGGCAAAGATGTATCTTACTTATTTATTGAATTACATGTCAATTCGTCTTGTCTTTCCAAGGATTCCTTCTTACATAACCATTCATAACTTTAGAACAAAGTAAGCCCAAGGTAGATACAAACATATAAACACATTGACGTTTTTGTTGTAAACATAGCATTGTGAAAAATTAGACCTGTCTTTCCAAGGATTCCTTCTTATAAAACCATTCATAACTCTAGAACAAAGGCCTGTCAGTCAGTTGTTGTCTTGAATACGATGTTGACGTTTTCTCTCAGACCTTGGTGGGTGTATATGATATATCTGTCATATATCTGATTATGAATAACGATGTTGTGTAATTATTAATGGAGGTCATTTGATATTCGAAGATTATACGCTAATTTACTTACTATTCGTGACCTAGACACTTCCTGATTAAGTGTGTAGGAAGCTAGGTCACGGTAGTGCTTTCTGCGCTTGATAACCTAATGAGAAGAAAACTATTTCTAATTACATTCCCTTGACATGACAGTGAACATCGAGAGAAAAGAGAGAGGGGGAGAAAGGTAGAGGGAGAGGGAGAGGGGGGGGGGGGGGGGTTTAAGGGAGAGGGAGAGGGAGAGGGAGAGGGAGTCAGGGAGGCAGACAGGGGGCAGAATATGTGTGTTTCAATGCATGATGACTTCACGAGACTTAAAGGGGCAGTGGCACGTTTTTTCGCTCAAATAAGTAGATGAAATGTATTTGAAAAAATAATTTCATCAATAGTAAAACATCCTTCTCTCTTCGGAAAATAAAGTTTAAAATGAGTGTACATGTTTTGGTTAAGCCATGGGAATAGTTTTTGTAATACAAAATAATAAATTGTGTTCACAATAAAATAGCCGCCATGCAAGTTTTGCTGTATACGCAACATAGTTTTTACCACAACAGATAATTGGTTTGTGTAATAAGATGTTTTACCCTCTAAAGTTAATTTAAATGACATAAACTATCATTATAAATGGTACATAGTATTATGGAAACGTATCTGCTGTCTGGGATCAAAATGTACAAAATCTGGGGCCGTATTTATAAACATTCTTAGACTATGGTAAATCCCCCTAAAAAAAATTAAGCCCTGAAATGTCACTGTTTAATATTAGAAGTTTACAATGTCAATATACATTGTGCATCAAATCACCTGAAATTTAAAAGAAATATGTACCTAGCTTTATTTATGAATGATGTTATTTCTAAGAAACTCTTTTATCAAGAGTTGCAGAAGTTTTCTATTTACTCTGATATTTATTTAAAGATTGAATAATGACTATTAATGACATATGTGATGAAAAAGGTCTACTATCAATGGAATCTATAAAAGATAAATACGGTATCAAAGGTACATTTCTAGATTATAATTACTTACTATATATTTTGCCTGACTTATGGAAACATACTCCTACCCACTCTTGTACAGAAATAAATATTAGAAGCATTAATGTTACTGAATGTCAGTTGAACTTAATGAAAACATCCAAAGGCTCAAAACTTTTTTATGACATCTTTATTTCAAAAGATGTATTCCCTAACATTTGTAACAAATGGCAAATTTTATTTCCTGAAATGTTATTTGATTGGAAAAACACATTAACAATATATATGAAAACATTAAAAGACACTAAATTACTGGATTTATTGCTTAATCTGTTAATATTGCCAATGTGTTTTGTCTGTATGTATTTATGTATACATTTGGAACTAATAACAAACCAAAAAAAAAAAAAGTTTGCTATTTGTATTGTTAAGTTATACATTAGTTGTTAATTCTAATGCACCAATCAAAAGTTCTTGTGTGATTGTCATAAATTGACAACTTATAATTCGACATTGGTTCTATCCCCTAAAATTAAAAATTTGTGTATTTGGTATAGTATACAAACAAGTCATGAACATCAGAGAGACTAATAACATAGAAAAGTAATAGTATTATTGCTTATAAACTCATCATAAAGAAAAAGAGGATACTAAATGACCTTCCATATTATGGTATTTTCATTAAACAAGATAAGTATTTATTATAAAATAAAGCAATCATTGTAACGTCACAACTGTACAATAGTGTGACGTCATATTTGCAGCAGTATTACACTAGTGACATGTATATATTTAATTTTAATATTTACATCATGTATAAGTGTTAATGTCATTTTCAGTTCATGTGAGAGCAGCGAACCTTTCATTTTCACTGGCATTAAAATTCAGATAATGGACAATGTCAATTTCCATTAATTAATGTAAGGTTTAATTGTTAGTCATTCTTAATTTTTGTTTCAAATTAAAAAAAAGCATAACAGAACATTTATCAATTAAAACTACTTTCCCCTTAAAATCAGATTAAAGTTTTGATGAGCACTTAATAAATGCCAATGTCATGTTTTCAGTGCAAGTGAGTGCAGTGGTGGACTTGATGTACCGGTAGACAACACAGTTCCATGCTCGGTTGGGGTCCCATTCGCTGTTTCTGTCCCTGTTCAATCAACATCGGTGGTCCCTGTTCAAGCGACAACGGTCCCTGTTCAAGTGACAGACAGGAAGAGGGAACTTGAATTAAAAGTTTTAGAGGCTCAACTGGAGTATTATCAGCTAAAAATTAAGAAAATGAAAAAGGATTAGGAATATGTACCATTAAGTAACATTGTTATATTTGGGATCATACTATCTGCAATGTACAAATTCTAATCCACTAATGTGTATCAACATCTCTATGGTAATTGGTGCCTGACTCTGAGGGGTGGGTATGAATCCTAATTTACAAGCACTGTTAATTTTGCACATGGATGTTGAATTTTACAAATAAAGATTGGGCAGTGCAATTATTGCATTAGGATTTTCATTTAGCAATATTTCACACACAAAAACTAAAAATACAAGAACATTTTTGGGCTGTTATATAAGTTGATGTTATGGAAACTACTTTCATGTAATCATATCTTTTAATTTTATGATAATAATCTACAGGATATGTTTATGATATGATTTTCAAGTTGGGCCTTTTGATGAAATCATCCAGGACAAAATTTGCAGACTTAAAATCATATAAATTTTGTGATTGCATTGACACGCTTACTGAGCTTAATTTATTTGTTGACTTTAGATGTTGAAGAAATTTATCAACTGAGTCTGACTTATTTTGCAGTGTTTAATAGAATTTTAAAATTGTATCTGAATTGTTTTAATCTCCGACACATTAAATATTATTATCCAGTGCTACTCTTTCAGATAGTGTGATCCTAATTATAACAAGTTTACAGAAAAAAGACTGCAAGTAAAGATAGTCAATTGCTAAATCTCAAAATAACATGTTTATAAATTATATAATTTTTGTAATGAAATTTCCAATCCTTTATATGTTTATTATTTGACCCCAATTAATAAAATAATAACTAAATATGACTGGTGATGAAATAAGATAAGACTATTAAAACTAGCGACATGAGTTTGTGATACCACATATTCATTTCCAGTAAATAAAGATTGGGAAAACAAAATTAAAAATACATAATTCACTGGCTGTGAGTCCAGGGTCTGCATGTTGTGAAATTGCAGGTGTTACTGATTTAGTCTAACACTCAGTTGCTAAGGAGTCTATGAAACTATGAGCCTATGAGAAACAGGATTTTTAGAAACAAATAAGGACTCTTATTCATTATGTAATAAATGTTGATAATTCCAGAATAAAAATAAGAAGTAAATCAATAAAATGCAAAGGTCTACATTATTGATAATGAATATGGATTAATGTATAACCAATTTTCATAATAACTTTTAAATTTGATGACTGGGCAATGACTTATTATGTGATATCTTAATATTTTCCTTTAGAAAAAATTAATAACATGATTCCTGATGAGCTTCAGAGCCAGTGGCTCTATTTTTTCTATAATGAAATATCCAATCCTTTATATGTTTATTCTTTGCTCAAAAATATTATATATTTCTTAAGACAGTAATATATAAAGATATAAATTTACTTTGAGTACATAATTATTACACTGTTGTCATTGTTAATATTTAAACTGAATAAAGAACAAGAAATATTGAAAAATATGTTGTTTATTATCTTTTGAATGGAAACATTCCTTAAAGTTTTCTAAAGTTGTATTATTGATTTGCAAATATTATAATGCTGTGAACTTAATTCCACAACTGGTTATTACAATAACATGGTGGTAATTTTTAGCAAACTTTGAGGATTAACCTGGTTAACAGGTAACATGTTAACTTTCATTGCATAATTTGCTAAATTAATCAAAATTCAGTGAAAATATTAAAATTACCATGTTTAGAAGTGAAGGTTGACAAACTGTTGTCTGTATCTGACACCATCTGCTGGCTGCTGAACAAGTGGAGGAGGCTGTCTCTGTCCATCTTGATGTCCATCTTGTCCAGGGGGAAGTGGGATATTTCTTTGTTTGCAGATGTTGTGCAGCATTGCACAGACTATCACAACCTGTAAAATATACAATTACTTGATTGGGAGTAATTTTATTACCTACAACTGTTGAACAGTCTCTTGTAATTTACATTTCTCATTGAAAAATAATGAAAATTAATTTTGATTGGTAAATGAAACCTCACCCTCATGTCTTCTTATATAAAAAATATCAATACTCGGCTATTATTTTATCAATTAAGTTTGATATGTTTGATCTGAGGAGACAGGAGGATGAAATTCTCAATATAAGAAACATGATTATTCACAATCACATACGTTCAAATAATATATTACAGGCGTTCTAAATGTTAACGCGTGTGACATTATTTTAAGTTTCAAAAATAGTTCCGTCACTTGAGTTCTTGTAATTTGCATCTTTATCTATATATGAACCTAACTTACAAAATTTTTTTGGAAAAAAAAAACAAACAAACAAAAAACCTCAGTCATTTACAAACCTTTGATGCTTTTTGAGGTGTCAGTCTAATCTCCCCATGAAGAACATGGAACCTTCTCTTTAATTGGCCTATGCCTCTCTCCACAACACTTCTTGTAATCTTGTGTGACCTAAACAAAATCATATGAAAATTAACAAGAGTGTTTCTGTTCATTTTTAGAAATCAATAAAATAAATCGATGAAAATGTAAAACTATATGTTGCTTAAATAATAGACATTTAAAAAATATATATTTACATGTATAATGTATATTTTGAAATAATTATTTTTTAATTTATTTTTTAATTTATTTTTATATTCATTAAATTAACTTATTTGATACATTTATCTTGCAATTCTATTTATTGACAAGAAATATCTCTACCATGTTTCGTAATATCTATATTAAAATTATCATTCATAAATATTCAAAAGCTGTATTTTGTTTCGTTAAAGAAACACAAATCCATATTACAGAATTTACCAAGTTGCAAAGGGAAGCTACTCTAATTCATGTATGTGGACCGGAGAACTAGGAAGTGATCACAGATGATCAATGATTAAAAACAAACGAAATACCTGTTATAATTACTCTCTGGTCCAGCTTGCGGGTGCAGGAAAGGTGTCAGAAGATATCTCTTACAGGGATAACCGCTGTCGCCGAGTAAATGAGATCCAGCAGGCACCAAACCCCTTTCAAAAAGTTGGCGAACGCCGCTTTCGTTGAAAATGCGAGCATCGTGTGTCGCCCCTGGCCATTTGGCAACCACATCTCTGATGAACGAGTCCGAATCGAACACAACTTGTACATTCAAGGAGTGATAATTCTTGCGATTAACAAACTCGACTTCATCTTGGGAAGGAGCTACTATTCGGATATGAGTTCCGTCAATGACGCCAATTACACCGGGGAAACCCGCAAGTGCGTTGAATTGACGATTATGGCGTTGCGTTTCCGCCTGTGATGTCGGCATTGAAATGAACTGTTGAAAAATGTTAGGGTCAGAAAGTGCTGTCAAAGTTTCTGTAATCACTCTGCTGACTGTCGGCTGACTTACGCCAAAGTCGTCCCCACTGCAAAGCTGCATTTTGCCTGTAGCCAAATACCGAAGTGTTATTGCTATCTTTGTCTCGGCGTCCAGCGAGTGATTCCTTTTAGTTGGACTTGTCAAGTGCTGCCGGACTAAATCAGTTAAGAACATTATTCCCCCCAAATCCATACGGTACCTCTTTATCAATTCCTCGTTGGTATACTCCGCTAAGACATTTTTTCTGATTCTAAAATCTCTCAAGCGGCGTACGTGAGCGGCCATTTTGTGAAGATAAGACAATTCTTAACAAGTTAGGAGTACTACAGGAGGACTCCTAAATATTTGACGTATTTAGGAGTAACTCTTAGAGTAAAAAGTTTTATAAATATGACTTATGGACTTAAGAGTAAACTTAACGGAATTCTAAGATTTTTTTGGACTTAAGAATTCTTAAGAATTCTAAGAATTTTTATAAATACGGCCCCTGATCACCTAGGCGCATGGAACGTCCCCACAAAGCTTCGGGGTGAAATGGTTCTGGAGGTGAAGTCGAAAAGTCAAACGTTTGGCAACGTCACAAACCACTTTCCCAAATATACATTCTCTTGGTTGAACTTTGGTTGGTTTTATAATATTTATGATTTTCAATTTTAAATATCTTGAGTTTTCGACGTCGTACTCTAAAACTGAAAGGTGTAGGCCTTTAGTCATCAGTCAAAGAATATCTCTACGTCGTTTATAATTATTTTTTAAAATTAATTTTTAAAGAAAAACATTATTTAAAAA
Organism: Gibbula magus; assembly: GCA_936450465.1. Taxonomy (NCBI): domain Eukaryota; kingdom Metazoa; phylum Mollusca; class Gastropoda; order Trochida; family Trochidae; genus Gibbula; species Gibbula magus. The sequence continues at coordinate 19,038,816 of OW388300.1, read as the reverse complement.
TTAATTTGAATAAATGAGAACTGTTCATCGACATATAAAACAAATTTTATGTGAAGATCAATAAATGTGCCTCATTCTGAAAATTTACAACATTTTAAACATGGTAGGGGTCATGTTTGTGTACATTTCATTTCTTAGCCATGTCTATAAACAAAGATATTTTAACTAAAAAATAACCAATCACCGATTAATTCTTTCAAACAACTGTAGATAAGTGGTGTTGTATCGTGCCAAAATCAAATGAATCTCAATTCTTTTAAAATATTGAATAAATCGAAACCAAATGAGGTGTGTACTTTCTTTTGCCTGGCAATTTAAATGCCGGAGCTTGTCAACGCCATTTATACAACATTATCAAGCAGTAGGGGAGACCGGGGCAGGTTCGGCCCCGGGGCACGTTCGTCTTTTCTCTGTAATTTTTGTTAGGTGCTCACTTTAACTTCAGTTGGTGATTCCCAAGCAACCACGTGACCTAACTCATGTACACATAACCAAATGGTGGCGGTTCCACATGTTAATTTACGATCTGTGAAAGAAAAACCGTTTTTCATTTAGTAGAGTAATATTTCCCCCTTCAATTCAGTTTGTTTTTGACAAATATTGCCTGTACTTATGTTTGTGTTCCTCAATGGAGGTGAACCAACATGGCAAGGGGTATATGTAATGATTATGTAATGTGGGTATGGTGGCTGTGTATTATCGCAGAGGTAACATAAAGGGGACATGTGGGTCTGGGGCACGTTCGGCCCCTACTGACGGGGCACGTTTGGATACATATATCATAACTGTGATTGATGTTCATTGGGAATTTTGACTCAGTTCTCCTTTGTGCGACTAACAAATATGCATATTTGTTCATGGTACTGTTTTTTATAACATTATTTATTAATAACGAGAAGGGAGCGGTAATTAGTTCACATTTCAGTCGATTGTATAATCAGATCTGTTTCTTTCTTGGGGTACGTTCGGCCCTGCACATCAATTCTTAATTCATAAAATGAATACTGAATCTACATGATAATAAACTATATCTATACAAAGCAATGATATGTCGTCTTTTATCGGAAATATATGAGAATAATCTATATTAAATAGTCAGCTGTTGCCTCTATTTTAACTGATTAGGGCCGAACATGCCCCGTTTTTGCCAAACCTGCCCCTGGGGGTAGCCGAACCTGCCCCGAGGCGGGGTAAGTTCGGCTTTTAACCCCAGTGTCAAGAAAGCATAGTTATGTGAAAAAGTTATAATATTAGCCATTGTGAACAATTACTACAAGACAGTTAAGATGTCTCTCAATACGTGTACAAACAAGCGCAAGGATATGTCATTTAGCCAACCCATTACATTTATTTTGGTGAAAAGGGGACAAACCTGCCCCGGTCTCCCCTATTATAATTGGGAAATGATATAATGATTAAAGTAGTCCCGATGGTTATTTTGTATAAACGTCAAAGTATGCAGATGGTTCAACAAGTGCTCAAAGGGTGATAAGTCGGACAATCTTGCAAGATAATGTCATTGACATTATTCGGAGAAAGGAAGTCTCTTGTAATATTGGATGTATGACCTGTCATCATCCTGCAGAAAGGTCATTGTCATTGAATACCCATCCTCGGTTACCCATGGTTTTATATATGCTCCGCTACTCTCCACTATATCACCATGGGTAATGTAGTGGAGAGTAACGGAGCATACATAAAACCATGAGTAACCGAGGATGTTGAATACCATGTTCCTAAACACGCCTGGGCTCTGTTCCATAACAGCGAGCGCTTATAATCACTCATCGAGTGCTACATTGAGCGCTCATTCCTCCTGAACGACACGGTGTGATTCCTCGAGGTTTGCTCGCTTTGCTACGTAGCGCTACATTGAGCAATCGCGTTAAAGAGAAGTTTAATGTAGCGCTGAATGAGCGATTATAAGCGCTTTCTGTTATGGAACAGAGCCCATCTGACTGTACTTCTGCTGCCCAAATCATGTTCGACCAAAGCTGAATCACTGTGACGAAATGATTCCGCAGATGTCAAATATGGCGGCGTAAATTTCCTTTGGCGTTGATGACACTCGGTTTTCCGAATCTTGTCATGCCATTGGTCTGACCTGTTTGTATCCTTAATTGCTGAAGCCTAATTATTGTAGATTGGGCGCCGCCGAAGATGCAATCAACCTGGGCACGTCGTGCTCCCAACTGCAGGGTACACAGTTCCCTCCCTCGCTTTTTAGCGTGCAGTCTTGGTATGCAAAATGTGTGGTCGTAACGACAGTGTTGCTTAACATGATGATTGGCGGTTTTTATACCGTTCGACTCCATCTTGTCCTTATTTGGGTGCAATACATTTTTGATGAAAAAAGTTCGTTAAAGTCAATATCTGGGAACATACATCATTTTTCACTGGGTACGTTTAAAGTTGTGCCCAAGTGATGTTGTTGAATTATAAAATTCCAAATTAAAACACTAGTTTGATATTTTTGGAAAAGAAATTATTTTGGTATAGTTTCTTTTGCCTGTGAGTTTATGTGGAATAATTAATTTGGAGAACACACATTTGTGCCAACTTATTCGAACAAGTCATTTCACCTATATAGACTATAAGAATACAACATCGTGAGTTCTGAAAGGAAAACCTATGCTTTAAGCATCTTTTTATAATTCGAAGATGGGAAATAAATCCGCATTGCTTAACCGAACCATAGCCATTTGTTTTAGAACCCTGTTTCATGGTTGAGGAGGATTGCTTAGCAATTGGTAACATTTATTTTCCCATTTTGTGAGATCGATTTAATTTCGTGACATGCTACAGTTCCTTTACGACTCTTCCGTGTTATACAATATCTTTTCTCATAATCTGAAATGTCAAATACTTACATGTACAATATATTGTTATGTGGAATAATCTTCACAAAGTCATTTCACCTGTAAAGTAAAGTAACACATCGTACTTGACCAATTCAGTTTACTTTTATTTTCTAATGACTTTGAAACTGTCTGATTAATACACCAAACTAGCAGATGACGTTACATACGTGGTCAAGATTCATCTGGGTATCTTTTGTATTAAAGGCACAGTACAACAACTGCACTTCTGTCTACCAAGCAGTGCGGTGGGTACCCGGTACGATAGGACGGCAGTCAGAATAATTATTAATTGAGCGCCGGACAGTAACCGGTTTTATTACCCATATGGTTAAAAATAACCGAGTTAATATTATTGATATGAGCACATGTGCACATATCACGTTTGCCTAGCAACCATTGTTTCACCACGACTTCCCGTACTTTTCGTCTGTGACGTCATAAAACGATTGTTCGTGACGTCACTGTCGCTTGCCGTCGTCAGAGAAGTGGGTCGTTTTTGACTGATTTTACGCGAATAAAAAGGAATAGAATGGGTAATAAAGAAATTATTACACTCGAAAGTGTGCCGTATGACTTTAACGAAACTCGTGCAAATTTATGTATAACCCTCGCTCTCGCTCGGGCAATACAAAAATTCACACTCGTTTCGTAAAAGGCAAATGACACACTTCCTCGGGTAATAATCTCTATGTTTCCAACTCAGTGAGGATATGTATACAATAGGCATGTGCCAATATAAATAATTATAATAATAATAATCGATATTAAATAATAATATAATAATAGTAATTAGTAAAGTTTGCTTTGGGGGATTTTATTTAGCGTGTTTCAATCTATCCTGTAATCAGAAATCGTATATATAATTTGATAAACATTCTTTTGAACGCTAATGTATAGTCCACGGTAGTCGTCTTTGATATAACATATCCTCCATTAGCGACCAAATACAACCTGTATAGATAATGGATCACTTCAAAGATTGTTTACTTCGCATTAAGAGTATTTTTAGACGTATTATGACTTTATGAATCACAAATGACATCTTTGACACACGACACGATCTAAAGTAGCGCGTCGCCCACATCTTACCGCCATCTTGGAGCTGCAGACGAGTTCTCTAGAATCAATACCTTCCCTGTATTGCAGACTCTGGTAACCATGGCAACCCTTCTGTTGGAACATGGAAATGAAGCATATTTTGGTATGACGAGGCGCCGCTTCTATGCTGTGGTCAACAGGTTGTCAGGTGGATATGCACTCTAGCGGAAGTCTGTCAACAGCTGGGCGAAGATATATGCAATGGACATTGATTTATTTGGAAACAATTTTGTGCATTGACAACTTCTTTAGTTTCGGATTGTATGATGACATTTTGTCTAGCGAATGACATGCAGCTTTAGACAAACTTCAGAGGTTAGTTATAAAGTACGATGATAATACAGATGATCCAAAATGTTATTTTAGACCAAGGATGCAATGAATAAATAGATCACTGTGTTTAATTTAAAAAGATACTTCTTGATATGGTTGTATAAATCACGTTGACAAGCTCCGGCATTTAAACTGCCAGGCAAAAGAAAGTACACACCTAATTTGGTTTCGATATATTCAACATTTTAATAAGAAATGAGATTCATTTGATTATGGCACGATACAACACCACTTATCTGTAGCTGTTAGAATGAATCAATTGGCGATTGGTTATTTTTTAGTTAAAATGTCTTTCTTTAATGTTGACAGGGGTAAGAAATGAATTGTACATCAACATTACCCCTGCCATGTTTAAAATGTTGTAAACGTGTACAGAATGAGGCACATTTCTTGATTTTCACATAGAATGTGTCTTCTCTGTCGTTGAACAGTTGTCATTTATCCAAATTAACTTTTGAAAATCTTTTAAATTTTAAATTTATTTGTAAAAAAAATATAATGACGTAGAAGAATTCTTTGACAGATGACTAAAAGGCCTACACTATTCAGTTTTAGAGTACGACGTCGAAAACTCAAGATATGTGTAATTGAAAATCATCCATATACTGAACAGCAAAGAAACGCGAGTTTTAATGATTATAATTCCTGTTTGCATATCAGCCCATGGTTTGTCATATCATTAGTAAATGTCGGAGACCATGTTGAGCTATTGGTACTGTAGAGTACAGATGGTTACCATTGCAAAATCAAAGGGTATTAGTTCGCGAAAATGCACGTCACATGTGGTCATGGTAACATTATCTGCATGAGCCCGGTAAAATTCAAATTACTCGTGATGTAATCCGAGACTAGCTCTGTGAAAAGCCTCAATGTTTCAGAAGTTAACGCTTGGCAAAAAAAAAACCATGAAATTTTCGGAAACTGGGATATTGGCCGATTGCATGCTGAACAGATGCAGGACTGTAAATGTGCTCGTGGAACCGAAAAATAATGCAATACCTTGACATTTTATCAAAATGAGACCCATAAAACCAATCTGAATGAAATTCAAAATGACGTCATAACGTCAAATCAACACCAGCAAAGACAGGGGTTTTGCATCAAACAACTTCATGTTCCACATGTTCCATTTGTATGTAAAGCACATTGGGCCCTTCATCATCCGAACAGGAATGTTACTGTTTGCCCATAGAATGACTATGGCACAAGATAATTCTCTGCAGAAGTTCTACACCACTGTTGACTTTTCGTTATGTCAGCATGTTGTTCAACACGTTATTAACATAATGTTTGTGAAAAAATTTGAATGCTCTGGTATTATAAATTTGCTCAATACAGCGTTATCAGTAATTACGAAATTGTTACAGTGGACTCAAGTTTCTTTTGCTGTTCAGTATATGATAAAACCAACTAAGGTGTATACTTTCTTTTGCCTGGTAGTTTAAATCCCTAACTATATTTTTTCCAGATGATCCAAAACATCAATTTAAACCTAGGATTTCACAATGTTTCATTTTGACTTTAATACTTGCCAAAATATCATTTTAGCTGATGTCAGTTCCAAAATTTCACTCAACTTTCATATTCATCGTCAAATATCTTTACTAGTTTCCAATTAAAATCGAGCAACATCCGCCAATGGTTATTCAGATGACAGATACCGTACACTTGTAACAACTGTGTAAGTGATATTTGTCCGAGCGTATGAGATGATACACCTACAGATTGGCTCAGGGGCACTTTGACTCAATCTGTAGGTGTATCAGCGCATATACTCGGAAAAGTATTTGTATAAACTGCTTACACCTCACTTTAGTCGAGTTAATAAAATTGTATATATTTTCGATATTGTAAATTTAAAAATTTTTCAAAACCTTGGTTGGGCCCCACCTATCATGCTACGCGATTTACATTTCACTTTCCACGTCTGACACCTTGGTCGACGCACGTGCAATGCGTGGTTATGTTATTCTCGTGAATCACGTTGTTTGGTTGTCAGCACGATCCCCATGTGCGTTTCGTGATTTTCCCTTCAAGGGGCGAAAGCATCGTTCTAACTGACAAACAACCTCAGAGATTCTAACAGCGCTTCGCAGCCTCTGGGATAAAAGCGCTACGATAATAAACCAAGGGTTCCATGTTCGATTCCAGACTCATTCATAAAAATATTATTTTATCATATTTGAGATGTTTTAGGATCTTATTAAGATTAAATACAAAACACTTTATTCTTTCTGAAATGTATTAGTCATGTGTGACTGTGAAGGTTACTTGAGAAAAGTGTAAGTGTATTTAGAAAAGTGGAGTTGTATTAAGAAAAGTATCTGAGTGTATTGGGTAAAGTGTAGGTGTATTGGTCGTTGACTCCTTTTGTCTGTCTGTCCCTCCGTCCGTCCGTTCGTCTGTGATCACATCGTTTTCAGAGCAGAACTCGAAAACCGTTAGGCCCATTTCTACAAAACATATAAGCTGATTAATCATCTCATGTAGTTGTGCCTTTAAGGGTTTTCAACTTTCTCGATTTTTTTTTTGTCGGTTTCCACGGAAACGTAATTTAGACATGTGTCTCCGAAGCGGAACTCGAAAAACATCAGGCCAAGTTAAACACAACTTGCTTTGATTACTAATCACCACATGTGGTTGTTTAGAACTTGATATCAGCAAGGCCTATAAAAGAACTCATTCAAATTTCACCACGTTTTACTTACAGCTAGGCCTACATGAGTCAAGGATATGTTAAAATGAAATGATTCAGTTAACTTACAAGACGCAGCACAAACATAGCCATTTACTCATTAAAAAGACTACTATCGCCTATATAAAATAAGGCATTTAAGCTTGAAATTATAATAAATGCATTGATATAAAATGTTTATGAATTGCGAACAGTGATATGATAATGTAAACGATTGATGAAAAATGATGCCATAATGTGAACTATTTTTTAACATATAACGTGTGCGATTCAATGTTTTATAATAGTATATGAATGTTCGTTTCACTAGTATTAGTAAGAAAAGCTCTCCGTTCCTACAATCAACAGTTTTGTACACTGAGTCAGAAGCTCCCTGTATTTAACTATAGGGGAGGAATAACCAAATAAGAGTATCAGAGGGAAAAGACGAGTAGTCAGAAATATATTCTACCTAGATACGTCCCTTGTTGAGAGCTCTTGTTTATCATAGTCGTATCATGGTTATTAATAATCATAAAAATAGAGCCATATTATTGGCCCTGTAACTCAACAGGTAATATAAACATATCCAATAATAAGGCATTGTGCAGTCATCAAATTTGAAAATTATTATCCAAATTGGTTATACATGTACATTAATCCACATTCATATAGCTTTTCACAACCTGACTTTTTGGGGAGGAACAAATGCGAGATTTAAACGCGAATCCTATTTCTTTTTCTGCCAGATATTTAAGAGCATATATATAGAGAGAAAAAGTTTGACCCCATAGGTGCAAGGAAGGTACTTTCCCAAAAATGTCAGTTTTGGGGATTTAGAGGTTCTTGAGAAGTACAAAATGTCTTATGTGGACGGACGACGGCCTATGCTATAAGCCTATCTGGCATTTCGGCCCTTTTGGGCTAAAGTGGCATCGTCAAACATCCAAAATATGACCCGGTTTTTAATCCTTTGCTAAACTATAGTAATTTTCAATGCTAAAAGGTTATATCTGTCTCTTTAGGCCCCTTTACACAGACATGAAGACCGTTGTGCGTCCTCTGTGCGACCAAAAAACATAACAGATCGCCGTTGGACGCTAAAGGGAGGCAGAATGGTTGCTAAGGTCGTGAGGAGGTGGCACATGGGATGTTGAGACATCGCGATTGACCGCAAAGGACGCGGAGGACGCCAAATATTTTCGAACATGCTCAAAACTTCCGCAGAGGGGTCGCCGACGATTCTGGTCGCTCAAGGGTTGCTCCCATGAGGCATATGGACGTTCTGGGGTCGCAAAGGACGCTCAATGATCGCCATGCAAGAAATTCGCTAACGTTGGGCGATGCCTCTGCCTCCCTTGGGCCATCCTACTGCGTCCTCTGTGCAATCAGAGCCGTTTATATCACGACCGTTCTGCCTTCATGCAGCGACCACGACAACCTTTGTGCGACCATGACGAGTTTTGTGCCTTCTTTCTGCATTCACTCAGCCTTCTGTGAGCGTCCTCGTAAATTCTCAAAAAAATAGATGATCTATTCTCACATGTTTCCTTGTTTCTGTTGACGAACCATTGATAAGACTATGGCATCAAAAGAGAGCAAGACAACAGAAAAGTCAAGCACATAAGATGTATAAACTCACTTGTAAAGAAACGCCATCACATATTTAACAATAACAACTGGAATGCTGCTGTCGGATAAAGTCGATTTTAAATGTCTTTGATAATAAAAAGTTTTGTAAAGAAGTAAGCACGATTTCATTCATTCGGGTTTGATCTTTATTCAAACACATTCGGGTGTTGGAATAGCTTTTTCAACATGGATTTTGGTCAGAATGTTGGATAATTTTGTTACGAAATACCGAAAATTAATTAATAAAAGATGTTGGCGACCTATTTTATCTCTCTAACTTTAATTTTTAACTCTCAAATTGAAGCACCGTCACGGTAGGACATCGTAAAACAAGCCAAAAGGTCCGAGCGTTATTTTACTCTACTTTATCTCCCCGTTTAGATTTTAAAAAGTTTTTAGAAGGCATGATTTTCAGAAATATGAACAGATAATGTTTCATAAACTTAAATGTAACCGATTTGACTTCTGGAGAATGATGAAGCCCTGTTTCATTCGTATGTTTACCCGTGGATTTAATAATTTCATTTTTTTGTATATTTGTTTCTTTAGTTTTTAAAAAATAAATACCATTTTCTTCTGCAAAAAAAAAAATGACCATGTTGTTAAGCAGCAGAGCTTGTTTTCTTTTATTGCAGCTGCAAAAGCTAATTGGTTGGTTATTTCTGACTGTTGGAATGGGAATGAAACAAATGGAGACTAATGCAGCTTATTATAGGCCCAGTCTGTCTCAGTCTGATTAAAACCGACGGTATTCCGCGGGAAAAAAGTGCAAAATAGTGCATCTACCGGGATACGAACTCATATCGTTCGGAGGTTTCCACGCCAAACCGTCTGGAAACAGTCCATAGACTAGCGTGTTCGAGCGCAATTCAGGTAGCCAATCAAAAGATGCCCAACAAATGCTTTCGGTGCGAGAAGTTAGGGGCAGATAACTCCAAACAGCTATCCTTTTGTCTGTTCCAAATGCTTTCAAAACAGCGACCGTTTAAAAACTATGATGTGATTGGTCAGCCATTTGACTGGGCTTTGGCTGCGCTAAACTGGTTCGGAACACACGCCTATACGGGATGTTCTCAGACCTTGTGGCGAGGAATCTACAGAACCTGTCCGTATCCCGGTAGATATAGTATTTTGCAAATTTTATTCCTCGAAACAAGGTCGATTTTAATCAGACTGAGTCTGTCTAGGTTGCCGAACACTCACAGGGATCACTGAAGCATTGTTCTGGGCTCTGTTCCATAACATCCATAACAGCGAGCGCTTAATAATCGCTCATTGAGCGCTGCATTAAACCTCTCTTGAACGCGATTGCTCAATGTAGCGCTACGTAGCAAGGCGAGCAAACTTCGAGGAATTTGCGCTGTATCGTTCAAGAGAGAATGAGCGCTACTTGTTCGCTACTTGAGCGCTACAATAAGCGATCAATGAGCAATTTAAGCGCTCGCTGTTATTGAACGGAACCCAGGTATCGCAGAGGAGGCAGAAGTGTTGCTGCATGCTCGGCCAACTGTCGCCATAGTCGTCAATGTTGGCACAGCGAAGGCACAGAGGAGGCACAGAGGAGGCACAGAGATGGCTGACGGGTTGTAAGGGGATCGCCCTTGATGCTGAAATGATGTTAGGGTTGCACAGTGAACGCCCAGCGAAGGCAGTGTGGAGGCTCCGTAAACGTGCAGGTCATTCAAAGATCGTCATGGAAATTACCATTATTTGCATTTTAGGTCGTACAAAGGACGCACGAAGATCGCAGGAGCATTTACAGAGAAACGGGATTTCGCGAAATCGGCCGACCATTGAGCGTCCTGTCCATTTCTGTGGTCGCTCAATGGTCGTACGAAGGACGCGACTCAGTGTAAATTGGCCTTTATATATTACACCTGGTCGTTGCTATAACATGCATCCCTTACCGTTCCGAAGAAAAATGTGTGCATATAAATTTGTTTTGATTTTTATGATCGATATTTAATCAGGGTGTCAGTGAATAAATGGACCAGTAATCGCTAGAAAATCTCACTATGCTTTGTCCAGTACGTCGGTTTGATATCGTGAAGCCGCCTCACCTCCGTCGGAAAGTGTGGGTACATCTAATATATGTCCATGTTCACTAATTACCTGTCTGTGGTGATGTATGGTGCCTCATATAGAACAATCCAATTAACGAAACACGCAAACTCATGTAATATCCGCACCTGACTCAATACTGACATTTTGCATGGAGAGGTACACGGCGATGATGAAGTGGTGTAGACGAAAACAGATTGGGCAAATGTTAAACATCGGCGGTAGGTGTACACAGTAATGTAATTAGTGTATGTAGATGATGTAATATATACATAGTGTCAGTAGCAGTTACCAGCATGATGTATGGCGGTGAAACACGCCAGCTTCGCGCCGACATACAAAGTACCATACTGGAGTGTATTGTAGTATCGCACCAAAACCCTAACCGCAAGACGTTTTTTGCAAAATTTATTTTTTCAAATTTCCCATTTATAATGACAGTTGATGTCATTTAAATTAACTTTAGAGGGTAAAACATCTTATTACACAAACCAATTATCTGTAGTGGTACAAACTATGTTGCGTATAAAGCAAAAATTACATGGCGGCCATTTTATTGTGAACACAATTTATTATTTTGTATTACAAAAACGATTCCCACGGCTTTACCGAAACATGTACAGTAATTTTAAACTTTATTTTCCGAAGAGAGAATGATGTTTTACTATTGGTGAAATTATTTTTCAAATACATTTCATCAACTTTTTTGAGCGAAAAAACGTGCTACTGCCCCTTTAAGACCAATGTTGTATTCTAGGAAAGTCGGCATGCAATGGTAAATGTTTCCTCTATCGTACAAATCTTAGTTATAAGGTTATATTTCTGTTTTAGTGTTGGGGCGACTTTATTCTTCTAGTTCTATAGAAAATATCTGTCTTGGACGTCTGAAAAACACCCAAAGGCGGCAATGACGTCATCGTCAGAATGGAAATGTTCAGTCTGATTAAAACCGACGGTATTCCGCGGGAAAAAAGTGCAAAATAGTGCATCTACCGGGATACGAACTCATATCGTTCGGAGGTTTCCACGCCAAACCGTCTGGAAACAGTCCATAGACTAGCGTGTTCGAGCGCAATTCAGGTAGCCAATCAAAAGATGCCCAACAAATGCTTTCGGTGCGAGAAGTTAGGGGCAGATAACTCCAAACAGCTATCCTTTTGTCTGTTCCAAATGCTTTCAAAACAGCGACCGTTTAAAAACTATGATGTGATTGGTCAGCTATTTGACTGGGCTTTGGCTGCGCTAAACTGGTTCGGAACACACGCCTATACGGGATGTTCTCAGACCTTGTGGCGAGGAATCTACAGAACCTGTCCGTATCCCGGTAGATATAGTATTTTGCAAATTTTATTCCTCGAAACAAGGTCGATTTTAATCAGACTGGGAAATGTTAACAGGAAATAAGATTGGAAGAGTTTGAAGAGACAGTTCATGAAGCCAACAGTCATGGATATGACATGGTAGCCCTCGTTCAATTTTCGATAAGATATCAAAAGTCTTGGTACCACTCGAGTCGAAACATTCCTCAGTTCAAAGGTACCATGCACATGCCAACTGCACCAGCGATGGCACATTCGGTTTGGACCATGGATTTCGTTAACATCTCGGTAAAAAGTTGATTTTGGACGACTAGGGCATGTTCATCTTTAATGGTCCCTCGGACACACTTGAATTCAGCTGGGTAGGTAGTCTCTCATAACAGCCCATAACCCTACAGGGGCGCAAAACAAGTTAAAGTAGATTCAAGTACCTATATACCAAACTGAACCATCTCAACTGTAAATCTTATTGTGTCAGTTTATCAATTCTTTTAATTGAAAATTCCGCCATTTATATGAAACGGTTTTTTTTTTGTGGTTAAGAAATTGTTCCTTTATTCTTTATTCCTACTCCATACTTAATCACTCGTTAGGGTGAGTTCATTATGTCAGACAGGGGGTCTAGGACAAAAGCCACCCGGACAAAAGCCTCCCAAATTGTATTTAATTATTGAAAAACGACAACAGGTAACTGCTTGTGTTGTTTTAACGAATTGTAGGGGCTATGGGGTGTAGGGGTAATGGGTTGTAGGTTTAATGGGGTGTAGGGGTAATTAGGTGTAGGGGTAATGGGTTGTAGGGGTAATGGGTTGTAGGTGTAATGGGGTGTAGGGGTAATTAGTCGAGGGGTAATGGGTTGTAGGTGTAATGGGGTGTAGGGGTAATTAGGTGTAGGGGTAATGGGTTGTAGGGGTAATTAGGTGTAGGGGTAATTAGGTGTAGGTGTAATGGGGTGTAGGGGTAATTAGGTGTAGGGGTAATGGGTTGTAGGTGTAATGGGGTGTAGGTGTAATTAGGTGTAGGGGTAATGGGTTGTAGGGGTAATGGGCTATAATCGCTAAGTACTTTTGACAGTGGCAGTGAAGAGGCATCATTTGGTAATGTTGAACCATATCACCACAGAAGACCTAGGTGGAATGTTGTCTGGATCATTCCTGAATTCAGTCATCAATGCATTACACTGTCATACTACTACTGATGTAGATGACCTGTCACTTTGATATGCTTTCATCAACGATTCGTAATAACGTTCCCCTAGAACACAGTACAGAGCGATATCCTGGAGTTGAAGGATTGTCCATTATTGTGATTTTTTTTGTTTTGGCAGCACAATCGAGCAACTGGGAACGGAAACACATTATGGTTACTGTAAAGTTACTCTTTAATATTTATAAACCGTTGTCATTTCAGTTATTGCTTTAAAAAACACTTTCTGATTCTAAAAGCCACTGTTGCATGCCAATTGTTTTAAAATATAAATAATGCACAGATAATGCACAGATAATGTACAGATAATGCACATCTCTCGATATTACAATGGATCTGCACTCGGCTAATGTACCGTTAAGTAATCTGGAAAATGTGTACATATTCAGATTTTGAAGTTGATTTTAAAAGACCGGAAGTATTCAATGCAATGTTGCATTAAATCCGCTTGAACTACAATATCGGCAATATTCACTTTTGCACACAACCTGAAGACCAAAAAACGGGAGCCGCTATGGTTAAAGGAGGTGAGGTGAGTTGGTGTTAAACGCCGCTTTCAGGAGTATTTCACTTACATGTATATCGCGACTGGTAGCATTATTGCAGGGAGAAAGCCCTCAACGCCACGTGGCTACGCATTGCGGTGAAAATGGTTATTGGAACAGCGATGCTTACATTGTGTATTAGAAATCGGTGAAGTTACAGATATACCTTGATGAATGACTATTTCATTCTTTGTTTTCAGTTAAATGATTAAGATATAGTCACAAACAGCACACAATCCTAGTACAGTCCTTTTCATCATTGTATTTCCCATTTTGTACACAAACCATTTTCCGAGGAATAAAAGTTGCAAATTAGTGCATCTACCGCGATAAGAACTCACATCATTCGAAGGTTTCTTGTGGTGAGGAATCTACAGAACCTGTTCATATACCGATAGACACATTACTTTTCAAATTGTATTGTTCGGTACAAGGTCAATTTCTAATCAGACCGGGATAGCTTATTTCAGCAAGAAAAGCGTGCAGTTGTGCCTTGAAGAAACACATGGATTTCATCAAGAATAATTTTGACATCCTTACTTGTTGGAATATACAACCACAGGTGAAGTTTAGCACAAATATGTTGCGCAACAGAGATGAACGACCAGTTTTCCATATGTGCGAACGAACTTCGTTCGCACATATGGAAAAATGGTCGTTCATCTCTGTTGTGCAACATATTTGCGCTAAACTTCACCTGTGATACAACACATTCACAAGGCCTGTGATCAATTGTAAAACACTTTATTATATGAAATCATGGGATAATCATGTAGAAGATAAAATGCAAGCATACAAGGACAGCAGCAAAGAGCAACAATCAGCATCACAGAGAAGTAAAAGCAGTCAAGTTCAGATCATTCTGTAAGTCTTCTATCATCATGGCTTGTTCCTTTTCCGGCAGGCTTTCATGAACCAGGTGAAGGCAAATCTTCGGTTTCCATTTCTTCTATGCACAAACGACGTGAAATATACTGGACAAAATAAGTTAGGGATATTGAAAGTTTTATGAAATATATTCAATCAGTGTGTAAAAAGATCATTTTTCAAAATTGCGAAAAAATTACATATATCCCTAACTATTTTTCTCCAGTACAATAAATATTTAAATATAGGTTTTACTTCATATTTCCATTTCAAAATAACGTTTTTAACCGTCTTGTCTTTTGAAAATTGTCTGGAGTATTATTCTCACATTCAAAAACCTAGGAATAGATTACCCTTCCTATTCCAGCCAAACAAAAGCAAGGAGAAAAGAATTATTTCTTGATTTCTTCATTGGAGTACCGCTAACAAGGAAAATAAGATGATATACACCAAAACGCTTCTACCCAGTACAGAAATTCAAGAAGTTTTATGTCCATGTAAACTTAGAAAAAGTAGATGATCAAATATACAAGGGATTCTGTCTGAAAAAGTACAAGAATTTGTACTATTGAAGGAAGTGTTACCCAAAAATAATCATGTATATTTGTTCACTATCTAAATGGCATGTATTTCTAATCAAATATACGTTCCTAATGCATACAGTGGACAAGAATTTTGATACCAAGGTAGATTTGGAACATCTATCTGTAAACGTCTCTCAATACAGGACAAGGTAATTACAGAGGTGAGGTGAGTTGGGGTTTAACTCCGCTTTCAAGAGTATTTCACTTATATCGCGGCTGCTAGTATTATGGCAGGGAAAAAGCCCGCAACGCCATGTGGCTATGCTTTGCAGTGAAACCTGCGAGCATTGGCTGGAACTAGCGAACCATGGGTACTACGCTGAAATTCAGTGTAGCGTTGCACCCAAACCTTACTGCGTGTAGAACAGTTCTCTACTGCAGACAAAGTTTACGTGCCCCTGGCGGGATTCGAACACCAGACCTCTTGATCAGAAGCCGAACACGCTAACCACTACACTATCCTGCCCCTGGTAATTATAGAAGATAAACTGTAAGTTTCAGGATGGTCTGCAGTTGAACAGAACAAATCCATGGATTTCCAATCATCTGCAAAGATGAGAAAGACGTTTACTCTAAGGTTGAATGTTCAACACAGACAAAGAATTTGGAAGAAAATCCATCAAGACAAAATCAAAATGGTTTGAAATCCAACTCCCTATATATGGCAAAGTCAGATAAGCACTACATAAGATACACTATTATAGTATTAGTTTTAAAATATTTAAAACACTGAATCCTGACAATGTGATATTGATATATGGCAGGAATAGAAACTTATATCACTTTATTGATATTTCATATGATAGGGGAGTCAAAAAGAATGATGAATAATTTATAACAATATGATATTGATATATGGTAATGATATAGGTAAGCCAATAGAATCATGGATAATTTATTTCATTTACAATGTGAATCAACACATATATGTATATGTAAGTAATAAAGATAGTGATAGATGTGTATGCAGTCTTGATAGGACATTTGTACGATAAGTAATAAATTCAAATTGATCTGGATATGACAAAAGATAATGTAAATTCCTGGAGACATTGGAAAAACCACAAATAGACAATTTTAGCCTTAAATACTTTCTGAAAAAAAAATCATTCAAAACAAAAAACAAGTTACTCTCTTGGTTGGGAAAATGAATCCTATAGCTGTAAATAACGTTAAGTCGTTTTTGAGATCAGTAAACATATTTAATTAGAATGGAAAATCCATTTCAAATGTTGCCATTTATATCAGAATTAACTTTCCAGGTTATATTGTGAAAATTTAAATCAATCCAAATATCCTGTATTTTGAAAAATGGACAATTAAAAATTTCATATCTGAGAAGAAAATGTTGATAATATTAACAAGGGAAAATTCAGTCTATAATACAAAACTGTGTAAATACCAACAAATATTGTATGTTAAACATATATTCAGATAATTTACTAATTATATATGGAAAATAATTTTCATGGAAATTAAGTCCAGGTAACAGAATAACACACACACTGAATTATAGGACACTTGGGATAATTAGTATCAAAGGCAGTCAAAGTTATAGGACACTTGGGATAATTAGCATTAAAAGAAGTGAAAGTTATAGGACACTTGGGATAATTAGTATCAAAAACAGTGAAAGTTATAGGACACTTGGGATAATTAGTATCAAAGGCAGTCAAAGTTATAGGACACTTGGGATAATTAGCATTAAAAGAAGTGAAAGTTATAGGACACTTGGGGTAATTAGCATCAAAAGAAGTGAAAGTTATAGGACACTTGGGATAATTAGCATCAAAAGCAGTCAAAGTTTTCATTTCAGAAAATCAAACAAATTCATGCATATATGTCTGTAAGTTATGTGTACATTTGTTAAGATAAACATTCTTTTATAATATACAGATATGCGGATAAATTCATGCAACAGATGATTATGAACACAATCATATATTGACTATAAATTTAATTTGTCGTGATACCATGATTAATGACATAGAATATAAACACATTTTAAGTAAATGAATTAAAAACTTTTTTGTGTGAACATTAGTCATGATTACGTCTAAGATCTTTATTCTGCAATATTGTATAAATAACTACAAAATATTTATATAAATAAAAATATAAGTGTCATGAAATTTATAATTTTATGTGATTTAAGTCAAGCAGTTTCTATAATGTTACAAATATGTTTACACCTAAATAAGATGTTAGTTTCAAAATCATTAAAATCTTACTTGTAAGGTGAAATATTTGACTCATTCAATTTTTAATCTTTAAGCCTTGGAATCTACAAGACAACTTTTATTTTTTCATCAACTCTTTTTCATCAGTTATTTCATATCTATTTCATCATACGGTAGGACAAATTACTTACTAATAATCAAATGTGGTTTCATAAGTTCAAAAGAACATTAACAAATATTTCACAAATGCAATAGTTTCAAAAGGTGAAACCTTTTACAAAGGCAACAAGTATATCACAGACCCATCAAAGCATTATATCCGCTACCCTAACACAATATCCTGATTCCCTGAGCTCTGTCATTCTAGCTATAAATAACAAGCCAATGAAAGAAATTCCATTCCAGCCAATGAGGCAGGACCAGGATGAGAGAACTGATATGCGTTCATCAACATTCAAATTACGACATTTCATTGGCTGAAAAATTACATGCTATGCTATTTTTAGCAATTTAACAGGCCTACAAAAAACAGTTATTGGCCTCAGGGAATCAGGGTGTGGTAGTAGCGCAGCGGACACAAATAAACTGATGGAGTAGGATGCAAAGAATTTCTGGAATGACAGAATCCTTTTTTTCTGAGGGAAGCTGCTTTAAATATCATTTACTAATCTGATTGTTTGAAGTATTCTCATAACAGATTAAAATTGATCTTGTTCAGCTCAATCAGTTAATTTGTAGGTCTAGAAAAAAAACTATTAGATCTTAATTTGTCACTTAATTCAGTTACAAAGAGTTCTAAGCTCTTAAGCATAGAACTCCCTCTGTCTAAAGTGACTGCAAGTCAAACCTATAACACTACGCTGACGTCACAAGACCAAAAAGGGTGAAATCCACTTGCCAGATCTGCCCAATTTGGGGTGGAATCTGCTTGCCGGATCTGCCAAATTTGGGGCAGATCCGGCAAGCCGATTCCACCTTTTTTTATCATGTGTGTAAAATAAAATATGCAGACATTTTAGAATGAAGAGATTTGAATACAAGGCAATTATAAGGCAATTTGTAATGACATAGCGACGGATAGATTGAAATTGCAACTTGCATAGCTACCTGGAGATCCTGGGGGATTGGGGGACTGGGGGACTGGCGGACTGGCGGACTGGGGGTCTATGTAAGACGTAAGGCAATTGGGTTGGACATCAAACAAAGGCAGTTGTAGGTTTTGGAGGGTTACGAATGATTGTTTGTTTGCATGGGTCAGTTTATATTGGACGTAAGGCATGGGTTGTTTCAATTTCAAACACCTGGACAAATAAATGTAAGAATCAAGTGGTAAATTTAACGAGCAGATATGTGAATGAATCTGTCTATCATCAAATGCGTGTAGAAATGGTTACAGACAATATTCAGTGAATGTTATGCATCAGTGTAACTATGATCCCAAAAGTGCTCAACATTAAAACTTCATATTTGTAAATATATTCTATATCCCAGAAAAAACCCACATACATTTAAACTCAGGATTTCAAAATTTAAGACATGCTACAGTTTGATGAGAATTATCAGAATGAAAATTGGCAATAGCACAATTATTAGAATAAACAATCAACTAAGAAATCGGAATCAAATCTAGATCTTTTTTTTCCCAATTATCACTGCATATGAAAATTCCTTCATTTCTACAAGCTCTGGGGTGAAGTAACTTAACAAATAGTCTTGATGGTCCAAAATGGAAAACTTTAGAAATAAATTCCACTCACAAACCAAAGACATTAATGAAATAAATACTAAACATAATAAATTTTAACAAACTTTTCTAGTATGGAATGAAAATGGTATTTTAAGAAATCCTTTGACAAAAATGTTTAAAGAAAGTGCAACTTGATCAATAAAGATCAAACCATAATTAATGTCAGGAATTATTTCTCGGCAAAAAGGCTGAATCAAAGCTTGAACTAAATCTGATTATCCAGCAAAGCTTAACGCAAATATAAAATTATTCTAAAATAGCTTTCAACTGTTAGATCTACACGAAAATACGTTCCAAGAATAAGGACTTCAATCTTAGATTAGACCCGGATCTCAACAAATAGAAACTCAACAAGATTTGAACGTATATATATATATATGTACAAGACTGGCTTCAAGTATATATAGGGACAATCTGACAGAGCTTCTGAATCAAAAACAATATTTACAACTCATCTTTATCGTGCACTCAGGTGAAATATTCTAAACTTTGTGGGCCTCAAAAATATTTACAACTCATATTTATTACTAAAGCGAAAAATGCAAAAGATTGGGTGACAAACATTATTTTACTGGCAGGCATTTTAACAGCATATAAGCATAATAATCTAATAATTTATATAAGATAACTGGATTTATTGGTACTCATATTAATAGGGTTCTATAAAAAATAAAATTTAGAAAACATAACAATACAACTCAGGTACAAAGATCCGTTTTCTAATTAAATTTTTGTAACTGAAGTCATGTTATCTGATTTGCTCGCTTCACAAACAACATGTGTAAGAGTAAGCTTTCTCAATATATAAGTAACCTTTAATTTTAAATCACAAATTTAATGTTTTTTCATTCCATTCAATCTGATAATTTATATTAAGATATATTCAGAGTTAGATTCAAAACATTTAGGCCTATGCTACCCAGAAAAGCTCATAAAATCAATATTTCTAAATACACAGATTTAAATAAATTAACAGTAAACAGGCTTATTCTAGATCAAAGCAAATTGATGGTAAATTTGGTATAAACATTTATCAGATCTGTAATATATATCTATTTATTGATATGAAGATGATATTTATCCTAGTAATATACTGTATGATCCTAATCAAATAAATTAAACTAATAACAACTCTACTCTATCTTTCTACTGGGCCCACCAATCTATAGGTATATCTAATGTCATTAGTTAGTTACTGTATATTCTATATCAATTGATTTTCCCTTGTAGCAAATGTTAAGTATGGTTGTCATCCCATTGGAGCGACCTTGAGTGTTATTTGTAAACACAGCAGTGAAGTTTTAATCCCTTGATCATCACTCACAATTTACTAGATATAACACGTATAACATAAGTTCCTTTCTCTTGCTCATCTCAATCACAGAGTGAGGTTAGCCTTACTGCATTTCCTCAAGGTTTCTGTGCTAATAAATCTGATCAACACTCACAATTTACTAGATACAACACGTGTAACATAAGTTTCCCAACTCTTGCTCATCTCGATCACGGAGTGAGGTTAGCCTTGCTACATTTCATCAAGGTTTCTGTGCTAAGAAAACAGAGCCCACTATGTTTTCAGGTGTAGCGCTCCATTATCTTGGCACAGAAAAGTGAGGGAAATGCTGCAAGGCTTAAATCAAGAGTAATGCCTTGCGTAGGAAAGTTCAACATATCAACAACCTTAAATCTTATTAAGCTAGACTTCTAAACCTATGAATGTAACTAAAGGGAGATAACTCCAATGAAGTCATTTGCATGAGCACCACAAGTATTTATACACCTATGTAATCAATAACTTGTCGACTTGAATCAATAATCTAATCAGCTCTACAGTCTAACTTTCTAACATTTACACTCTGTACACAGCAATAAAAATATTACAATATTTGTTAAATAAGAGAAATATTTCATTAATCCATAAAATCTTCTCCAATAATTCAGACAAGAATTAATTGGAAATTCATATAATTAATTATGGAGGACTTCAATTGAATTACAATTTCTCATTCACATATTGCATAATCAATATATGTATCAAAAAGCAAAAAATATTCTATTTTGAAAATAAAGAAATGAGAGCTGTTTATGTTTTCTTATATTAAAGTCAAGATTTCGTGATTTTTCTGCCAGGTAAATAAATCGGCCACTCTAACAGCTGTTTCTCAATTTTTACAAAATATTTCATGGACATTTATGCTTAAATACAATTCATACATAAATTGTCAGATATACACATATATACAGTAAAACACGAGCACAAAGTAAAACTCAGATAAAATCTTGTGCCTAAGTGTTGTAAGAAATATCAAACACTAATTTTTCATGTCAATGAACCAATAGAACAAGAGACTTGATTTGAAAATATTCTAAGCAAATGTTTCAAACATTCTTACATGTGCATCAATAGCATGAATGTACAATATCCCCTCAAACTCGAAGTCCATGTATGATACCTCCATTGTCACGTACCATACAATCCTGGCAATCATTGACCTTTTTCTGGCAACCATTGACCTTTTCCTGGCAACCATTAACCTGAGTCCAGGTATTTGATAATTATGGATTATCCCGGACATTTTAAACCTTCCAGCACTACAATAACCCTCTTCCCACAGAGGTTACTCAAGACATTTCTTCCCACAAAACCTGTTACAAGTGGAACACTTTATTGGCTATCCAAATAGAGCCAGTGGCTTTTCAGCACTACAATCATCTTCCCACATTACCCCTGTTCCGAGTAGAGCACTTTCTTGGCTAGAAATACGGAATCATCAGTGATTGTGATCAAAGTTGTCCAATCAGTGATATTGTTCCAAATGGTGTTTTCCTGTAACTCTGGAAAAGATTGAAGTTCCTTCACCTGTGCCATGCGCTCATATTTCTTACTTAGAGAAATCAGTCAAATTTTTATTGAATAGAAATAAGGAGGGAATCCGCGCTGCATATTTTCAACACTAGGGGATTTTGCTAGAAGCAAGAAATATGACCTACTTGTAACAGGATACATGGGAAGAAATGACTTGAGCTATATCTGTGTGGAGAATGCACTAAAATAGTCATATGTGCAATACATTATTGTTGTTTAACAACTAGCTGGTCTTTTCACAAGAATAATTGAGGAATTACAGTAACAGTAATTGTGTAGGCTGAACAACAATAAAACTCAAAATAATTCGGTAAATTGCTCAGTAAACAATTTTGATAATATTAATTGTTAACTAGGTATTAGTATATAACAATCTGCATATATTCATGAGTACTTATTCACAACTGTGAATAATCTCAGATAATGTTTCAAATCAACCATTCTAGCACTGACGAAATCTGAGGTAAAATCTGTAGCACTGCAGTGAAGTTGCGTAGTGTTAACAGTGGAATTAACTAGTATTTATCTGCATTCTGTAAGGCCAATTAACAGGAATCACAATTTATTAACAAAGAGAACAACAGCGATTGACCGCTGACTGTAGGGAAAAATCAATGATATTCCGCTGGCTGTAGAAAAAAATTAGCGATTGACCGCTGGCTGTAGAGAACGATGCTAGCTGTAGATGGTCTACTTCTGAACATTCTAGGGCCAGCACAGAAAGGGTTAATTGTGTCTACTAACACAAACAAGCACCTGTTAATCATCAGGATCAATAGTTTCATCGGTATAGGCAGAGACTGAGAGACATTTGTTGTCTCTGACTTTCAACATTACAGACCTTATTTGTTAGTATGGATTATTGTGCAGTGCGTATATCACTGAAGTCCATGTAGAGAATTTTTTACATTGATTTCAGTTGTATTGATCTAAGTTGTACTCTCAGTTGTATTTATCTGAGTTGTATTGGTCTCAGTTGTACTCTCTCAATTGTATTGATGTAAGTTGTATTGATGTAAGTTGTACTCTCAGTTGTATTGATCTCAGTTGTATTGGTCTCAGTTGTACTCTCTAAATTGTATTGATGTAAGTTGTATTGATGTACTGGACTTAGAAGAAAGACTCAAGATGTTGGCCACATAAGCGCCAGATCGTTCCCTTCCTTCTTGAACACGGGCCCTCCGTTCAGGGCTGTTGCTCGAATGTGGACATTTCTTCGTTTGTCTCCGAGAGAACAAGATACATTCTTTGTTACGTTCACTTTCAAGTCCTTCTTATACGACCTGTAACAAAATATACAAGTTGTTGAAAGGTTCTAAATATGGCAAAGTCAATTTGGAGCATTGGAATTCTATATAATCACAGGGGTGAACAATTGAGAACTTAAATCAATCCTATTCTGATGAAGGGGATCTAACCCCTGCAACATGCCACTACGGAATTCTGCTCCTGCAGATTGCAAAAGGTGTTGAGGATGGATTTATTGTCCTCTAAAAACAATCCTATAAATTTCTTAGGCATTTAATAGTTGCATGGACTTTTTGTTCCTTACATTATCAGTTATCAGTATGTTATCATGATGAACCGGAAATTTGTCTGCCCTATTTTGGCTACTAAAACATATTTTGAGACAATATTTCACCTTCTCCAGAAGGAAGAGAGAGCTCCGACTATCTCCCCGACTCTCTCCTCCTCCATACTGGACTGTAGACACAGGACGAGGTCGTTACCGCCGGTCATGTGCAGCACCACAAGCTGGTCTCGCTCGGGGGACACCGTCATACCCGTCACCTGCACAGTAGCAATTGGGGACATTTGTAACAAGACAAGTAAATAGAGCACATCTCACCAATGCTGTATAGTTTACTCTTTGTAATAATATGAAATCTTACATTCTCAGGTTATCATACCGGTCACCTGCAGAGTAGCAATTGGGGACACAAGTAATGACATGACATATCTCACTGATCCTGCATAGATTCGACTTAACTATATGAAATCCTACATTCTCAGTTTTTTTCTATCAAAAAGCACCAGTATTTCGTTTGTTCAAGATTAATATCAAAACTCATTAAGATACCAGTTTCAAGTTAAAATCAAGTTAAAGTCCAGAAATTAAGGGTGACAGACAGACAGACGTCTGACAACACTCATTTCAATATGCCCCTTCTGCTTCATGGAACATGCTACACTTCCTGTAAAGGCAACCACACGAAGCCCTTTAGTGTCTGACTATAACTAAGAGGTCCCAGGTTCAAATTTCTACTGTGACTAAGGCTGTGCAATATTATTGCAAGACCAATATATTGCAAAAGAGAGTTTTGTAATACACACATTGCAATACGATCTTCATATCGCAATATATTGCAACAATAAATATTGAGTCAAATTTATTCATTTATCTTGTAAAAGGCACATTTACTGGCTTAACTTGTATTAAGAAAATTATTTTGAAGTGCTAGAATGTGTGTTGGACTGTATTACAAATGATTTTTTAAAAGATCTGAAAGTCATTTTATCAAATGTGTCATGTTTAAACTGCATAAAGTAGTATACAAGTTGAATGTAGATTTCATTTAGCATGTTGCAGATCATTGGCACTAGTTAAAATGGTTTCTAGAGAAATATCTCATTGCCAGAGGATCTTGCAATATATTGTGGTACGTATTACAATACATTACAGTTCAGCAATACGTATCGCAATACAAAAATTGAGGCAATACACAATCCTAGTTCTCACTATACATTAATTCAAATACATGCCTATGCAATTGACACAAAACCCTATCAGTGGCTGAATCAGGAGTTTTGTTTTTGTTTGTTTTTGATGTTTACTGATGCGTGAAGCCTCTTCGGATTCAGTTCACAGACAAGCAAGCATTATCTTACCTCGCTGAGAGGAATTCCTTTCTTCATAGGTTTAAACTTCTTCTTGGGATCCAGTTTGTAGATGTATTTGTCGGTGATCACTACTCCTCGGTCAGCCGTCTTGTTGAACTTGTTGGCCTGAAATATATACATCACACATTGAAATACATGTCATATCACACACTGACGTTAATATAAAGGATAAACACTTCTAAAAAATGATATTTTTTTTTTTATATTACTTACTTAAAGATCATTTATATATTTGAAAGGGTGGACTTGATATATGAGATATGATCTTGATTACTTTTGTGGTACATTGTGGTGGAAGTGATACAAGGGAAATAACTCTCTAATCGCTTCTTTGAGTGGAATTCTTAACATGGAAGTCAAACAATGACAGGATAAAATTTCTTATTCCAAGAGCTGGATGACAAAACACAGAGGGCCTGAGCAGCCAAATGGGTAATAACTTGGAACAGTCAGTGCCATCTGTGGTGTCCGACTCTGAGGGCGACTATTGGTTCAAATCCCAAAATGGACTCACCCAAAGAAGGTGAGGTGAGGTGAGTTGGGGTTTAACGCCGCTTTCAAGAGTATTTCACTTATATCACGGCTGCTAGTATTATGGCAGGGAGAAAGCCCACAACGCCATGTGGTTATGCATTGCGGTGAACCTGCGATCAACGGCTGGAACTAGCGAACCATGGGTGGTACCGCACTGAAATTCAGTGTAGCATTGCACCCAAACCATACTGCGTGTAGAACAGTTCTCTACTGCAGACAAAGTTGCCATGCTCCTGGCGGGATTCGAACCCCGGCCCTCTTGATCCGAAGCCGAACGCGCTAACCACTGCGCTATCCCCCCCCAAAAAAGGTAATTGAATTTGCACTATTGCAGATAGTGTGATCCCAAATATAACAATGTTACAAATACTGATCCCTCACATTCAGATTCATTAAAATGAGATTTCAATTTGACAAGTGCCTGATTTTAAATTTCTGAAATCAGCCCATAAATTACTTATACGGCGGCCAGAATTAAAATCTGCAGGGGTGGGTTCCCTGAAGCGATGACTCCTGTGACGTCACTGCAGTAATTTCATTATCGGCGATAGTCTTATTTCAAAGTAATTTCACATCATTTTGATTGTTAATTAATTTCACAAACAAATCTTCAATAAAACAACTATCAATATATCAAATGTTTAGATATCCAACTAGTTAATTCCGCAAATGACAATTACATTATGATCAATCACAAGTGTATATTGCCTCGATTTTATGCTCAATTGATTCTGATATATATATATGTAGAGGCAATAATCTGTCATTCTTGAGAAAAATGCATTACACGAGAACTTAAATCTATAATACTTTGATAAGAAGATATATGTGTGATAAGGAATGATGAAGCAGTGAGTAGAAGCAGACCTTCTTGACGAAGGAGGAGAAGAGGATGCGGGTGTAGTGGTCCTGGGACTTGAGGTGGCTCATCTGGCTCACGAAGTCGTGCGTCGATGGGTTGTCCTTCGTCTGAAACATCATCACACGTCCTAAATACAACATTTCATGTTTGACAAATACTGGTTATAAGTTAGTTCAACAACGTGAAACTAATTGTAGGCATCATTTGTAATCTACCATGTTCAACTCTGTTGAACTAAGTTAGTCAATCATTTAAGAATAATTACAAAACGCATGCGTGGCTCTGTTTACAGGTTTTTACAAACGGTCTCTGTTGTTATTGTAAATACCAGGTATTCAGATTGTAAAAAATACTCTTTGATTCCCATAATGAGTTACCATATTTCCTCCAATACAACCAAAGATTCTACTTCATTTATTCCCCTTACCCTCCATGTTATGATCGAGATCGAGTTGTATTTGAGGCAATACGCTGTGAATGAAAAGGTAAATTTGAGACCCGGGTTGTATTGACATAAGTAACCTTACCCTATGTGTATTCGGGGAAATACAGTAGTCCTGAAGAGGTACTCAACTCCAAATTTGTGCAAATAGTGAGATCCAAAATATAACAATGTTACTCGTCTGAGTAAAACGAGAGTTGTCTCCCATGCGACCTACCGACGACAGGTAGTTGTTCTCCCACTTCCTCTTGAGACCGTACTCTGCCCTTTGACCTCTCAGAGCATCTGCCGCTGCGCACTTGAGACGGAGACCGGGTCGTTCTTCTTTAGGAACGTTCCGCAGAATCATGTTTGCTCTCCATCTGATAGAAATCATCAGTCATGTTATTGGAACAACTATCCAACCAAGTGACATATTCAGGTGTCAGGCTGGTAACAGGCCCGAAAATATAATTTTGTAAATTCAGATGGGAAAATATTTACAAAAGGATAAAACACATTTCCAAAATGAAGTAAAAGTAACCAGTGCCAAGACAAATGAAGATAAAGCTAGAATGAGATTTAGTTTCTTATCAATTAAGATGCGAAACACGAGAAGGAATTGCTGTGACTTTCCTGCACTAACATTATTGCAAAGAACCATCGGTGCGGCGAGCTAGGGTTTAACGTCTTTTTCAAGAGTATTTCACTTGGCTGTGTGTATTTTTGCAGGGAATGCCATGGTAACTATGTATTGCGGTGAAACCTGTCAGCATCTGGTGGAACTTGCGAACCATTGGTATTACTGCGCTGAAATTCAGTATAACATTGCACCCTAACCTTACTGCGTGTAGAACAGTTCTCCACAGCAGACATCATCATGGCTAGGCATTATACTGAAACCTGTGTTGACTAAAACTAAAGCACTGACATATTGTATAATTATATCTATCGCTAGGCAACAAACAAGCAACCAACCTGTTGTGAACTCTCCGCAGCATCTGTACAAGACCCTCCAACACGGACGGCGGTCTCGGCCACTGGACGTTCTTTCCGTAATCACGGGTGTTGCGCACATTCCTGTAGACGATGATAGTATTAGAAATGATCATGTGACATGCTTACATGTAGTAATTAAGACAGTGATTGTTTAACGCTGCTTGGGAAATATTGCAGTCATAAGTGGCAATGCTGACAGATGATAATAATCACCCTTTCATTTCAAACTATTTTTACGGATTTTGGTACGACACGAGGAAAACCGAGTTTGATACAAAATCAATCATGAGTTTGGTAACAATGGCAGTTTATGGAAGGGAGTTTAGGGCTCGCTATACAGTCCTCCCCCCCCCCCCCCCCCCCCCCCCCCCCATTGACCCCATTAAACGGCCAACCTTGATCGGCCTGTCAATCTTCAACCAGAATTTTGTGGCACATCACACTACTAGTAATACCATGAGAAGCCTAATCTGACTAAAAGATAACTGAAATACTACACCTTCACCATGTTTTTAGCGAGCTACAACCGATTGAAATAATACCTTATGAAATTCACACATGGAAAACATTGCTATCTTAGACCTGGAAGTGATCAAACAGCCTCTCCTAAATTGATCATTCCACCTTCTACACCCTGCGTAGGGATACATGAGTTTTGCTGACTGACTGCCAAGGTTTTGGGCTAATTTAAACAGAAACACTTATCGTCATGGCCCTTATCACTTTTAAGTTGGGGGTAAAACACTATCTGACCTCCACTCTTTGACTCCTGTCTATAACCTTAAAACTGTTTAACAATGTCTTAGTATTCTGTTTACTTGTCCAAAATAATTAAAATTGCTGACACTGAAACATTCCGAGTCACTTACCATTGTGACAACGGAATGACCATTTTAACATAACAACTGCACACTGTTGTGACGTCATACTCTCAGCGGTATACCACTAGTTTAAAATTGCCGCATAAATATTACACTGCAGTATCTTCCACTGGCAATTTATAAATGAATGTTATGATACAACTATTACCTGTAATTATAACACTGTAGTCTCACCTGAAGCGCTCGACGAGTCCCATAATGTAGGCCCTCATCTTGTACTTGCGGAATCGTCCCATGATCAGATAGATCGCCCTCATTCTCTTCGCCTTTCTCCGAGCGAGACCACCTCTTGCTGTCTGGAACCACAAGTATACAGTGACAATGTAACAAGAATAGAGCACTGTAGCTCATCAGGCTTTAACTAATTCAAAATGTCAACTCCTAGGTGAGAGGTACAACAAATATGAAGCAATTTAAATGGGAAGATTAAATAGGTCTTAAGGTCCTTACCCCTCTGACCTATCTTTGAGGCCAGAGATAAAATCCCCTACAAATAAAGACACACTTGAAGATTTAATTCAGCACTGTTGTCTCTTTTAAATTACCTTCCTTTGAGAAGCACATAAAATCTCAATATGAAAATAGCTTTTCAGGTCATGACCTCTGTGACCTATATTTGGGGTCGCAGGGTCACGAAATCTACAATTAAAAATTCCCATTGGCCAATGAGTCTGCAAGGTGTCTTTCTGACAAGATGAGATAAAAAGCTCGAAAGTGTTAATTTGTCTTTCTATATTGCATAATTAAACAAAAACCTAGAAGAACTAGAGGCCTTGAGGATTACAAGCTGTTGGACCTGACTTACCGGGTATTATACATGTTATTATTATGTATATAGTGCTTTGTAAATTATTGATTTGACAAGTCCAGGGCCTCCTTTCACAAAACACTAAGATGATCATAATTTAAGTCACTAAGGTAAACTTAGTGCAGTGTTAAAGAATGGGAGTTAAGGTTAACCTTAGTAAAGTAACCAGCTGCTAATAACCAGGAATGTTTAGTAGAGAAACTTTTCTTCATATTTATATATCTAATTATATCTATATCCATCATTACAACTAACCAAGCATATTTTGTATACCATATTCTCTGAAAAAATGAATAGAGATGCATTTCCCGCATAATACTGTAGGCAGATACAGGCAGATGTGATGGATTGTTATCTCTTTTTAGAAAATGTAGGGTAAAAGATTGCATGTAGGGCTTGGCATTACAATCTGATAGACAGTAGGAGGTAAAGAGATAGACAGACCCGCTGCAGGAACATGACGATGCTGGGTATGCGTGCGTCTCGGTGCTCCTCCAGAGCGAACAGCGTCTGCGGGGAGCGGATGAAGATCTTCGAGCGGCCATACTTGACGTCGTTGTCATAGCCCATTTCCCGAACAATGGTCTTCACTCCGTCAAAGTCTGATCCTCGGTAGTTGGGCCAGGTGCTCTTGGTAATACACTTGTATCTGAAATCAAACAAAACAACTTTACATTTAGGCATTTGTAAGTTTAGTTTTCATTCCCCCCGAAAGATGTCCGACAAAATTCTTCTCCTCCTGCGGACGGCTTCAAACTTTTTGCTATTAATTTTGTAACTAAACTGTTATCATATCACAAAATAACAAATCTGCTTTGTTCTCCAATCATCACAGTTTACAGCTATTATATTTGACGTGGTTCCCCTCTGTGCTGAGTGAAACCTTCAAACACAACCTGCAATTACATTACCATCATGCCAGTCCTTCATTTTCTAACAACATTCTTTTAAGCCAATAATCATTGTTATAATGAAAACAATGCCAGAATTGAGTAAACAAATAATCATACATGGGATCGGGCCAATTATCCAATAATAATTCAGGTCTATCAATTCATTTGAATACCATAAGCATTTAAAAATGTTTCAGTACTTTTTCTCTACTCTATTAGATATCAGTGCTTTTTGTCTCAGGCGACGCTAGACGACCTGTTTTGGAGAGGGCTTGGTGGTAATAGCAGATATCAGTTAAATTGCTCTAAAAAGCACCCCAGTGCAATCACCTTCAGAATTTTCATCTCAATAATATAAGTTATCACATTCAGTGGAGGGTGACATCGTTATTTATCAGACCTGAGTTAGTGTTAATCCAACTCATCTACGGCTCGTTGGATAAACACTATCAAGGGTCTGATAACTTACGATGTCACCCAAACAAACTGAATGTCATAACATATTTATCTTACCGCATGTCTAAAATATAATTAAAAAAAACAAAGAAATGTTTTGACAGAAAGCAGCTGATCGATCGACAAACTATGACCTTTAACTTGTGTCACGTGACATGGAATGATTGACATGGATGCATGCTTTATTCATATTGCGGGATATAAAACATTTATCACCCTCAGAGAGATTTATGAACCCATATGACGGTGTTTGTTGATATTTGTTAATGGACACGTGGACCAATCAGGGATCGATATTCTTACATGAGGTAGGATAAAAGTCCTTGTCATCGCACTTACACTAAAGATTGGCTGCATGACCAATAACCTTATCCTCAATTGGCAGAGGAGGGGCGGGTTAGCGCAGTGGTTAACGCGTTCGGCTTCGGATCAAGAGGTCCGGGGTTCGAATCCCACCAGGGGCACGACAACTTTGTCTGCAGTAGAGAACTGTTCTACACACAGTCAGGTTTGGGTGCAATGCTAAACTGAATTTCAGTGCAGTATCACCTATGGTTCGCTAGTTCCAGCCGATGCACCGCAGTGCCTAGCCACATGGCATTGCAGGCTTTCTCCCTGCCATAATACTAGCAGCCGCGATATAAGTGAAATACTCTTGGAAGCGGCGTTAAACCCCACTTCACCTCACCTCAATTGGCAGATCCAGAGGGTTCAACCCATCTCTCCCCGTAAACATTTTACATGTAAATTTAAACCTGTTGGGTGACCAAACCCAGCTTCTTTGAAATTTGTTGGATCTCCTGTGCACTTATCAATTATATGTGAAGGATTTTAACTCCCTTTACTCTCCAATGATCACCAACTCAATCACCTTCTATCCAGCTGTCTGACCAAGACTTTTATGTTTGCAATCCCACGCTACAGAACATTCTAACCTTCTTCTGTAAGAACCAAATATCCACAGACAATTACATTTCCTCAAAACACATCTATTACTTTACCTTTCACTAAGCTCAGGATATGTTTGTACATATATTCATAGACTTGCTCTGCTATTGTAAAAGGGCCAATGAGGACATGTTGATGACATCAAGCACAATATAAATCCATTAACCCCATATTAATCTTGTTGAAGCCGGTGCTCACCTCTGTAGGAAGCGTGTGTACCCCATCCTGGCTGCGAAGCCGGCGCGCCGCACTCTCACGTTCTCCATGAGACCAAGGTACATGACCTGGTGCTTGGTGCGCGTCTCGTCAAACACCACCGGCGACTTGATCTCGTTCGGTTTGATACAGCGCACGTAGTGGGGTTCCTGTGGGTTGGATTGATGAGGATTAGGATTAGGACTAGGACTATTTATCAAACCTGGTGGATTCAAACTGGCATCAGGCACATATAAGATGCATCCTTTGCAACAAAGCTCTACTTTTTCATTAACATGCAAAGCTAAACGTAACAAGAGTCATTAAAAGATGACATATCCCACCAGTCCCACATAATTTGTTTCTATGGAAACGAAAACAAATAAAAATTTCAGAAATCTCAAAATGTCAAAAGGCACCACTTCGGTAGGTGGGTAATACACATAGGAAGTTTCAGAAAGATATCATGAATGGTTTTCGAGTTCTGCTCCGGAAACGAAATGATCACAGACGGACAGATGGACGGGGTGATGAATATATCCCACGTTATTACATACCGGTGGGATCAGACACTTTTAATGCATTATGGATTTATAAATGATCTGGTTGAGCAAAATATATTTTGACAAGAAATGTTCCACTGTGGCTTGTGGCAAAACATATGAGCATTGGCCGGATCTATCAAACAATGTGTGTGCACTTAAACACAAAGCAATATACAAGATATGAAGTGTCCTCTCCAATAACTTATAACTGCGGCTGGTACAGTATTCCTGCAAGAGTTACCATGGCAATGTTACTGGAATGCTATCAAACAAAGATGAGACTAGTGACCTTGGAAGCGAGCTTCTGGACGAGAGAGATGATGGAGTTCTTGAAGCTGGTTCCTGCTGTGATCGGCCTCTTTGTCGTCTGCGGATAGAGAACAGTCGATACAGCATTATGTACTTCTCACATCTTACCAACAATCAGCTTATTAAAAAGTTGGAAATGCAACCAATTCAAAAGTGTTAATTTATCAAATGTTGACTACTCAGAACAAAGGTAATTTTGAGCGAGTGAGTGAATTATTGTTTGATGCTGCTTGGACAATATCACAGCCCTTAGCGGCGACAAAGATAACATTGGCATGGACTGTTTCCTGAAACTGCGATACACCACTTCTTAAAATACAACTACACATAGTTATTTCCTTACACCCCCTAACTCTCACTATTCAAGGCCTGGGGTATGTTCGAGGTTGAACTGTGTTATCTTTATCCCAGAACTCTCCGGGTAGTAATTATATGAGGCCTGGGCCCCTATTCCCAAAACGTTTGTAGCCTTAAAGGCGCTGTAGCACGTTTTTTGCAAAAATTATTTTTTTAAATTTCCCATTTATAATGATAGTTTATGTCATTTAAATTAACTTTAGAGGGTAAAACATCTTATTACACAAACCAATTATCTGTAGTGGTAATAACTATGTTGCGTATAAAGCAAAAATTGCATGGCGGCCATTTTATTGTGAACACAATTTATTATTTTGTATTACAAAAACGATTCCCATGGCTTTACCGAAACATGTACACTTATTTTAAACTTTATTTTCCGAAGAGAGAATGATGTTTTACTATTGGTGAAATTATTTTTTGAGTGAAAAAACGTGCTACTGCCCCTTTAAGAATTATTAACTTTCAACGTAGCCCATGTGTTAAGAATTAGCTTAAGATGTTTGTAGGGCGATGAAGCTATAATTAAGGGACCAGGTTTGTATTCAAGGAAATATTGTTTAAAGATTTGAATGAATAAGCTTTGATAATAAATTCTGAGCTTTTAACCAATATGGATATTCACTTCATAAGGGGTTCAAATATATTTATATAAGAATTTGTAATTAATACGAAATTTAAGGAACATTACATGATATTCTCACATATTTTGACAAAACATTCATATCCTTATTTGGAAGAATATAATTCTCTAACAATCACTGGTTTGTGTCGGGCAAGATAATGAGCAGTTAGTTGTCAAACGTGGAAATGAAAGGGGCTGTATCATGTTTTTTGCATATCATGTTTTCTCAAATTTACCATTTATTATCAAAGTTTATACAATATATTGGTACATTAATGTGTAAAACATCTAATTACACTAAGCTGTATCCTAAGAAAACGGTTATTCCTATTTGAAGAAAATGGTGCGACATCTAAAGTTACAGTGGTGTGGAAAGATTCAGTGTGAGAGGCAGATTTGTAGGTCTCATGCAAATTTGACCCTCGAGCGGCCATTTTAACATGAACACCTTAAAATAGCCACTCGATGGGAAAAGGACTCGCAAAGATGGTTTTAGAACCTTTTTTTATTGATTCAGGTGTATCCTTTACCCATTGGCAACACTTATTTATATTTTGGAGAGATCACTTTATTTCAGTAGGAACATCTTGCTACAGTGCATTTAAAGATTATTTGAAGGACTTATTCCCTGAGAATGGAGATCCAAGTGCATAAGGAATAGATTTCTATACCAAGTTTATTGAAGTATTTGTAAAGAAAAATTGATCTCATCAATATATCGTACGCACCTCTGTGACAGACTGTTTTCCTTCTGGCCACATAGCTTTGAGTAGTTCATTCTTACTGCAATACAAGAACATATGGAAGACATTAAAACTCCTTTAAAATTCTTATCATTAAATTCTCACAATGTCTTGTGTATATTGTAATTTGTAAGCAAAAATGAAATTCACAGTAGGGCTGGGACGGGTACCCCGGTATTGAGTAGGACCCGAGTACCAATCAAATTATCTGGACCCTATCATGTGAATAAACATAAACAGTCAAATTTATAATTACTTCAAATTTTATACATTGCAAAGTATTGAATGAAGATTCAAATGCAATTTTGAAGTCAATTGCTATTCATAAAAATATTAAAATGAAATAACTTATAGCACTCTATGCCTTAGCTTCTAACTCCATGATTAGCCTACCAGTTGAAGAAATAATTACAAAATCTTACAAACTTAATGTCCTGGGTTAACAAAGCGGGTATCTGGGTAGGCTAGGGCAATAGAAGGTTGGGTAGAAAGGTGTTACCCGTCCCAGCCCTTATTCATAGCCGTTATTTGTAATAGCAAACATTTTTGAAGAGTTAGAAGAGACCCTGAATTACATAACACTTGTGTCATCATCCTATTTTTCTCTCGCTCCATTATTTTTCAGTAATTGAGAATTGCAAACTACATTAAGTTTTTAGCTCGTAATTTAATTTTCTAAACTCTTTGAAGTAACTTTGCTAAATAAACAATACTTTGAGTTCAATTTAAGTAGGGTCATGTCCGAGTAACACTCCATCCGTTTCAAAATAATGGGCTTCGGAGATACTCAGACACGACTCTCAACTGAATGGCTGCAATGGAGGGGAGACAACTCCGAGTGTACCTGTTGTAGAGAAGTCTCTTGAAATCCTGGAAGAGTGTGTCCTTGTTCTTGTCAATGAAGCCTTCCACCGAGTACGTCACGTCTCCTGCGTAGTGCTTGATGCGAAAGTCTCGGTCATGTTCCAGCGCCTTGTCAGCCGGAGCAAGCTGGGGAGATACGAAACCATCATCAGTATAAGGGTACAATTGACATTGTACGACAAACTCATGCGAAATATCGAGTTAGGTAAAATTAGTTACGTTTATTTTACGTATTTTTGTTACCAAAATGCCAAAAGGCAGGAGGGTAAATAAAAAAGAAAATAAATTTTGCCACGTGTTGATAAAACAAAATTCAGGTAAGCAATACTGGCAAAATAATGATTTAGGTACACATAATTTTTCACTTTTTATTTTTTTTCATTTCTGGCAACATTTTCAATGGGGAGGGACAATTTGGCAACATTTTTATTTGGGGGGGAATATAAGTAGCTTTTTTTCTCTCCAAATTTGGAGGAGATTACGTAAAAAACTCAATAAATTTGTTTCGCTTAATTGGTAATATACAAAGGGAAGTAAATCTGGTGAGAAAACGTGATAATTCTGTATTCTTACTAAAGGATATTATCATTAACATTGTTTGAGCACAAGGTTAGGATTTTAAGTTTGTACTTACAGATCTGCAGGTGAATCTGTCATTGTGGTTCAGTTTCTGGGACATCGCTGTCAGGTACATCTGAAAATAAAATAAAGTTTGTTATTTGGTACCACATGGACATTACAAGGACATTACAAGGACATTACAAGGACAATTAGTAGAAGTAAAGTAGTAGTGTTCTGCCATTAATTCCTGAATTGTTTGGATCAGCAATCATACCTAAGCATTTCAAACTAAGCTTGGACACAACAATGAAAACGTGAATGTTCATTAAAGGGACACAGCGTTCCTTTAATACATCGGGAGGTAAAGGAATTAATCAAATCTTTATCATATTATATATTTATGTTACCACGGAAATCTGCAGTATACCTTGTCGGTAACCTTGCCGACACTGAGACAAGCCTCGTCGAGGATGGCCAGGATTCCCTTGTGTGGCTGTTCCACCAGGTCACAGATCACTTTGTTGTTGAAGTAGTCAACCTGGAAATAATTTGGGAAAAATAATTGACTGGTTCTCATTTTCGAAATTCATCAAGGTATATATGCCATCAAAACACACTAAATTTGGTTATCCTATCTTAAACAGTTTCTGAGAAAAATATCCGCCTTTGCAGTAACAATGAAAGGTCTGACAAATTTTTTTTTATGTCAACCTGGAAATAGTTCGGGAAAAATGATTGACTGGTTCTCATTTTCGAATTCCATCAAGGTATTGATACCTTCAAACCACACAGTAAATTTGGTTATCCAATCTCGGTTTCTTATAAAAGATGTCCCATTTACGAGGGGCGTTCAATAACTGTTGCAAGCGGGGCATTGGTGTTTACATAAACAGTGTCAGCTTATAGCAGGTGTTACTATAGTCAAAACATAACATTGACACATGTCAAAACAATTTCTAGACATAACAATTATTTAGATATAATAGCTGCACTGACCTAGGGGTCTCCATAATCATGGATTCTCTCACACATGAACAACGCGCTGTGATCAAGTTCCTTACTAAAGAAGGATGCAAAGCTACAGAAATACATAATCGTATGTGTAATGTGATGGGTAAGGATGCTCCTAACTTTTCAACAGTTTGTCGCTGGTCTCTTCAGTTCAAGCGGGGCAGGGAGTCCTTATACGATGACCCACGGTCAGGCAGGCCATCTGAAGTCACCCGACCGGAAGTTATTGCCGCTATCGAAAGACGAATTTTAGCTGACCGCAGTGTTAAAGTTTCTGAACTGTCTTTGGAATTCCAGATATCAGTTGGAAGTGTTGAAAAAATAATTCATGACCTTCTTGGTATGTCCAAGGTATCTGCAAGATGGGTACCCAGAAACCTCACAGCACAAGATCGCCAGAAAAGAACCGAAAGTTGCATGGAGCTCCTGGATCGGTTTAATGGGGATGAAGCCAGGTTTTTGTCTCGTTTGGTGACAGGTGACGAAACCTGGATCCACCACTGGGACCTGGAAACTAAATTGGAATCCAAGCAATGGAAGCACCCGAGTTCACCGCCTCCTCTGAAGTTTCGCACTCAACCATCAGCTGGCAAGGTTATGGCGACAATCTTTTGGGATGCAAAAGGCATATTATTAATTGATTACTTGCCAACCAAAACTACAATGAATGGTCAATATTATGCCAACCTAATGCAAGAATTGCGAAAGACAATTCGACAGAATCGCCGTGGAATGTTCACACGTGGTGTTCTGATTTTGCATGACAACGCTCCAGTCCACAAGTCAAGAGTTGCACAGGCTGCTGTACGTGATTGTGGATTAGAACAGCTTAACCACCCAACCTACAGCCCAGACCTAGCCCCCAGTGACTACTTCCTGTTCAGAAACCTGAAATCCGCCCTACGTGGAAGGCACTTCCGGGATGACGAAGACGTCAAAGCTGCCACAGAGGCGTGGTTAGGGGG
The DNA here is from genome assembly GCA_936450465.1 of Gibbula magus. Taxonomy (NCBI): domain Eukaryota; kingdom Metazoa; phylum Mollusca; class Gastropoda; order Trochida; family Trochidae; genus Gibbula; species Gibbula magus. Next base: position 19,000,965 of record OW388300.1, on the reverse strand, counting down.
GCAAACGGAAGACAAAAGTCTTGGAATGGAATAAGTGTATTGAGGTGAAGGGTAACTATATTGAAAAATAAAAGTAAAAAATAGAGCCATGGCCTCTGTAGCTCATCAGGAGATAATAAGTGGGGTATGTTATGGAGTGGACTTTATAGCAATGGTCAGATAATGGAATGTAGTAATAAGAATCTAGGTAGTTAAACGATTAAAGCAGTTTAAAAATATTTTGTTACCATAACTTTGCCAATCTGCTATATATATGTGTTGAAAGAGCAACGCAAAGCTTGGAAATAAATTGCTGGTATCAAACATATAATAATGTGGTGGAGAGACCATACTATTTTTTAAGATCGTACACACATTATATAATAATGAATACCCCGGGTACAATTCTTTGCATACAATTCACCACTGTCAGCTATTGCAATAATGGCCTGGGGCTGTAGAAGAAAATGAAAAAAACCTTTTTAGGTCATGACCCCTGCTAATTATTATCAAAATTGGTTACACATAAATCAACATTCGTTATGAATATCATACACCTTTGCATTATATTGTTTTAATTCTTAATTGCATTATGGCAATACCAACATTTATTACATAATGAATAGGAGCCTCAGTTTTTGAAAATCCCATTTCTCATAGGCTCCATTTCAATACTTAATAAATTGGTGAATTTTTTTTTAGTAAATTCTTTTTCACCATTTCTTATAGGCTCCCTTTCAATATTTGATAAAATGGTGATATTCTATGAATAAATTCTTTTTTAGAGTCAGTGGAAGACTAAAGCAGTCTCAAGCACAGTCTATGATAACACAGTGCTGCACAGTAGTTTGAAGTAACCTGAAACCTCTGTGTAACTATCAGTTTTCATCCTTCTGCCAGGAAGAGGTCAACACAATGCAATTACATAACATGCAGACACTGGACTCACAGCCAGTAAAATTTATATGTTAGATGCAGTTTTTCCTACAATTAATTATTTTTCTGTACTGGAGAAGATGATGAAAATAGGTGTGATGTCACAATCTCATATAGCTACTTCTTTTATAGTCCTATGTTATCACCAGTCATCACTAGTCATATTCAGTTCACATATCTCATGTAAAATGAAAAAATTTAATTCCTCTTCAAGTTATTCCTTCAAAGGGTATTCATTATTCAATAGTTCTCATTTCAAATAGATTCACATTAAACATGTCCATGATGTAGACATCTATCTCATTTCTTGTTCCTATTGAATAAAATTAACTGCAAAGTTAATAGAAAACTAAATCAGTTATAAAGTATAAAATATGATATAAATAAGGTATACCAAATTGACTCGTACTGGAAATTCTCATTAATTAATTAATTAATTCTCCAAGTAATTACACAATATCATGAGATATTAAAAAACTCCATTATTTACTCTTAAATTACAAAGAACATTATATTAGATTTAATAAAAGATTCTGTATTAAGTCTTTAGAATACTTTTAGACTTGTGTACCTTTATCAGCAAATTCACTTGCAAAATACAAATAATTACTCATATGTGAAATGTGAGACAAAGATAAAATATGACTTATAATTTTTGTTAGACCTCCAATTCTAAGTTTTTAATTCTCAATATCTCTTTTTCATCAGACATATTATATTCTCAAAGCACATGTTAGAACTCTCACATCAGAAAGATGAAATGCCTTTAACTCAGCTGTTTTCTTTAAAATTACCTCCCTTACCTACTTTACTGATTGAAGTGCACATACAATCTCAGAAAGATGCTGTAAACTGAAATAGGCTTTTAGGTTATGATCCCTGTGACCCATATTTGGGGTCACAGACTCACCAAATTTACAATTTAGAATCCCTTACAGCCAAGGAGTCTGTACATAAAATTTCAGCTCGCTAGAGCCATTGGGACTGGAGATGAAGATGAAAATAGCATTTTAGGTCATTGCCTCTGTGACCCAATATTTGGGGTCTCACTGTCACCAAATTTACAATTTAGAATCCCTTTCAGTCAAGGAGTATGTACATAAAATTTCAGCTCTCTACGTTCATTGGGACTGGAGAAGAAGATGAAAATAGTTTTTTTTTGGTAATGACCCCTGTGAGCCACACTTGGGGTCACAGGGTCACCAAATCTACAATTTAGAATCCCTTTCAGCCAAGGAGTCTGTACATAAAATTTCAGCTCTCTGGAGTCATTGGTTCTGGAGAAGAAGATGAAAATAGCTTTTAAGGTTATGACCCCTGTGACCCACATTTGGGGTCAAAGGGTCACCAAATTTACAATTTAGTATCCCCTTCAGCCAAGGAGTCTGTACATTAAATTTCAGCTCTCTGGAGTCATTGGTTCTGGAGAAGAAGTCGAAAAAGCGAAAAGTTTACGGACGGACGGACGGACGGACGCCATCCCATGCCATAAGCCCATCGGGCCTTTCAGGCCAGATGAGCTAAAAATTGACTACGCGAGTTGGTTTTATATTGAAGTTGCAACACTTATTGAACGCCCCTCGTATCTCGGACGGACAGAAACATGAACAGCAGAAACAGGGACGGACAGAGCCCAAACCTATACATCTTCCACTACATGGTGGGGAATAATAAAACTCCAGAATTACACTTCATGACCAGGGCTGTCCTTGAAATCTTGTAAAGCTCTCTTCCATTATCCAGTTTAAATTTGTAGCAAAGGTTTATATAACTGGATTAATCCTTGGATTCTGAAAGTATCAAGACAGTTTTACATTGTCTTAGTGAATGGAAGCCTTGTCAGATGTGATTTAAAAACCATACCTCCAGAGGCCTACTCCTACTATGAAATGTGAAAGGATTGATTTCGAACACTGTTCTGGGTGTGCATTAAATTTGTTCTATTGCTGTGCGGCTCACACCTGCATTTTTTGCATGTTCTGTACGACAAGAACATTGTTCAGAGCCACTCCTTTCACTTCGCACACGTACAGGACTTTGGGAACAAACACTAGGCAGCAAAAGGAGCAGCCCTAAGATGTATATAAGGGAGGTAACTCACGTGCTGCCACTCGATGCCCTCCCGCATGTATTCCTCTTGCTCTTGTTTGAGGACAAGCTCAATGAAGAGTTGTTGCAGTTTCTCGTTGCAGTAGTTGATGCAGAACTGTTCAAAACTGGGGGCAAGAATTTTCTACTTATTACATTTTGGAAGTACTTATGTATCACCATGTAAGCCTTGGGTCAACAAAGGCCATGTTCAACCCCAGGCCAAATTCCCTACACAAGGCGTAACTAGTGCATCTCTCCAATACTGGCTAAATTAGGCTTGCAGTACAATAGAACACGGATATAACCAACTCGAAAGGGACCAAAGAATTCAGTTTGCTATATCCGCTGTTCCCATTTGGCATATTATATAGAGCTTTTAACGGGACTTATAAATTTGTTTGCTATATCCGTTTGTTCACTATATCCGTGTTCTACTGTATTTCCTTCAATAGGGAATCAGAGCCCATTATGCAGAAAAGTGAAGGAAATGCTGCAAGGCTTAAATTAGCCAGGGATGGAAATTGCCCTGAGGTTGAACTTGACCTTATCAAAGTACCAGCACAAATGCATACCAGCAAATCAACAGATGAAAATTATCATTATCATCTTTAAATTCATAAAGCCCTTCGAACTCCAGTCATTCCATCTTACTGATAATTAAACCAACCTGTTGTTGTCGAATATTTCAAAGCCGTAGATATCCAGTACACCGATGACAGTTCCTCTGCTGGTGTACCGGACACCGCCCGACTTCGGATCTATTGCCTGGTTGATACGTCCCACGATCCAGGTGAACATACGGTCGTAGATCGCCTGCAACATGAAACTCTCCATTAGAACTCACACTGGTTGTGTTTAAACATAGACTCAAGAAACTATGACTGCAGCCGACAAGCAGTAACTTATTGATGTAGGACGGTAATCCATCTTATGATAACACGTTTTTCCTTAGAAACATTTGGCATATAGATAGTGAAGAAATATAACATGGTTATATTTGGGATAACACTACCTTCAATAGTACAAATTCTTGTACTTTTTTTGGGCCGAGTCCCATACGTTTTTCCTGCCAAAGTTTAAAAGCAAGTATTCTTCAAAAACTTTCTGATTCAGATTATTTCAATATTTCTGAATTAACTCTTCTATATATATGACGTTACTTTAGCTATTTAGACCGACACTCTGCAGTCCCCCATATATCAGATATAACGAACAGGCAAATTTCCCCAAATGAATACCTTAGTGGCTACGATGCAAGAGATCACCCCCTACATAACACTAGTCTAACAGTACCTTAGCTAATGTGATTCTACCAAAGTCATGCTCTAAAAAGAGTATAAAGCCGCCATCAACGCATGGGAATACCCGCAGAAAGACCAGAATATTGTGTTACATGTTTCGGGGGTCAGACAACCTTCATCAGACGGTGAAGGTTGTCTGACCCCCGAAACATGTAACACAATATTCTGGTCTTTCTGCGGGTATTCCCATGCGTTGATGGCAGCTTTATCCTCTTTTTAACTTATCCCAACCTTTGATTTGGTTCCGTCTGTGCATCCTTTAGTGAATCTGATTGCTGCTATCCCTACCAAGCTCTCTTCTAAACATGGCGTAAAGCGCCCCTTCAACAAAGCTATGCTCTGCAGTGTAACAACATTCCAACATTACCTTAGCAAATGCGTCTCTAGCGTAGTAGCACTCGGACTGAGTGAGTCCCTTCTCCACCACGTTGCCCCCGGCGGCGATTGTGCGGGTACACATAGCCTTCTCCAGACTATTCTGCGGCACCTCCAGCAGTCCTGCGATCGTCCGTGTCTCGCCGTGGTTCTTTACGTGGTCCTTCTCCTCGTCAGCTTCAAACTCCACATTCCCCTGGAAGAGAGAGTTGAAAAGATGTACATATATAGTATCGGGCAGAAAAATTGAGACTTTTTTCAGTTCAATAAAAATATTTAATTTTTACTCTAATTCAATATAATTTGGCACATACATTGCATTGAAACTGACGTTTATGTATATGAAAGTCAATAGTCTGTAAGTCCCCCTTTTCTCTCGATACACTGTTCGATGAAAAAGAATGATGCAGTATTATAATAGAACAGGGTTTTGTTCAAGTTTGCTTTCAATTCTTACTTTCATTTGATTTCAACCCACTTCAAACAACGACTGAATGGCAGTCAATTTCAGTCGTAGTTTTGTCAAAGCTTTATGTTTTCTAATGACAAGTCTTAACTAATGAAACCTGAATTGTGTTTTATCTTTATGCAACAAAACCTACTATGTCTCCCTTTCCTAATATAACAACAAGAATCAAATTGATGCCAGGACAGACATATTCTGTCATTGCTATCCACTGGATTTTGCATGTTGCCTATGCAAAGGGTCCTTCAAGAACCAAGCTCTGTAATTGGCTTAGCCTGTTATCGTATCTTGAAACCATCCCAGTTTTCTGACACTTAAACATAGGCGTAGGAACGGTTTTTGGGGTGGGGGGGCCCAATTTTTTTTCTTGAGAGCGGGGGGTGGATCGAGCTTGGGTCAGAATTTGGGCCATGGCATCTGAGGACCACACTTTCCGAATTTTGAAACGTATTAAAAACGTATCAAAGCACCCTCCTCCCACCAAACACAGCTATAGGAACAACATTCTTTTCAATTTCGTCTGAAAATTGGGGTTGCCATGGTGTATTTTCACTAGAAGATGCTGTAGGATCAAAATTTTCATCCATATTAGTGTTAAAAATAGGTTGAGGACTCGTCATATTATCTGTTTCTGAAAAAATAGTATGAGAAAAGAAATTTTCTTCAAAATTGACACTAGAAAGCGCTATTGAATTTTTTTTTTCGTGGGTAAAAAGTGGGGGGGGGGGGGGGGGGGGGGGGCCGTGCACCCCTGGGCCCCCCCTGTTCCTACGCCTATGCTTAAACTATCCAGCAGATTTGCATGTTACCTGCGGCAGTGTTTAAGAAGGAAGCATTGACATAGCATAGCACCCAAGAGATCAGTGTAGCCGTCAACTATACTGCTATCAGCACTCACCAGATGTAGAACCGCCGCTACTATACTCCACAAAGTCTCCACGTGGGCGAACGCAAATCCCGTAGCTTTCATTGCATCCATCACGCACCTGAAGTCTTTCTTGTCGTTGATCGAATCCACCTGCAACAGACATCAAGTAGTCACATCTATGTCCTAGGTCTTTTGAGATCAACTTTACATCATCAAATTATTTTTCAAAGTTATTGATGAAGGCACCAAGATGTTCTGCCCTTTCTTCGACAAACAGCTAATATCTCTTGTGTTTTATAACTTGCCCATTGAAGATATCGTTGTTTAATAAATCTACAATGGCATGTCACAGTAGACAATTTTTGTAAAATTAAGAGAAATATGAATCATAAAATAAGTCATGAATCGGATACTAAACTTGGTTCCATTTAATTGGGTTTCTATGAAACTCATTTAGTAAACTCTATATTATAATATGATTTTTAAACAAGTTTATAGTTGCCTATAGTTGTAATAGTTAGGCTGCTAAGCAAAATAATTGTGCAAATTGTGATAAAAGCACCAAACTTGGCACAAATGTTCTCTGATATATGGTGATCATTTTTAGATAGGGAGGCATTAGAAATTATCATTCCTATGCACATGCGCAGAATTCAAATAATCAAAGGGAAAATTTGACTGAAATTTACGAAAATTTTATTTCATATAATTTGGTGAAGTTCAATGTAAGTTTAATGTAAGTTTTAACCAACATTCACAACAGTTCTGACCTTTTCTAGCATGCTCCTTGGCATAAACACAAGGGTGAACAATTCAGTGAGGCTTTTTTGCAGGTGCAGCGATTTTGCAGCCTTTCTTGCATTTGCATGATACCAATTCTGAGCATGATTTTGCTGCTTCCGGGAGATTTGTCCAAAAGGGTTTGTAGAGTCCATCATTGTTCCTGATCCAACCCCACTCAGTTGGAGATGGAAGTTCTGGCTGGGCAATAAGAGTCTGTCCCCACACATGTCCTCCTTGGTAGGTGGCTCTCTTGATATGCTGCTCAAGGGCAGCACGAGTAGGAGGGATGCCTGGCAAAGAATTGGTTTTCATGAACATAGTTTTTCTGGCATTGTTGATGTGAGTGTCCTTGCTTGTTTTATCATACAACTTTATGACAAACCTTTCAATTGTAGTGAAGGTGTTATCTGGTATGCAGGTTGGAGCGGATGCTAGTGTCAAGAGAGCTTCAGTTATCTCGGGTCACAAATCCCAGGTTGTCCAAGCAGATTTCTTTCCATGTCTGGCAAAGATGACACCGTGTCGCACCCTGTGAGCGCATGGAACATGGGTAGTGCTGTTGACTTCTCTGGTCCAAGGGAGGAAGACATTTCATGGGCTGCCAAGTATCGAAAATGCTTTCCTGTTCCAAAGGCAATCCAAAGTTCAGTGTTTGGTTCAAGGATAGTACTGTAGATCATCACTGAAAGCACAACAACATCCGTGTCTACAGTCCTGATGAGGATCTTTTCATGGCCATGTCTTGCAGCATGTGCAGCGTGTAGAAGAATACGAGTGTCTGCTTCCTTGTGGCTACAGGGGGAAATACCTGTCAGGTCCTCGTTTGCTGGAATGCTGTGAACATGTTCATTCTCAGTCACGTACAATTCTTTATCACCTTCTTGTACATATTCCTGTATTAGAGTTCGTGACAGGAAGTTGAATAGTTCTTCTTTGTTGCTGTTGACATGTAGAAATGATTGTCAATTTGCAGGAAGTGATGCTGTTCCCACAACGCGCCTTTTAACACCCTCGTTTGGATCTAGCTGTATCCTTCAGGCTATCAGGAACATACTTGTCCCAAACAAGATTTAGACGGGAAGCATTGTGAAGTTTTGACCTTACATGAGGAACAAATACCTGTTTTGCATATTCATTGAAAGTTTTTGATGTTCCTAACTTGAGCATCTGGACAATTACAGCACCGTCCAGAATCACACAGGTGGCAGCAGGTGCTTCAGATGTGGCTTGAATACCATCAGCAAGATATTTCAATAAGTCACACTTCTTACCAAGTCTCAGGGAACCCGATTCTGACAGAGAGGGGGGACAAGGCTGGTTCTCATGGCAAAAGAATTCATCTAGATTCCCAACACGTGTTTGACATCCAATATACAAACTGGAAAAGAGATCAATGTCAGTTTTCATTGACATCAGCTGATTTTTGCTTGTGTTTGGCTTTTTCGGAGCTGTAGTTACAAATAGAGGTAATTTGTTTCTGAGATGACGTTGTGAATGGGAGTTGTTCTGTCAATGGGACGCTCCTTGGTATACTGGTTGAACTGGTCTTGTCCAATTGCATGTGCATTGTAAACAGATGTAAGAGCTGATGTGGTCACTAGTTCTCTTGTGTCCAAGACAACCAATTCCTTACTGTCATCTTCAAAGGGATTAACCAATTCCCTAAAGGTGGCTATGAGTGAGGAGACATCTCTAACAGAAGACTTCTGTATGCTCGGAGTCTGTTCATGATGTTGAGTCTTCAAATCTCTCTTGTCAGGTAGTGTTTCTTCAAATTGCCTGAACAAATGTGCAACTTCTGGACCTGCTACCATCCATCTCCTGAGTGCACCAGGGTTGTCAGTTAATCCAACGGCTCCTCCGTACCCTTGATGCAAGCATTGTTTTGCTCATGACCTTGATCTAAAGGCATTGCAGAAAAGACTCTCTTGGTCTTTTGCATTGTGAAGTGTGGTCCAAAGCAAAAAACCATGGAGCCAGCTTTGTCAGAGATTCTAAGTACAAATCAAAGTTTGCTTCTCTCAAAGACCGCACAAAGGATAACATGCTGAGCTCCATTTCCAATACTGTGTCCCAGTAGTGAAACATGGGATGACGTGTTCTCTTTGAAGCACACCAATTTGCAAATATCAGAGGAACTTCTCCGTTGTCATGAGCTGTTTCAGCGTGCTTCTCATAAGCTTGATATTGCAAGTTGTACAGAGCAGCAGCAGTGACTTCATGAGCCCTTCTCGTCCGTGCAACATGTGATGCTTTCAAAAATGAATCTGCAGTTCCAGACTTCGCAATCCCTGTCTTTGACGATGTATCTTTGATGGCTACAGTGACCGCATCGCGTTTTATACCTTCCTCGTCAGACTGAGGATGTTGAAAGAGGGATATTCCAGTTCCATGAACAGATTCTGTTGCTGTGGTAGAGCTGGGATTGTGGTCTATGTTATCAACTGCAGCTGTTGTGAAAAGGTTGAAGCGAAGGTTCAAAGAACACACAACATTGTCATTTTCGAATTGTTGACACACCATATTTCCCAATTCTGATTGGTTTTCCTGGAACATCTGTTCACGAACAATATTGGCAGCTCTTGCCAGATGTAAAGCATCAGAATCAGCATTTTCGTCACATGCCTGAAATAATGCCTTACCGATATCTTTATCAAATGCAAGAAGTACATCCCGCCCTTTCATGTGAGCTTGCATATCTGGGAATTGAGCCAATAAACGTTCCTTTAAACGAGTGGTGTGGATTCGTTTTTCCAGATTAACGCCAAACTGCTGGAGCCTTGACGAATACATCGATGCCAAATCTGCCAATTTGAATATAGGAATGGTATGTTCATTACTTCTTGCCTCTTCAATATACATAACTAGTTCTGCAAACACAAGTCCTGAGGCTCTCTGTTCTGAATTGTTCACAGGCTTTTCAGATATTGAACTTCTTGCACGATTGTATAGTGCCACTAAACACTTAGAATGATACTTGACTTCTAATGCAACCATATCTCCTACACTTAACTTAGCTAGCAGTTCTGTGTCTTCGAGTATAGATGCACACTTTCTGACTCTTTCATCGATTTCTAATGTTGATGCTTGATGAAGTGCATTTGTGGTGTCTGTTGATCCGCAAAAGAAGCATATAGAATCAGTTTTTTCTTGGACAAGTGATGAAACAGATCTTGTGCGTTTGCTCATAATAGTTTCACTGTTACTGTTACAGTCCAATTTTCTTTTTTCTGCTCTTCTCAAAACTTGGTTATTATAAAGAAGTCTGCAGGATTTGTGCCATTTTGCATTGTTAGAAAATAATGTTTTGACAACACCCTCATCATTTTATAAATATTACTCAAACAATTGTTTAATAATGTGGTGTGGCATTGATAAGACGTTTTGGGATCACCACATTTGCAATTTGTAACCCTAATGGGCCAAGTTATCTGCATGAAATTTCAGCACTTTAGTGCAAGTAGTTTTTGAGAAAGGTCAAAATTGCAAAACTTTCAGACAGACGGACGGATGCACGGACGGACGGACGGACAGAGATCTTGCTAAGATAAAAGTCTATCATGCCTTAAAGGACTTATGTGCAAAACATATGCTAATCTTATAAATTAAAGCCAGAAATGTTGTGTTAAATAAATCTGAAAATTTAAAATTAAATAATGACTGGTCCCTGAGAGCTGATGGCTTTGGATTATCTCCCTTGAATTCCTCTGGAAAATTGTTGATAACTGTTCAACTAATTTGGTTATTTCCATATGAGAATATGGTTTATTAGTGATATACAAATGGTCTATAAGATGTATTTTAACTGTTCAACAACATTTCCATATCTGTTTTACTTTGTTTAAGCAGATACATACCCTTTTCTCATGAGCCCATTTTTCTGTTGTGTCGTCTGCTAGCGGCAATTTTGAAGGGAGCAGTCATTGTTTTTTTTGTGAAACATATTTTTATATTATTTTTTAATTGCACATTATTTTTGTACATGCTTATAAACAGTAACATAATAAATTATATGCATGTTATTTTCTTAAAAGAATATTTCAGACACTTACAGTCTAATATTTGAGATATATTTTTCATTTGCTGCGCATGCGCAAAAAAAGATAAGTAATTGAATGCCTCCCAATCTTAAAATGATTCCCACATATCAGTGGTCATTTGAGCCAAATTTGGTGCTTTTATCACAAAATGCACAATTCTTCCGAAATGTATAGCTAAGCAGCCTCACTATAAATGATTCTTCAAACATATTGACTATTCCAGCACACTCTTATCAAACCTGCTTACATAAAAAAAAAAAATTCTTTATTTCAAAAGAAACCTACCAACATAATTTTGTAAAATGTTCCTCGTGTCAATAATTAATCTGTACGTCATATCCTTTGCCACAAGGCTTTTTCACAGAATAATCTTGTCACTTGTTACCAACACGTAAATGTTAAGTGTGTTAAAAGGAGTGTTCTATCGGGGTATTTTTTGTGGAAAAGAAATTCGGGAGGATATTCCTGTTTACATATATATGTTATTAATACATGATTAAAACACAGTGAAATTGAAAGATACTAATGAAGGTAACATTTTGATGACTTTATATTTCACAACTTGATAATTAAACACAAGGGCACATTTGTTGAAAAATAAAACAATAAGAACTGAAGCCATTCATCGGCACTGCGAGTGGGGAAAAATTCGCTACGGCCTATTAGAATATTGTTTATTAGTTTTATGATACGTTATGTGTTACTATGTGGATATTCTATCGGTGTATATGTTTTATTAATACAAGAATTTTAAATTTAGGTTAAATATAGCATGTTTTCATTTCACAAAATGCTGGGAAACCAAGATGGCGGATTCTACTGACATCAGTGATAGAACTTTCCCTTTAAGTGTGTGTTAAGTACAACAGTATCAAGAGATTTTACATCTCTACATCCACTTGACCATTTGCTACCTCAAGACCTTCCACAAATAACGTACCCTCGTGTCACCGCCCTGCCTGATGAAGTGATATTCCCCTGGATTCCTCGATAGACTCAGCTTTCTCAGCTGGTCATCCTGAGCTCCTGACAGCAACTACAACACAACAACACTGTCTGGAGTGTCCATCTTGCATGTGACACAAATGAACAAACTTTAGTCTCTATGTATCAAAGATGTATAGAAAATTTTGACTGGAGAATTACTGGTATGAAAGTAGAAACTGCATTTGATGGTACTGCATGGTCTTAAATTCTTTTGAAAGCTTTTTTAGTAGATAGTCAAGACTTTATAAAATTAGAATCCTCTGAGTGTATAGGTGCCAGTAATTGTTCAACCTTTTCTTTAATTGATAACACATGAGTTTCAAAATGATTTTTTTTTAAACAAACTCAATCATCACATGTATCTCATTCTAACTATATATTTGTCCAAATGAAATCTAATATACGATCTGTACAATTCAAGGGAGACAACTCACCTGATAAAACGAGTGGAAGTTCCTTTCTCCTTCTTGTTGGTAGACAACTCGGCTCTGGAATAGGGACAAATATTCACTTAAGAACTAGAAATGACAAAGACGTATATGAACTCTTTGAAAGCTGACCTACCGTGATCAACTTAATTTGCACCTTCCTTAAAGGCGCAGTAGCAAGTTTTTTGCATACTAGATATATATGTTTTCTCAAGTTTATTCAATATATTGGCACGTTAATGAGTAAAACATCTCATTACACGACCCGATAAGCTGTTTCCATAGAAATGACTATCCGTATTCAAGGTGAGGTGAGTTGGGGTTTAACGCCCGCTTTCAAGAGTATTTCACTTATATCGCCGCTGCTAGTATTATGGCAGGGAGAAAGCCTGCAACGCCATGTGGCTATGCATTGCGGTGAAACCTGCGAGCATCGGCTGAAACTAACAAACCATGGGTGGTACTACGCTGAAATTCAGTGTAGCATTGCACCCAAACCTTACTGCATGTAGAACAGTTCTCTACTGCAGACAAAGTTTCTGTGCCCCTGACAGGATTCAAAACCACGGACCTCTTGATTTGAAGCCGAACACACTAACCACTGCGCTGTCCCGCTCCCACTATTCTTGCATAGTCCGCAGGTGGTAAAAGTTTACAACAGGTAACATTTCACCGCCTAATATCCAGTACAAATGCTGCTGAAGAACTGTACTTTCGGTGCCGCTATTATTAGTGAGTGCTCCGTGCAACTGTATACGTCTACCTTTGTTCAACTACCCAACAGCTTGATGGACTAAGTGCAATGTGAATGAAGTGCCTTGCCCAAGGACACAACACAGTGAAGACCCAGGTCACAAATTTTTGGTGTCTCCTCCGGGATTCGAACCCAGACCATTGGCATGAACGGCCAGCATGCTAACCACTACACCACTGTGCTCCACATTTCTAGCCAAGAAAGAAGTCTAATCTAACAGAGGTAATGATCTGAAGGGAGTTAACAATGTGAGAAAAGAATGATCAAGGGTTATTTATCTTAATATTCACCTTTTCAAGCAGGTAGTTGTTGATGTGACCCCCGACTGGGTCTCCCTTGAAGTCAAAGTTTATGTCCATGTACTTGCCGAACCTACTGGAGTTGTCATTGCGATTTGTTTTTGCGTTTCCGAACGCTTCCAAAATGTTGTTTGATTTGATGAGGACATCTTTAACCCTGACAAAACATGAAATATTTAGTTATGAATTTAGCTGGCAATTATTTTTAAAGAATATTTATTTTCTTATATTTTGTAGATTTTACACATTAATTTCAAATATCAACTTAATCTTAACAACAACAGCCAGGCCCCGTTTTTCTGCACAATTTGGCAGTCTGATTAAAATCGACGGTTTTCCGTGGAATAAAAATTTAAAAATAGTGCATCTACCGGGATACGAACTCATATCAGTCGTAGGTTCCACGCCAAACCGTCAGATTACAGCCCGTAGACTCGCGTGTTCGAGCGCAATTCAGGTAGCCAATCAAAAGATGCCCAACAAATGCTTTCGGTGCGAGAAGCTAGGGGCAGATAACTCCAAACAGCTATCCTTTTGTCTGTTCCGAATGCTTTCAAAACAGCGACCGTTTAAATACTGTGATGTGATTGGTCAGTTATTTGACTGGACTTTGGCTGCGCTAAACCGGTTCGGAACACACGCCTAAATGGGATGTTCTCAGACCTTGTCTTGAGGAATCTACAGAACCTGTTCGTATCCCGGTAGATATATTATTTTGCAAATTTTATTCCTCGGAACAAGGTCGATTTTAATCAGACTGCACAATTTGGTTACAGCTGAAAATTGTCCAAGTTGTGTGGTCATCTGTATCTGACCAAAAGACAACGAAATTGCTAAAGTATTGACTGATGATTTAACATAATACATTTCTATCAGTTCACAAATACATAAGTATAGATGCATCGGATTACTTAGGCAGACATCAGACGACCTATGTGTGAAAATAATTAAGATTAATTGTTAGTTACTGCTCTCGTGACATGTAATATCTGTTCAGTGTGCACAGTTGAATAATCAATTGCATAGAAATACAAAGGGATATTTTGAAACAAGAGTCATCAGAAGATGACATATCCCAGAAATCTGAAAATATCAAAAGGCACCACTTCAGTTGGTGGGTAACAGACATATGGAAAGTTTCAGAAAGATATCATGAACGGTTTTCAAGTTCTGCTAGTTCTACTCTGGAAAGGACAGACGGATAGAGCGAGGACTATATTCCACGGTGAGATAATAATTTTGATGCGGATAATTGGGTCCCATTATTTGTGTAGAATTTGTTAACAAAATATTTGTGTCACTCAAAATCATGCGGATAGCGGGGTTTCTGGATATACAGAGTCTGGGGTAATTATGGTAATTAGGTGAGGTGAGGTGAGTTGGGGTTTAATGCCGCTTTCAAGAGTATTTCACTTATATCGCGGCTGCTAGTATTATGGCAGGGAGAAAGCCTGCGACTCCATGTGGCTATGCATTGCAGTAAAACCTGCGAGCATTGGCTGGAACTAGCAAACCATGGGTGGTACTGCACTGAAATTCAGTGTAGCATTGCACCCAAACCTGACTGCGTGTAGAACAGTTCTCTACTGCAGACAAAGTTGCCGTGCCCCTGACAGGAATCGAACCACGGACCTCTTGATCCGAAGCCGAACACGCTTACCACTGCGCTATCTCACCCCCTATGGTAATTAGGAAGATGTTATTGTCTCAGAATTAATCGAGTATGCCCTCCATTTTATCAATAAAGTATGAAGACAATTTGAGTTTCAGGTGTACCTCTCTACTTCTTTCTGTCCGCTGATGTTGGTGACGGCCGCGATATATCGCATAATAATCTTCGAGGCTTCGGTTTTCCCAGCTCCACTTTCTCCTGCAGATAGAAAGAAGAAATAAATAATCACAATTCATCAAAACATCACATTTACAATACATCAGAATCACTACGGTGACATGATGCCCACAAATGTTATCAATTCAAAATTAAGTGTTATAGAGTAGAGCTTTCAGATAGTCAATTTGGTGATAAGATGGCAACAGAAACGTCATGAAGTTTAATTTTTGTGGTTGTTGACACTAAAACAATTTTTAAACTTGGATAGATACAAGTGGGATATACCATGTATTGCCAAGCTTTGGGGAATGAATATTCCGTATTTTTAATACAGTCAGACCCCGTTTATCCTCACAATTTGGTTACAGTTGAAAATCGTCCGGATAGCATGTTGTGCAATCATGCGAATCATCATTTGCACAGAAGTACATAGAGATTTGAATTATGCGGATGGGGGTCTGTTAAATGAGGTCTGACTATATATGCTGATGATACACGATAAAAAGAAATAAGATGTTTGAGATGATCAACACTTCCAAGTTTCCATTAAAATGCAAAGATTCAATATTTATCTTGATTCTGATAAAAAAATTACATTCATTTGTGTTTAAATTAAATATTCTAGTGTGCAATATTCTGTCGTAGTCAAGGACAAGATCATTGGTGCACATCTTTTTTTTCAGTTTTCATGAAAAGAGGCCTTACAAAATAAATCATCAAGAGATTGAGCTCATTTTGGTATCTATCAGAAATAAATCTATTGTGCTCATTTTGGCATCAATTACAAATAAATTTATTATAGACACTTTAAAAATGTCAACTTCCTGTAAAACATGCCTTTTTCACAACTACATCAATGTATATGAAATACACCAAGCATTGATATCATCACAATAATAGCTCCATCTCAATTTGGCATGTTTTGTAAAGTGATAACTGCCATAAAATGTACATGAAGATATTACACTGCCATGTAAACTGCATAAATAGGTGGGTGCAGTCAAGCAGGAAGTCAAGATTTTTATCTTCTTTGTGTTAAGACAGCGTGAAGTTAAATGTTGCATGACCCGCAACGCTCATTTTTTTAACCCCCTAAGTGCTGTCCAACATTAGACGGTTCATTGTAGTAGTGGGGTGAAATGAGTTTAACGCCGCTTTCAAGAGTATTTCACTTATATCACAGCTGCTAGTATTATAGCAGAAAGCCTGCAATGCCATGGTGGCTATACATTGCGGTGAAACCTGCGAGCATTGGCTGGAACTAGCAAACCATGGGTTGTACTATGCTTAAAATCAGCGAGGCATTGAACTCAAACCTTACTGCATGTATTACTGTTCTCTACAGCAGACAAAGTTGCCGAGCCCCTGGAGGGATTCAAACCACGGACCTCTTGATCCTAAACCGAACCCTCCACTGAAGTAGTACTGGGGTTATTATAACATCATGATGAAAATATCCTTGAGAATTTTATCCTCGTTAAACAGTAACTGAGTAGTGTTAACGCTTAAGTAGTATTCTTAAATTCAGTAGTATAAAATATCACTATTAATAATTTCATGAATTATGATTTTAAAAATGTCATATCAACAAAATAAGTTCTCTAAAGATTAACACCAACATGTTTACAAATAAAACATGAAAACTTCATTATCTACACCCAAACTCTGAAAAAAAGTATTTATTTGTAAAATATCGTAGTTTTATTGAATATTGAATTGGAACCTATGAGAAACGTGATTTTCAGAAAATCCAATCTCTGAAAGACTCCTTTTCAATATTTAAATAAATTCTCTTTTCACAGTCTAAGTGTTAGACTTCATTGTCCTGGTGTCCTGATGAACTATGCTGAATAGATAATGGGTGGTGGTCCCCAAGGATGTGTCATAAGCCCTTAACTGTTTGTTCTAAGTGCGCTTCAGTGTCTGACTCTGCACTCAACTAATGAAGTGAGGCTACTGGTTCTTCAATGTCATGGCATTTTAACACTTAGCCTACACATTCTTCTAAGTTGATTTCCAGGTTTACTAACCCTTTACAGGCTATATAAATGCTGTAATATGTGAAGTATGCCTGTCATTTGCCAATATCAATTACCTATTTTGCTGAAAAGGAAATATGACACCATGAACTGATTAATCTGAAGTCAAACTACAAGGCATAAGAAGGGTAGATAAAAGACTGCCTGTTGATATCTATAAATATATATATAAATATAGTACAGTTTATCTAGACCCACAGATAAGTATACATATCTTTCTGTATATATCTTTCTTCCTGTTTCAATACATGTCTGGTTTGTCTCGAAACATTCATAGTGTTACAAATTTATTGAGTCCATTATAAACACATGGTTAAGAATTCTAAGAGCAACGAATAAATGGACTGTAAGCTTGAAGGCGAATTGGAAAGGTTTCTGCTACATACAGATATGAAACAAATATCATATGCAGTAACAATATTTTCAGGGAAATATTCTAATGAAAATACACCTGAAAGATGGTAGTATTTTGAACAAACTTAATTTAGCTTTATCTCAAGGAAAAGAGAATTGAAACCTGCAAAGCGTCAAATGCGATTTGAACAAACAAGGATTAGAAAATTTTGTCTCACAACTTTGTCTGCTGTGGAAAAATGTTCTACATGCAGAAAGGTGTCGATGCGAAATACTAAATTCAAATTTTGTAAAGCACCAGTTGTGGTAGTCACTCTCAGGTTTCACCAAAATGCACTGTAAATTCTTGATTAATCGCCCGGCAATTTTAATTTAAAACACCAATTTGACTTGCCGATTTTTCAAGGCAACTGATTATTGTTTTTGAAGCCATAATATATATATGTGCACTTTTAAAAAATCATAACAAAAACATCAGTGCAGTATGTTTTAAATTATGAATATTGTAAACAAAATGCATGTCATGAGGTTAAACTTTGCATAAATATACTTATGTTGGAATTACTTTTGAAAAAGAGACAGCCTACATTTGATAAATTTAACACGGTTATTATTCAAGGCAAGTGGTTATTTATTTCAAAGAGGGCTTAGACCCGCCTATTATTCAAGGCAGGCAACTGTTCAAGGCAGGTTATTATTCAAGGATTTACGGTACATAGCCACAATAACATTACACTTTCCCACTGAAATGATACTAGCAGCTAGGGGTGGATATTGCACTGTATTTTATATTGCAATATACTACGATATACTGCAACGAACAGCTTCTGTATTGCGATAATATTGCAATGAATGAATGAACTTTATTTGCAATATTTTACACTTACAGTTTAACATAAAATTTTAAATGAAATCCCTTGCAGAACTTTCATAATGAAGAACATGAAGAAATAAAAAAAAAATTATACTGTAGTTTCAAAACTTTTGTTTTCAATACAGCAAAAAAAATGTTCTTGTAAATCAACAGCATTTACTCTATAATCTGCACCTAGAACAAGATATGCATATCACTTCAAATTGTTTAGTGTGATGTATTGCCAAATGAAAATTGCAATAAATGTATTGCACAATCAGTATTGGTATATACCAATATATTGCACAACACTACTAGATGCATTATTATACTCTGAGAGTGAGGTAAGGTGAGATAAATTAGGGTTTAATGCCACTTCCACTTATATTGTAGTTGGTAGTATTATGGCAGGGAGAAAGCCTGCAACGCCATGTGGCTATGCTTTGCAAGGAAACCTACAAGCATCGGCTGGAACTAGCAAACCATGGGTGGTTTTACGCTGAAATTCAGTGTAGCATTGCACCCAAACCTTACTGTGTGTAGAACAGTTCTCTGCAGCAGATAAAGTTAACAAGACGCTGGCAGGATTGGAACCCTGAATCCCAAATGCACTAACACCTGCGCTATCCCGCCCCCTGTTTAATAAGATCAGTTATGCATTACCGGTAATAAATTCAGCAGAAGAAGGTTAACAGGATCAGCAGGCTGAAGGTTAATACAGTGACTCAGGATACACAAGTTTATATTTAAGTTAAATGGACTCTGTGATCTCCTTCAAACCAGTTTCCTGACGATTGAGTAACTCCCCTCGTCACACAATGTTGATGTAATTATCACATGAACATCTATTTAATAAACTGCATTGCTGTCAGATTCAATTAACCAGCATCCGTGAAATATGAGCCATTATCATGCAATATATGTACTTAACTACCCTTGAATCACAGAAGGATAACATGTACATTTATCAAGTGATAGATGAATAATCTTGTGCCTGAAATTAATGGGGAAATCTTGCTTATAAATCAGGCTTTTGGTGCAAGCAATAAGAAGTGACCCAGAAGATGTTATGTATTTTATTTACTTTCTTTAGAAAGTTTAAAGTGTGGTATAGAGTTCTTCAAGACATAAACATTTCAGTTGACAATTGCTGCTTGCATGAAATATCGCTGTAGTGACACACAATGGTTTTTGTAGACATTTTTACATTTGAGTTATGTATAAATCAATTGATGAATGCAAGAATCAATGAGTTAAACATCAGTTTAAGGGGATAGAGGTATTATTTTTTTTACAAATATTTCTTGATATTTTTTTTTTATCAAAATTGATAATATATCTATATAAGAACAGGAAGATTTTCTGGATAACAACTTCTTTAATGTGAAAATACACGACGTTTCGGAGTACATACTCACTCCTTCATCAGGTGGAATGTAACATTCATAACATAACATGGAAGGTACATTCCACCTGATGAAGGAGTGAGTATGTACTCCAAAACGTTGTGTATTTTCACATTAAAGAAGTTGTTATCCAGAAAATCTTCCTGTTCTTATGTATACCACTTCTAAATGCCCTTCAAAGACCTGATATCTATATACATAAAAATATGAGTTGAAGCCAAAATTATCACTATCTCTTGAGATTCATTGTACATTCCACAAATCATCATTTTAGACACTGGTTGCCGTTTAACTGATGACCCCAAACTTTCTCCATATCTAAACATACCTCCTCATCTATTCTGTGATGGAGATATTCAGCGAAGCAATCTTCCTGTGTTAATACACACAGGGGGCGTCGAAACATGATGTGAGTTGCACTAGCTAGAGAACCAAACACTCAAACAGTGAGAACAAACATGCAATATTGAGTGAACACTTTGAGATGGGCATATGTTGACAGATTATTAACCTATACTATAAACAGGTCCCGGCAGAGGCAACAACCCTGCCGCACACCTTAGTGAAGGTGGGACCGGGATTAAACATTGCACAGATTCTGAGCTCAAACAAGTCTGTTAAGAGTTATTTCACAACTGTTGATGAATAGTTTAACACAGAGAGTCAAAATCTAAGGTGAACAATTTTGGAAGTTCAGGGAAGAAAAACAGAAAATAACAGAAGTGAAAGCCTGCTAGACCCCTTACTGAAAATGGCAACTTGGATTTAACATCAACTAAGCTCTAACTGTGACTTGAATTACAGATACTTATGAATAGTTTAGCATTTAAAGTGAAAATTTAAGATAGATTTGGTAACAAATTATTATGGATAAGGTAAGGTGAGGTGAGTTGGGGTTAAACACTGCTTTCAAGAGTATTTGATGGATGTTCGTATTATTCGTATGGAGAAAGCCCACAAAGCCACTCTGGCTATGTATTGCGGTGAAACCTGCGAGCGTCAGCAGATACAAGCGGAACATTTATTGGATGTAGAACAGTTCTCTACTGCAGACAAAGTTGTCAAGCCCCAGACCTCTTGATCCTATGCGCTATCCAATTATTTTGGATAAGGACAATGAGACTTGAATCAGAGAAAAATTGCTTCACGACCAACCAAAATCAACTGAAAATAGTTGACAAACAGGAAATTACAATACATGTACACATGCATTTTAGAAATATGATTTGTAATTATTTGAGAGGTTATGGACAAAATATCAATGGCCTGACTATGTGACACAGTTGACCTTACAAAATTACTTGAATCGTCTGGAGAAGATGGAGCACTGGGCAGGGTACAAGTGACAGTACACAAACAGTGCCCATCTACCATTACAAAGGAAACAATCCCCTATCACGACAAACACTTGTAGGAATGTGTACAGTCCGTCAGTCTCGTGAGATAGATCAGTTTCTACAACCTTTATACAAAGAGTAACCAGATCATTCTATTATAGCAATGAGATTTGAATACAAATGAATTGAGAAGTCTTTTTTTTCTTCTTTGATATCAATTCCCTGTAAACTTTGTTCTATTTGAGACCGGATTTGATTCATGATTCTCTCAACAAGCAGAGGGTTGGCTATATCCCCAAACAAGTGAGAAAAGTTTGGAATATACTGAACTATGATTATGAAACTTTGATCTTTAATAAATCTTAATCACTCACATTTTTTCTTGAGCTACTCAAATCATTAGTAACAAGAAGACATAGTCATCAACATCCCCCGCCAGACCCAAGAAATCGGAAGAAGGGCAATAAAATAATTTTCGAACACCATCAAGGTATTTATGCCCTCAAGCAACACAACAAATTTGGTAATCCTATCTTAAACAGTTTCTGAGAAAAGCTGTCCCCTTTGGAGATACCATGAACAGAGTCCAAAAATACGGAACAAGGGCACTAACTCCGGAAAAAATAATTGCATGCTTCTCATTTTCGAACTCCATCAAGGTATTTATGCCCTCAAGCCACTTCGTGGCGGGGGATAATAAATTCATGCCACACAAGAATATTGTTCTATTTTATTTCCCAAGCTGAATCAGTTTTCAAGATCTGTTCTGGAAGAAATTTTTTTTAAAAGCTTTCAGAATTTTGCTCCAGAAACAAGATAAAGATGTGTTCCCATGGAAAGTCTGAAGAAATCCTAAAACCTTATCTACACATGATGATTATTTCCCGTATCAAGTTCCAATGAGCTGAGCCTTATAATATACAGTTTGTTTTAATTCTGGTCCGGAAACCACCAACTTCAATGTGACAGGAGATAATGAACTTTTTCCTTCCTGTATATAATTTCCTACTTTTTTATCCTAATTGTTTTATAACTAAAGTTGTATTGACTTATAGGTCCCATGTAAATGTGAATATCATTTTAATTACATTCAGAACACTTATGTCTAAAGGCAAAAATGTTCATAAAGACAACAGAAAAAACAAATATCAACAAGTGTTTGCCACTAACATGGCAATGTCCCCCGCCGGTGACATTTAGTTAGTAAGACACATCATTTGAGCTACTTTATATATTGCATTACTGGTAAAAAGTGCAATGATGATCAGCATATTTTAAGACTTTAGGTGCTTGGGTTCATGATATATCGTGTTAATAAGAGTTCTAAAAGTGGTCAAAGTGTTGTGGTGACCTTGAAAATAAGTTCAAGGTCACCAAAATGTACTGGTGTCTGTGTCATCCCCCAATGTAGGCTGACACCAAATTTGAAGAGTTTGGATGCAACACTTCATGAGATATCGCGTTAACAACAGTTCAAAAAGTGGTCAAAGTGTAGAGGTGACCTTGAAAATAAGGTCACCAAATCGACTGGCATCTGCATCATCCTCCAATGTAGACTGACACGAAATTTGAAAACATTTGGTCCAACCGGTCATGATATATCACGTAAGCAAAAGTTTGAAAAGTGTTGCGGTGACCTTTAAAAAGGTCAAGGTCACCAAAATCGACTGGTGTGTCTGCGTCTTCGCCCAATGTAGGCTGACACCTAATTTGAAAACATTAGGTCCAACCGGTCATAATAAATGGTGATAACAAGAGTTCGAAAAGTGGTCAAAGTGTTGTAGTGACTTTGAAAATAAGGTCAAGGTCACCAAAATCCCCTGGTGTCTGCGTCATCCCCCAGTGTAGACTGACACCAAATTTGAAGACTTTGAGTCCAACCGGTCAAGATATATCGCGTTAACAAGAGTTAGAAAAGTGGTCAAAGTGTCGCGGTGACCTTGAAAATAAGGTCATGGTCACCAAAATAAACTGGTGTCTGTGTCTTTCCCCAATGTAGGCTGACAACTAATTTGAAACTTCGTTGTGGCGGGGGATAATAACTCTTTATTGTCCGTAATACAATGTACATAGGAAATTCTTTGTGTGCAAATAGCACCCGGCAGCCACAGTGCAGTGCCAGTTCAAGCGTTGTTCTGTCCTTATATGCTGAGTGTCAAGCAAGGCAGCAACAACTTCCATCTTTTAACGTCTTTTGGTATGACACGACCGGGAATCCAAGCCCGGTCTTCCGGGTGATGAGAGGACACTCTACCAACTGAGCTACATTCGCGGTTATGAGATATTCAACATAGGGAAACAAATGATGTTGTAATTTAAATTGTGTCAAATTAGAAATGAAAATGTTGTAAGTAACGAAAGTGGGATTCGAACCCTGGACCTCTATATCGTCAAGCAGCGCTTTTACCAATGTAGCTACTGAGGATCCATACCGATGAGCGTTCATTCTTTTGTGTCTTGGCTGTATTTATATAATTTCTAGTACTATATATACATATACATGTATGGGTACCAATTTATGTCTACTTTGTGTATGGAATGAATGATTATAAGTTTGAAACCTTCCTTTCGAGTCAGTCATGGGTGTATTGGGAATATTTCACTGATATATTTTGATCATGTTGTATAAATTAACAAAATACTACTTTCAAATTCTTATATACAGGTATTTTATAAATAGAGTTTTCCGCTGGAGTGTAAGGCAAATAATGACCCGATTGCCTCGCATATGGCAATACATTCTGCTCGGGCTAACGCCCTCGCGAGTTTATATGCCATAACTGCTCGGCACCAGGTCATTATTTACTACATATCCAGGAGAGGGACGAAAATATTCCACAAAAGCAATCAGTTAACACTCTCCTAAATATCGGGATGCAGGCTATACCAAGTTATGCCCAATCAAATTTTCAAAATATTGGCACTTCTCCCACATGTACCTCTTTAAAAATAGTTGCAGGATTATTGTGAAAAAAACACAAGGTTTTGACCTGATATTTTTTACTTTCCTCATATTGAAGGAGTATTCATATATTCTTAAATGCTTTATCTTTACATATCACAATAAAGAAGTTGTATCCAGTTATCAGAAGGGTTCAAATCTCAAAAATGTCATGTGACATTCCACCTGATGAAGGAGTGAGCATATACTCCGAAAAGTCGAGTATTTTTACATTAAAGAAGTTGTTATACAGAAAATCTTCCTGTTCTTATGTATACACCTTCTAAATGCCCTTCAAAGACCTGTTAGAATTTAAGAATCTGATCCTTTTTTTTACAGAGCCTTCGTGTAAGTCTATCTAACTAAATGCACTGATTCTGTTTGAGACGGCCCCTGAGGAATGTGGAGGGGCAAGATGGAGTGCATCCCAGCATGACAGGATAATATCCAAGGCAAACAAGCCTGCTTGTCAAGTGGTCACAGGTGAAATGTGGCCGGCCTCGATCACCTACTCTTGTTTTAGTGCTCTACATATCAGATATAGACTTGATACAAGTCTTTGAAGGTTGCCATGGGATTTTCATGGGGAATTTAAACTTCAATATTTGTTCCACTTTCGATGTCAAAGACAAAGCAGATCCAGAAATTTTCAGGGAGGGGGTTTTACTAATTGAAAAGGGAGATTCTTCTTTGGGGTCCCTAATATTTACATGCACAAATTTTCAAAAGGGGGAGAGGGGTTCGAACCCCAGAACCCCTCTTGATATATCAGTTGGTGACAATGACCACAACACAACTCTGTGTTGTTCTAGTTTTGCATCTACCGAATATCGAGGAAATCTCCAGCAGAAGGTTTGCAAGAAATAAATCAGCATGGTTATACCCACACTGGCGAATAAATTAGTGCCAACCATTGTGAGTGGTCATTAACCTCTCATTAACCCCTTTTTGATCCTGGGTTAGTCTGGAATGAAAATAGTACATTCATGTATCCTTGCAGACGAACCCCGGACACAGGTCATAGATTTCCTAGCAGTTGATCACTACCGTTGAGATACTGGCTTGTGACTACCCAACCGTTAGACGGTACCAGATTCCCTTCCGGGATATTCAGCTACAGGTGTCATAACCTGGCAGCAAGCTAGGGGTCTGGATATTCGGCAAGAAGGGGTAATTTAGAATATGGCAACTTGAGGGTTAACATTATTAATTTGGTCACTGGATAGTAACTTGGATTATCATATTAAACCTTAACAGCCTATGTTATGACTCTTCATATTGTGTAAAATCCAAGTAATCCAGCAGGTTAAGTGTCAATGATCAGTAAGTGCCCTGATAATGATGAACCAGTCATTAGTTGAGCGCAGAATCAGATACAAGCTTGTGAAGACATTGAAGTGCATGTAGAACAAACAGTACAGGGCTGGTGGGGCCTCCTTGGGGACCACCACACATTATGGTTTTCCCTCAGCGATTGTAGAGTGTGAATGTGTTGTTAGATCCATTAGTGGAGAGTCTCAGAGATTGCAGATCATCAATAACCTGCTAATACTCACGATAGGGTAATGACTCGTTACTGTTAAATATTTGACTTGTAACCCTGTCAGGACTAACACACTGCAATCATAGCTCCTTATAAAGTCACATTTCTACCGTTAACAACATGCTTTCAAAACCGTCAGAACATAGCTCATGATGAAGTCAACTTTCTACCGTTAACTTTGAAAACATTCTGAAACTCAACAGCAAATCTGTTCCCAAATAGCAAGAACTTTCCACATGTCAGACGCATCTGTCTCCTATTGTAAATGAGCTATTTCCGCCTGCTCCTCTACGTCTACACAACAAGGCTATACAGGGACAAGAGACATGTCCATTGAAAAAAATCTGCAAAGTTGGTCACATACTTCTGTGTGGGTCTGCCTAGAACCAACTCTAAGTTGCAGTGTATGTGAGGTATGTCTGCGTGTTTGACTCGGACTGGCTAACTGTCTAGACCAGTCGTGAGTAAATAATAGCCAGAAGACTCAGTGTCTCAAAATGTCTCAACTTGGAGAAAAAAACTCAAGTCATAAGATTGAGATATCTAGATTCTTTCAAATTGTTTGACTGATTTGTCGATAACCACCCCCCCCCCTTTAATTAGTGAAACCTCCATCAACTCCGCCACTGTTATAGCGTATACCACAGAGAGTCCTATATCATGTTTGCATCCTAATAAATACATGAAATTTGTGATATGAAATATGTCATTTATGATAATGCCAAGCCCCACTGAGCATTTCCCCATGAAGTATTCCATTTAATTGCAATTCAGGTCATCGTAAAACACTTGATTCAAGGACAAAATCACTATAGTTATACTTCAATAAATGAATTACTTTTAAGTGGCTAAAGTACTAAAAGCACTACAGGTCAGATATTAGGGTAAACTTCAAGTAACTATGAGTGTACTTGTGATGCATATACCTGTGACCATTAAGTGATCATTGATTCCGTACATACCACCTGTGCTCTCGTTATTGAGCGTATATGTCTGACATGAATAATGTCACCACTACCTGACAGTGTACCACAACTGACTATTATTGTACTATGTAATTATTCATTGCAATAGTTGTTATGGTTCTATACCATTGTCTTCCATTAAAGGGGCAGTAGTACGTTTTTTTTAAATTTTATTTTTTCAAATTTCCCATTTATAATGATAGTTTATGTCATTTATATTTACTTTAGAGGGTAAAACATCTTATTAGACAAACCAATTATCCGCAGTGTTAATAGCGATATTGCCTATAATGCAAAAATTGCATGGCGGCCATTTTATTGTGAACACAATTAATTATTTTGAATGACAAAAACAATTCCCATAGCTTTACAGAACCGTGTATGCTAATTTTTAAACTTGATTTTCCGTAGAGAGAAGGGTGTTTTACTATTGGTGACACTATTTTTCAAATACATTTCATTGACTTATTTCAGAGAAAAAACGTGCTACTGCTACTGCTCCTTAAAGGGGCAGTAGCACGTTTTTTGCAAAATTTATTTTTTCAAATTTCCCATTTATAATGATAGATAATGTCATTTAAACTAACTTAAGAGGGTAAAACATCTTATTACACAAACCAATTATCTGTAGCGGTAACAAATATGTTGCGTATAAAGCAAAAATTGCATGGCGGCCATTTTATTGTGAACACAATTTATTATTTTATATTAAAAAAACGTTTCCCATGGCTTTACCGAAACATGTACACTCATTTTAAACTTTATTTTCCGAAGAGAGAAGGATGTTTTACCATTGGTGAAATTATTTTTCAAATACATTTCATCAACTTATTTGAGCGAAAAAACGTGCTACAGTGCCTTTAAACCTTTACTGGTTTCCCCGGAATGCAACTTGTGTTGCTGCATAGCTGGGAAATTCATCACATCTGACTCATGAGGTGAGGGGATTTGGATGCAAGGCAGCTTTCAACAGTATTTTATGTATATCACAGCTGCTAGTATTATTGCAGGGAGAAAGCCCACAACACAAGTGTGACTACGCATTGAGGTGAAACCTTGGGTGAGGTGAGGTGAGGTGAGTTAGGGTTTAACGCCTCTTTCAAGAGTATCTCACTTATATCAGCGAAATTCAGTGTAGCATTGCACCCAAACCTCTCTCTCTCTCTCTCTGTCTCTGTCTCTGTCTCTCTCTGTCTCTCTCTCTCTCTCTCTCTCCCGTGAGTTAGGGTTTAACGCCTCTTTCAAGAGTATCTCACTTATATCAGCGAAATTCAGTGTAGCATTGCACCCAAACCTCTCTCTCTCTCTCTCTCTCCCTTCCCCCCCCCCCCCCCCCCCCCCCCCCACTGGCTTAATGTCAGGTGCATGCAGCGCTCTGTTATGTAAGCATGGAAAAGTGAAGGAAATGCTGCAAGACTTCAATTAGCCAGTGATGGAGACTGTAACTAAGATAATTATCATTTACCATGTTGGGCAGTATTAGTGGTCAAATTGCCAGAAGAATTGTAGCACTGAATTATCATTTACATGAATATTTCAGAAGTCCCAAAAATACGAAAAAGGTGAAAAGGGATTTGCAAAATCAGCAAAAAGTCCAGACCCGTTTGACATGTGTCTAATATCTTAACCGTCGTTTGTATGGATAATTATAGGAGAGCTTGAATCAAGACTATAAATAGATCTACTAGTTTTCATACAACCCTATCACAAAAGAGTTAACATCAGCGTGACAGGTCGTCTGAAGTGTTGGTATCCCATCATCTCGCTGATCACAGACAGGATTTACCTATATTCGTTATCATATGATCTAGGGGGCATCTCAAAACTTATATTTTGAGATATTATTTTGAATGATCTCTACATAGAAACTAACATGGCATGGCATAGACTCTCAAACAAAACTGGTATCACTTAAAAACAAATTTACCAATATCATTTCCCTATCTTTTACAGTGGATACTGTGTATATTCTTAGCAACTTCTTTGGTACACAGCAAGGAAAGGGTTAAATGCCTGTTGAAATATGTGCAAAAGAACAAAATATTTTTTGTACCCCCTGAACTCTCCTCTAGATCTGCCACTGTGACTGATTGTGCAATATTTGATATGGTTTCTGGCATTTATTCAAACTCAAGAGATTTAAATTGACTTGTTAGTTCTCTCCACCACGCCCGTAACACATGACTTATGCCTTGTGTTAAGCATTGGTCTTTCGAAATATATTATAGAAATATATCATAGAAATTTATTATGGAATATATTATAGAAATATATTATGGATTATATTAGAGAAATATATTATGGATTATATTAGAGAAATATATTATAGGAACATATGGAATATATTATAGAAAAATATTTGAAATATATTATGGAATATATTTTAGAAATATATTATGGAATATATCTTAGAAATATATTATGGAATATATTTTAGAAATATATTATGGAATATATATAACTCTGCTTTCAAGATTATTTCACCTATATCAAGGTGGCTGGTAGTATTGAGGGAGAAAGCATATTCACTTAACTAAACAAACAGGGCAGAACTAGATGAACAGATACCTTGAGGAAGTTCAGTGGTTGGTTACACATGTCAATGCTGCTATGTAGTCGACAGCATGGTTAGATAGATACTTAGAGGATATTTGGCTTTTCTTGACTAATACCATGTTTATCTCATCGAGTGAGGTAGAAAGGTTATATTTTGACGAGATGAGATAAACATGGTATTTGTCAAGAAAAGAAAAATTTTCTATTTATTATATGACCAAATCTTTGCATATTCACCGAAATAGACTTGCATTTAAGTTAAGTCGGCTCCAGAATGAGGCTCAGCCTCGCCTCAGCAACAAAGTGAAGTCATGACGTCGGAGCAATGTTTTATGACGTCAGGTCATTGTTATATCAGTCACTAGTGACTGATAACACGTTCCATTGTTATTTTCACTAGTGACTGATAACACGGTTTATTTTCATTGATAGATCCCGGGATTTCACCTGCAATCATATAATAAATAGACTGATAGACTGATAGATAGGTAGATAGATATCACTCAGGTAAATATGTAGGCTCATCAAACCAGTAGGTATAACAAGAGTCATAAGAAGATGACATATCCCACCGGTTCGAAAAAAATTTGTAAAACACATCTTTGACAGATACTTGTATATCTACTACCGTACTTCAGTTAGTGGGTATTACAGATGCTGAGTTTCAGGTATGTTAAGGGTTTTAGACTTCTGCTCCAGAAGCAGTCAAAATCAACAACAACCAACATTGCTCTCATGTTTCTATGGAAACAGAAAAAAATTAATTTTACAGAAAAAATCTGAAAATATCAAAAGGCACCACTTCAGTTAGTGGGTAATACACATGCAAAGTTTCAGGAAGATATGATGAACGGTTTTGGAGCTGTGCTCCGGAAATGAACCTGTCTCTGAACAAAGTCCAAATTCAACAAGTTTCTATGAAATTTTTTTTTTTTCAGAAATGTGAAAATATCAAAAGGCATCACTTCAGTTAGAGGGTAATACACATGCAAAGTTTCAGGAAGATATGAAGAACGGTTTTGGAGCTGTGCTCCAGAAACTAACCTGTCTCTGACAAAGTCCAAATTCAACAAGTTTCTATGGAAACGAGAATTTTTTTTTTTTTTTTTAAATCTGAAAATATCAAAAGGCACCACTCCAGTAAATGTGTAATATGTACCGCGGTATGTGAAGTTTCAGAAAGATATGATAAATGGTTTTCGAGTTCTGCTCAGGAAACGAAACGATTACGGACGAACGGACAGACGGATGGGGTGATGACTATATCCCACGGTATTACATACCGGTGGGATAACAAGATTCAAAGAATCGTTTCGGATGTTTTATATTTGTATGTAGTCATTTGAGGGAATATTCTTAGTTGTGCATATATGGTTTTTGAGATGTTTAATATTTCTTAAAGTTTAACATTATCAAAAAACAATTTTTTCAGATTTTTCACATGTCACCTCTCCAGGTAACCAGTGAAATGTTACCACCCACCTATCACACTGCTGTAGTATGCCGTCCATACTCAAATAAAGTGATCTCATGTTACCAATGGCTAGATTATACTCCCCAGTCAATAACAAGAGTTCTAAAACGGATGTACTTTGTTCGGTTGAGCCATGTAAGTCCACTTTCCTTTGAGTGGCCATTTTAAAGAGTTCATATTGTAAAGAAATTGTTATCTCATCACCAATCAAAAAAGGAATGCATCAAATTTTCTTTACCAATAGTTGTATAACACCAAACAGTTTGTAAAACTCTTAAGAAAGTGATAAGAGAGGGTTTTAAAAATGACCATAGGAAAAAAGATAAACGACTTCCTTCTCAAACTAAAATAGATTTTGAAAAATAATTTAAAATGTTCAAAAGAAAATGCTATTACAAGGAAAACAAAATACCAGGAAGTCGCTGGGCAGGTTTCTGCTGCACTCCTGGGAAACTGTCAAGCTATCTATCTGACTACCGAGGGACTCAACTTGGACCAATAACTTCATCAACTTTACAAGATCAAAGTAACCTGCATAATTATCATTGAATCATATGCACCCTTCATTTCATCATGACTGCCAACTTGGTTGCTAAATGATCAAACTGTTGGCAACATGTTTCTATGCGTGACTAAAGGTTTATCTTGCAGGGCCTTATTTCACAAAGTCCCATTAGCACTAAGGGTGCACCATTGTTATATTGTGCAATGCTGCCCCTATCCCCAAGGGTAGTTCCTCTCCCATACAGAGCAAGTCAATAAGAATACTGATACAGCAAACTGCTTAGATGCACCTTTCAACTATAAATAGGTGCATGTGATACAATGTGATGTCCCCCGCTCCAACTTTTAATCCAACCTTGTCCTTTTGACATTATTTTTCACTTATGATTTTGAGATGGAGGTTCCTTATCCCTACATGCACTAAGTTCAAACTGTTTCCATGGAAACCAGAAACAATATCAAAATCAGAATAACCGAAGTAGCAAAAGGCACCACACTAGGTCTAACCGCACAAAAATTACTAAACGGTTTTTGAGATATGGCCCGTAAGCGAAAGCATTTCGGAATCACGAAAGGACGGAATCATGGACGGAGGCAAAAACATTATGTCTCCCGCAAAGCTTTGTGGGGGACATAATAAGTCATTCTATCTAGGTCAACCCTAATCATCCCAATCATTCAAAGTCCTTCTTTAGTCAGAGCCCAATTCCTGTAAATTGACCACTTAGAATGATTTTGCAGTTATTTTATTGAGGTGAGGTGAGGTGAGTTGGGGTTTAACGCCGCTTTCAAGAGTATTTCACTTATATCGCGGCTGCTAGTATTACGGCAGGGAGAAAGCCCGCAACGCCATGTGGCTATGCATTGCGGTGAAACCTGCGAGCATCGGCTGGAACTAACGAACCAATGGTGGTACTACTCTGAAATTCAGTGTAGCATTGCACCCAAACCTTACTGCGTGTAGAACAGTTCTCTACTGCAGACGAAGTTGCCGTGCCCCTTGATCCGAAGCCAAACGCGCTAACCACTACGCTATCCCGCCCCCTATATTATTGAGAGTTAAAAGGTCATCTTTGTTATGCTAAAAATGATGAGTAAGCTCTAATGTAGATTTTCCTTTGCTCTGAGTTGAATGTTGATTATAGTTTAACAGACATGTGTTGAATAAACATCACATCTGTGTACAATTCGTCATTTGTCATTTTTATATATATAACAATTAATAAAGTTATCAAACAAAAGAATTAGTAAATCATGCAAATTAGGGTTTGAATGGTACAAAAGGCAGATGTACACATCATAGTGTTAAATATGTAAGTTTCATAACATGTGAACAATTAGTGTCCGAGTTATGAGTGGGAAAAAAACAGACGTACAGACAGACGGCCACATGGATAATGCAGCAGGCCGCTATACCTCTGACTACTTCACACAGGACATGTGCAATGCATTGACCACTGTCCTACTCCTTCAAAAACAGATAGCGATCTAATGATTTTCGGACACTTAAACAAATCACTCAAACACACATTAACGTAATTCTTCCATTATTTCGACCCTTAACTTTTCCAAATATTTTAACGACATGTCCACGGTAGAAATTATAACCACTTTCCTTCGTTTGTGTGCCATTTTTGTCGTAATTTTAGATTTTCATTTTAAAGTTAAGAACCAATTTGAACAAGTAATTGTCACAAACGTGACCATGTCCCCCGCTGCAATTAAGAAATGAGCTAAAAGAATGGACACACAGCTTGTACCGAGTAGTGACATTTACATGTTTGATTCAATTATTGTTAAACCGGGCAAAATTTGTAAAATGGTCAGTCTTGTAGTGACCTTGAAAACGGGGTCAAGGTCACCCAAATCGACTGGTGTCTGCGTATTCCCCAAATGAAGACAGGTACCAAATTTGAAGACTCTAGGTACAGCAGTTCATGAAATATCGTGCTAACAACATTTGACAATCAGTCTTGTAGTGATAAATAATTTCAAGGTCAACCAAATCGACTGGTATCTGGATATTCCCCAAATGAAGACTGATACTAACTTTAAGACCAATAGTTCTAGCGCTTCATGAGGAATCGCACAAACAACATTTTCAAAACTGGTCAAAGTCTTGCTGTGACCTTGAAAATGAGGTCAAGGTCACCGAAAACTTTTCAGGTCTACGTATTCCCCAGATGAAGACTGGTACCAAGTTTGAAGACTCTAGGTCGAAGGGTTCATGAGATATCGCGATAACAACATTTTCAAAACTGGTCAAAGTCTCGCCGTGATCTTGAAAATGAGGTCAAGGTCACCGAAAACTTTTCAGGTCTGCGTATTCCCCAGATGAAGACTGGTACCAAGTTTGAAGATTCTAGGTTGAGCGGTTCATTAGATATCGCGCTAACAACATTTTCAAAACTGGTCAAAGTCTCGCTGTGACCTTGAAAATGAGGTCAAGGTCACCGATAACTTTACAGGTCTACATATTCCCCAGATGAAGACTGGTACAAAGTTTGAAGACTCTAGGTCGAAGGGTTCATGAGATATCGCGCTAACAACATTTTCAAAACTGGTCAAAGTCTTGCTGTGACCTTGAAAATGAGGTCAAGGTCACCGAAAACTTTTCAGGTCTACGTATTCCCCAGATGAAGACTGGTACCAAGTTTGAAGACTCTAGGTCGAAGGGTTCATGAGATATCGCGATAACAACATTTTCAAAACTGGTCAAAGTCTCGCCGTGATCTTGAAAATGAGGTCAAGTTCACCGAAAACTTTTCAGGTCTGCGTATTCCCCAGATGAAGACTGGTACCAAGTTTGAAGATTCTAGGTTGAGCGGTTCATTAGATATCGCGCTAACAACATTTTCAAAACTGGTCAAAGTCTCGCTGTGACCTTGAAAATGAGGTCAAGGTCACCGATAACTTTTCAGGTCTACATATTCCCCAGATGAAGACTGGTACAAAGTTTGAAGACTCTAGGTCGAAGGGTTCATGAGATATCGCGCTAACAACATTTTCAAAACTGGTCAAAGTCTCGCCGTGATCTTGAAAATGAGGTCAAGGTCACCGAAAACTTTTCAGGTCTGCGTATTCCCCAGATGAAGACTGGTACCAAGTTTGAAGATTCTAGGTTGAGCGGTTCATTAGATATCACGCTAACAACATTTTCAAAACTGGTCAAAGTCTCGCTGTGACCTTGAAAATGAGGTCAAGGTCACCGATAACTTTTCAGGTCTACATATTCCCCAGATGAAGACTGGTACCAAGTTTGAAGACTCTAGGTCGAAGGGTTCATGAGATATCTCGCTAACAACATTTTCAAAACTGGTCAAAGTCTCACCGTGACCTTGAAAATGAGGTCAAGGTCACCGAAAACTTTTCAGGTCTGCGTATTCCCCAGATGAAGACTGGTACCAAGTTTGAAGATTCTAGGTTGAGTGGTTCATTAGATATCGCGCTAACAAGAAGCGGGACGGACGTACGGGGCTGAATACTATGTTCCCCGCTCCGCACTTCGCGGCGGCGGGGGACAAAAAGAATGTTACACACTTCTTAAATATTATTTACCAAAAACTTTTAATAATGTTTGAGTATGGTAATTGTATTCATATAATGCACTAATAGACAGTTTGTGTTTATCAGAAGACAACGATCGGTGAAATTTACAAAATAAATCAACAAATTTGAAATGATATGACAAGCGTGATCAAGTTAAAAATTTCCCAAACTTGTTGTAATAAAAATATCCGCTTTTCTCATATCAATCTTACTGAATACAAATCACAAGATTATTGTATAGCATGAATGTAAATAATATGATTTCAAAATTTTGAATGTGGTCGAACTTTTGATTTAAAATACTGAACTTTCGGCACACTGTCATAATTTTGTAGGGCATTTTGAAAAAAGGCTGTCAGATGATCTTACGTGGGCGAACTTATAGAGGGGGCGAAATTAAGGAAGAATTACGGTATGTCACGTGGTGGCCTTGTCCTAGGTTGTTTGTCCGGTCTCATTAGTACAGGTTCCAAGGTTACATAACACCATGACAAATGTAAAATCATAAAATGTTAGGATCACAAACATCAGCCCTAGTACGGAGACTGTTCGATGACACCACAAATACCACATGTCCTCAAGTTGCAGGTTTGTTTTGAGGTGGGATGATCACAGTGTTTATGTAAACATGTTCACAATAGGGAGGCATGACACACAACTTGTCTTGGGGCGTGACTACTAGTCAGCTCTAATCCATTACATCTGCACTTACTAACAGCTCTCACTGCAATGCAAGTTTTCATGATAAAGAGGCTATAGAAAAATATCAAGAAAGATGATTTTTAATTTTATCAAAATAAGGACACAATAATGCCATTTTTCATTGTAAGGAGGTTTTAGAAAACTATCAAATCAGAGGTTATATGGGAATATAAGACTCCAGTGGCGGATCCGGATTCCCCCCCCCCCTCAAAATTCCTGGACCCGTCACTGGACTCCGGGAGATAGTCTACGGTAGTTCTAAGAATGGGGCTATATATATATTTAGAGATGCTGTTGTTATCAGTGGTGTTGATAGGAACACTACAGAATACCCTGGTTTTCTTCAGCAACCACAAGTATGTCACATCTGAAACTGTTTCTAAATTGTCGGATAAAGAATGATGACAATCTGTATGGATATACATGTACTTTGTTTGAACATTAGAGAAGTTGATATTTTCCATAATTATTCTCTTCATTCTTCATCATACTGTCTGGAATGGTACCCCCTGTCAATTATTATACATTATCATATTGTACAAATTATTTTCCACACAAAATATCAGTGAAATTTGAAATTTATGCTGCAAATTAGAAAGGAATTCAGTTTGATCATACTTTTAATTCATATCATAGCAATCTGTGTTAGATAACTATGACAAGTGCACTCGTACCAAAACAATATTTACAACACAGGATAATTTATCATATATGCATGTGATAATTTTTGCAAGATAATTATTCATCATGAGTAAACAATTCTGATAACACAACTGAGTGTCATTAGTCATTAGTCAGTAAAAGTTTGCAAGTTGTGACAGGGGTGGAAATTTGCCATTGCCCGACTCCCGGGGAAAGTGAATAAACTAGGTCGGGCAACTAAAATGCTTAATGTTACTTGCCCGTGGGCAAGTATTACACATTTGAAAACTGCCTATGTAAAATCAATAACATATTGTCAATATGCCATAATAAAAAACACAACTGTCTATTTACGGTGTCTGTTATTATTTGTTTCATGATATGTCATTTTTTACATCGTAAAACGAATCACAAGAAGCTGTCAACGTTATAAACTGTCTTGTTTCTTATGTGTCTTATGATTGGTTGTTAACTTGGGGACTCCCCTGTTCTAAGCCAATCAGAAAAGTTAATACAGCGTCAATCGGATTCCCGGAATTGTACATGCATTACCGGTGAAACTTAAATTGTTGCGTATGAAACATGATAATGAAGACACTGATTTAATGTCATATGTAAAGAACTTTAATATTGGGAGCGTAGTTCCTTCAATATCTCTCATATCGTATTTAATAAATTTGAAAGAATTACATTATTTCTTAACCCAAGTACGATATGAAGTGGCTTTTTCAAGATAAGTTTGTCAACGTATTTTACGCAACAATTATGTATTTTATTCACGGAGGCCTATTTCATTAGTCACCGGCGAAACTGAACTGACACTCGCTTGTTCGAGACATAGCGATAATAAATAGATTATGGAATTTGTTAGTAAGTTAACAATAGCTGATTACGTAAGTAATATTTATTGCGTGAACCACGCTTATTATTAAAAGTACCAGTACTGCAACAGTTTTATTTATTGATCGCGGCGCATGTCGATGCATTGAACCATTAACGCCTAGGGGGGGTCCCTTAATTGAGTCACTCGTGGTTTGGTAAACATGGCGGCGCCTTATCAAAGTACGTAACATAAAAAGTTTCTTTGGTGGTAAAAATGAATCTGATTCGTCTTGTAAAAGAAAATTCAACGTAATTATAATATAATATATTATAATTGGGGCAAGTGGAAATGAAGTCAGGGCAAGTAAAAACAGTGCTGGTACTTGCCCGAGGGTAAGTAAAAAAATATTTGAAATTTCCACCCCTGTGTGATAAGGTCATTTGCATGATTAACTCCTACTCAGGTTTGCAGTAACCAAAACCTTCTTAACCCTTTACTTGCTGCTTATTTTCTCATAGAGAGAGCTGTATTATCAATGCACTTGTCTGAACCATGTATTTTGTCATATCTTTGTATGTTGTCTTCTGCTCTTAATCTATGTATTTGTCACTTTTGTGAGATGTACTTTTAAATGTAAGATAAATTCCCTCAAAGGGTAATAAAGTATTATCTTATCTTATCTTATCTTATCATATCTTACAAAATATATAGGCATACAGGGGCGGGTACAGCTTTTGAGTGGGGGGGGGGGGGGGGGGGGGGTTTACGTTGGATTGTGTTTTTTCCATAACACAAAATTAATTTTTTATTTTTTTTACCATACTTTGAATGCTTTAGGAGGGGTGCACCCTTGTTTTTATTATCGTTTCAAAAACGATCCCCATAGCTTTACCAACCATGTACACTCATTTTTAACTTGATTTTACGAAGAGAGGAGGGTGTTTTACTATAGGTGACATTATTTTAAAAATACATTTCATCGACTTATTTCAGCGGAAAAAATGCTACTGCTCCTTTAAACTAGTATTGTGTGTATGACTATCATTAGCACCTGGCCATGAATGCTGCGGCATTTTAACATTCAGTTTCTGTTTTATTTAGTGTAAAACCATTATGAGTGACGGATTTACAGGAATTAACACTTAATGGAAATTAATTTGACAAAGGGAATAAAAAGGTACTCAATACTGGCTCAAGACTATCTTGGCTACAACTGCATTACAAAAAGCAAAGCAAATACAGACCTAAAATATAAACTGAGGTGGGGTGATTTATGATAATAGTATATTTATAATGCGCACATATCCATGCACAATGCATGCTCAAGGCGCTACAAAAATATTACCCTGAAGGAATCGTACTTTCGCTGCCACCTATAGGTCCATACTTTCCCATGTCCAGGTATCCATTTGTACGGCTGGGTGAACTGAGTGCAAATTGGATGAGGACAGTATAAGTGAGTGAGTGAGTGAGTTATTGTTTAACGCCGCTTCGGCAGTATTGCAGCCATTAGCGGCGAGACAGTATAAGACCCAGGTCACAAATGTTTGGTGTCTCCACCGGGATTCGAACCCGGGCTGTTGGCGTGAGAGGCAGACATGCTAACCACTACACCACTGTGCTTTCCACTGCTTTTAAGAACATTTCAGTTCTACAGTGCAACAAGTTTAATCGTAGGGAGAAAGCCTGCAACAATTGTGGTTATGCATTGCAAGAAACCTGCGAGCATCAGTTGAAACTAGTTCAGAGAAATGGAAATTCCATCACAACTAGATGTGCTTTACTGGAAGATATCTTTTATCTGGCTATGCATTGCAGTGAAACCTGTGGGCATAGGCCATTTCAACATCTATTTTTTATCAAAACTGACCAAATATTTTCCAACCAACAACATAAACTTCGGCATTTGGGACTTATTAACGACACGTTTGAGTTAAAATCGTATCTATCAGTAGTTACGAACCTTGACCACCGTAGAAAGATAACTAAATTACGACTCAGCTGCCACATGGTTGAAATTGAGAGGGGCCGTTACAAAAATCTACCAGCTGAACAGAGACTTTGTAAATATTGCAATTCTGGACAAATTGAGGATGAATCCCACTTTTTGCTGTCATGCCCTCTCTATGAAAATGTAAGGAATGTTATGTTTTATCATCTACAATGTAACAATCCAGGAAAAAAATTTGATTTGCGCTTTGTGTTGAACCCTTGTCAAAATTCATCAAAAATAATTGCTTGCTGTGTTTGGAAAATGTTTGGTCTTAGATCATCTTCAAACCCCATTTCTTAAATGTAAAAATATGTTCTACATGCCTACTCATTGATTTGTATGTTCTACCGTATTCTTTTTAATGCATGTATATATGTGTACTTATGAAATTTGCTATTGTGTATTATTAGACATAGTTGTACTCGGGCCCATGACGGTGTTCGTACAATAAATTCTAAATTCTAAATTCTAGGCTGAAGCTATAGGTGGTACTGGATTGAAATTCAGTGCAACATTTGACCCAATCCTTACTGCATGTAGAAAAGCTCTCCACAGACGCAGAGCATGGCTGGATTCAACCCCAGACCTCTTGATCTGAAGAATAGCTCCAACAAGCAGGTTATTGGATAGGTAGTTTATGGAATATAAACAGGCCATGACCAGTATCAACACAGACAGGCTGCGTCACACTGTAGACAACAGGGTCATGCTGTAGGAAGAAAACATGTGTTTGGTGGGTCAAAAATGTTACACATTTGGCAGGGAGAGGAGGCACTTGAAAGCTAGCTGAATGTTCCCACTTGGGGACATTCTTCAGGAGTGATACAACAGGAAGTGGGTCCTGGAACTAGAAAAGGAATTCATTTGAAGATCAAGGGCAGAGGACTCCAGGGAGTGAGAAAGTCCTGTCTGGGAAAGAGGAGGGAAAGCTGAGGGAAAAAGGAGGGAAAGAGGAGGGAACTATTTATATTGAGCAAGGTCCTCGGAAAATAACAGCCTAAAGATTCAGTGGCAGATTCAGAAATTTTGAAAGAGGGTGGGCAGGGGGAACCCCCTTGTGTTCTGTCCTGGAAATGCAAAATTTAGTTCTTGAATTTTTAAAGACAAACACTGAACATAGCATCCATGATGTGTTTTTACTTCTTTAGATTCTAGACTTACTAAATAAGGACCTAGACCTTATAAAAGTTTCTTTTATACACAGTCAGGAAGGATCAAAGGAACAGAAGGCAAAGCTTGGAATTGTAACTGTGTACAAGGGGTGAAGGGGAGGAATTGGTGCTACTGTGGGAGTTTGGGCTTTTCCAGGAATTGGGTGAGGTGAGTTGGGGTTTAACTCCGTGTTCAAGAGTATTTCACTTATATCGCGGGCTGCTAGTATTATGGCAGGGAGAAAGCCCGCAACGCACTGCGGTAAAACCTGCAGTGGCTGGAACTAGTGAACCATGGGTGGTACTTCACTGAAATTCAGTGTAGCATTGCACCCAAACCTTACTGCGTGTAGAACAGTTCTCCACAGCAGACAAAGTTGCCGTGCCCCTGGCGGGATTCGAACCCCGGACCTCATGATCCGAAGCCGAACGCGCTCACAACTGCGCTATCCTGCCTCCTCAAGGAATTGGACTCCAAACATTGTGAGATATCTCTCAATAAAGGTATTAGTGTTCAGGTTCGAGGAAGATAAGACATAACACAAATTTACATGAAAATATAAAATCAAAGTACATATGGTCGTCCAACAAGAAGTAGAAGTTAAAAGATCTGAGGTGAGGTGAGTTGGGATTTAACGCCACTTTCAAGAGTATTTCACTAATATCATGGCTACTGGTATTATTGCAGGGAGAAAGCCCGCAACGCCATGGTGGCTATGCATTGCGATCAAACCTGCGAGCATCTGCTGGAACTATCACCCAAACCTTACTGAATGTAGAACAGTTCTCCACAGCAGGATTCAAACTCAGGACCTTTTGATCTGAAGCAGAATGCACTAACCACTGGGCTACCCTTCTTTGTCTGGCAATGCGCTAACCACGGTGATATCCCACCCCGATTTACAAAGAAGAGCATAAACTTATTAAATAATAACTCTTTATAGTTCACAACAAAATTAATGCTTGGAACCCATCACTGTGTGGCTAATGTATTGTTTTATCTTTCACGCTGATCACCAAGCAAGGAAACAACAACCCTTTTTCAGTATGAAATGACGGAATTCAACCCAGCCTTCCTGTGATGACTGGACACTCTACCAACTGAGCTACATCCCCGGTTTGTATCAAGATAAAACAGATTTCCCAGTGTGGATGGTCTTGGGTGAGGCTTATATCTGCACAGGAGACTATGGACAGGAAGAGAGATGGGAGAGACGAGGAGAGAGGGGGAGAGACAGGACATCTATCAGTGAGTCAGGGGATGTGAGGAGTTTATTGGGCGGAGGATTACTCATGTATGTCATAGATGATACTAAGCATTGACACAGTCTCTGAAATACACATACAAGCTGAAATTTATTTATTAAAAATAAAATAAATATTTTCTTAAAATGATAATTCCATCGAAGCTAGGTTTATTTTACATCAGGATATCTCATCTTACTCATACAGTAATTCATAATATTTTATATATTTTCATTTATATCATGGATGATGCTAAGCATTGACAGTCTCTGAAATACATATACAAGCTGAAATTTATTTATTAACAACAAAAATCAGTATTTTCTTTAATATTCGAAAGAAGCCAAAGAGAATGGGAATTCCATTGAAACTGGGTTTGTTTTACATCAGAATATCTTATCTTACTCATACAGTAATTCATAATATTTTATATATCTTCATTTATATCATGGACGATGCTAAGCATTGACACAGTCTCTGAAATACATATACAAGCTGAAATTTATTTATTAAAAACAAAAATCAGTATTTTCTTTAATATTCGAAAGAAGCCAAAGAGAATGGGAATTCCATTGAAACTAGGTTTGTTTTACATCAGAATATCTTATCATACTCATACAGTTATTCATAATATTTTATATATTTTCATTTATATCATGGACGATGCTAAGCATTGGACACAGTTTCTGAATTACTCATACAAGCTGAAATCTATTTATTAAAAACAAAAATGAGTATTTTCGTAAATATTGAATAAAACTTAAAGAGAAATAGGAATTCCATTGAAACTATATAAGTTTTGTTTTACATCAGGATATCTTATCTTACTCATACAGTAATTCATAATATTTTATATATTTTCATTTATATCATCAACGATGCTAAGCATTGACACAGTCTCTGAAATACATATACAAGCTGAAATTTATTTATTAAAAACAAAAATGAGTATTTTCTTTAATATTCAAAAGAAGCCAAAGAGAATGGGAATTCCATTGAAACTAGGTTTGTTTTACATCAGAATATCTTATCATACTCATACAGTAATTCATAATATTTTATATATTTTCATTTATATCATTGACGATGCTAAGCATTGACAGTCTCGGAAATACACATACAAGCTGAAATTTATTTATTAAAAACAAAAATGAGTATTTTCTTTACTATTGGAAAGAAGCCAAAGAGAATGGGAATTCTATTGAAACTAGGCTTGGTTTACATCAGGACATCTTATCTTACTCTTACGGTTGTTCAGATTATTTTAAGCTTAAATTCACCATCTCGAACCAGGATACACTCTGAAAGGGAAGTATAGATTCGGGTGCGAAATACCAATTTCACAAAATATCATAATCGTGTCCATGTCATACTATATATAATTACGACACTCGTGCCTGAATATCATTATATCCCGCGCAGTAAATACTTATATTCAGGCATTCTTGTGAGGTGAGGTGAGTTGGGGTTTAAGGCCGCTTTCAAGAGTATTTCACTTATATCGCGGCTGCTAGTATTATGGCAGGGAGAAAGCCCGTAACACCATGTGGCTATGCATTGCGGTGAAACCTGCGAGCATCGGCTGGAACTAGCGAACCATTGGTGGTACTACTCTGAGATTCAGTGTAGCATTGCACCCAAACCTTACTGCGTGTAGAACAGTTCTTTACTGCAGAAAAAGTTGACGTGCCCCTGGCGGGATTCCAACCCCGGACCTCTTGATCCGAAGCCGAACGTGCTAACAACTGCACTTTTGTAACATATCCTCTATATCAGACCAGCAAGACCTATTACAGGCTCTTTGCATATCAAATTCATTAACAGTTATTCATTTAAAATATTCAGGAGATCAACATATAGCATTTCACAACCATTATATTAATTTGACTCAATTTTGACTGTAGAAACCTTTATATTTTCAAAGAAAACTTTCAGGAAGACCCATGTCTTTTCAAATTTATGTTACAAATAACAATATGCAATCTTCACTTTGAATAGGACTGAATAATGATA
Organism: Gibbula magus; assembly: GCA_936450465.1. NCBI lineage: Eukaryota > Metazoa > Mollusca > Gastropoda > Trochida > Trochidae > Gibbula > Gibbula magus. The sequence goes on along the minus strand of OW388300.1, from coordinate 18,957,737 downwards.
ATCCTTGGAAGATAGCTCAGAAATTATCACATTTTCTCTAATAGACGCCCCCTTTGTGTATTTTTTCAGACCTCCGTCAACCCCGTTTTTATTCAAGACCCGGCGTCTATTCGAGACCAACCTTTATTCATTTTTAAATATAAAAATCACCCGACAAATAAATATATAGAAAAGCAATCCTGACAAACGTTCTTGAATATAATGTTTTTTGGTGAATATTTATTCATTATTGAATGGGAACAATTTTTCTTTAAGAGACTTACGTTCACATATCTATTTGAGACCTGGCGTCAATTAGAGAAAATACAGTAAGATATCTTTGTTCCTTACCCTAATACTTAGCATCCTGAGCCAAAATAATCGTGTCTACCCTTAAACAAACATTGACTAGCTCACACAAACTCTTCCCAAGCAGGTTCAAATACTTCAAGACAAAAATACACAACTTAAATTGTAAATAAACAACAAAACCTGCTTTCAAACAAAGCTTCTAATTTCATCAAATATTCTAAATGTCTTATTTAACAAAACAAACCTATTTGTCAACAATTAACTAAATTTTGAGTGGTTAAACAAATAAAGAGGCTTTTCCCATAACAACGAAATTCCTTATTTATAATATGTTATTTTACACATGGAAACAAAACAAATGGCATATAATTAATCAAAGCTTTTCAACACTATCACAACAATACTCAGTTCAATGTTAATTTCTCTAATATTCCTGGAAATAGAATTCCTTCTAAATCAACTCATAAATAATCAGTATTCACTTAAAATTCTACAACTGCAAGGGTTAATGTTTACATGTTAGTTAGTCACTGACTTACTAAAGTTTTTTGTGATAAGTCACACAGCTTTGTCTGGAGGTGAGGTGAGATGATTTGGGTTTTAAGGCAGCTTTCAAGAGTGTTTCACTTATATCACGGCTGGCATTGCAGGGAGAAAGCCTGCAACACCAAGATGGTTACGTACTGCAAGTATTGGCTGGAACTAGCAACCATTGGTGGTACTGCACTGACATTCAGTATATTGCACCCAAACTTTACTGTGTTTAAAACATTTCTCTACTGCAGGCGAAGTTGCAGAGCCCCTGGCGGGATTCAAACCCCGGACCTCTTGATCCGAAGCAGAACACACTAACCACTGTGCTACCCTTCTTTGTCTGTAAGTCAAGTCTCTATAGACAGTTCACGGTTTTAAAAGGAGGCAAGTCATTTTTGGGCAAGTCAAAGGTTAAATTTGGTCAGCAAGTGACCTCAGACTTTTTTAACCCTTGAACTATATTTTCAAAAACATCAATATATAATTTCTATATTAAATTTTCTGATTTTCATCAAATATGTAAACAATACATCAAACACAAACCAATGCAACAATTGTTAAACCTACCATTATTATATCAAAATCATGTTATGACTATTTTGCAAGAAATGCCAGGGCTTGTTTTCTATGTGAAATTTTCTAATTATCTTCAAATATTTAAGCAACAAGGCAAGTTTTAGGAACCCATGTCAACAATTACAAAACCTTAAGTTCCAATGTTAAACCAGCGACTGTTTTCCTGAGAATAACAGTTCATGTTTTCAAAGTCAAATTTTCTAAATATCCATCAAATAATTTACATGACATATTCAAGAAAACAACCATCTAGCTCTGAGGCCTTATTCTCGAAACATTTGTAGCCTTACGACCTTCTTAAGCCCATTCTTAACACATGAACTACAATTAAAGTTAAGAATTCTTATGGCTATGAACGTTTCGAGAATAAGGGTCCTGGTATCAATTTAGTGAATATTTTTGTGTTTTCAGAAACGATACGATTTTAATCTCTTAACAAAATAAAACATAGGAAGAAAATGCTTTTGAGTCACGTAAAACAATCAATTCTCTCCTTTAAGGCTTTCCGAAAGTGCCAACTTAATCAAACAAATTGCTGTCAAATATTTGAAGGGAGAGCAAATCAACATGTTATTGGGGGAAGAGATCTCAACCAACTGTCAATGAATACTAAACAGGATCGGCCCAATATCATTTCTATTTACAAGTTGCTTGTACAAATATTTCGGAAAAATAGTTTTGGTCATTTCAACTTTGAGTTATTGTTTTTATGCAATTTCTCAAGAAATATTTCTGTTGCAGATTTTCATTTCTAGGAGGTTTTTCTAAGAATAAGAAGTATAGCCCAAATTGTTACAGAGGTTCAGTGGGAAGAAATGAGTTGAGTGACCTCTGTGTAGGGGTGTAACAATACATCAAACAATCGATGCATCGCAATAGTTGGCTTGGCAATAGTACTATATCGATAGTATATACAAAAACACTATCACTATCGCAATAGTAAGGTTAACTATCGATACTATCGAAACTTTTAAATTTCCCTTAATTATGAATGATTTACACAAGCCTCACTGCATTTAATTCAAGATTGTTCATTTTAGAATGTCAAAAGGGAAGAACTAGAGATAGGAAATAGCAAAATGACAAAAAATTCTTTCATTTATGATTTCTTTACAGATTTTGGTTCCATAGTCCTTGCATCAATTTAACATTTCTACTAAAACCTATAAGAAATCTAGCTGATTATTGCGTATTTGTACAAAAATAAATGATCGCAATAGTTATTGCAATAGTGAGTTACAATAGTCTATCGCTATCGCAATAGTAAGTGGCAATAGACTATATCGCTATCGCACAATAGTCTCTTTGGGTCAATAGTCATCCCTACCTCTGTTGTGAGAGAATAAGATAAATTATTATTGTAAATCAGCCCTGAAGGTGAAACAGGAAACGTTCTAGTAAATATTTGTGGCTGAATAAATATTCAATAAACTTTTATAATGGCCGGGCAAATTTTTCATTCTTTAGCATTTAATACAATTTAAAGTACATAAAAGTTTGACGAATTGAAATGAAAGCAAAAAAATCATCCAGCAGTAATGAAAATATGGTCCGTCAATCACGCTATAAAATTCATGACTTGACAATTTTTGGAGAATTCTGTTTGAACATCATATCAAATTGACACATCCTTCGGTTGACTACCTTTCAAGTTTATTTCACACCCTGTACATAGAGGGGTGTATAAGTAAATACAAAAAATATTCCATGAAATAAATTCAGTCTGAAGTAAATGTGAAGGAAATTGCCATTATGCAATTGAAAGAAATAAAGTAAAGTTCAAAAAGGTTCACTTGAATTGATCCTCAAAGACTAAACATTATAAATGTAAGTCTATGAATAGATCTGGGACACTGATGTTTACTTTGTCAAGTCCTTCCAATAAACATGCCCCTCTCATCTGACCTCATTAACTGGTTAGCCTTGTATGTATATATATAAGGAGTATATATACCTCCTGTGTTTGCTTGTAGGTATATATTCTTGTAGGATCGTCACTACAACCATTTCTTTTAAGGCATTTCAGAAGATCACACCAGCCTATCAATGAAATGTTAAATAGCAATTCTGAGTTTATGATGTTTCAACATAAAGGGATTTTTGTGGTAAATTATAAGTTTGATTTAAGATATATATCTTTTAATAACAACTGAATAAATCTGATGTGTCATCTTCTTTGTTATATTAGCAGTTGAATATCAACTTCACCTCAAACTTATATGGGATATACTTATCACTGATGTACATCCATAGCATGTGTAAAGTTTTAGAAAGATTAATCAAAACTGTTGAAGGAGATGATTTCACAAGACAAATGGGAAATTCAACTGTCGAGGTGAGGTGAGTTTGAGTTTAATGCCGCTTTCAAGAGTATTTCACTTAAATCACAGCTGCTAGTTTTATGGCAGGGAGAAAGCCCGCAACACCATGCGGCTATGCATTGCGGTGAAATCTGCGAGCAACAGCTGGAACTAGCGAACCATGGGTGGTACTGCACTAACTTTCAGTGTAGCACCCAAACCTTACTGCGTGTAGAACATTGCTCTATTGCAGACAAAGTTGCCATGTCACTGGCGCGATTCGAACACCGAACCTCGTGATCCGAAGCCAAATGCACTAACCAATGCGCTATCCTGCACCCAAAAGTACATGTTCCAAGGTTACAAAGTAATCAAGACAAATGAAAATCATGAAAAGTTAGGATCACAAACATTACATCAGCCCTAGCACAGAGACTGTTCGATGACACCACAAATACCACATGTCCTCAAGTTGCAGGTTTGCTTTGAGGTGGGATGATCACAGTGTTTATGTAAACATGTTGCTGTGTCACTTGGATTCGAACCCTGGACCTCTTGATCCAAAGCCGAATGCGCTAACCACTGCGCTATCCCCTCAACTTTCGAATGGGCATCACTGATGTATATCAAAAGCATTTACTAAGTTTCAGACACAATGATGAAAATTGTGGTAGGAGTTGATTAAACGGGGCAGATACCCCTTTTCGGGACGGTTGACCGCGTCATAACATAAACCATTTGGCTTCAACTGCGGAGGATAAAAATTTGCACAGTGCAAGTTACATTGAGTAATAAATATGTTGCAATGTGTGTATTTCCTTGTCTACTCCTGTCCATAGTTGAATGTGCTGTATATTAATTCTATTTAGATAGTCAACAGGCCTACCAAAGAAAAATTCGAATTGCATCTAAAAGCAGCAAAATGTACACACATTGAAGCAGTGTTGCGCTGTGCATGTTTCATTTCTCGTCGTCTCTTGTTTAAAATTGCTGATTGTTGCATTTGTGTGCAGATTCACTTCATTTCATTCCGTATTGCTAAATTGCGATGCAAATTCTAAAAATGTGTGCGTTTCGCTGCTTTTTGATGAAATTCGAGGTTTCTTTGGTAGGTCTGACCTTGGCCAATAGCGCTTTGAAGTCCAAGACGGACCAAGACAGACTTGCACAACTCTGATGATCGCAAACGCAGTGTTGGAGGCAAAGCAGTGACCTACCTGATATGACAATACAGGTATCCAGTGATGAACCCAGGATCAGAGAAACATGAGGGACATCCCCCATCCATTTTCGAAACTGGGGGGATTGACATTTTACTTCGGGTAGAACAAGGATAATAGAATAAAACACACAATGCATCATGTATATACTTTACTTACTTTACTATACGTCAATGTCACCTTGCACTTCCATTTCTGAACTTTCATTTTGTGTTGCGCCATTTTCAACTTGAGTGTCTTCAGTCGCGTTGTCATTTTGATTTACGACGCTAGTTTCACCATCAGTAGATGCACTTGTTCGTTTATAGAATTCTGTGATTCGTTTGGTTTTCTTTGACGTCGACATGTTGATGAATTTATCAAAATTCAAGCTTGAATGTTCGTAATAATATTCAGTGTCAACCCTTCGGTTCAAAACCACGTGATAACTTTTGCTCTAGACTCCGTCACTCGCATTTCTCAGAATTCAAGCATGCGCAGAACAAATTACAGTGACGTGTGATTTCTCGGAATTCCTTCGTTGTAGCTAAAAATAGATCGTAGCTTGTAACGAAATGCCAGATTCGATGCTGTATATCCCGTGGTATTTCTTAATGAAGATTGTTTTTTAACAAACTCGTAAGTTATAACTAATGTGGGAATATGGTTATAAATAAAATATACCGCTATCGATCGTTTATAATGCATGACAATAATATTTTTTGCGGGACATGTACCGCTATTGATTGTGAAATCTGCGGTCATTCATATTAAGATGGGGGGAATCCCGCGATCCGGCTGCCTGGGTTCATCACTGGGTATCCTTAGTAAGAGAACTGACCACCTACCTGATATGACAATACAGGTATCCTTAGAACTCCTCTTCATAGTCTTATAAGCGTTGTCCGCCAGAGCGAAGATGTGCGGAGGTCTCTCGTAGATCTCCCGACCACGGTACTGGTCCACATAGCTTTGGTTGTAGATATCCACGGTCCGGTACGGGTTAACTGACACGATCACCTCACCGATGTAGGTGTAGATTTTTCCTTTCTCAAACCTGGAAACAAAACAATCATCAGAGAATGAAATTATCTGTGTAGATCCAAGGGTGGGTATGTTTTTTCCCGAGCAAAAGTCAGTTTGGCAAATGACCTAGGAGATATCGTTTTGGCAGTAGATTTTGCACAATGCTCTGTCACCGTCAAATATATGACATCACAAATTCAATGCTTTTACATCATCGAGCAATGACATCACAATGATATAACGTCAAAACCTGATGACGTCACAATGCTATGACCTCACAGCACTGGAAGTTTAAATGACAGAGATTTGCTCAGAGATGTACACTATTTTCACTATAATAAGAATGATTTTGGATGATGAATAGAATCTCACCCTCGGTCTTCTGATATCAAATATATCGTTGATACATTTGATATCAGAAGAGACTTGGATGAGATTCTCTATGTACGTCCATCAGGATATTGAAGCAGCTTGCAAATGCAAATACCCTGATGATCTTATAAGTGAGTGAGTTGGGGTTTAACGCCCCTTTCAAGAGTATTTCACTTATATCGCAGCTGCTAGTATTATGGGAGAAAGCCCGCAACGCCATGTTGCTATGCACTGCGGTGAAACCTGCGAGCAGCGGCTGGAACTAGCAAACCATGGGTGGTACTACGCTGAAATTTAGTGTAGCATTGCACGCAAACCTTACTGCGTGTAGAACAGTTCTCTACTGCAGACAAAGTTGCCGTGCCCCTGGCAGGATTCGTACCCCGGACCTCTTGATCCGAAGCCGAACATGCCAACAACTGCGCTCTCCGCCCCCTCAAGGAATTGGATTCCAAACATTGTGAGCAGGAGATATCTCTCAATAAAGGTGTTAGTGTCCATAACAAAAATTTACATGAAAATTTAAAATCAAAGTACAAATGGTCGTCAAATGATCTTATAATCATCACCTTCAAGCAACTGTGGAGCAATTTTGCTTCAAATTATTTCAAGTATCTGCCTATAGTACAATCTTGTTGGTTAGAGGAAAGATTTGTTCAATTCAGTTTATTGTATTCTTGGCTTCAGGCCCAGTATACATAGATGACATAATATATACATTTGAAATGAAAATTTACACATATGAAAAAATAATACTATGATTCAAAAAAACTTCCTTTCGTTCTTTCGTTTCTAATAGAAATGGCAAGTTTGCTGAATTTGAAGTTCAGAACACTTTTGGCATCAGTGTCCGCCCTAAGTATACAGAACATTTCAAAGTTACAGTTCTGTCTATATTTCTTTGGGATATATTGCTGCCTAATTTCATTATAAAATGTACATTTCAAGATGACATGAAACTCTTCTTCTTTAACATTCAAGTTACATAATTTACAAATTCGATTTTCTTTAGGTATATTATTTCGACGTCGAATATCCATCTGAAGTTGGGGTCCACCAGTTCGGAGTAGCACTAAATACCGCCGCAATTTTAGATGTTGGAAAGTTATGTTTCTTGAAAAGAATTATGTTTATATAATAGGTAATTATCGTATCTAGTATACTCCCGTACAAAACTGAATGCCATTCCTATACAGAAATATCTCTAAGTCTCATCTCCCAATATTAAACGGCCAACCTTGTCCGGCCTGTCAAACTTAAACGAGAATTTTTTGGCACATTACATTACTACTAACAGCTTGACAATCATATTCCTGACCAAAAGATAACTGAAATACTACACCTTCACCATGTTTTAAACGAGCTACAGCCGATCGAAATAATACCTCATGAAATTCACACATGGAAAACATTGCTATCTTGGACCCGGAAGTGACCGAACAGCCTCTCTTAAATTGATCATTCCACCTTCTGCACCCTGCGTAGGGATACATAGTTTTACAGACTGACTGCCAAGTATATGGGCTAATTTAAACAGAAAGACTTATCCTCATGGCCCTTATCACCCTTAAGTTTGGGGTAAACACTATCTGACCTCCATTTGCTCACTCAAGTGGGAACTCTTTTGCCCCCGTCTATAACCTTAAAACTGTAGAACGAGACCTTTATTGTGTTTATAAATAATTGACAATGTCCAACTTCTTCATACACCCAGATTGAGAATGACAAGTTCTACAGATTTACAACTTCTAGTCAGTGTTAGTATTTACATTGAATCATCACAATCATTGCATTTTAGAAGTTGTAAATTCATAGAACCTGTCATTACATTGCTTGATAACTGTGCTTTATCTCAAAACCAAATCATTGCAAAAGAGAAGTCGTAAATTCATAGAACATGTCCTTCTCAATCAAGATCTGGTCAGGAACTATAATGGTAGGCACACACAGTGTCTGTCATCCAGACCCCTTAATTTTTTAGAGTCGAGGCAAGACTAAAATAAGACTGAAGACCTCAGTTTAAGGCTAAAAATAACACATCTGAGAGGCTCCTTTTCAATTTAATTATTTAATAAAAATTAAATTCATTTTAGAGACTAACATTAGATTAACCCCGAGTGTAACTGCAGGAGGTAAATAGTTACGAGATACAAATCCTGTAAACCAGTCACCAGGAATGGTAATAGCACTGAGTAGAGGCTTACAAATCTATCATCAAATACCTTCAAGTCCAGTAAAATATTAGGTATTAGTCAGATATTCAGAGTTATTCCTGTAAATGAACCACACAGGAATGGGTAGGAAATAACATTAAGCCTGACTTGTCTTAAGTGAGTGAGTGAGTTTGGCTTTAACGCCGCAAGAGTATTTCAATTATATCGCGGCTGCTAGTATTATGGCAGGGAGAAAGCCCGCAATGCCATGTGGCTATGCACTGCGGTGAAACCTGCGAGCAGCGGCTGGAACTAGCAAACCATGGTAGGTACTATGCTGAAATTCAGTGTAGCATTGTACCCAAATCTTACTGCGTGTAGAACAGTTCTCTACTGCAGACAAAGTTGCCGTGCCCCTGGCAGGATTCAAACCCCAGACCTCTTGACCCGAAGCCAAACCCTCCACTGTAGTAGTACTGGCAGGATTCGAACCCAGGACCTCTTGATCTGAAGTAGAATGCGCAAACCACTGCGCCATCCCGCCCCCTTACCTGTCTTAACCTCCTTCACCCATTCCAATTGAATTTAGGATAATAGGCAATCACAAAGTTATGACTCACGTAATTTGACCGCTCAGAATTGAAATGCACATTTGCTAATACAGTAATATTCTGTATATCTAGCTGGTATATTAGGCTGCCTTTTGCCAATAAATTGTTCTTCCCAGATGGGGTCCGGTGAAAATTGCCCATCTTTTTGGCTTGGTGTTCCTTATTAGTAAGGGAATTTATTTTACCATTGCAAAGGTGAGGTGAGGCAAGTTGGGGTTTAACGCCGCTTTCAAGAGTATTTCACTAATATCACGGCTGCTATGGCAGGGAGAAAGCCTGCAACGCCATGTGGCTATGCAATGCAAAGAAACCTGCAAGCATCGGCTGGACCTAGCGAACCATGGGTGGCACCACGCTGAAAATCAGTGTAGCATCCCCCCCCTCCCCCATTACAAAGGTCCCAATGGCCAAAATGATCCTCTCAGCTGTGCACCTAGGAACAAGACTGCTCTTCACTTTATGACTTCCAATTCCTGTAAATCAGTCACTCAGGAATGGTTGTTAACACATGACCTACAAATCCGAATTTCCTCCAGCTAAACCAACAGACATAAATCAGAGTGGATCAATAGGACAGGACAACAGCTGATATCGTGATAATCACTTTATTTCTCCGGCAGTGTCGGACTGGATCTATTATGGGGAATAAACTGTGTTGTCAGACAATCAATAGCTTGACTGAGGTCATAGAAACAATTCCCATGAGAATTACTATTGATTAATTGCGATTGAGCTGAAAATTATGCAATTTTCTCAGTGAGTGTTTGAGGGTTTGGCTTCAACATGTCCAACAACACCATACACAGGTATTCTTTGACCCTTTAATGTGCCTCATCTTAAAAGGAAGGTTCTATCGAAGTATTTTTTGTGGAAACGAAATTCGAGGTATTCCTGTTTACACATATATGCTATTAATACATGATGAAAATACAGTCAAAGTGAAAGATATTAATGAAGTTAATATTTTTATGAATTCATATTTCAAAACTTGATAAAGTCAAGCCCCCATTTGTTGTAAAATAAAAACAACGAGAACTGAAATGAGAAATGAAGTAATTCATCGGCACTGCCAGTTGAGAAAACTTCGCTACGGTTGAACAGCATATTGTTTATTAAATTGATTATATGGTATTTGTGTTACTATGTGAATATTCTATCACTGTACGTGTTTTATTATTAAAAAACTTTAAAATTGGGTTAGATATAGCATGTTTTCATTTCAAGTAAAGCCAAGAAACCAAGATGGCGGTTGCTGCCGAGAGATCACTGATAGAATTTTCCCTTTAAAGCTCTTGCTGCTGAATATAGTGCTGTTAGTGTTAACCATTCTTTGGGAGATCAATTACAGGAGTCATTACTCGTTAACAGTGGCAATGGTTTGAGATTGGCCAATAACAAAATATAGGTTGAATCAAAGGTTGAATTAATCCAAACCAATAAGTACTGGCAATCGGTGCCTGGCTCTGAGGGTGTTCGTTCGAATAGGTAATGCAAGGGACACATCCAAACATGTGTTAGCTAAGTGCTGGTTCTACTGCACTTATCTATCTAACTTTTATACCCGACTGGTAACTTGTGAAGTTGTTTTTTGTATTTAAACATGTTTCCCAGTTGTCAGTAGTGTTTTCTTACATGTACTGATGTATGAAAGATTCGAAGAAGCAATTAAATAGTCTGAAAATAAAAGAAACTAGCGATTACTAATTTGCTATGAATAATCACAGAAAACTTACACTTGTCAAGAATGCGAGGCTTTTGTTTGAATACAATGACATCACAATGTCAAGCATGAGTGGCTATGACATCACAGTGCCGATGGTGACGTCACAGGTGTTTTAGGTTTAAGCTTTTGAGCTTCACTGAACTTTTGTTATGAAATTTGTGAAAATGAAAGAATGCAAAAGTTCAACAAAAACCACAATTATCTTTCATTGTGAAATACTTTTTTGCAGGGGACAGTTTAGTCGCAAGGAAACACAATAGGATAGGTGTGTGAGTAGTAGATCTGCAGCAGATCAACACCACACACTTTTATATATAGATATGGAGATTCACCTCCTTGTATCTCGGTATAAGACCACCCCCACTTTTTACAGGGTTGTCCTGGTTGGATTTATTCTCAGGTTATAGCCCACCCCCAATTTTGCCGATGTTCTATGGTCATATATTACATATTATCTATAATATTATTTTAAGTTAAGTGTCAAAAACCTACATAAATACTATTCTGAATGAGAGTCTTTGTAAGAATTTTCATCTGAGTTGGGATCTCTCTCGTCTAAAAGCCCACTCCCTTGTTTTCAAAATGTTTCTCTCTTCCCCCCCTTCCCCCCTTCTTATACCCGGAAGAATACGGTATTACTGCAGGTATACTTCTCTTTAAATTGAAAGAGTCAATAAGCACTGGCCAGGAATCATGTCTTAAATAGAGCAATGATCTGTACTTCCCTAAAACAATACCTGTGTAAATATACATATGTTACGTAACTAGATAGGTGTAACATTGGTTGCCTAGAAGATAAGGACTTTACTTCCTGATATATATCTCAATCTAGGTAAACTTGAAACTGTTCCAAGTCAACCTAACTTACGATGATTGCAAGCTTCTTGTTGATAAGGCAATTCGGACATTGAATTAATCGTTAAAATAGCTCGTATATGATGAGTATTTATAAAGATTATTTTTGTGGAGGTTATAAAAGCTTTGATAGAAATTTCTTATGAGAACTTGATAAATTTTATGTTCTACTTTTAAATACATACAAAATAAAAACAATTTTGCTTAAAAGAAATAATGTATGCATTTATAATGATCTGAAAT